>JAJLZS010000005.1:0-600000 GCA_030572335.1 Petasospora nakhonratchasimensis
TGGCCATCTGACGAATCTAGCCAAGTTCTTCTTTGGCTGGACAGCCTGACCAATACCGAACTTCAATGGCTTAGACTCAGCCAATGGGTTCTTGGAAGAAGAAGACTTCTTGGACTTCTGGGCAAATGGAGCTGGAGCAACTTTCTTAGATGGCTATTATCATTGAGATTTGTTAGAAAAATTTGGTTCCATTGAAACAAACCGATTCTCTTCATGCCATGGGAAAAGCATAAAAAAAGTCGAACAAGAGGGAAACACCCTAAAAAATCTCTACTGTTCGGTGAGAACATAGCCTGTACAAAACAATGCAAACAAAGTAATGGGAAAACGTATAAGCGAGGCGTCGTCTGATATATTGAACAATAAAATCAACATGGACGACAGGAAGACCTGAGAGCAAACTTTCAACGAAGTCTTATTACCATGAAAGTCTGATCCTCGTATGAAAGTTTACATACAATGAAAACACTTAGACGGACAAAGAACTTCTCCAATACTCATAACAACAGGTCTCCAAACCTTCGCCATAGTTCATTCATGACATCGTCAACACTCAAAAATTTGCACAGTACTGTAGCGCTGAATTTAGGAGCTCCATAATGTCTTTTTAATAGAATGTTCTTAGGTCACAAGAATCATCCAGAAGGGAAACTTACGGCCATTGTTGTTGGTATAGATTTGTGTGCTTTGTAAGTTGTAGCTTGTGTTAGGTAGTAATGGTGGAAAGAAAAAGTGAGAAAAAATTTTCGTCGGTTCCCATTTGTTTGGTTGGTGTCCGGGTGTTTACGTAACATTTATATCCGGTCTGCCAATTTAACACGGGCAATGATAGTCAAGGGCTCATCACCATATATAGAGGGAAGTACAGAAGCTTGACATAGAAACACAATAAGATATTATCCTAGGTCGGAAGTAGAAATTTTAGAATAGTGTTACACTTGTTATGATTTTTCTAATTTTGGGATGATTAGATTAAGCCCAGTACATTTGAGAACGCACTATTGGGAACTCTTAGAGCTGAAATTTGACTCAGTGTTCTTCTCAATCTTCCAAGCTATACTCCAAGACATTCATACTGGATCATGCACTATCTTTAAAACACCAAACTTTATTCTCTTTCGTTTGTATAGTCGTCAGAGACAGAATCTTCTGAAGCTGCTTTTTTTTTCCTCAGAATTTAGATGCACTCCAGACCTTGGCAGACTGATTGATAGCCGAAGCTGTTTATATTCTGCCAAAATCTGGGGTATACGCATGTTCCTCTGAACTCTACTTCCCTTAAATATATATAACTCAGATCTTTAAAACCATAAGTTCCCTTTTACTGAACTTCAGATTCTAGTATTCCAACAATGTATACATATCACCCCCATGCTGCTTCACTGCTTGTTAGATGTCTTTCCTGTTAAGAATGCCATGGAAATCTAAAAAAAGAAATCAGTAAACGATTTCACCTTTACAATTTTATAAAATGCACCAAAATTGTATTAAAATGCTCGGTCAGTAGATTTGTAGCAATATATATAAAACAAACCATTTTTCTTCATGTATCTCATAGCTTTGATAGCCCAATCAATCTTAACGTATACCTCAATTATCCGTGGTCTCCAAAGGAGAGATACTTTCATTACTGATCGAGTCACTTCCTTGCTGCCTCAATCTCTCTCTCAGCACCATCACTTCATGTTCTAACCTTTGGATGTATTCACTTGCCAGCTCAACTGTAGTAGCTTTACTTGGAATCGTGACAGTTTGCTGCAACTCCTCTGGAATCATTGTTCCCAACTCTGCAATAGCCTGGTTCATACGATTACGACGGCCTTGCTCTGCGAGTTTGTGCGATGCCTTCTTAGAGTGGAGGTCCTCTTCATCGTCATTATTTGTACGTGACGCAGAAGAAGTGTCTGGGGGGATTGTGCGCACCTGGTTATTCTTACCCAAGACGGTTGATGTCGAGGAGCGTCTTGAGGAAGAAGACAAATCATTCGATGGTAGGATCACTGGGGATTTGGTGATGTTTTTGTTGTTTGATTCCAGCTTGAAGTTCATGAGTGTAGCTGGCGTTGCCGGTTGGTTAAGAGAGGCGTTTGACTTGGTTCGTGTTCTTCTCAAAGAAGAGCCATTAGACAACGGCACTGATGTGGAAGATGTGGAAGTTGCTGTTGTAGAAGTAGATCTTGGTGGAGCCATGACTGAATTTGCGCTATCTGGCAACCTTTGAAAATCACTTCTTGTGTTGTATGATGATGAGGGAGTGCCTCCTGACGACGATGATGTGGAAGTAGCACTTTGCTGTTGTTGTTGTTGATGTAAAGCAATATTGTTTGCATATGAGGAAGACCTCTTCGCCTTCAGTACAGGAGAGTTTTTAGCAATTCTTCCTGGTACTGTAGGACCAACAATTGGGGTACTTCCCGGTGTTTTTCTTTTTGAATACTTCTTTGCCTTCTCATCTGTTGAACCTGCTACTGAAGAAGGTTTCTTGGCGTTCCTCATTGGAGACTTTGCCTCCAAAGCTGGTGATGTCAAAGGTGAAAAGAATCCGGAGTTACCACTAATAGAGTGTTTATGGTTCATAGCATCGTGCGGTGTGACTGCTGGAGACACCAATGGCGTGAAAAGTACGTCTGGCCTGATTGAGGCATTCGGCTCCGAGCCAAATGCCGGGGAGTAATGGCTCATAAAGGAAGAGCTAGAGCCGTTGTTGTGGAATCCATTCACCTCATAGGAAGTTGGTGTTGGAGGTATAGAGCTTCGGCCGTTCTGTCCGTGTTGGTTTTGGGACTGTTGGTTTTGTGGCGAGTGGGCATGTGAGTTTACGAGCACCAAACCATCCTGTTGGTGTGGAGGGAGAAAGTGGTCCATCTCAGACATGTCGAGGTCGTTCAACTCCGACATTCCTGGCCAGTGGGCCACTTCGTGGTCCTGGTCGCCATGGTCCTTGCCATTCGAAGAAAATATGTTTGTTGAGGAATCGTGTGCATGTGGGTTGAGGCTGGCGTCGAGCATGTCAATTGCATGTCCTGAGGATATATAGTCTGGGTAATGCGTAGCGGACGATGTAGCACCGTTTGCATTATGGGAAGGCCCAGTTAAGCTACTGGAGCCCGGAGTAGTCGCTTGGAAGGAGGAAGTCGGCGTGTGGGCAGGTGGGTTGGGGAAGGCCTGGTGGGGATGCGGTTGAGCGTGGATAATGTCCGGCGACTGCTGAGCAGTGCTGTTGTTGCTGTGATTACTTGCCACGACGGGGGAGGCGACACTGTTGCCTACCTGGGAGGTCTGGTGGGTATTTGAGACATCTGAGTGGTTTCCAGGAGAGTCAAAGTTCAGGAAGGCGTTGCTGTCCTGCGAGAACTGGTGAAGGCTGCCTGGGGTGGAACCCTCAAACATCCATGATTGGGAGTCCATCGGGAGCTTGCTTTGTTCGGTCTTTGGGGTAAGGGAGTTTCTTGGGGGTGCGAGGTAGAGCTGCTTGGGGAGGCCTGTTGTGTGTCCTGGAGGGGGTAGCTTCGCAATTTGGAGATCGCTTTAGGGGTAGGGGTCGCTATGGCTGCTGGCGGGGGTTACACACGGGTTATTACTAGAAATGTATGTGTGCCTGTGTGTGTAGATGTCCGAGAGGTGTCTCTGGGGCCTGCTCTCCTTCTGTCGTTCGGTGTCGCTGGGTGGTACAACTAAAGTATCCCTTGGGTATGCGAAGGTGTAAGGCTCTTGTGACTCTTTGCAAACGGTTTTACCATTTAATTTAACAAACCGCGGACCGTATCTCCCAGTGTGATGTTCACTGTCCGTCCATACACAATAGCGAGGGCCCTCTGTGTGTCCCGGGCCCTGCCCTTTTTTTTTAATTCGTATGAAACCACCACCCACGTGGGCTCTTTTCGCGCCTTTCCGCTCGCTGGGAGCGCGCTTCGCGCTGCCCTCGCCGTTCTGACAGGCACACGACCTGAAGGCCTGGGACCTGGGCGGCTCCTGGCGGCTCCGGGTATACGTTTGTGTCACTTATACGACAGCCTGTATGTGATGTGGGCCCGCCTGAGGGAAGGACTCTAACTGCCCCACGCTCCTACGCTCCTACGCTCCTACAGTCCGTGCTCTGTGTATACGTTACTCATTACCGCTTGCCCTTGCCCCTCTGGCCCGGGCCATTAATCCGATCAATGTCCCTCTGGCTGATAACCAACCCGTTCCGCGTGCTTCTGCCAACACTGTTGATCTTCAGGCCCTTGGACCTGAAGGTTCTCTTCTTAGCATCCAGCTTGGACTTGATCCCCGCACCTATCCGCTGGTCTATCGTGAGCGAGCCGCCAATGTTACGGAACTCGCCCTTTCTCACCTTGGACAAAATAATACCACCGTCCTTCGCATCCTGCTCGTACTTCTCAATCTTGGCCATCCGGGACTTGATCATCCCCCTACGCATCGAGATCGGCATCTTCTCCAGCTTCTGCTGCTTTGTAGAATTCACACTAGAAACCTCCCTCATCCGCGAGTCCAGCGTGTGTTTACGGGCATTTCCAATCACTGCCTCCGACGATCCAAGCGTCTGTAGCGTAAGATCGGCCCCAGAGTTCTGCTCCTGGAAGTTCGATAAAATATGCGACTCGCTCAAAAATCGTTGCAACTCAAGATCATTCTGCAAGTTATCATCCTCCTCCTTCGTCTTCTTCCCACTAGGCTTGCTCAATACAGCCTTCGGTCTCGTAGGCGCCGCCTTGCCAGACTTTAGCAGCTTCAGCTCCTGCTTTGTTGGAACCTTGTACTCCCTCACAGAGTCCGTGTACTTGACAACAACAGCCTGCGGCCTCGCCTCTGATGGCCTCTTAAACCCATTAAACCCACTATTCTCGGCATCAGAATCCTCTGAATCCTCTGAATCATCTGAATCAGTGCTGTACTCCTTCCCTACCGTCTCATAGTCAAACTCGTTATCGCTAACTTGTTCCCCGTTCTCATCGCTCTCAGAACCATCGCTCTCTTGCTTCGTCTTATCTTCAAAACCCATTGACTCAAGAGAGCCGAATTGCGCCTCAAAAGCTCTTCTCTGTGCCTCCAGTGCTCTCTTATAACTGTCGTCTCCACTCATGGTTCCCACTTGTTTGTTCTCAGGTCTTTAGACCCCTCAAGTGACCCTTTAGTACTCAAGAGAAAGTTTTTACTTGTAAGGGTGTCTATTGACACATCAAAATGGCAGTCTGAAAATAGACAACAAGTCAACTGGACGATCAAACTAAGAGGAAATAGCTTTGATGCTCAGTAATTGAAAAAATTATACAAAATAAAAATGTCTCAATATATTGGTAAAACCATCTCGCTGATTTCCTCCAAGGGAATTCGATATGTTGGTACCTTGGCTGATGTTAACGGTGAGGAAGCAACTGTGACCCTCAAAAGCGTAAAGCCATATGGTACAGAGGGAAGAATTGGTGACCCGGCAAAAGAGATTCCGGCTGTCGATGACACCTACCCAGTCGTGGTTTTTAGAGGCTCGGATGTCAGGGACCTTTCTGTTTTGGATGACCCACCTGCTGCTGCCGCTAGTGCTCCTACTACCAGCACTTCTGCTGCTGAGACATCCAGGGCCACTGGGGCCAGTAAAACTAAAGTACCAGCAAAGGAGAAGGAGGTCACAAAGCAGAAGACTGACACAGTAAAGGATGACAACCTCAATGAAGAGGACGAAAAGACGGAGACCAAGAAGGAGAAAGATGAGGAAGCTGAAGATCCTAGAAACCAAAGGGTTTACCAGCGCAGACCCCAACAGCGGAAACCAGACAACTTCGCCTCTGCCTCTGTTCCAGATGCAGACTTTGACTTTGAATCTGCGAATGCAAAGTTCAATGAATTGGACATAAAGGATGATTTGCAGAGGGAAAAGGATGATACTGAGCTCGCGGAACCGGCATATGACAAGAAGAAGTCCTTCTTTGACACCATCTCCAACTCTGCAACCGAGAAGCGCCCAATGAGAGAGAACCTTGCAAAAAGAGGAGGAAGACCAAACTTTGGCAACGGCCCAGACTTTGGCAACAATAGCTATAGACCAGACTTTGGCAACAATAGCTACAGACCAGACTTTGGCAACAGTAGACGTGGACGTGGAAGGGGCCGTGGTGGTTACAGGGGTCAGTGGTCTCATGACCGCAACGTCAACAACAACACAGACTATGGTGCCTACTGATATCTAATAACATAATGTTTCAACTGTGTAAATATATGCTCGTTATTCATAAAGGCTAAAAACTGCGTAAATCTCAGGCCCGTCTCTTGACATTGAATCCTAGGGAGTGATATAATTGCACGCCAATTTTTCTACCATTTTGGGCTGCCATCGCTAGCCAGGGCTTGGCCAGCAGTAGTAAATATGACGATATAATTCCCTGTGCTAATGGCATTAGCACAACGTCCTTGAGCACCACTTGCAGGATGACCAAAGGTGTAATGGGAATTGGGACGTTGGGGTCTGCGCTGTTGATACCGGCCTTTTTGGACTGCGCTTTAGCCAGCGAGCTGCGGAACGACGACTCAAAACGGAGGTCTGGCAGCGGGATTGGGTGATTCATTTGGATATTTGTTGTGTGACCGAGTAATTCTGTTTCCATTATACTTGAATACCTTTATGGCTAGCTAAATAGTTTGTTGATAATACGGATGTCTTACTGGTGTTCGGGTGTGCCATCGGTCTCAAACTCGACATTAAAGTGGAAAGTTCTCGACCACATAACACTAAAAGCAGCATTGGTAGTATCAGCACCAACCAACCATCGATATCATGAGTGAACCTGCGGTGACGATCAGAGAAATCGAGGATGACAAGGTTGATTTTGTGTTGTCCAACGTGGATATGGCGTTGGCAAACTCCATCCGCCGTACGATGATTGCAGAGATTCCTACGCTGGCTATCGACTCCGTTGAAATCGAAGTAAACACATCAGTGCTCGCGGATGAATTCATTGCCCATAGACTTGGTCTCATTCCACTGCAGAGTGCGGACGTAGACCGTCTTGAGTACTCCCGTGACTGCACTTGTGATGACTACTGCAATAGATGCTCCGTCGAGATCAGTCTCGATGTTCGTGGCGAAGGTGACGAGTTCCAAAACGTCTACTCCAAGGACCTCACCATTGTCAGCTCCAATGCCCAGCTCAATATTGGCCACCCAATTATTGTGGACAAGGCTCAGAACGGTGTGCTTATCTGTAAGCTAAGACAACATCAACAACTGAAGGTGAGATGCATCGCTAAAAAGGGTATCTCCAAGGAACACGCTAAGTGGTCTCCCTGCGCTGCCGTCGGATTCGAATATGACCCATGGAACAAGCTCAAGCACACAGACTTTTGGTATGAAGAGTCTGTTGAAGATGAGTGGCCTGTCTCAAAGAATGCAGAGTTTGAAGAGCCTCCAAACAAAGAAGATCCATTTGACTATGCGGCAGTGCCAAACAAGTTCTACCTGGATGTAGAAACAGTGGGCAACCTCACACCGGAGCAGGTAGTGATAAGAGGTATAGAGGTGCTGCAGAAGAAGATTGCTGGTATTGTTGTGGAGCTTGACAATGACGGAAGAAGTAATGGCAATGATATGGGTGCTGGTAACGCCACAGCATATTCCCAGAGGGCTATGGGTACACAGTGGGGCGATGCTTCACAGTACGCACCATCCCAGTATCAGCAGGGCTATGGCCAGGGAAACCAAGGGTACTATTGAGTATGAACGTATGGAAATTTGTATAATATTAAACTTTTTTATTACAGGATATCAATGGGTAGAATTCCAATGGCACACATCAGAAAACTTCACCAGTTTACCGCCGAATATGTCCAGTGCACTTCCATATGTCAAATCAACTTTACCATTAGATAGTATTTGGACTCTTTCTAAATCATTGAGATGCTTTGCGCCACCAGCATAAGTGATTGGAATATTGCACCATTGCGACAGCTTCACTACAAGTTCCTCATCAATTCCTTGACACAACCCCTCCACATCAGCAGCATGAACCAGGAACTCATGACAGTAGCTCGATAACTTATTAAAGGACTCATTAGTCAGCTCAAAATCTGTAACTGTTTGCCATTTATTCGTTGCGACAAACCACTTCTTCTCTCCATGAACTATCCTTGTGCGACAACTCAGATCAATGACAATCTTATCCTTACCGATCAACGACACAAGTTTATCCAGCCTCTCCTGACTAAAAATGTTTTCTGGGAAAAGCCAGGATGTGACAATCACCTGTGAAGCACCCTGCTCAATCCAGTACTGCGCATTGGTGTCATTAATACCACCACCCACCTGTAATTTTCCCGGCCAGGCCTTCAAAGCCTCGAGGGCCACAAAATCATTCTGTTGATTCGATCCAAGCTTTATAACGTGTGTACCAATAACATTGTATTCCTTGTAGAGCTGAGCATAGTGAGAAGATGGTAATGACGACACAAAGTTAGTAGCTAGTGACTGGTCAACTGCAGTTGAGTCATCCTTGGACAGCGTACCTCCAACAATCTGCTTCACCTGTCCTGAGTGGATGTCAATGCACCCTCTAAATCTTGTCATTGTAATGTTCAATGTCGTATAATAAATTGCGGTAGAGTACGATACAAAATACTAGCTTATTTGTTTTTGGTTGTAGGTGGAACATACAGTAAACTATCGTCTTTGTTATAGAAGTGGTCCCCTCCTCCCTAATCGCGAACCCACCAAGATGAAAAATTCCCCTACAAGCCACATACAGTTAGTTTTTCACTCCAATCAGCACCACAACCACATCAATTAACGCTCAAAACAGCCCAAGATGACCTCTCTAAGGCCTTTCCAAGCTACTGATCTTTTTGATCTGAATGCTATTAACTTGGACCCGCTCACTGAGAACTTTAACATCGCGTTCTATCTCGAGTACCTCACAGAGTGGCCGTCACTCTTCTTCAAATCACTAGAGATTGGAGAGTGCACCTCTGGTTACATGATGGGCAAGACGGAAGGTAAGAAGGAGCTGTGGCACACGCACATCACTGCTGTGACTGTGAACTCGCACTATAGACGAATTGGTCTTGCGTCTTATCTGTGTAACAATCTCGAGTATATGACTGATGCCAAACCACACGAGACCAACTTTGTTGATCTTTTTGTCAAGGTCACCAACACGCTGGCGATCCAGCTCTACGAAAAGCTTGGGTATAGTGTGTATAGAAGGGTCGTCGGCTACTATGGCGGAGAGCACAGCTACCCGAGAAACACATCAGAAATTGACGACCAGAAAGACGCTTTCGACATGAGAAAGGCCATGGCAAGAGACAACGGACATAGTGTAAGGGCTGACGGCCGAGATCATAGGGTGTTGCCCCACGAGGTCAGATTCTAATATTTTTGTTGTATAATTGAAAGACGTTGGGCACTATTAGAAGGTGTGTAGCAGAACCATTCTGAACTAAGTCGGTGCCCCTCCCCCTCAGCGGTTAATTCACGCGATTACATAATCACCCCAGATTTTTCTCCACTTCATCCAACCATTTCGACTTTTTTGGGCCTCGGCTAGCAAATTTCCAATGTATGTCCCACCCCCTCAGATAACCTTATATAAGAGCTGGACCTCTTCCTCATTCTTAGTGCTGGTCAATTTCTAGATCACAAGGAAGCCAGATATGTCCTCGCTCGAAAATGCTGTGTACGGGGCCTCCGCCTCCATCATTGCGAACACGATTGTCTACCCACTGGACCTTATCAAAACGGTGATCCAGACACAATTGGACACTTCTGACACGGGCGAATTGAGCCAAGAGAAAAAGGAAAAAAAGGGCAGGGACCTTGAGAAACAATACAAGAACTCGTGGGACTGCCTCCTTAAGATTATTTCCCAAAAAGGCGTAGCAGGGTTGTACAAAGGACTCTCATCTTCTCTACTCTCCTCTGCAGTACAATCATTCACGTATTTCTACTGGTACGCCTTTGTTCGCAAGTCATGGCAGAAAATCAAGAGTAGCAGAAAGATGACATCGGCCAATTCTACACCGGAGGAGCTCCTGCTGGGTATGGTTGCTGCTGCAATCGGCCAGCTCTTTACTTCCCCAATCAGCGTCATCTCAACAAGACAGCAAACAAACCCAGATAAAAACCCAACAATCCTTAAATCAGCAAAGAACATTTTGAAAGAGGATGGTCCAACAGGACTCTGGCGTGGGTTCAAGGTCTCCCTTGTTTTAACCACAAACCCTTCAATCACGTATGCGACCTTTGAGAGACTAAAAGCTATCTTGTTCAATGGTCGCTCTATCCTTGACCCACATGAGAACTTCCTACTTGGAGTCTGCTCCAAAATGCTCGCCACAATTATCACACAACCATTGATCATTGCAAAGGCAATCCTGCAAAAGAATGATGATGAAAGCAACGAGAACCTGAAGTCATTCCAATCAATTTTGAGATACATAGTGAAGACTGAAGGTGTTGTCTCCCTCTGGAAAGGTGTCCTACCGCAACTGACAAAAGGTGTCCTTGTCCAAGGATTCGTCTTCATGTTCAAAGACCAGATTACATTGGCAATGAGAACACTCTTCATGTTGATAAAGCTTCAGCATCGACAGAGACTTTCCCTGAAGTGATTATTTCAGAGATAAAGTACACCAAATCTTGTTGATCAAGAATTCATATTCTGTCCATCTATAAATATATACATATATAAATATATAAACCTCAACACCACACTATAACCTTCTTATCAACGCCTGCACTGATAAGAACTTCCTTGTCATCAACCATACACACACACAAACACTTAATTCTCTGCTTAGACTCATGTCCAACTAAATCCTTAACTGCAACACCTCCCCTAAGCTCAACACCTCTGATGACTCCATCATCACCACTTATCCAGACACCTGATCCATCAGGTCTCCAAATAATTTTTGCCTGCGAAAACTTATCCTGTGGTGACATCGTAACAAAATTGCCTACTATATAGCCGCGAAGCGTTGGTGTCGATAACTGTTGCTCTCCAGATTCGGATTCCTTGACACTTGACAGCATTTTCTCTAAATCAGGCGTTCTTGTTACGATCACTCTCAAATATGGAATATGTGAGGTTCCAACTGCAACTTGTGTATCATCAGAAAGGGTGGAAGATGACAGGGAAATGCACATACCGGTAAAACCATGTGTGGAGAACTCTGCATCGTTCAAAGACACACGGGTGACTTCGATCAATGTATCATTCTTCAAAGTGAAATAGGCAATTTGCGAGGAATCTAACCTTGTAAGCAATATCACCGGTTGACCTTCAAATGTAGACACTTCCAATGCAGTTGCATTAGACAAAAGCTTGAATTGAGACAGATATTCAAATTTAGTGTTTTTTAATCTGTGTGCTCGAACTGTCATGTCCCAGCCAATGGAAAATATCAGCATCTCTTCGTCATTAGACCTCAACAGCTTGAAATCTGTGACTAATCTTGGGTGCAGTTGACAATCACTCAGTAATTCAAAATAATCGTGGCTGGTAATATGAATGAGCCTGACCTTACCATCCATACCACAGCTTAATAACCTCCCAGTGCCTTCAACACCATAACAACATTTGACAACACTACCATGCATGCCAGTATATTTACAAATAAGCTCCTTGCTCTCCAAGTCAATAATAGTAATACTCTTATCGGCACTCGACAAGATTGAAACTTTTCTAGAAACACCATCAACAACTAGGCCCATACAAGTTGATGCATGGACCACCAAGGCACCGCCAACATGTATCTCAACAGGATCAACTGGACAGCGATCATTCCACGGAACAAAAATATCCGAGTTTTCAACATGATTAATTTCTGAGTGCTTAACAACATCTGAATGCGTTAAATAAGCAGTACGGTCGTCAACAATATCTTCAAGCTTCTCATAACTGACAGCGGTGCCTTTAAAAGTAACGCCAGACTCACGTTCAAAAGCCTCGAGAGAGCTCTCATGACCATGACGCCTCAGGTAGTCAGCAATCAAATGCTCTGTGAATGTCATTAATAGTTGTGAGATAATTTAAACGATCTCCCCATGGTAAGATAGACGATGTAGAGTGTAGCTCTTCCATTTGAGAGACACACCGCATTAACGACTGCCCTAATGTTATCACGTGTTATCCGTTAGCCCTACTTTTGAGTGAGCTCTGATGTATGGGTGTTTTTCATTTTACCCGGTTGGTGACACACATTTCAGTCAATAACGCACATATGATGACATAAGCCACTATATAGTTCGTTTCGCGAACTTGCAACTGGGCTTCCTCCGGCAGTCCCAGCCGGTTTCCCTCTGCCACTACCCGTTCGCTCACAGTGTGAAAAAAGACTTTTTTTCCACACTTGAACTCAACCACACTCAACGTAGAGGAAGTTGATCACACAACACCAAACACATCAAGATGGGTAAGGGTAAGCCAAGAGGATTGAACTCCGCTAGAAAGCTCAGAGTCCACAGAAGAAACAAGTAAGTCCCCACGACACGAAAGTGGATACTTGAACACAACCAATCACAGCATCAGTTGACATCGACATCTTCCAGACTACCAACAAGACTTATATCCAGGGGGTTTGAAGAATATATCAAACATTCTACATTTGCCATCATTGAATCAGTACACACATTCATCAGTATGAAATATCTATCAGTGACTTTGAATTGCTACCGAAATCTCGAATTTTTCACTGACCCACTGTTTGAGCCACCATGTTTCAGTAACAAGTGTAACAAAATTTTATATCAGCACCTCTGGACCTTACAAATTTCAACCATACACACTGCTACCAATATTATCGATGCCTGAAGTGTTCAAGTAATCGCATCGACAACACCCTTGAATAGATTTACTAACTACTTTACTATAGCCGTTGGGCCGAGCAAACTTACAAGAAGAGATTGTTGGGAACTGCCTTCAAGTCTTCTCCATTCGGTGGTTCTTCCCACGCCAAGGGTATTGTCTTGGAAAAGATTGGTATTGAGTCCAAGCAGCCAAACTCTGCTATCAGAAAGTGTGTCAGAGTTCAGTTGATCAAGAACGGTAAGAGAGTTACTGCTTTCGTTCCAAACGATGGTTGTTTGAACTTCGTTGACGAGAACGACGAAGTCTTGCTTGCCGGTTTCGGTAGAAAGGGTAAGGCTAAGGGTGATATCCCAGGTGTCAGATTCAAGGTCGTTAAGGTCTCTGGTGTTTCTCTCTTGGCTTTGTGGAAGGAGAAGAAGGAGAAACCAAGATCTTAAATGCACTCCAACGTCATTTGTACTATTGGTTTAGTTTTTGTATATTTGCTTATGCACTAAAGGTTAATTAAAAAGACGTGGTTTGTAGACTTTCTAGTATCCTACAATAATGTCTCATGGGCCTTTTACAAGATTAAAAGCTAATCATAAACTATCATACATTTAAACTTCAATCAACTTATAAACCTCTTCCTTCAATACTAATACCACCCTTCTTAGAGCCACCTGCTCTTCTTCCCGACAATTTGGACTTGATTCTCTTGAACTGGTCATCTCTGTTTAAAGAGGAGCCAACACCTGCGCTGGCAATAGACATTGCGGTCTTATCCACACGGGACTTTGGAGCAAACTTGTAATCTGTCACTGTTGGAGCAGGAGCAGCAGCTCTATTTCTTCTTGCAGCTTGCTGTTCATAAATAGACTTTTCAGCTTCTCTTTGTTGCTTTTCTGCGACAGTCATTGTGTGTGGCTTATCCTGTTTACGTCTTAACTTGTTGGCATCAAAGTCAACACTATGGAAACGCTTGTCTCTGTAGTTATCAGATGCGCCAATAATTGGTCTGGTCCAGTCAGAAATCAACTTATCAGCAGTTCTCTTGATCTTTGGTTCAACTCTCTTGGATTTCTGATAAAAAAGAAGGATCTTACCAATGCCTGATTCTCTCAGATGGTTCGTGTTGATTGGCAATTTGAGTAACGCACCAAACATCGTCTTTTGAATCTCGTAAGATGGTAATGATGCATCTGGTAAGGGCTCTAACCACTGGCGAACCTCTGCTAACAAATTGTTATCCAAAATCACTTCGGCCAAATTAGCTTTGGATAAGATGCTACGCACTTTTGGAAGCAACTGAACTTTGTTCACGGCAATACCAGACTGGTTCTCAATGAGCTCAGCATCCTTTTTAGCTGCAGCGTCCATCTGTTGTTTCAAAATTTGGATGATTTCATCCTCATCGTTAGTTAAGTCGTGCTCATCTTTTCTTCTCTTGATTTTTGGTCTCTTGAGTGCTCTTTCCAGCTTTGCCTCAAGCTCTTGACGTCTTTTGGAATTCTCATCTGTGGCTGATCTGTCCTCATTCAAGTCTTCATCATTGCCTTCAACAGGATACTCTCTTTCTGCTGTCGTTGTTGATGGTGTTGGTGCCTTTGGAGCATTAAGCCGCTTACGAGCTTTCAGCTTGGAAACGTCTTCAAAATCCAAGATCTCCTTGTCGGAACCATCCAATCCATCATTTGTATCAAAATCCTTATCCCCGGCATCGTTGTCATCGCCCTCATCACCTTCTACAGCATCCTGCAGCTCAAGGTCTTGGTCATCTTCAGCAGTAGCATTGGCCTCTACTTTCTCTGCCTGCTCGTCATCATCGTTCTGATGTTCTGCTGATGGGCTAGCAGCCTCGTTCTCCACTGCTCCTTGGGTAGCTTCATTTGTGACGTTGGCCACATGCTCCTCTTCGTATTCGTCGCTCATTTTATAAGTATATGAGCCGTTTCCTAAGCGTTGCCTCCCTTAGTTGTCTGTGCTTTGAAGGAGTTGTTGTCGTTGAGAGCTGAAGAGTCCAGTGGATTTCATTATGGGCGACTTGTCGCGAACCCGTTCGATGGGCGGTTATCCATCGCGAACCTGGCTTTCCTTCTATATGGACCACTTCTCCACACATCCATTCCTCCTTTTCCTTTATGAACTTACCATTTGAAGAGATTGAAAAGCCGATACAGATGAGTATACCAGTAAGGCCGTGCGTTGTTGCACACATTAATTACCCTCATGCGTTGCACAAGTTTCAAGACCTGCGGCACGTCCAGCAGCTCTTTGCACAAGTGAAAGTGGGGCGACTAGTCTCTTGGAAGGATTTTTTGACAACCGCTGGGTTCAAACATCATATGGGCAGATCAATGGCTGTGTTTGAGTTCCAGGATGATAAATGTGGCAATTCAAAAATCTTGAAGGAAAAAATGGAGTCATTACAAAGAGATTTAGAGAGGACAGTTGGTGTTGTCACCCCAAATGATCTAAACTTGCTAATAACTAACAATGTACATGAAATCTCTGTCAACTGCGAGAATGAAACTCAACCATTAATCGCCACATCTACTGATCCATTCTTCAAGGTGAGCAGTCGTGCATTAGCTCTCAGAACCCGACTTAGTTGGTCTGATTGTATCCCGATGGTAGTGCGGACGCAAGAGCTGACATCAAAGAAATATGATTCTACAACATAATGTATGCGTCTTCCTTTTCTAATGTACAATTTAAATTTGGCTCATACTCAGCATCATACGCTGTTGCAGTTTCTAAAGCCTCTTCAGCGTCTTTTTATCAGCTTCCAAAACCTCATTCAGGTATTTAATGCCAGATTGCTGTTCTTGTAAAACTTTAGCGATCTCAAGGACCTGTTCCTGGGTCTGTTCACTGTCATTCAACTCATCGGAGCCCTCAACATTTTTAATACCTAGAGAGCTATCCAATTGTTCTCCCAGACTTTTGGCTTTTTCTTTCAGAATAGCCAGTCTTGCCCATAACTCATTAGTCTTACCCAGTCCAGATGGATCCTGTGATTTTTCTAACAACTCTTGGAAAGCCTTCACTAATTTTTCTTCGCTTGGAGATAGCTGGTAGCCTTTGGACTTCAAAACGGCCAATGTAGAAACCAATCTCAAAATTCTTCTGGATATTCTTGTATGTTTGGCCTTTGCTGCAACGATTCTTGATGCAGTGTCCAATTCATGTTTATCACTCAAAATTTTATACTTTTCACTAATTTGTTGCAAGATGTTTCTTGATTGGGCAACGTGGTTGACTTGTGTCTGTGCCCTTTTCTGTAAGTCTTCAAACCCAACAGCACGAACAGGAATGGAATTGGCAGATGGTTTCTTCTCAAAGGCCTTATCCCACTCGTCATCTTCATTAATTGGTTTGGTGTACAGCGCAGATTGATTCTCTGGGACCGTATTGTAAAAGTATGTCTTAAGCACTGTTTGCTGAGAAGTTGGATCCCATGAGGCTTTGACTTTTGTCAATTGTTCCTGGATATTCGCAGCATAATTGTTGTTTGAATTGGTGGCAGCTGGCGCCTGAGAAGTAGAAAGGAATGATAATGGCTGCTGCTGCTGTGGTTGGGACTGGTTTGAGTTTTGTTGAGACCACGCAAAAGTCGGCTGTAATGAAGTGTTGGTGAAACTAGTCCGTTGTTGTTGTTGTTTTTGTTGCTGCTGCTGCTGCTGCTGCTGCTGCTGCTGTGGTGGTGGTTGTAGAGCATTTTGATTACCTCCAAAAAGTGATGAACCCTGCTGGGCCTTGTTGTTTGCAGCTCCAAACATGCCTCCAGTTGACGGGGTAGAGGTAGCATTGTTAGAACTACCAAACATGCCACCTGTAGTTGTTGAAGCTGGATTAGCACCAAAAAGGCCACCAGTGGCTGGAGCGGTCGTATTTGTGTTATTGTTAGCGTTGGCACCTGCACCAAAAGAGAAACCGGTGCTAGCTGCCGTGCCAGTGGCTGTAGAGCCAGCAGTGGATGGCGCAGCAGAAGAACCAAAAAGACTACCCGAAGGAGCAGATGATTTAGCACCAAAAAGTCCCCCAGTTGATGGAGCTGTTGTGGTGGAAGGAGCAGCACTATTGTTGTTGTTTCCGAAGCTGAAGCCCGATGAGGCGCCAGTGCTTGCACTGGTTCCAAGGCCTGCCGCAGCAGGTTTTGCCTGGCCAAAAAGAGAGCTTCCAGTGTTGCTAGATCCAAACATTCCTCTAGTGTTTTCTGCGAGGAAAAATACGGGACAATTGGGTGGCAACTACTGCTGCTTTTATAGCTGGTGTTGTTGTTGATGGTGTTAATGTTGTCGCAGTTCTGAGATCGAAATTTGTTTACAATTTGTTGACTTCCTAATATGGAAATTAAAAGGTTATTGTTGAGTATGTCTAAGACCATGCCACCCCACTTCTTCCCGCGCTCACCAATTGAAAGACTGGGGAACTTCGCCTTTAATTAATCTACAATCTCGACACACAGAAGAGGGTAACAAAGTAATAGCCAGTCAGCAGGAAAATGGGTATAAAAAGGGAGCCAAGCTTGGATCACTCTTGGAGTGTTGATCCAACACCAATGCCTGACCACATCCCGGATGTCGATGAGGTTGGCGCAACGTCCGCTCCTTTGTTGTCGGCCGCCTTCTTCATCGGAGCCAGATGTGCTCCTTACAACGACGATTTCATGCTCTGTAGAGAGCACTCAAAGAGTGGCGAGGTCGATTGCTTGAAGGAAGGCCGCAGGGTCACAAGATGTGCCTCATCAGTCATTGCCGATATGAACAAGTACTGTGCTGAATCCTTCAGAATCCACTGGCAATGCCTTGAGAACAGTAACCAGGATCTGTATAAGTGTCGTACGGCCGAGAAGCTGATGAACAAGTGCGTCTTTGACAACTTGAAGCTGGAGAAGAAAATACCAGGCACTAAAGACCCTGTTCACCTCAAGGAAAAGCCACTGTACAAGCCAAATGTTGAGGACCGTCCATCCCTCAAGGCCTATGAATTGGCCCAGAACGAGGGAGGATTGTGATTAGCTTACACACGATCCATTATTTATTATTTATTATTTATTTTTACTTATTTATCATTCACTTATTTATTGAGACTATTTGTTCAATTACACAGACATCTTTACTCCTTGGTAAATACCTCAAAAATGATCTACTAGCAAAAATCTCCTGTTGTTCCTGAAGCTCAATCCCAAACAAGAGTCGCGGGACTCAATATAACACGAACCAACTAAAAACTTACCTCTTTTACTAAAATCATTGAATTCATTCTGTAATCACTGAACCATGAGAGATGTCGTAAATATCGCCAGCTTGGTAGCGATACTCGCGTGTTGGTGGCATGTACGACACAGCAAAGAACGAAAGCCATCACAGATCATCACAGTCCCTTATTCTGCATCACCGAACAAGACACATGTCGAACAAGTCATCTTAGAAAGTGAGAAACACACATCATGGCAATTTCCTCTCGCTGTGCTAGAGTACTTGGGTAGCAAAGACACTGCAAAAAGCATACCAATTTCCGGATGGGAACAACTTCTTAATGTGTCGGCAAAGACAAAGATGGGACAACAATTCCTTGAAGCTTATGAGCTCGATCAGATTGTGTTGATGAAAGACACTCTTCAATATTACAATATAGATTTTCACTCCGAGCTTTCAATCCTGCCCAGTAACAATAAGCAATCTATACAGTCTACAATTGAGATGTTCTTTGGTTCTAGGGGCCAAAATACAACGTATGAATCTATCCCACTCACACCAAATGACTTCATCCTCGACACACATCACCATATTCCAGAACTCCCAAAAAAGCAACAACACTTCCTCAATGACAACATTACGGAGTATAGGTATTTCAAAGAAGGGTCATTATTGGGACTGGGTGGATTAGCTCACTATGAGTTGAGATTTTTTGAGGGGAAGATGGTTCCATTAGATCGTGTAGCAGTTCTTCACAGGATTGCAAGAGCATGGGCCAGGTTCACGCAAAAGAGTGGCATCCACACATGGATTGCTCATGGGAGTCTCCTTGGGTATTATTTCAATGGACTGATTTTACCATGGGATGACGACTTAGATGTTCAAGTTACGGCAAAAACATTTTGGGAGCTAGTAAAACATAACCAAACAATTGTAATGGATTTCAATGATGCTGAAGCAGTGGGCACTTATTTGATTGATGTCAATCCTTGGTTTGTAAACAGAGAGAAAAATCCTGAAAATAAGATCGATGCAAGATTCATTGATTTAGAAACTGGTTTATATATTGATATCACAACTTTGACATCAGAGCTTTTGCTAAGCGATGTGATGGAGGAATTCGATAGCTCAGAAATGGAGGAGTTCTACAAGGTGTTCGATCCATACCATCAGCCAATCGTTATGACGGAGACCAAAGCTTACAATGAGGACATACAAAAGTCAATCAACGCCTCAGTTTCTACTTGTTCATTGATCTGTTGCAAGGATCTGCACTTCTACAAGGCAGAGGAGCTTACCCCACTGATACCAACTGTGTTTGAAGGCGAGATTGTCTATGTCCCAAACAATATTAACAACATGCTTCTACGAGAATACTCAGAGAAAAGTTTATATCTACTGGACTACAATGGATTCACCTTTGACAAATTCCGCAAGATCTGGACACACACAGATATCCCTTCGGAATACAACGTACAGATGGCAAGTTTCATTGAGCATCACTACAAAATCAAACAGACAACCTTCAAGAGGCACGTTTTCGAGTCAGAAAACCTTTTAAAGTTCCCCAACTTCAAACTAGACCCTCAGCTTAGAAACCTATCATAGACAGAAGAAATGGAACGACAGTAAGTGTGTGAATCATTAAAAAGCACGTTGTCCTTAGTGGATTCAACGCTATATACATGAGCAATTGTAGCTCCTTGTGAGCAAGTGGCAGGCAGATGTGTAGTTTGGAGTTGGTTTCCTCCTCTTACCTGATTTTTTTTCATTCGGAATACTTCGAAATCACAGTGTCATCAGTGAAATCTCTGATCTTCAGTACCTTTCAAACGTCTTAGAACGCTTTAGAGCATTGTTTGTGAATAATGTGAACAATGATTGGGGCAACCCACAAGGCAGCACCGATGTAGAAAGCTGTCTTGATTGTGTTGTTGGTGCTGGCTTGGTGGGCCTTCTTGTCATCTTCGGACATTGGTGGAACTCCGCCGTACATTTTCAGTGGTTTTCTCTGTTGCTTAAACTTATATAAAAGTCCAAAAGAACAGGTATTAAGAAAAATGTGGGTTTAATTAGTATCAAGTTGATGGACGACACTCACTCGGCGATCGCCAAATTTTCAGCAAATATGAATTCCGGGGGTTCGGTTTCCTGTTTTACCATCCTTCTTGACGATATATTCTAACTAAAAGCGCTAAATTCATGGATTAAGTTGTGTTTTAAGTCTACTAAGAATGACTTCCTTTAAAATTCACTAATGGTGAGTCTAAAGTCACTTGCTGGGTAATAAATAAAGCTTACAAAACCCATCCAGTTTATCTACCATTCACTTAGGAAATTCCTTATAAGATTTAAGTACGGTACTATGGAACACTGCAATTATGTAATTCAAGTTGAACTGTTATTCCTGGTAATTCAAATTCCTCATAAAAACTGCTTTAAGCTCTGTATTGTTAGTTATAGCGGAAAACGAAAGCTTTAGTTTGCAAGTTTGCAGGATGGGTTTTCTCAAAAGTCCAACAGTGATAGAGCTAGTTTTCTACAACTTACACAATTAGTACACTAGAAATATGTCCCGATCATTCTACCTTTTCCCTATATGGTCATTAAGATTGGGACTCAGATGCAAGTTCCTGTTCCATTCTCTGCTCTCGAAGTTTGTTTATACGGTTTACCAATGCAACCATACCGACACGTTCTGCCACCTTGGATGCAGCGGCCAGTGCTTTGTCCTGTTGAAGGTCCTGGGCCAATTTCCATGCCTTTGCAACCTTCTCATCAGAACAAGACTGAACAATTAGCTTCAGAACAGCTCTGTCGTGCTGAATCGCATATCCGTTTAATCTCTCCTCGTCATCCTCGAAAGTCTCGCCTTCATTACTCAAAGTCTCACCAAGAAGTTCACCCATTGTCTTGGCTCTTACGAGCTCCTCTTCCGGATTCTCTTCATCAGCAATTGTTTGGCCACCCAATGGCATTCTTACTTCCAACTCAGTAGGTAACTGCAGCGGATAGTTAGGGTACTGAGCTCCTCTAATTACAAGACAATTCAAATTGTCGCCATGCAAGCCCAATGGCCAAACAATCAATTCACCCTTACCACCCATCTCTCTTATTCTAGCATCCGAATCTAATAACGGAATCCATCTGGCCTGCAATGGTGAACGCCATCTAGATAAGACAAGAACAATTCCATCATTACCGACAACGACCGGATCGCCATATATACTGAAGAACACACCCCTGAATAAATCGACAGATGTAAGCTCCAACGGCAATGCCAAATCTCTTTGAAGAAATCTCCCATCAAGATCTTGTAAGTTATAAATGAGTTGTCTGTTATTGGAAATCGATGCGGTGAAGATATAGTTTGTGTTTGTGGCTGACGCAATGACTGGAGAAGACTTTTGAATACCCATTGGGATACCAAATAATGAGAAACTTCTAATGAATCCTTTGGAAGTACATATCAGGATAATTGAGTCACTCAATGATACCGAGGAGATAATTTCTTTAATATTTGTTGGGATTATCTTTTCCCAAGACTCTGAAACATTGTCATGTGGTCTGAACATAACCCGAGCATCGTCCTTGCTCTTTCCAGAATAACCGAGGAGTAACCCTTCTGTCGTTAATGATGCCAAATCATATCCATAAAGGTCATCAAAGTTATATTCTCTGTGAACTGATTGATCAAAAAATGACACTGTGATAGAAAAGTGAGCATCCTGTCTAACTGATGACACATAACCAACGGAGTTTATTGTCAAATATCTTCTGTCAGATATGTACGGTGTACAACCAGGACTATATGGTTTAATCTCATAGGCACTCTCAATTAGATTTTCAGTCATATGCCTCTTTCTGGGGACATTTAGAGAGTCTGCTTGAAAGTTATCGCCAGAAGTTGCTCTCTTCTTTGTTGGGATTGTGTAACCTTCCCCTTCTAGCAAACCATCATCATCATCAACAAAATCTCTGAGGTCCTCGCCATTATCTTCAGCATCCTGAGAAGCATCACTAAGAAGATTAATATCATCAGCATTATTTTCTTCATTTTCAAAGCCGTCTTCTTCAGCTTCCGCCATCAAGTCATCGAGTACAGATCTCTCCTCTTTATCATCATTGCTCTTTTTCTTCTCTTCAACAACATCATTGAATAAGATCATATCACCATTATCAGAACCAGCAGCAAGATGAAATTTACCATCGTTACTTCGAGCCCATGACAAGTTCAGAATCTTGGCAGGGAGCTCCTCCTCAAGAACTGGTTTCCTTGTAGCGGAATCCCAAATAATCAACTTATTGCCGATATCAACTGAAGCAAGGAAGTCACCAGTTGGACACCATTTCAAGTCCGCTATTGGCTGTGAGTGACGTCTGATAAAGGAAAACGCTTGCATGAAACCGTTAGAACTGTTAAAGACCTTGATATATTTGTTCTGGCATGGGATAGCAAAGTGGTTCCCATCTGGATGCCATTCAACTCTGGCTGTGGCATAATTATCTTGGTAGGACTCATCTTCATCTTGGTAAATATATCCACCGGTCTCATCCTTTATTGTGTGTACAACTTGTGGGTCGTCCGACGACAAGGAGTATATCTTGATTTCACCACTTGATAATGACAGGGCAATGTAATCCCTCCTCTGATTGTATGAGATGTCGTGGACCTGGTCCCCAACCTTGAACTTTATAATTTTCTCTGGATTCTTGAGGTCGGCAATCTGAACCTCGTCGTCGTCACCGGCAGCAACAATTCTGGCGTCTTTGTGTGTGAAGACGATGCCTCTGACCGGTAAAGGACTTCTAATTACCTTACCTAGAGTCTCTAGGCCAGAAATGGAGTACAGTTCAACTTCGCCCACTTTTGACGAGACCACAAATTTGCCACCATCCAAGGAAAGAGATAAGTCGGAGGCATCTTCTAGAATATCCACAGTATCTGGCTCCTGGTCGTCCTTGCCTACCGCGTAAATTCTAGCAACACCATTGGAGCCTGCCACAACAAGCTTAGAGCCATCAGCGGAGTAGGCAACAATGGTAGACCCACCCATTGAAAATACATTCCTGACCTCTGGTTTTGTCATCTTCTTCTGCGTGATTTGGCTTAATGTGGGCTTCTAAGAAATATGAGTGAGTGGTGGACGCGTCTCCAATCGACTTTTTACGCGTTTGATGGTTAGCGCGTAGTTAACATGGAGAGATAGAAGTACCTCGGAATTTGCTAATTCCGACTTGAACAGCACTCTTGCAACATCACTTAAAGACAAACTCGTACCATCTTTCTTGTAATCGAAGGTTTACAGGGTCTAGTCTCTTAGGTGTCAAAAAGATATGGACGAGTTTGATCTTAATCAACAGGACGAAGAATTTCCTTACCCAAAAAGAATCACGCGGGAAGCTTTCCTAAAAGATCTACACATTGATTTAGAGAACCCTTCCCAGTCAATCATCAACATCAAAAAAGTGGCATTCAATGTCGACTCATTCCTCTATGAGCACTACAGATTTACGCTTCTTGAAGACTTGCAGTCTGAACTTAATGATCTATTGAGGGAACTTGACCAAGAGCTTTTTGACTTGGTGAACAACGACTACTTTGACTTCATCAATCTGGGGAAGGCCCTCGAAGGGGGTGAAGGTCTAGTTGATAAACTCAGAATTGATACTACAAAATACAAAAGAAGATTAACAGATGAGAATCAGAAACTGATGGATTCTGAGGACCATGTGAAAGAGTCGTTGGATACTATCAACAAACTTCAAACATTAAAGGTAAGCTTCACTTCTTCCTCATGCCTCATAAAATTGAAATGTGCATTTATTAACATTTTACCAACAGCGCCATGCACAGCAGATGATCCTATTGAACAAGTTCATTTCCAAATTTGAATTTCTACTTAATCAAAACAAAAACAGCATACAAATCGAAGTGATCAAACAACTCACGTCGTTATATCTTACCATCCATCAACTTGTCATATCTCTCCCCTCATACCAATTCATCGCTAACAAACACGAGCACATCAATGCTCTAAGGTATGAATTTCAGGCAGTAGTGGACGAGCACTTGAGGGGTATACGGCTGGAAAGTGCCCAATATAAAGATGTTGTTGACATCTTGGGTATCTACTCTGTCATTGGCGATGAGTCTAGAGCTCTGAAGATCTTAAAAGAATCCAGTAAGGAGTAGGCAGCTCAGTAATAATAGACAATCAGATAAGTCTGAAATGAAAGATTGTATGATCTCTGGACCTATGAGGTCTTGTAGACAGATTTTGGAGAGTGGTTCAATTTGCTACCAGTTCTGTAATCTCAAGACACCACTGCTAAACAACCCGTGTAGATGCTTCATTATAAACACAATTACGCTCATATATACTCATAATCAATTATATGAGGTTATTCCGATAACTTTACTTAAACTCTTTTTAAAATCGTTATACTAGGTAAAGAAGACACTTGAATTCAGGGGGAATATCTCTGGTGCACTTTACAAATATGTGCCCTTACCGTCCTAAAGCTCATCGCAGGAAAAAATTTCAGTTCACACAGGCCTTCAAGCGCACGAAACCACAAACATTCAACCAGATCGAAATCATAAAATACATCGAAATATTCACAAAAAGCAATGGCTGTTGATCCTTTTTTTTCAGAGTCGTCACAGCGTAAAAATAGAGGCAAAAAGAGGGCCCAGAGCGCTTCTAAGCCAAAGAAGAGATCTAGACAGGAAACATCAAGACCATCTACCACGGTCAGCAGCAACACAGTATCAGATGAAGAGATATCTGGTATCAGTGATTCCGATGATGAGCAAGGAAATGTTTCCTACGATGAGATGTCTGCGGACACTGCAGAAGAAGTAGATTCTGAAGAGGAATTTGGTCAGGAAAACCCGGCAGACAAGCGCCGCCGTCTCGCTAAACAGTACCTGGAAAACTTAAAGCAGGAGGCTGGTGAGTACGAGTTTGATGCTCAGGATTTGGATGATGAGATCATCTCGAAAAGATTGAAAGAAGATGTTGCAGAAACCAAAGGGCATATTTACCGTTTTATTGCTGATAACCTACTTCTTTCTGACGTCAAACCACAAGTGTCCCGTGTTGGTTCTAAATCCTTGACTGGTCTCTCGGTGCGATTCCCATTTGCGTACACCGTCTCTAAAGACATCGAACTGGTTAAGTATGATATCAGTGACTTTTCTAAGAAACCACAGAGAATGAAACACACCAAGGGTGGTAAGCGTTTTACAGAGATTGATAACGATCCGTCACGCAATGGTCACTCTGACGAGTTGTTGAGTGTCGCTGCTTCTCCAGACGGCAAATGGGTGGTCACTGGTGGTCGTGACAAGAAAATGATTATTTGGAGTACAGAGTCATTGGCATGTCAGCGTGTTTTGGAGACTCGGGATCGCCGTGGTGAAATCATGGGCCTAGTATTCCGTCGTGGTTCTGATGAATTGTACGCCGCTTGTGCAGACCTTAAAGTGAGAACATACAGTATTGGACAATTTGCGCAGCTAGAAATTCTGTATGGTCACCAAGATACTGTGGTGGATATATCTGCTTTGGGACAAGAGCGTTGTGTGACCGTAGGTGCTAGAGATCGTTGTGCAATGCTTTGGAAAATTGCAGAAGAAACAAGGCTCACTTTCAGAGGTGGTGAGATGGAAAAGAAGAAAAGCAAGAAGAGCAAGACATCTGTGGACGATATGGATGTTGATTTACCAGAAAAGGAAGAGAAATTCTTTGCAGAGGGTTCTATCGACTGTGTCTCTATGCTTGATGACACCTATTTTGTCACAGGCTCCGATAACGGATCCATTTCTCTTTGGTCTTTGGCCAAGAAGAAGCCACTTTTCATTCAGCACAATGCACATGGTCTCATTGCATCACTAACTCCTGAACAGGCGTCTGCTGAAGCAGATCCTACAGTCAGAGCTTTACAAGTTCCAGAACAGAAACCATACTGGGTTACTTCCATTCATGCCATTCCATACACCAACGTTTTCTTTTCTGGTTCATGGAACGGTGTCATCAACGTGTGGAAACTTGATCAAAACTTGAGGGGATTTACACTATTGGGATCTCTACCGAACGCCCGTGGTATTGTCACTAGAATTGACACGGCTGAAAGTGGCTCCCATGGTAAGGAGAGCATCCGTGTACTTGCTACATTGTCAAAAGAACATAGATTAGGTAGATGGCTCGACACTCGTGTTGAAGGTGCCAGAAACAGCATGTATTCTGCTGTCATTAACCAACAGGTGTTTAAGGCATCAAAATAATTTTACTTGCATTGAATCAATACGTGAATTAGAATACTAAAATAATGTTGCATCCGATATACATTTCAGTTGTAGTTACATACATCTGTAGTCTCCTTTATCAAAGTGTATCAAATGGCTACAGGTTAAGTTAGTTCTCAAGTGGTATATTTCAAAGCAAAAAAAGCACAGTCCTTATTAACAACAGTAAAATCAAGACAAAAAAAGGGATGAAAGGACACCCAAAGTATATAAAAAAGACAGACTGGGAAAACAACAAAGCACAAAACAGAAATTAAAGGAAAAAGTGAAATTCCGAAGGAATACCAGCAATGGAATCAATATGTGGGACGAATGTGCGAAGTAGATGAAGTTTGATAAAGGGTATAAATAAAAAGGTAGATGAAAACAAAACAAGTGAAAAGACAAACGTCGGCATCATGAAAAAAGAGTAGATAAAAAAGGACAGACTCTAGCAAATTAAAGGGTACCCAGACAGCCCAAGGTCAATAGGATCTGTGAGCAGCAGATTGGAATCAAAACAGTGTAAAACAATGGGAAAACAACACGGCACTACCCATATGGAATCAGAGCAAAGCACCGAGGATTAAACCCATGACACCAATCGTCATAGCAGCTGGAATAGCCTGTGCATTAGCAAAGTCGGAAGAAGAGGAAGTGGAAGCCTTCGAACTTGTGATCGAGGTCAAAGTAGCGGAAACGAGCTTCGTAGAAGAAGCGGATGTAAGAGTGGTGCTGTTAAGGGTGGTGGATGTGGAGTTAGAAGCATCCGACGCGATAGCAAGAAGGCCGTTGGCCTTAGACAAAGCAGCAATAGAAGAAGACTCCAAAGCTGATTCACTAGAAAGGGAGGCCTCATAGACAGAAATGGAGGCAACGGAAGCCTCGTAAGCGGAAACAGAAGCAATAGAAGCCTCATAAGCAGACTCGGATGCGATTGAAGAGATGCTAGCTTCAGATGCAGCAGCGGCCTTAGAAGCTGCGGAGGCAGAAGATACTGAAGCATCGTAAGCAGCCTGAGAAGATGCTGAAGCTTCAGAGGCATCAGCAGCAGCCTCGGAAGCAGCTGAAGCAGCACTGTAGGCAGAGGCTTCAGAGGCCTCTGAAGCAACTGAAGCAACTGAAGCAGCCGAAGCAACTGAAGCAAGACTGAAAGCTGAAGCCTCGGAAGCAGCCGAAGCAGCTGAAGCTTCGGAAGCAAATGAGGCAGCTGAAGCAACTGAAGCAGCTGAGGCGACAGAGGCTTCGCTGGCCTCGGAAGCAGCAGATGCAGAAGCCTCAGCGGCAGAGATAGAGGAAGATTCCTCTGGGGTCAACAAGGTGAATGTAGTGACGATGGTTGATGTGTAAGTGGTAGTCTCGTCGGCTGCGACGTAAGCAGCCATAGCGAGTGGTAAGACAGCGTTCTTGAAGAGCATTTTTAGAATTGTGGTTCAGGGGGTTATCTTAGCTTGCAAATTGCTGTGTAAGAAGGTCGTTTCTTGGGTGAATGTGTATGTGATAAGTTGTAAGTTGTAAACAGACCTTGTATGGCACTCTGAACGATTAAAGGAATGACTGGAGTGCTTTGTAAACGTATTTGTGTGTTGTTAGAACAGCTAAATTGTTGTTGGCAGAAGTACAAAACAGGGGGGACTCGAAAATTCTTCTTTCTTTCCACATAGTGTGACATTCCTGTTGTTTGTTTTGTTGTTTTTTCTCGTCGCCGAAGCCCAATGCAATATAATCTGTATTTGTGCATCAAACTACATACTCTTTCCCGATCCAGATGTTTGTAAACACTTGTTGTTGTCATGACAACACATAGTTAACACCAAACATTCCGATTGACGGTGTAAAGTTTTCCATTTCTCGTGCATATTCTTACATATTCATGCATGATTTTCACTCAAAGGAGAAGTACAAACTGCTCTTTTAGGGACAAAGTCAATATGACTGTACATTTAACCACATCTAAGGACATCAAGATCTCAACTGCCCTGTTACCCTGGACCACCCGACCTCCCCTCCTTCTCCTTCTTCTGCTCCTCCTTCTCCTCTTCACCCTGAGCAAATGATTCACAGATATTCCCGAGGGAGATGGGCCATAGCTGTTAGCTGCTATTAACAGCAGTCCGCTGCTTGCCTCTATGGTGGTGTACCACTGACATGGCACACCACCCTCAAATCTGTGTATGGCCGCCGGGCGCTGCCGGCAGAAGTAGCCTGAAACCCGTTGTTTAATTTCTGAGAAGCCCGCTTGAGCTCTACAAATCCCGAGGCCTCCTCTTAATCCCCCATACTAGTGTTGACACTCGACCCACACACCGCTCACACAGCTCACACAGCTCCCACAGCTCCCACAGATGTGTTTGGAATCTATTAATCACCCCCCGTAGCTGGCCACAGCAACTGGCACTGAGCTGAAGGTTGCACCATTGGTCTGAGGCATCTATACACTTTGCGCTTTAACACCAGTATGGCCCTACACAACAGGCGTAGGAGAGGTCGCCTGGCCTTACGGCATGGGAAACCGCGCGCAGTGTTTGTGTGTGCATGTACATAGCGACATACACTGTGTTTTGTTCTGTCGCGCAGTTGGGGTGTTCTCTCTGGGGTACAATGGGTCACGTGATTACAGTATCCAGCACAACTGCCTCTCTGTCCTTCCATCCTGTGCCGGGGCTGCTTGTAACTCTTTTTTGGACTCTAGACAATAGGCATGTTTTCTTATCTACCCCACAGCTTTTTATGGTCATACATTCGAGGTTGCTGTATATGTCTGATCCAAATAAATAACCAACAGAACTTTAAATGCCGGGCCCCTATTGACGATGATCCCAGCTAGTGTTGTGACGCAAATCATTTAAAAACGAATCACTTAGACATGGTCCTTTGCTGCACTAAGACCCAAAGGGTCACGCGTCTCAAAGACAACCAAACTAAAAGAAGCGTTTAGATGTTTTTCTCTGCTTGGGTTTCGGATATCATAGAGCAAACATCCTTTTTGCGTATCTGCAATCAAGTTGCGACAGCGGAGTTTGCTATATAGCTTCTGTATAAGGTATGCAGAGCATAATATGTGTAATCAATATGATATTACGTTAACGTTGAATTGTTTTAATTACGTTCCTGATGACAGCATTCTTTGATGTATGTTAGTGTGTATTTTAGTGCTATGATGACGCAAAGAAAAACTATGAAACAAAGAAGTTACCAAGATTTATACTCCGTAGTTTGCACAAAGTTCGATTTTGAACCAAAACTAAGCTAACATAAAGTACAGAGTACTCTGTATTCCCGCAAAATTGTTAGGTCTCCAAGAAATTATTACTTTCAAGAAAAGCAATACAGCACTGGATCCACTTCCGGCTTCCCTCCTCGGCCCATCTCCGATAGTCACAAGCACTCTATAACCTTCCTAGTATAGTTGATGACCTATTTACTTAAACCTTAAAGAAAGTTCATGAACATGAAAACGTGGTCCCACGGTCTTATCACGATTTAACTACCGTTATGTGTGTGTCTTTACTGCCAGGAAACAAAAGTACCTCTCCAGATAGCACGTTAGAAACAACCCCCTAAAAGACAGTGTAGTATTGCTGAAACTAACAATCATACAAACGCAAACACAAACAACACCTATTTTGCCCAGCCACTATTTTGTCTTCTATTGGTTTGTACTCCAGAAAAAGGTTGGTTTCACTATTGCACAATATTCTCTAGACCTCTGTGTGCAGGCATTAATTGAGGCGAACAAGGGCTACATCGGACATGCAACCTCTCCACAACATTTAGCACTCTGCGCATATAAATGATAGGACATGAGACTCGTGTATTAGGGACCCAACAACAGGGACATGCAGATATAACTGTTGAGTAGCCGTTGAAACTCTATTTGAACCTTAAAACCTTTTTTTATTCTCTCTTCCTCCCCTCCCCCCTATTTTCATGACCACCAGATACTCAGTGTTCATGCGCCGAAAAGCGAATAATAATGTATCTAGGGATAACTTTACCTCTGTGGACACACCTAAAGAAGCACTAGATTTAGGGGATTTTAACAAGCATTTCATGTACTATTAGAATGGTGTGATGTTCCTCCGTTTCTGGTTACCGAACTTTGCAACTTATTCGTTTCATCATTAACGAAGTTTAATAATGCACTCCCTACAAATATCATAGATGCCATAGCAATCCATGCCCCATTAGCACTGATCGCTGGGGTTTACAAAGCCTATGAGTCCTTGACCCATAAATATTATAGACGTGTGCTTTAAACCAATAGCAAAAAGTAAATCCCGTGTAGAGATGACTTAATCTACAAGAAATAAACTCCCAGGATGTGGGGAGCTCAACTCAATATCTTGTTGCCGGTTCAAACACTACAAAAAGCACCAGTGTATATTTACCATATCTCACATATCTCACCGTAATTAAAAAAAACTTGATGAGCTCAAGTCTTGAGTCATCTCTGGGCCACTACCGCGTCATATGTCTTGCTTCAATAGATGCACCGCCACACAGCCTCAAACAGAAAATGACGACATATCCGATATGTATAGTCTTGAGAGTTAAAAGTATCCAAGGAGCAAGACACGAATAACAAGACAACGGTACTATTTTAAGACAAATGGAACGTTAAGCCCTTTGTAGAAAGATATGGATCTATGGCTGAACCTTTCATTGATGAAAGTATGTCAGATCAATCAGAATATGGATAACACCCGGACATCTCGTGTATATTAATAAATCATATAAACTGGTCAAGGCTAAATTATGGGTAATAAATATATGTTTTCCAGTAATATTAATTATGTTATTCTTATATCTATACTGTTGATACTATTTTTGAATAAAAAAGAGAATAATTTTTTGTAAACTAGTAAGTCATTTATCAAAATATTAGTTTATCTCGAATTTCATGAAGTTCAACTACTTTAGAAATGTTGCATTTCTAAACTAATATCTTAATTTCACTGAAAAAGAGATTTATACTACAAGATGAAACTAAGTACTGAATAGAACACTGTTTCTTTAGTTTGTAGCATTATTACTAAGTTTATGATAATTAAATTGGAGTCCGTTATGTTTATCACCCGAACACCAGGCAATCAAACCCGGACACCGAATACTTTCTTACTGCATCGAATTTAAGACATCCTAGTAATCATCAAATATCAAACAGTACTCAAAAATGGACAATCGAGCACATGTGTATATAATAGAGCTTAGCGTTTTGGCCAGTGCGTCCCATTTACACTGCAGCATATACTTTCCAGGTTATACATAAATATGCTAGTGTATGGATTTAAGAAGCCAGAAGATCACAGATATTGTTCGTTCAACATCACGTCCATTATACACCATGAAATACAAAAGAATGAGTTAACTCGTGATGTCTAAAATTATCTACCATGACACGAGCTGCTATATCAAGATCAATGGAAATCTCGCAAGCCTCCACCCCACAATCAGACCAAGTTGCACTTCTTGAGAAGCGATAGCAGCCAGCACACGGACACACACTTGCATACACACATACACATATCAACTCAATGCAATCAAACAATATTGTATCATGGATGGAATCTTTCGAAGCATGGATTTCATTACTCATATTTATGTGAGAAAAAGTGCCGAAGTATATTTTCTAGTCTATGCACGCATAGGAAAACCTAAATAAAGAACAAAAAGTAACGTTATTGAGCAGGAGGGAGGGTTCCACAACAGATCATCTTAGACGCATGCCCAGATTTTTAGAATGTTATTTGATAGGAACGGGCGATGAAATTGGAGCTGATGATCTTCTTGAGATGGCTGCTTTTAATATACTGTTGGGACAGTATACGTCGATCTCCCACTATATCCCGGAGGAAAGTGCGCGCTAAGCAAGTGCTGCGGTTGGAGCACCTAGGCATGTGGAGGGAAGTTTTCTACGGACAAAGTGGCCAACCCTCACTTTTGGTCGGCAGAAATTTGGGGGGCAGGAAAGCAAACGTGGGTCAGGACACTCACAAGACAAGAGACAGGGAATTGTGTGATAAGATTTGGACAGACATGGATTCTAACACGCTGGTCTTGAGGTTGATTTAGTTATCAGACAGCTCTCTGTATTTTACAGGGAGGACCAGTGTAATGGTACAATTGTAGCTTACCTGTCAGAGACAGACAGAGAATCGTAGACATAGACACAGAGGCGAGCGGTGCTTCCACAAACAAAGAAATGTACACGGGAACAATTGGACTGTACGACTCGGCACCCTTTGTTCCTGTTCGCATTTGTGCGAGTGTGTGTGTATCTTCTGGTCTGCCGCATAAGGTCTGATTTGTCTGCACTTCCATTTTTCATTTCTTTCTCACACAAGACTAACAAACCACGAACACAAAGGGTCCAGACCACTGGGCCTACACCCAATATAGCGACTACCCTCGTTTGTGGAGTATGAAATGAGGTTCTTCTTAAATATTGAAATTAGGAATCCGATTGGAGGCGGCGGACGAGAGGTTTTCAGTTTCAAATTTGACTTTGTCCTCCTATACCAGATCTAAATTTCTGTGTCCCCTTGTCAATTGGCAACTGCCCATAGATCTTCTCTACTCTATAACCTTAGTTACTAATCACTCCATAGTCCTCTATCTTCTTAATCCGCCATCCCATCACCTGCCTCTCAATCAAGGGGTCGGCCCCATTGGTCTCCGTATATAGTTTCTAGAAGTTACAGAGACCTTACATGTCGTTTTAACTTTGATCAACCCTTAATCCATGATCCCCAACCTTCCCCTAGCCCCCCAACTTCCTGTTCCAAAGCATAAAGGAAAAGAAGGGGGCCCTAATTTTGTCTCTTGTCTCAGCGCAGTCCTAAATGTCTCGTCACCAGGAGCGCAGCAGGAAGCATAAAAAAGAAACTTCCATGTGTGAGAGGGCCCTTTGTGGCCCACACACACAGATGCAGAATCATGCAAAGAGTGCTTGACGTGTGTCTACTTGACCCACGACTCCAGTGACTCTTGGGAGTTTGGGTTTTTTGGTTCTCTGAGTAGAGGGGTTGTTGTTCACGGACAACAGACAAGACGCATAGCACTTTTCCATATTGTACCACAAAATAAAGATATTCCGGCGTGACACCATAAAGCAAGCTTCTTATCGTTCATGACACAGGAATTAAGGCAAGGTAAAATCTTCTCAACTCTCTCATGGCAATCTTTATGAGACCACATTATACAACAACATTGCTCTTGCTCATGAAGTGTTGTTCAATTGACGATGACGCAGCTTCGAGACGCTCACCAGTGCGCTGAGACACATGGATCGACATGGTGGCCTGTATTGTGTTGAAGCCAGCTTTGTATGTGTGTGGGATTATCAAATAAATTCCCCCTTTTGCACCTACAACTTTCTTTTTGTCTTAATGGGGGCGCACACTACGCATCATCGCGATCTGGATAATGGGACATTTGACGCCGCCCGCACCGGTATTTATATATATTCACGAGATTTCGCCCCCGCCTTGTCCTGTCGCTCCCTCCCATTCTACGTTTTGCCCCTACTCTTTTCTATATATACAGATTTGTTCCAGCTGACACGACACAATAGCCGCCCGCACCCCCCATTCCACATACCAACATAGCATCGCATTTAACAATATAACTAAACTACACTTGTATTGCAAAGAAGTTCAACTGCAATAACAAATCACACAGTATTTTCACAGCTTAGACTATGTTCCAGGTCCAACAGCCAATTATGGAGAACAAGCACACACTTCCACCACTCTCACATATAATAACTGCAGCCGCCATACCCTTTGGTCAGCAATCACGGCCCAATCATCAGGCCCCACAGGGCAGTGAGCAGCAACAACACTTGTACCAAGCTCCACATCCACAGGTACCACCACAACCGACATCTGTCCCACGAGGTGAATCAGCTGAAATCAAGCACACATTGATCACGCCGCCATCTTCCACAAACTCACCTGTTGATAAGAAGGATCCCCCTTCTCCAAAGTATGCTTCCAGACAGCCAACGGATCGTTGTACTTGCAAGCATGATGGAAACCACATTCCAAGACCAAGAAACGCCTTCATCTTGTTTCGTCAGCAACATCATCAGTCTGTGCTGGATGAGGGCAATGTGATCAAGACTAATCCTGACGTCTCTAGGGAGTTGGGTAAGAGATGGAGAGACTTATCTCCACATGAAAAGGATTACTGGAACAAACTCGCTGAAGAGGAGAAGAAGAGACATGCTGAAAAGTACCCTGGTTACAGATACATTCCTAGAAGATTTGGTAACAAGAAGGGAAGCTGTCCGTTTTGCAGAGCTAAGATCACTATCGGAGAGCAAACACGTACTTTACAAGCACAGAAGAATGCTCTATATCCAGAGGAACAGATGGCTCACAAGACTGAGGTGAGAACGTACACTCCAACTCTCAGTGAAGAACATGCTATTGCTCAAAGCTTTTTAAGCCTCAGAAACCAACCACAGCCACAGTACATTAATGTACCAACCCAAAGGTCGCAGGTGTACTACCAACAATACCCAGCTGTGTATCCTCCTCATTCACAGCCACAGCAACCACTTATTCATCCACAGCATCAGCATCAACACCAGCATCCACATCCACATCAGCATCCACATCAGCCACCACCACACACGCATCAGCCACAGTACACCATTAATCACAGCCCAGATTCTACTAGTACCCAATTACCAAGTATGATGAACTACTCTACAGAGTCCAAACCGATCATACAGACTCCTCCTGTTACCAAGAATGATCCGTTTATTATGCCTCTTTCGAGGGATACTCCAACTGAGAAACCAAAGGCTTCGTGTTCTATTGCGAGTTTTCTGAACTAAAATGGGAAGAAGACGATCCAAGTGAATTGACTGACAATTTCTTTTACCCCTTACGAACTACTTTTTGGACTATTATTATTATATCTCTTGTTTTTGGTTTTATTTTCACTTCTTTTCGGTGTTCTCTTTTTGCTTTTTTTGTTATTTGCATGTGCTACAAATCGATTCTTTAGTTCTCCTTCTTTTTTCTCTTTGCTTTTTCTTATCAGTTAATTCTTCGCTCGGTTCGTGTTTTTTTTTCAGTTATATTTATGTTTCTTCCAATTTTGTGTTTTTACATATAAGTCTTTTTCTAAAAAAGGATTTTGCCTATGTCTCTGCCTAGTGACTTCTGTTTGTTTCGTATGTTATATATAGAAAAAAAGTTGTCCTGTAGGTCTAACAATTGGCTTGATGTGCTTGAAGAGAACTGTGGAAAGATTATATGACCCCAGCAGGCAAGAGAACAAGAGTCCACGAGAAAGACTAGAACTAACCAGTCCATGGTCAGACAAAGTTGGGAGCCTCAACCCTAACGGCTTTAGGAGCGGGTAAAGGGAATGGTGCGGAATGCCTTAGTAGCTCACATTTCATTACATTTCTAATCTCGCCTAGTCCATTGTTACTTTAGAGACGCCTTGAGGTTGGGCGGGAGGAAGCGGGCAGAAAATATCCAACAAAGGAATGCAACTCGCTTATTGTAACAGAGACAAGGCATGAAATGGTTAAATTTCATCCACAACCTGGTTCAGTTGTTTGATGTTATATTTGATGCTATTATTACTTGGAGCTGGATACTGGACAGGTAAATTGTAGACTATGTTGGTGGACCACATCCGTCATATATAAACATTTCACCACAGAGAAGAGGGAGGAAAAGAGCACTATAAAACGTGCAATTAATAGATCAACCCACTCATAGACAGGGTTTCAATGTACAGTGTACTTACTGTTTTCGTCATATTTGTCTGTCCAGAAGCAAGTGGCTGCTAATGAGTGAATTGTGGGCTGTTTCATTTTGTAACAATTGAACCACCAGACCAGAGATCGAGAGCCCGAGAGATAGGCCGAGATAGGCAGAGAGGAACAGTATGAAGAGAGAGAGGAAGAGAGGAAGAGAGAGTAATAGACACCTACGCAGAGAGACACAGGGTGAGAAGGGCCACAGCTGATATCTATTATCGCTGTGGAGCGGCTGAAGTTGAGTGAGAGTGGGAGATGCGGCATAGATGTTCCACACTCTAGTCCTCAAAGAGGCAGCGCTTATTTAATCAGGATGTCTCTATTGTCTCATGGGCTCTGCAGTCCAAATACTCCACTCCACTGTGCGTTTGGATACAGCTTACGAAGGGCAGAACAAAGGACAAAGGTTTGAGACAGTGTACCAGCATTTAGAGCAGCCACTTGCACCCAAAGTCAGGAACATCAGACATTGGTAAGGTGCTAGCTTGTAGGAATTGGACTTGGTAAGTTTAGCCTAGATCAGGCAACGTGAACCGTTTAATATGCAAGGTTTTGAGAGCCTCCTAAAGGGCGCACATTGAGGGCTGCGGCAGGTCTGTGTGCTTTTAAAATCCAAACGGGCTATGGAACCACTGCCAACTTCCTAAGCTCTCGAAAAATCAGAATTTATTTTTTACAGTGCATTATCATGCTCTTTTTCACGATGGGAGAGGGTTGCCATACCCAATGAAACCAGTACTGTATTAACTTCCAATGTGTGTTGCTAGAGATGTCAAATGAGTTTGTTTGTGGATAGGAAGGACCATACAACAGTTATGACGCTGGCCAATAGATTATATTTTCATAAGGTCTAACCTCAAAATGTACACCCCACAAGTTTTTTTCATACACCGCGTGTCTCGTACCAGCCCCATGTATGGCAGGCAAGCTAATTCAAGTAGAAGCAGAGCAGTCTTAACATTGGAGGCTCGGACGGAACATGTGGGGGAAGCACTCATACATATATGTATGACTGGCGTTTATAGTACCTACTAAGACAATAGGCTTAAACCTTTGAAGTGAAGCATGTCGTGTAGTGTTTCAGGTTGCGGACCGCTTCGCATTATAGTCTACATCGACTGAAACTGACAAGGGGAGGACGCTATTGGGTAGCCCGCTGTGCAGTGCCATAAAGTAACATATAGCATACCGCAAACAATATAGATCTATACAAATATTAAACCTGTTGCTTACTGTATCCTCTTATCTATCTTGTTCCTCAATTACTTGCTATATTGAATGTACGATCAGTAAAGTCGTGATATGCCGCGGTATGGCCTGTACTTTAGCAGAAGTGTAAATGTATGTGTGTTTGCGGGGGCAGGGATGTATGTATGGAAATCGTGCAAGATCTTGGTCATTTTCGGCTAGGCAACTTGATGGTATTCAAGTGGTACAGAGTCAATATCGATTGTGGAAAGAAGAATTTCTATTCTACGGAATGTGTTCTGTTGTTATTCATGGCAGCTTGTTCGTAATAGCATAATGTCTACAATAAATTCCGCCATCGCCTTTGTGCAGTAATAAATCGTCTGAAAACCATACGATGAGCACATATACCCTTTTAGGTAGAAGTTAAAAGACATCACAAATCGAGACATATCGTATATATTCACACATACACATACACACATACAAACAAACACATATCTATTAGCACAATGTTATTATCAAAGGTTTATTCCCGTTGTGGTAGAGATAACACAAATGCTACAAGTCGGACAAGAAAAGACCGCCAATCAAACTACGTACATTGAAAGGTTTAAAAATTAATTTATTTACGTGTTTTAGATATCTATAATTATTTCCCTAACCCAGGATCATATTTTCCACTGGGCCTGGGCCTGGGGCATCGTGTTTATCCTGTTATTTTTGTCCATTCCAATGGGCAAGGTTGACTATTGATCTATGTCTCTCCCTCCCTACCGAAGTTAGGTATGTGCGCACTGCACTTTTTGCATGAACCAAAGAGTGGTTGCTAGATAATAACTTCTTTTTTTATTCCATGTAATAAGCACGTCCTACAACTGTGAGACAACGGGCTGAAATTTGGGACAATACCAGTCATTTCTGGACAATAGGGCGTAATTTATTGACTCAACTTCCCTGTGGAATAACTTCCAATGATTTCATACCCTAACTGATGGACCCCACGAAGCTACCACGGCCGCTTCACCTCAGAAAGTAACCCCTTACACGTTATACAGTACCCTCCTCAAATCTATTGAGTGTTGTTCATTAACTCAACTTAATCTAGCTCAATCTAATCGTATTCCGTAAGCTTTCTCTCTTTCTTTACGGAAATAGAATCGACTTGATACATAAATCCGCATTTTGTTGATAAAGTTTGATTAACTATTGCGCTAAGGTTTAGAAAATTGCAAAAGCTTTGTACTTGTGCCCACGCTTGGTTTGTCCCCGACGTCTATAGTGGTGGAGCCGTTTTCTATAGAAACTCATGTAACAGGAGAGAAAAGAAAAGGCTCGGCTTTAGCATCTTCGTCACTTGAAACTAAGGAATAGTTGATTATAACTTTATATTAACACCTATGTATTTTGATCACTAGTATACATATCATTACAATATAAACATATAGATAATCTGAGAGTTATAAAAGTAGTTACATTAATCCCTGAACACACATGCAGATATAGGTCTGTATGTAGATTTCCTTTGTACGTATGACAGATTATTTGGAACATTAAATGATCCTCCATGATTGAGAATGAGGTGGGTGGAAGTGTCAATAAATTGCACAATGCAATCTCTGTACATACGAATATGGTAGTAGGAGGATTTGGAATTTACATGATATCAGTCTACAGCTGAAGCTTCCAGAAGTTTCGTGGTGTTATTGGAACAGTACCATCCATGCAAAATAGCATAGGGAAGGACTCAAACTTGAAAACTAAACCAGACCAAACCAAATCAAAACGTGTTGTGTTCGACATATCCATTGGGCAACCTTTTATACTCCTATAGGGACTGATTGACCAGGATAGTTTCCATAATTACAGCTTAAAAACGAATCTCTTCTGAAGTGTGAATATAAGGCTTCGAGTTGACATAACTAACACACCTAATGTACTGTAGCATTGATACAGAATTTAGCGAAATGGATCGAAATTTTATTTTTACAGAATAAATTAAATTCCACTTCTAGGGTTCGAACTCCAAACATTTCCCAGAGAACCACATGGCACAGCCCCCGTATAGAGAGAGAACTTCGCTTTGGCCAGAGCGGTTTGAGTAAGAGGTGACAAGCAAAGGGGGACAACACATTTTGACTAGAGAGGACTGAGATTTAAGGCCTCATATCTATTTACAGATTTCAGCAACCAGATAATTTACCCACAAGAAGGAGCGGCGTTGTTGCACTCTTCGAATAAGGACAATAATATGATCACCAAACGATTTCAAAAGCTGCTGTTCCTTGGATCATGCGCTCTGTCTTTGCTTTTGCTAGTGGGCATCTTCACGCACAGGTACAATCCGGAGTATGTCCAGACAGTACATGAGGCCATTAAGGCACAGGACATCAATCTTGATGATATCAAATACAACATACAATACTATCAGCAGATGATGGCCAACTACACTTCATCGTTCTACTCTGATATTGCGGGGAATCTCGACTCGTTGTCAAATACGGAGGGCCACGATACAGAGCAGTCGTTGAGTGATATTAGATCACTCATGACTCCGGCATTTGAAGCCAGCTCACTATCAAAGAAGGAGGCATTGAAAAGAAACAGAGAATACATCAACAATATATACGCAAAGCAGATTGATGAGCCAAAAAATCTGAAGTTGACGAAGATTGGTGAAGCGGAGGATCCACAGAAGTATCAACTTGAGAATGCAACCTTTGTATCACTTGTTCGAAACTCTGAGGCGAAAGGCATTGCAAAGACTATAAAACAAATTGAAGACACATTCAACAGCAAATACCATTATCCATATGTGTTCCTCAATGACCAGCCATTTACGAAGAACTTTAAGAAGGCTGTTCAAGATGTAACATCATCAGAATGCTTCTTTGAAGTAGTGGAATCCAAAGATTGGGATAAACCATCAAATATTGATCCCGTTAGGGAAGACAAAGGCATCAAGTACTTGGAAGAGAAAAATGTTGGTTATGCTCGGAAAGTGTCATATCATAACATGTGCCGTTACTACTCTGGTAGGTTCTATAACAACGAAAAATTGAAACAGTTCAAGTACTTCTGGAGATTGGAACCAAGCACTAATTACTTTTGTGACATTGATTATGATGTCTTCAGATTCATGAGAGAAAATGATAAGATTTATGGATACGTGTTGAATTTATACGATTCGCCAGACTCTGTGAAGTCGCTCTGGCCTGTGACACTGGAGTTCCTCTCAAAGAACCCGCAATACCTGCATCCCAACGCTGCTACGACATGGCTTCGTGAGAATCTGCAGAACCCACAGAACTTTGAAACGACAAGTGGTTATTCCACATGCCATTTCTGGTCTAATTTTGAGATTGGTGATATGGACTTCTTCCGTGGTGAGGCTTATTCTAATTGGATGTTTTTCTTAGAAGAAGCCGGCGGATTTTACTATGAACGTTGGGGAGATGCTCCTGTCCATTCCATTGGATTGGGATTGTTTGCAGACAAGCGCCAGATTCACTGGTTCCGAGACATTGGCTATGAGCATTTTCCTTATTACAATTGCCCAGTTAGTACAAGATGTCATGGCCGTTGCAAAGCTGGGAAATTTTCTCAGTGGGCTAATTTGGATGATCAAAATTGCCAGGCTACTTGGACAATGTTTGAAATGTCAGAGGAGGAATTGAACTACTATTGATCAAAATAATGATAATGTATTTTTTAGGAAAAGATAATTCAAATTGTAGACTTTTGGGATGTATGCAAAGCGTTTGCACTAGATCACCACATCTATGTTAAAATCATAGAATTGCAACAGAACCGAAGGTAAAGACCTGTCACTAACGTTGAAAAAAAATCAATTGTTTCCAGAACAGGGTATAGTATCAAACAAAGGAGGAGGCCATGGCTAAGTCATCTGCGTTCAAGAAGTCAGAGCCAGAGTTGATAATCTGTCTCCACACAGAATGTTGTCTCTCAACTGGCCACCAGTTAGCATCCCAGATACGGGTCAAACAACCTGCTTTGTGAGCATCGGAAATGGTTTGGTTCAACTTGGCGTATTGCTCATCGTTCAAACCGTTGGCAGCAATCTCACTCTTGTCCGCGATGCCGAGAATATCAGAGAGGGAGCCGGAGGCAATTGGGTTCAAGGTGGCAGGGTAAGACTCGTTCAATTTACCCAATGGACCATCATAGAAGTAGTCACGAGTCTGCTGAGAAGAAACGAACTCGTATGGAGTGTTACCGGTACCAATGACAGTGATAGGGCCAGGAACGACGTCAGTACCGTTGAAAGTGGTCAACCAGTTGTTCTTTCTCAATGGTTCCAAAGCATCGATAACATATGGCCAAGTGAGGTTGCCGTCAGTTTTGACGTCAACAAAGAGATACAAGGTGGCACTGGAGCTGGTATCGAAAACACCGTTTGGCATAGTTTGGTTGACAGTGAACTGGTTGACTGGATTGGACTGGGTGAGGATTTTGGTCAATGGGTCGATGTAGAGGGACGCAAAGGTTCTCTGAGGGCCCAAAGCAGCATCGTGGTGACCGACGTAGATGGTGTCGTCTCCCTCAAAGTGCCAGACATCGGCTTCGACGGACTGGACACCGTAGGAGAGAGCATCGTATAGAGGAACGTCTCTCCAATAGTCGTTATGGGAGTGGATTTGCTTGACAAAGATGTCTCTAGTAAAGTCGGAGTTGTATCTGGTGATAGCGCTTCTTTCAAGCTGCTGGAGGGCCTCCTGGATTGGAGCAGCAACAACAAAAGCGGCCAAGGAGGCAAGAGCAGACAAAGCGATTGTGTTAGCCATGATTGTGGCTGGTGTGTGTGGGGGGAAGAACAGAAAGTCGGGTGAAGATCCTTTATAGAAAAACTGGGCAACCGAGTGCCTTAAATAGTCAATCTCAGAAGGATAACAAGTTAGGCATGTCTTGGACACCCAAGCATGTGGCTAGTTATGTGTAGGTCTCAATTTGAAGATGATTTCGCAACAATGCCCCAGAAGGGTTCTCGGATATATTCAGGGGACCGCCCACGTTGGTCTTTGTGTCAAGGGGAGCACATGTCCGGCAAACCGCAACCGCAGATCTTGCATGGTTTTCAGGGGTTGGCTGTGGGAAGAAAGTTCGGCAAGGCGAAAAAAGGACCAAGATCTGGGTAAATTACCATAGTTGATTAACAGTGGGTTTTATGCAGAATTGGTTAATTAATTAGATACAGATTGCACCATGCACCATGTACAATTTGTCTCTGTGCCTTCTTTCTGTTCTCTTAGTTTGTAGTCTTCATTGCCGGAGATTACCCAATGTGGCGAAGTAATATCGCATTCACTGTTATAGGGCGTACCGATGGACCATCCTGGAGTAAATGCTTGATAAAGACCAATTCAACATATGCTATGTACGCCACGTGTACATAGAGAATGCTCCTTTTAAAAGAATCTAGGCGGAAAGCAGCCTTAGCAATGCTAGAAACAGAAGTGAACCTCATTTTCAACCTACAAAGATCCGATACAATTCTTGATACAAAATCAAAGTCCGTGTTAATTATCATATCATATTGCTAAAAAAGATTCTTTAGAGTCAGCCCATATGGTGATTAAAACACACATACAGCAAATTGGTGAAGTCGAATATCCTTATGCAGGAGTAGCACAGGTACATGAGCCATTAGCAAGATGGATCATACATGTGCTCTCAAGTAAAATACTGATCCACCCATCTCTTTAATAGGAGTTTCTCACTCTCAGACTTTCTTGGGCCCATATACATACGTCGCTGTTGGTTCCCATCTATATCTTGTTGGGGTTTGTGGTTTATAGTGGTATTGGCATGGACTCGTGGACTTGGACACAACGGGTTCACCAGCTCCACTTCATTGTATGACTGTTGTAGTAACTTTTCCTTGCGGCATTTGTCCAGATTGTGAGATAGTCTCTCATTAAACTCCACGAGTACCAACTCATCTAGCTCTTGGAGCAATAAATGGATGTGTTCTAATTTCACCATCTGTACATCGTCTTTACACTTGAGCGTTTTTATGGCGTGTTGGAAGCTTTCAGTTATGTTATCTTTGGTCAATTTGATTTCTTGTTGTATTTTCATTTTCTTTGTTTTGGATTTTGTAGAATCCCTGATATTTCCTGTGCCATTTTGCATCCGTAATGTCGATACTTTGGGTGACACCAACACGTTCATTGTGTTCTGATCTTCTCTTAGTGGCGATCCCGTATCTTTCAAACTGTATTTCAAAGGCGAGTTCTTTGTAATAATAACATCTGAAACGTATCCAGTATTATTCTCAGATAGGTTATCATCAAAATCAAAAATTGTTGTCTTTTCTTTATCCCTCAACATATCATCCATTATCGTAGGGACGTAGTGACGTTTCTTCATTTTTAACTCGTTGCAATGTTTAGCCTCCCATGCTTCTCTTCTCGTTATTAGTTCCGACAATAGCGACTTCTTTCCAGCCCATGATATGAATCGAGTCTTCAGAAGACGTTTTGCTGTAGGGCGAGAGTTTGGATTGATTTGCAAACATAATTCAACAAACTCCTTAAAATCATCCGAGAACTGAGAACCTTCAAGACGGGGTGGTCTGTTTTCTGGAATCTGCAATAATGCTTTCATTGGAGGAATATGTGATAATGGCGGCTTTCCTGTAGCAAGCTCAATTGCCGTAATTCCTAAAGACCAAATATCAGCTTTGAAGTTGTATTCATCCTCCAATATGACCTCGGGGCACATCCAGTATGGCGATCCAACAAATGTGTTTCTTCTTGAGAGGTAGTTTGAAAGCTGTGTCGAAACACCAAAATCAGCGATCTTTACATCACCTTTCTTATTTAACAAGATATTTGCGGCTTTCACGTCTCTGTGTATTCTGCCGTTCTCATGGAGGTAACTAAGTGCGTGAAGAAGTTCTCTTAGTAAGATCGCAACATGTTTCTCTTTGATGGGACCGGGAGCAAGCATATCCATACAGGATCCGGCGTTCAGGTACTCCATAATAATCCAGAGTTTATGACCCTTGACAAAGCACCCTTCGTAGCGAGTTATTTGGCTCAAACGACATAGACTGAGAATCTTAATCTCGCGCTGGAGGTCTTCAATGTTATCGGTATTTTCCAAGTCAATCTGTTTGATGGCAACCTCTTCTTTAGTGACCTTATCGATGCCTCTGTAGACAACACCAAAGCCTCCTTTACCAATCTCCTCAAAGACGTCAAACTGGTTGGCACTAAGATATCTCATAGTTTAGCGAAGGATTGGATTACTTGTTTGTAATGGTAGCAGGGATATGGCAGGGATCTGAGGGGTCTTGTGACCTTCCGGCAGAGTTACGGTAGTGATTTTTTGTTTTTCTTTGGTGGAATATCTCACGTGATTAGGTACTTGTACCGCAGATGTGTTAGGGACCTTCTTGATAATTCTAGTTCTTCAGCTTGGTTTAGTGCAATGTTGATGAAATAAGTCTTTTGACAGGAGTGTGCGAAAGTGTCGATCCCACACAAATAAGGACCTACTGTATATTGCTGGGGGCGCAGACAGGAATCCCCAATTAAGGAACTGTCAACAACAGAGAAATCTGTGCAAGAAATGGGGGGTATTGATGACGTATTTGCCTGTCTTCAACTGTTTATCTGGAAATCTTGAAACCTCACAAACTAACAAGCATTCCTCTTTGGGAGAAATGTAAACATTGAGGGTGCGTTCGCGATAGTTGCGATTTAGTATGGTGTGGGGATGTTCAATAAGCGTTACCCGCAGTTTGAAATCCTTTTGTGGTGTGCGGGTGGAAGTGGACGAGAGGCCTGACTGTCATTAGGCATGGATATATGCCTATCAGAGAGAACTCAACGGTGTATAAACGACATATACATTACTGTATCAACGAGTAATTCACGCACCAATATACATACAATGGCACTTCTGAGCAATACGGAGGTAAGTCTTGAACGGAGATTTTCTTTGCGATGTATTTGCGCCGAATACTAACTTTAGATCGCAGTTCCTTCAAGCTGCGGCAGAGCTCTTCGCCAAATCACACGAGACCAGATCCTCTGTGTACCTCACACAAAAGCGTTTGACTGTGCATGATGAGGTCGTAGGCGATGAAGACGCTAAAAACGAGACATCCAAGTTCTCGGAGGAAGGTCCACTGTTGAAGAAATCCAAGATTACCAAATCTGAAAAATCATACCCAGTACTCATAAGGATCACGGATGGTAACAGTGATAAGTCCAAGAAGAAGAAGGTGTCCACACAAGTGCAACCAGAACATTTGTCCAAGTTCTGGAGAGAGTATTCTTCTGTTATCAAGTCTGGTGCTGTTGGTCTTTCGAAAAAGAAGGATAAGTCTAAGAAGAGGAAGAAGGCTGCTAAATGAGACAAAAAGGTGTATATACATCTTCTTTCGTAATTACGCAACAAAATGGGAAAACAGAAAAGTAACGAATTTATAATCAAAAAAATCATATGTCGTAGTATTACTCATTATCATTCAGCTCAACAACCAAGTTACCATTTGGCCATACAATAGGCTCATCCTGAACTTTAACAATAAACGATGGATCCACAATTGCGCGGGGCATTGGTGAAATGAGCTTGAACCCATATTCATACTCAATGCCCTCAGGTTTAACAACCGGTTCATCTGAGGAGTTTAATAACCCTTTCTGGTGTAATTCCACAAAAGCGTAGATTTCCTCCAAAGAAACGTCCTTAGCAAATCGTCTTTGAATTCTTTCACCAGAACTCATTCTGATAGCTATTCTTGCATACTCGGACTTATCTTCAGAGGAAGGCTCTGGTCGCAATTCGGAGACTCTCCATTTGAGCCATTTTTCTTTGTTTTCCTGCAAGATTATCTGTTGTCTTCTGTGCTCAGCAATGGCACGGTCTCTTTGAAGAGAGGCCTGATAGGCTTGATCCTGTTGTTCTCTCATCAAACGACTCAGGGCTTGCTCTTGTCTCTCCCTTCTAAGAGTAATTAAGGTTGGTTCCAACCTCTCAACTTGACTGGAAAATTTATCGACAAGTTTTTCTGGTGATACAGGACCTTGTACTCTGGAGACAACACTTATGGTCGGCGACACTGTAGTGGTGCCTTCAGGGGTTTCTGTAGTACTGCTCTTCAGTGATAACAAAGCCATAAATGGGAACTTTGTCGCACCAAGGATATTGGAAATCTGGTAAGCCTCACTTTCAACGACATTACCTCCCCAGAGCAATACGTTATGTTCTTTGAAGAACTTGGATACTTTATCATCTAGTAATGTTTCATTGATGAATGAATTGGTATAACAGTTTTCTTCACAATGCAGATACACAGCCATGAATCTTGCATCTCTTTTGGCAATATATAATGCTGACGTATAGCCTCCTTCATAAAACTGTAGTGCGTTGTCATTGTGGTGGTAGATGTTGAAATCGGATATAAAGTTACGAGCAACCTGGGCTGGGTCCACTCCTTTTGGTTCAGACCTTGAGCCATTTCTGTTTTGTGTGTATCTTGTTGTAAGCCTGTTCATAATAGGGAACAGTTGAGAAAAAATATAAAGCAGGAGTATTGTTGCCTTGTGGACAATATACACGGGGATGTATATAAGTAGCTGGATGATGTAAACTGCTTTGCTCTTCGGTCTCAAAGCCACAAAAGTTCTAGAGGATGCAAAGTTGTTGTTGGATAGTGGCAAGTACTGCATAGAGGATCCACTCAAGGCTGCAATTCTTCTCTTTACGGATTCAAAGAGCTCAGACACTGCGTTACTGATGCCGCTACTGCCTGATGGAGAAGGAGGCGTCACGGTCGTGGCAGTATCCTGAAGCGTGTTGTCGCCTGGAAAGTTTCCAGGAAACAGTGAGCGTCTGGAACTAGTGTTCAAGTTCTCATTTGCCTCAGGCGTTATCTCAAAATACATGATAATTGCACGTTCAAGGTTCCACTCTGATGCTTGGAGATATGGTATGGCAGTGTGTGGGGGCCCCGGGTAGCTCGTTATCGATACAAACTGGTCTACCGTTTCACCCTCAGCCGGTGTTAGTGTGTCCATCTCAGTGGTCTAATATAAATTAATATGTATGGACCGTCTTTATCCTTCCTTATTGAAACTGTTCAATTCTTTCCCAAACAATAAGGTTCCAGTGTTTCTTGTAGGTAGCTCCTACATCCCACACCCTTTTAGATGGTGAGTGGCCAATACTAAAATTCGCGGCCAAGTATGGTGGTTATGTGTCCCTGTATCGGGGGGAAACCAATGATTTAAGTCCCTACCTATGGTTTAGTGGCTCTTCGGGTCACAGAGTTCTCTTTTACTTCTACAATTGTTCCATTTATTAGTAAATGTTACATGTTGTTCAAAGATAAACATTTAGTGCACAGTGGCAGAAGAAATAGCTGGCTCTAAACGAGAAGAGTATCATGGGAGGCCTGTGACGTACGAAGAACCTGAGCCATGTTGACTTGGGAGTAGAGAGTAGTGTAGGAGTTATCAGTGTAAGTCTGGGCTTTCTGGGCCAAGGATGGAAGCTCTGGTGGCGGGGAGTTACCAGCGCTGATTTGGCCAATGTTTTCAGACAGATGGGCCTTGATGTCTACTAGAGTTATATTAAGGGTTGCAGAGTCAGCAGCAGAAGCTTCAGCACAGGCAATACTGGCAAGAGTTGCCAAGATAGAGACAGTAGAAAACTTCATTCTGGGTATAGTTTTTGTTAAAACTATTAAATTATTTTGTTACACCCATTGGGTATGTATGCTTTATATGTCAATCGAAAAAGTGATTGGAAAGGTGAGCCTTGACACATTTATTCCTCGCCCGCAAAAACGATAAGACCTTGATAACTAGTGGGGAAATAAACGTGAAATAGCTTGACTGTAACTACTGATACAAACCATATGAAATCAATACATAAAACATATATGGACTAGGGTCATGGTTTATGAAGGGGACAGATAATTAGCATTTCATGCAGTATAGTGTAATACATTTAAGAGGAAATGATGATCCCCAGAATGTGGGGGAGTAGGAATCTCGAGAGTCATGGATATTTCATAAAGAAACGTTTCATTTTCTCGGCAACACCAGCTGGAAGGCCAAATACTGGGTTGACAGGTAATAGCAAGTCCTCTTTATCCACGGAAACGGAACGATCTTTGGCTGGTTCCGAGATAAATGAAAATGCAGCAGAGTCAACTTTAGAATCGAAGTCTCCAGAAGCATCGGAAATCAAGAACCGGTTCTGAACAACAGAGAGCCCTAAAAGCACATAATTTGTATGGTAGAAGTCAGAATTCTTACTTGGCTTGTCCTTTAAACCTCCATATTGTGTGTTTTGGCAGCATACTAATATGTAGTTCTGCAATTCAGCACGCGAGATCAACTCGTGTCCGGTGAGTGCTTCGAGAATCGCAGCAACACCCGATACCCAAAAACTGTAACAACCATCAACTAGCTTATTGGTACGACCAGAAAATCCTCCTTCAAGTTTGAGCTGACATGACGTCACCCATCTTATGAGAGATCCAAGGTTGATGTGCTTTAGTAAATTCTCCTTACCGAGGAGTACCAATGCAGCAGTGGCACAGAACGTATAGCCACCATGGGCCTCATCAAATGGAACACCTCCGAACCCACCCTCAAACGTTTGGCATTTTCCTAACCACTCTGCAGTACCTTCGATCAACTCTGGTGTCATGATATCAAGTAAAGAAGCAATCACCAAGACGCAGTACACTGCCCTCGTGTCGTGCTCGCCACCAATGTGCATCGTAAAGGAACCATCACTCCTCTTCAACGACAAGAGCCACTTATAGGTCTTTTGTCTGTCGATATTGGACCATGGAGAATCGTCTCCAAGGAGAGCTAGTGCGAGGAAACCACCATATGATGCTGCCAGATGACCAAGTTGGCCAGGACCTCCACCAAACCCACCATTGACATGCTCCATGCTAAATAGCCTTTCTAGTGCCATCTTTTTATCGTCTGCTTCTACTTCTGCTCCAAGAAATTCCAATGAATTAGAAATCCAGTAAAATAGCCATGGCTGTGAAGCATCCAATGCCTTGAAGAAGTGGGGCAGAGGACCAAGAGCCATACGCAGGTATCGGGTGTGCTTTTCTCTTACCAAATGTGGTGATTCTCCACTCTCCAGCCACTCGTCATAAAGTGCTTGACACTCATTCTCTGTTTCCTTTTGAAGTTCCACTGTTTCAGTAAATACTTCATCTTCAAGATTTGTGCTTCTAGCAACCATTTGTGCCATGGCATCGAACTGTATGAAGTTGTGGTCTGCCTTGTCTTCCTTTGTAGAGATGTCTCGTTCAAGTGTACTTCTTTTTCGACCCAGAAGTCCCAGAACGTAATTGGCAGTCTGTTTGTTCTGTGTTGTTGACATAACTCTAGAAGTTTAGGGGAGGGGTGGTAGGAAAGTTTACTAGTCGAATGGACCTAATTGAGGCTCATAATATCTTGGGGGAAGAGCTTTAATGGAGGCTAGTGAGTGGTACATGCATTGTTTCTCACTAATTGGGTAATAACGTTAAGTGATGGGTGTGCGGGTGTTTTGAAATTGCATATAATACGCAGTAATGTTCTGGAAGTATTTTAATAAATCTATCGAATAGTATATTGATTTAATTGCACGCTTAATATTAGCTGTATAAAATCATGTGCAATGTAAAGACTATTGGTCATTGATGCTTGATAAATATGTTGAATGTGGTGGATGGAAAAAGGTGCGAAGTATTAGTTTTCAGATGTCCACTCTGCAAAGACACATAGACTGGTACCGTTGTCAATAGAGACAAGACCTCTCCAAACACCGACTTCATTGCATTTGATTGGTAACTCCCAGGCTCCAAATGGTGTACTCTGGTCTTTCTTTACAAATTTGATGATCTTGCCCGATGGTGATTGAAGAGCAATCTTCGATCTCACAGATGGGCTGCTGTTTAATCCACTAGAAGGATGCTGGGAGACCATGAAAACATATTCGGCGTTGTATGCCAAGTTTCTGTTCTGGGGTTGTTTGATATACAAGTCATTGGCCTGTGCTGGAACGGTTGGATATCTAATGACAAAATCTAATGGCCTGTAGTCTCCCTCATGTGTGATTGGAATCACCATGGATAATGGATGAATGTTCTGTAATGATTTCTGGAACCCTTTCATTCCAGAATAGACATTAACAAATCCAGTAGTTTGACCGTCTGGAAGATGTCCTTTCACTTTACAATATCTCTCGCCATGCTTCCAGTAAACCTGCGATAATGTGTTCAAAACAGAAGTTTTGGTCATCACTACTGCGTTCACTTCGATGTCTTTTGGAATCTTGAGATCAATTTCAAAAATCTCAAAGTCCTTAAGCTTTGTGATGGCGTTGCTAAATTTGTAAATCTTCAAACCATTCTTGAAGAATGATGGGAAACAAGGTGGGATGGCTAATGCAACCATTGGGTCAATTGGAGGCACAATATGCTGATGCTCGTACTTGTCTGGGATATGAGTGAAGATCAAGTCCAACGGCTCTGTCAAGAAGTAAAATGATTCACTTGGACCGTCTGGCTTGTTGGCCAAAATCTCATATATTGGATTAGATAGATTACCCATTGAGACATCAATAAATCTCCACTCTCCGTTAATCAACACCGCGTTCCATGAATGTCTGATAATGGACTGTGGGGTCTTCAATGAACCGTGAATTAACTCTGATTTTAAACCCATCAGATCAGAGAGATACTTAAAGAGATATGCAATTTCATATGGTTTACCTTTCTTGGAATGGAACAAGTTCTCAACTTGTGGATTATTTGTAGAGTTTGAGCGTGATTCGCTGATGGTGAAATGTTCTGTACATAGGATGAACAAAGCTCTGAGATACTCTAATTTACTTGAGTACTTCATGCCAAGTTCATTTGTTATGAATGCCTCCGGAGACATAACAGATGATTGTGGGGTCAATTTCCTCATGAATATATCAACGTGTGTTAACGAGATAGCGTTCAAATCCATTTTGTTATCAGTTTGATAAGCTTCATTGCTGTTAACCGTGGACAATTGCTTATGTGGCTCCAAGATCACGTATCCTTCTGTTTCTCTGATACGCTTTTCTCTTAACTGGCGTTCTTTGGTCGAGAGAGAATTGGCTCTGTTTAAGTCGATCTTGAATTCAATCCAGGAATTCATCTGTTTGTCTTCGACGGCAACCCTTTCCATATTCTTTGTTAAAGAATCAACGCCTGGTAACGGTGGGGCGTCTTTAGTTGAGAATATTTTCTTCAAGATACCAGTTGGGTTCTTGACACGTTTTTCTTCAACTAAGAGATGGTTTCCGGAGGCACTTGATTTCATGTTGCTTATAGAAGCTCTCTGTTGCTCTTCGTATTTGTGTCTAGCATAAGAGCCGGCACTGGTAGCGCTGAAGTCACTCATTGCAAAAGAAGCACTTTCTGTTGAGCTTTGAGAGCTGGTGAAGTATGAACCGTTAGAGTAGGAAAAAACGTTAGATGATTGTGAAGCGGATGATTTCGATTGGTTCAGTGTCTCTGGGTCATATGGTGCCACAAAATCACTAGCGTATGAGTCTCTCATTATTTTCGGACGTGACTGTTTTAGCATTGCCGCATGTGCTGATCTCTGTTGGTCTCTGGAGTATGGGGGCTCTGGGTTTGTACAAACAGCATTGTTATTATTATTGATCATGGTGTGGTAGTATGATCTGAGGTTGTATGACGATTGTGATTTTACTGGCATCACAGAGTGTTGTGGAGGAGCTGGTATATTGTTATAGACACCTCTGGATTGTTGATGATACAAATTTCTGTCATCTACTGGTGTTGACTCCCTTGTACTACGTCTGGGGCTTGACTGGTAGTGCTGTTCATGTTCTAGTCTTACAGGAACAGAGTGAGAGTGAGGGAGATGGTGGGATTCTTTGCGTGGGACCGGCGGAAGCACCTCCCTAGGATACGGAGCTTGTGAAGAAGACTCTCTGTAAGAGCGACGGTCGTTGATGTTGTTGCTGGAGGTGCTATCGCGGTAGTGGTTCCTGGACGATTGGAAGGAGAACTGTAAGTCGTCATCGTCATTGTTATTACTGTAGTTGTAGTCCTGGTTAGAGTGTCTGTGTTGGGGGGATTGGTTCTGGGTTTTGGAGTAAGGGGACTGCGGGGTGGTGTTGATGGTGGACTTCATATATGACTGTTGGTGGATGGGTGTGTTGTTTTCGGAGGGGGTAGAGGACATCGAGATAGCGATCTTGTCGGAGGAGGCATTGGTGCTCTTGCTGAGGCCGTTGCGGAAGTCCGCCATGATGAGCTCAACGTAGTTGGATGGGAAGTTGCCTGTCATCTTGTTACGCTTGAGTCGTCCGTGCCACCAGTTTCCGTCACCCAGATCGTCTACCTCGATGATGTCGCCCTCGATGAAGCCCAGATCATCCTCCTCCGCGCCGCTCCAAGAGTAGATCGTTCTGACTCTGAAAGGAGGATGTGGAACAGACATTGATTCTTCTTTGTTCCAATCGGTCTCGTACTCCTATATATGTGTGCTTCCCGGATCCCTCGCGTGGTCTCTCTCTGTTGTGCCAGAGCGAGCATTTCTATTGTTAAAAGCGAAAGATGGAAATGAAACAGCTTTAAGGATCTCATCTCGCGGACCAACAGTGTATACTGCATTGGGCAATTTGTAAACAAGGGAGAAAAGCGCGCGGTGTGTTGCCTGAGGGATAAGGAAAATACATCATTAATACCAGCACGGATAATTTTACGAAGAGTGGTCAATTGGCTGAGGAGGATGGTGTGAATATCGTTAAATTTAATCCAAAGTACATACAATAACGTGCCGTCAACTCTGCGGTATCTGGGCCTTAGCCTCCTCCCAAAACTCCAGGTTCTTGCGTGACCAGTCCAGGATCGTAGACGTGTAGGCCTTCATCATCTGCTTCAGATCTCCGTTCTTCATGTCGTGGAACCGCAGCAGCTCACCGTTTACAGACTCAGTAACCCGCTTTAGGTCCCTCTCGGAGGCAATATACGTCTGTTTCAGCTGGTTGATGTCTTCCTTGGTCTTCTGCAGATTGCCCTGTCTCTGAGCATCGGGGTCTGTAGGCTCCATCTTCATCATGCTACTGAGCGTGGAGATGCCTGGAATCTTGAACACACTGCTTTTCTTGGGTTCTAGCGGTACTACGTTGTCCACATCAGCAGCAGCAGCCTCAAACTCAGCTTGTAGCTTCTGTTGTTCTTGTTCACGGGCGACCTTCCTATCAAAATTGATCTGCCCGGTTCTGGCTTCCCCAGCTGTCATCGCTTCTTCAATTCTCTTCGCCTCTTTCTCAGCTCTTTCCAAAAGCTTCAAGTAGTTCAGCTTATGCTTCAGGGATCTGGCAGTGATGTCCATTTGTAACGACTTCTGCTGTCTGAACTTGATAATCTCTTTCACAACTGTAGCAAATTGCGCACTTTCACCCAGTGGCTCCGTGAAGTCATAATTAAAGTTCTTAACAGCAGTCTCAGTTGCTAGGTAGCAGTTATCATGTACCTGACCAAACCTCTCCAATATTGGAGCCAATGTGCTGCCCTCTTGCAGACAAAACCCGTTGAAGACACCACCAGCTTCACTGAACTCGGTACCCATCTCCGAAAAGTGCTTGATGAGCCTCTTATTGGTCTTCTGGATACCATCAGTGATAACGCTCTCGTATTCACGGGCATTGGATTCCACCTGGTTGAATTTCTTGTCTTCTTCCGTTTCCTTGACATAGATGTTAGAAGCGGATGGTAAAGGCAGATATGAGTGTGCTGGAGAGGAATGGGTAGGATCAATAGGATCAGCCTTCAGAATGTTCTTTGGGATATCAGATAACGGTGGAGATGCCAACACCTCTGACCAATTGGTATTCGGATCCAAAAAGTCCTGAAAAACAGAACTTTCACGCACAGGGTCAATGTTCAAGCATCTGTTCAGGAACACAGCAAGCATTCGGCGTCTGTGATCAATGATCTTAGAGTCTTCTTTGGCTTTTGTGGGTGCTGCAGCATACTTGGTTATTTTGTGTTTCTCTGGAATTGGTGGAATGATAAAAGTTGGGAACAACCGCAACAATGCATTTCTTAGTAGCTCAAATTCACTGTAACGTCTCCGGACAATCTGTCCATTGCATTGGATTGTATAAACAATGTAGCCTCGGGTGTTCCCTTCGCGAGACTTACCTGCGTCAATGATTTCAATAGTAACAGCGTTCTTGTCCTTGAATACGTGCTGTGTAGTGGAGGTGTATAGTTCTGGGTTATAGACTTCCATTCCAGCAGCAACCAGTGGCTGTGTCACAACCTGTTCGGGGGTACTGTGAGGCGTGTTGTCTTCCTCTGGGAGCTCATTGTATGAAGTTTCTGTATTCCAGCTACCGGCGTTCGCTTGGTCCTGTGTTGGCTGGTCCTGTTCGCCGTCACCTTGGGAAAGGGGCAGGTCCGTAAATTCGTCCTCCGCTGGTACAGAGGCGAAAGGGCTGTGGTCTTCTTCAGCCATCGTCACAGAGATATTATTTGTAATAATTGATGTTCAAGTTCCCAACTTTAGCTTAATGGTGGCTTATTGTGTAGAATTGTGGGTTATTTATCTCTTAGATTTCTCCAGCTTGAACAGCTACCCCCGACCTCACGTCTCGCAATTTTGAAGAAAGGGGAAAGGTTGCGAGCACCGTTCGGACACAATGAAAAGTTTGGCTATGAAGGGCATCTCATCTCCAATCCTGGTATCGGACATATTTTTTTCTAAAGGTAAATCCACGCTTAAGAGATCAGATATGGCACAGAGCGGAAGCAAGCTAATTATAGGATCGTTGGATGCTTCGCAGCTCAAGTATTTGTGCGGGAAGCTCTCGGAGAATCTTAGTGACCAGGATAACATCGGAGGCCTCTTGAGCATCCTTGACGTGCTCTCTAGTGAAGATGAGTCTCTCGAAATTGTTTCTCAGAGGGTCATTGAATACTTTACTGATTCTTTAAATCAACAGAGGGACATATGTTCTGTGGGTGATTTGTTCATGCTTCTGATCAAGCTTCCAGTTTCAACAGAGGCTGTACTTCACTGGGTTCAGAACCGCATTGTTTCTGTCCTTCAATCAAGAAAGACACGCATTCTTCCACAAGAGGCATATGACCTCTTTGAAAAAGACTTTGGAACATCAAATCAAGAACAACTCGAATGTTCAGATGCTTTTTTGCTTTTTCTTCTTGAATTTCTTGAGAAATTATATTCCTTTGAGACTGCTACAGTTCCGGAAACGCTGGACAAGCTCGTACTGATTCTCCTCTCTGTGAATGATGAAAAGACCACTACAAAAGCTACAAGGGTTCTTAGATGGAGAGATATTTACAGGGCATCTTTACATAAGTCATCATGGGATATGATCTTTCTCCTCTCCCGGTCAGCAAAAGCATCTCACACAACAGCTGGATTTATTCTCTGGTTGAGGTTTCTCATTGGGATTTCAAAGAACAATATCAAGTGTTCACAGTTTCAACAGGCTCTTCAATACGAGGAGTATTGGATGCTTATTCAAACAGGACTAACTAGCAGTATCCATGAACATAGAAAATACTGTCTTTCCATTTTGAAGCTTACTATTCAACAACTGGAAGTTGATGTTGACAATACATTAGCTACTTTCAACAGAGAAGATAGAGATGCACAAGTTGAAGAGTGGAAAAGATTTGCAACTCTATATGAGATTATTGGTCTTGATACGGCCTTGAATCAGGCTATTAGTGCTCATGCTGACCTGGTACAGCTACTCAGACCAAACTCTTTCATTAAACCGTCCTGGGGCATGGCATTACTCTGTACTGGCTTTAAAGGTAACATGGAGGCAGTGAGAAAGTATTCATTGGAGTTGATGTTTTCAGTTCCAAAGGAAGATTTGTCTAATTTTGCTCATCCATTTTTGACTGAGATATTCTTGAAATATGCTTTGGAAGGTCATCATTTTCAAGTAAAGAAGGAAGGTGATGAGTATACATGCTCTTATGGCGAGAGACTGGAGTTGTTCATCAGTAGTTTGTTAAAATCCTTGAAGGATGATCCAATTATTTTGGAGCAGACTGTTACATCTTTGATAGATCTTCTTGCCGATATCACAGCAGTTTATGCCCCTTCAAGAATTTATCTTGCTTCTGGTGTTCTTAAAGGCCTTAAAGGCAAACAAATCTTGGCGGAAAAACATACACAGAAGATCTTCAGACTTTTCGAATCCACAGCTGAAGATGAAGTATTTGCTAAGACCCTTCAAACTATTCACATCAGGTTTTTAAGACACATTAACAATGACGTTTCATTGTTGATCGAGTCATTGACGAGATTTGTTCAGTTCAACAGATATGAAATCTTTGTCGAGAACATCGAGATCTTTTTGGATTACATATCCGCTTATCACGACGGATCATCTATTTCTTACACTGGAAGAGAGAAGGAATATCAAGTGGTCTATTACGCATTGTTTGGTGAATACACCAGTTCGGGTGAGTTCTTAGTTGAATTGGCATCCAGTGGGCTAGAGATTAATGCTGAGTTATTCATGGAGTACAGTACCTTGCTGAAGGTATTGATTGAAGGTAGCATGGAGTCATACGAGAGTACCAAATCACTAGCAAGATTAGATTTGTTTAAGAATAGCTGGAGTGCAGTAAACATTCAGCCATTATTTGAATCTGTGGTCCAAGATATGGAGATAGAAAAACTGGAACTCTTTTCTGAATGTTTCTCAAAAGTTTCAGACGTCACTGACATTAACTTCTTTCAGTTTGATGAAGTTTATTTGTTACATAATGCGGTGAGAAATGCAATATCAGGAAAGAGCTTCAAGATTAAGGACACATACTCTGGTGAGTTCTTACAAGTTCTACTGTATTTTATTAAGATGACCCCGTTGAATTCAAGTGAGTTGGCATCTGTGCTATCCATTTTGGAAGAGGAGTTATCGAATGGCAACTACTTGGGTTTCAAATTCACATGTAAAATCATCCAATTTTTAATGAAGAATTATGCAGATGTTGATTTGATAACCGTCGTGGAGATTTTAGAATGTATTTGGAATCACATTACTGCTGATCGTTTGATCTTGTCACAGAGAGACATGCATATGACATTGATTGAGACAATATTTGATGAAATGTTGTTGAAAGACACTATTAATAACGAGTACAACAGTAAAATGTTAAAGAAGATTGGTTTGGAGGTCGTATCGTTGGCACAAACAAGAAGATGCTTACTGCCTTGTTTATCAAGAAAGCTGTTACAGTACCAGAGGGCATATATTGCTGAGTTTGAACAGACATTCTGGATTATTGAGGTGATGATTTCAATATTGACTTTGATGCAGGAGGATTCCAACATGTTTAAAATTAAACACGTTATTTCTACAAAGTATAATAATGAGTTGGGTTTAGAGGGTGATATATATGAGAAAGTTTATGGCACGCATGAGGTAAGTGCAAGGGTCAATGTTATTTTGATGTTAATGTCATGTTCTGAGTCTTTCTGTGAGGAGTACTTCCAGATTGTCTTAAGTGACAAATTCTGTTTTGTTGTTCCGAAGAAACATTCAGATGGCCAGGAGGAATTACAGAGGGTCCATGCATTCGGGTCGTTGTTGATGGTTTGTAAGAAGATCTCCGCGTCGACGTTGACTTCTATTGGAGTGAAGTTAATGCAGTTGCTAGAAACAGAGAGAAGTCCATGGGTCAGAGCGTTGATCGAGTGGATGATATCTGTTGACCTGGTGAATAGTCCTGAGAACAGACAGGCTGTCTTTACATTATTCCAGGATCAAGGTAAGCCTGTTTTAGTGACTTCAGCGGAGAGAATTGCGTTTTTGGTTTCACAAAAGTTGAGCGGTGATGATGCTACGGAGTTCTTTGATATGCTTACAAAGTATTTGATTCCAAATTGTGCTTCGAATAAGCCGTTGGTAAGACATTTTTCCAACTCATTGATGTTGTCGTTATACCCAGAAATCCAGTCAAAGAAGCTAAGTTTGCCAGTCGACGGTATCTTGAGAATGTTGTATAATGAAGCAAAAAAGAGTGCAATATCAGGAAAGTATCGAACAGGCGATGCAATTTTGTGGGATATTGAAGATGATTTCAATTTGGTGGGAATATTTGGAGGTGTCCTATCGAGGATATCTCCTCGTGAAGTTGGAGTCATTACTGAAAATGACTTCAGAAGTTATGCTACAGAGCGATTGGCAGTTCCAATTGGTATAACGAAGGTTGCGTCGTGGGCTGGTGCACAGAATTCTGATGAGAAGAATACTGAAGACTCTGAGATCTTTGAGAGTTCATCATTGCAGACCAAGAGTGGAGCCTGGGAATCTGTTTTGGACATTGATGAAAATGTGAGAAGCGTCAAGAGAAGTGACTTGATTGTTGTCAGTTCGCTGGTTGACAAACCACCCAACTTGGGTGGTATCTGCCGTTTATGTGATGTTCTCGGTGCTGGTTTGATGACTGTTGATGACCTGAGAGTGAAGAAGCATCCTGCATTCAGGAGCGTTGCAGTCACCGCAGACTATTGGATGCCTCTGGAGGAGGTGAACATTGCTAACATTACCGAGTTCATGAGACAGAAGAAGAAAGAAGGGTACACATTAATTGGTCTTGAGCAGACAGATAAATCCATTGTTCTAGGGAAGGACACCAAGTTTCCGTCCAAGTCGCTATTCCTGCTTGGTAAGGAGGCAGAGGGTATTCCTGGTGATCTGTTGGCAGAGCTCGATTACTGTGTCGAGATCCGCCAGCTGGGAGTCATTAGATCGATGAACATCCAGACAGCAACAGCTGTCCTCGTCCACGCTTATTCATCCTCTTTGGAGTTGTAACAGTACTACCAATATACATCTATAGCCACACATCCTATTGAACCTCTATAAATATTCCCGATCAGGAAATCCCAGATAATTATTAACTACAAAAGGAAAAGCAGATAGTGCTCGGTGTTGTTTACGTTTCTGGACCATAGGCAGAGACGACCTGCGCAGAAGCCCGGGCACTCTGTGCAGATAAGAAAACGTCAACACAGTGAATTCTAGCTATACAGTACTTAAGTGCGCCAGGATCCTGCGACTTTTCACCTTGATAGAAACAAGACAAAAGTTGTGTTTTGAATCTGGGACGAGGTAAATTTACACAACAGAGCGACAATGGCACAGCACAAAGCACCGCCATTGGGTCCGAGAGTCTGGTCTCTCATAGCGTCTGCAATGGTTGCTGTGGCTTCTGGAACCCAGTACGTGTACGCGGTGTATGCCCCACAGCTCGTCAAACATGCTGATTTAAAGGGATCACAGGCAGCTTCTCTTTCGTTGGCACTCAGTCTAGGTGGTTCACTTGGTGGCCTTCCAGCGGGATTGATAATCGACAACCTAGGTCCTCCGCTGGCCACGGCGCTTGGTGGAGTTATCTGCTTTGGAGCGTTCCACACGCTCCACTGGGCCTACTCCAACAGTATCAAGAGTGTCTGGGTATACATGCTTTCCCTAGGACTCTCAGGCTTTGCCTCAGTGCTCAGTTTCTATGCCACCGTCAAGTGCTCGACCGCAAACTTTCCACACCACAGAGGCTCGGCCGGTGCGCTCCCAGTGTCGGGCTATGCCCTTGCTTCGTTGCTATACTCCACTGTGGCAGTGAACTTCTATGACGGTAATACCGAGGGATTACTTCGTTTCTTTTCCATCTTTGCTCCAGCTGTGTGCATCAGCTGTGCATACTTCATTGATATTATTGAAAGACCAGCACCAAAGAAACGTACTAGTTCAATTAATAGTATGTCAGAGAGATCAACACTGATGGCATCCTCCGGATCCGTGGTGTCCTTCAGATCAATGACTAGCCTACAGCCACAAAGAAAGGGAAGTATGCACAAAATTATGTCCTTGTGGGGTATTGCAAGAACCCCATCAACTTTATCCATGGATGCTCAAAGACCAGTGTTCACTCTGCCAGATATTAATGAGAGTCAATCCGATGATGGTTCCGCCATTTACGTGCCTGTGGAAGACGTTCCGGTTTTTGTCAAAGCAAGTGACCCTGTTTGGGATAATGATATTATCAAATCCATTACCACTCGTGTGTTTGTGAAGTTCTACATAATCTTGGCTTGCTTGATGGGCATCGGACAGATGTACATCTATAGTGTTGGATTTGTCGTTGTAGCACTTGCACAGTCAGATTCAGAGAGCAAGATTTCCGTTGGTGAATCACAAGCTGTACAAGTCTCTACTATTGCACTATTCAACTTCTTGGGGAGATTGACGTCCGGTCCAATTTCTGATGTTGTGAGAAGAAAATTCAAGGCACAGAGAATATGGTGTATCACCTTTTCTGCTATGCTCATGGGACTTGGTCAGCACTTGGTGGTCACCATGGGTGACCTAAATTCCTTGACAGTTGCATCTGTTGTTATTGGATTTGCCTTTGGTTTCTGCTTTGGTACTTTCCCAGCCATTGTCGCAGACACATTTGGTACTGAGGGTTTCACAACGCTTTGGGGAGTTATGTCTACAAGCGGCGTACTGGTTCTCATGAGTCTTACCAAGTATTTAGCAAGTGTATTAAGGTCAAATAGTGACGATGAGGGCGTTTGTACATTGGGTGCTGCTTGTTACGCTGAGACATTTGTCTTGACCGAATGGCTCTGCCTGTTTGTGGTTATTATGACGGTGTTCACCATATGGTACAACCATCGTGTGGCATTAGCAAGCGTAGATCACTGATGTTGGGTACCTCAGTGATTATGAACAACCATCTTATTTATATTCTTTATAATTTGCATAGACTAACAGGTATTTTTATATATTTGGACCTCTTAGGTGGACAATTTCCCATTTGGGATAGTTTCCAATGTTTATTACATAATCCTTTTTCTTAAATTTCCACTGTTAGTTTTTTGTTTACTTTCAAGTTTGAGAAGCACCAGAAGCAATTTCCTTCATATTAGCAGTTCAATTTGCCAAAGGGAGAAACCCCGAAATGACAATGGACAGCACCCTAATGGATGCTATGGAGGAAAATGCGTTATGGGATCCAGAGGTTTTGGCGGGGTTTGCTGATGTGCTGAAACAATACAAACTACAAGGAGAAGATCAAGGCTACGACGAGTTTGATATCGTGCGTGAGTTTAGAGCCACCGCTGCCAAAAAGGCCCGCTCTGTTCTGTCAGAAAGAACACAAACTGCAGAGTTTGAGGACTGGGATCTTGAGGTGAAGCTGTGGGATCTTGTGGAGAATTTGTTAAAGTATCGCTATGCAGACAAGCCCCAAGAAATTATTGCCAAAGCATTTAATTCGGATATCGTTTTCGAGGAACAGTTCTTGAACAACGATCCCGGCCTATATGAAATATGGATTATAATTACATGGATTCAGAATAACTTTGTGGACACGGACAGACCACTAAACATGGGCACTACAAAGTGGCTAAACACACAATTGAACAACACATTGGACAGCTTTGACAGCGACGCACCAATCCGTCTTAATCAACAGATTGACTCCAGAGACCAGGAGCAAGATTCAGTTTTTTATCAATACATATTTGACCTACTACTTGCTGCTAAGTACAAAGAGGCATCTATGGAATGTGAAAGCACAAAGAACTGGACACTGAAAATGGTGCTTGCTGGTGCAAACAACTACCTTGATCCTGTCATTGACAAGCAAATCAACGATGGAATTGATGAGACTACACACGGAATAAAGAAGAAAGCACTGTGGAGACGTACGGTATATCTTCTTTCTAAAAATGAGAAGATCTTAAAGTATGAGAGGGCTATTTATGGGTATCTTGCTGGTGATTTGTCGCCTCTGGAGCTCTCTGATAATTGGGATTCTGATTTATTGATATATCTTAATCACATTTTCACGACCGAGATGGAACATAAACTTGTTGATTCGGGAAGAATTCCAAAGGAGGATTTGATCATGGCATTTCCAAGAAATGATATGTCAGTGCAAAAGGTCCTCAATTCTCTTGCATCCAAAAGACCAGAGGAAAGTGAACACCCGCTTCGTGTTTTAGTAGCATCAGTGATATCAAACAACATCCCAGCTATTATACACTCCTCTCTATCACTGGTCGGTAACATTATGCTAGGTAACCAGACTTCCAACGAGATTATGAATGAACCATATCTTTTGAGAGTGGTCACACATCTTGCTATCTTCATCTCTATCATTGACCCATCTATTATTGATGTAGAGAATAGATCCAAGTTAATCACAACATACATCCTGTTGCTCAGACTATATGGCCAATATGATCAGATACCACTGTATGTATCATTCCTTCCAGAGATTGAAGCCAGAAACGCATATTCATTATTCTTGATTGATTTGTACGATACAGAAGCCAGACCAAAGCAGTTGGAATTGAGCAGATTGTACAAATTACCATTAGAGAACATCCTTAAGAGAACTGTGGAAAGAGTCTTTGCTGTCACAGAATCCCACTATCAGATCAAGTCTGGTGTTACTTTACAATCTATTGATGATTGTGACTTACAATTGATAAAAGGTGTTGAATGGTTTATTGAAGCTAAAATGTTTTCAGATGCTATTCATGCTACTATTTCATTGTTTAGAAGATTTTTGTTGACAGGAAGAGCTAAAGCTGCACAGGAATTTGCTACAAGAAACTCAATTCCACATTTGTTAAAACATTATGACGTCGAAAGTATGGGAGTGTTGGTTGAACAGGAAGTCAGTGACTATGAGAGAGAAGAGTTATTACAGTACCATTCCTTGGTGCTTGCATTGCATGCTATTGACGAATGGAGATCATCCTCACAGCGTGCTTCTTCGTATGCATTCATTGACACCATGACAAGAGTATCCAACACAGTGAAGGATACAATCGCATTTATGTTCTTTGACCTGTCTCAAACGGAATACGAAAAAGATTTGATCAAGGATTTGCGTTCTTTGTACATTCCGTACTTGATCATTGAATTACACAACATTTACGTCGAAGGTGGTTCACACAGTCCAACTTATTTGTCAGAGGCACTGGAATTGACTAATATGGTCGCAAGCGAGACCACAAAGTTCTATGAATTATTCCAGAATTGTGATAGATTGAAGGAATACCTGGAATTGGTTGCTAAATGCGCCGCTCGCGCCGCCGGCGAAGGATTATGAGGAATGTAATATATAAAATACTTGATCGAATAACAAGGAAACTTGGTTTATTATTTATGATATTGTAGAAATGAGCTCAATTCAAAGTTGCTGCCTTTTCGTATAGAAGTTCCACAGCAGTGGACATATGTTTAACTAATTCTAAACTTGAGTCATAAGTGGCATCTCTCTGAGGCTCATCAAAGATGTGCAACCATCCATTGCCTTGGTCCAGGACACCGTAGAATACTTTGTCAAGAATCATCTGACTCAGTTTACCCTCCACTTGTTTGATGTCAAGACCAATGATCTTGGAAACGTGGTCAATTTCCACTACGGAGAATGGCTCAATGACCTTGACCAAGTTTTGCTCCAACAACGTGTCGTAGAGATCATTGAAGTGCGACTTGATGATTTGGTCAGAAGACAACTCTTTACCGTAAATGAGAAGAGCCTGCTCAAACTCCTTGAGAGATCTGTTGGCATAAGCTTTAGAGATGGCCTTCATGGCATCAATCTCCTTTGAGTTGTGTTTCGAAGCGTATTTAGAAGACAAGATTTGTTTCACATCATCAATGAGGTTAAGCATGATCTTACAGAGGAGCATGTACTTGAGTACTTTGACTGCGTTATTTTCATCGTTTGCTGTGTTGTATGACTCAAAGGCCTCGTAGAAGTAGGAAAAGGCCGTCTTGTAGTCCTTGTCTTCGGCGTGCAAGATACCACTCATGTTATCGAGCTCAGCTTGTGTTGCTGTTGGACAGTAGATCGAGTTTGCGGATGTTCTGGCAGATGTGAGGGCTGCTTTAGCCTTTGCCATATTTCTTAGTGAGTGATAAACCTTAGACTCAAGTAATTGAACCTCCACAAGAGAGGACTTGTCATCGAGTTTTTTAAACTCTTTGAGAAGATTGTTAATGATTGTAAGAGTGCTCTGGTAGGCTTTCTGTTTCTCAAAGTAGATTGTAGCAAGTCTAATATGGAGAGACTGGTTCAGGAAAGTTCTCTTTTCCTTCACAGACCACTCAATGGAGTCTTTCAAGGCAGCAATCTGAGCATCTGTGGCATCTGGGATCTGATCAAAGAGATCAATCAAATTACGAATAGTTTTTGCAGCCTTGGCTTTTGCAAGCACGCTGATGACGTCTCTGGCCTCTGGAATAAGCTTAGACAAACGTTCTATGTCTTTCTGATCCTTGTAGAGAGCACCAAGTTCGTAGATGGCCGTCTCTTGGTCAGAAAAGTTGTGTGTTGTTGGCTTCGACTGGATCACCTGCTGATAAAGTGTTTCAGCAGCGGCGAAATTACCAGTGTCTCTTGCACTTCTCGCATCTTCCAACGTGGCAGCAGTCATATTAAATCGCCAAGAATGACTGGTTATTTCCCTCTGGTAAATTTTTTGTCTGCAGCTATTAGTTGTATGGGTCGTGTTGACCAGTTCAAATGGTGGTAGTGGTGGTGGTGGTGTTTTGCCACCGCTGGGGAGTTGGTGAGCGGGTGTTCTGAAAATGTTACGGGAAACATCATGGTATAATCTATTGTCTTTCCCTCTATAGTATGGAAGGGTTATGGAGGAAGAGGAAAAGTTTGTGCAATGGTATTATACTGTGAGTATAAGAAATGGTCTTCGATGAGCGACTACTTGAAATAGACAGAAGTGCGGAATGCTTGAGTCTTAGCCTTTCCCCATGCTTTAGATATTCTCTGGATTAGAGATCAGTGAACATTCAAATTCCCAAATAATGTGAGGTTTACGGTTAAATACACATACATACCAATAAAATAATTATCCCAAAGCCCCTTCACCGTTTAAATATCCTTATTGAAATTGGTAAAACCCAATACAGCAAACTAGTAAGTAACCCAGTAACAAATGATCAGAAATCAGTAATTTCCCCATCTGGCTATTAACAATAGTTCGCGAACTAGTTCTTTGAAGATCCCAAGTGACCAGTTTTCACTGCAAAAGGTAAACAAAAGTTTCTAGAGGTCCACCCATGCAAGACTATTGAGACATTGAGCTGACCTGCCCCAACACTCGGAGAGAATGTCGGCGTTCAAGAGCAAGGAGGACCAGGAGTACTCACTTGATCTGTTTGGCGGGTATTACAAGAAGAATTTTGACGTCTTCAATAATCCACATGAGCAGACAGGCAACAGATTTGGTCAGCTGAAAGTGCGCACCGACGCTGCTGACAGATCGACTGATGACATTGGTTCCACCAGCACTTCTTCGATCCCTTATTCACCACGAAGAGGCACACCTACCCATAAGAAGTCCCTTGACTTGAACTTTGACTCAGCAAACCCTTCTCTGGCTGCTATCAATCAGAAGACTAGCGCAGCAACGGCCCTCCAACAGGATAGTAGTAACAATAACAACAATATAAACAAGACGAACGGTAACCAACCACTGTGGTTCAACAACCCAAAGAGGCGTACTGCTCCTTCACGAGCCATTAAACGCGAAACCTTTGAGGATATTGAACCGGAATCTAGTTTCTTGACCAAAACAAACTCTAATCAAAACAATCCGGCTCCAGGGTTCAAGACACTCACTTTCGGCACAAGAAGAAACAACACAGAACTAACACACGTCAATGCCTTTTCAGATGAGCTCCCACCTTCTAAAACCATCTCCGATTTACAGAGAGAAGATGATTCTGACTCCTTCCTCTCTTTCAATAACTATGCTAATGTGAACTCTTCTCTTATGTCCCCAAAGATTGCAGAGGCAAACGGGTCGATTAATGGGACACCTTCGATACCTCATATAAAGAACTTACAAGGTACGTCTTCTGCGATCTCCACTCCGTTGAAGAACTTGGACCTTTTGTCTTCACCACAGCCAAGCGCTACTACACAACCTCTGAAGCCTAGCCCTTTGAGAGCTACAGGCGGTGAATCTGCCGTGCTGGTGTTCGGCTATCCAGAATCCATTGCCAATCAAGTGATTAAACATTTCGGGAAGTTTGGCAAGATTCTGGAAGATTTTGAAGCTACTAGAGTGGATCCATTGTTCCACAACCAGACGCAGAAGAGTTATCCAATTTTTACTGGAGATGGTTGGATCAAGATTACCTATGACAACCGGGCCTCTGCTATCCGTGCTTTGGAGGAGAGTGGTACTGTGTTCCATGGTTGTATGATTGGTTGTGTACCATACTCCAAAGCTGCTATTGAAAATATTGCATCTATCAATATTCAGTCTAATGAGGATATTGGTGAGAGTGACATACCAATGCAGCAATCCGGTGACATTCAGGAAGGGGATAACATGTTGAAGTACACTTCTCATCCACAGAAATTAACATTGAAGACGGACGATAAGATCTTTATGAAACCAAAGAAGGACACGACGGACTTGTACTCTAGTCGTGCGGTTACAGATCAAAAGCCAACTAATAACTCGTTGTTAGGAAAGGTCAACAACTGGCTCTTTGGCTGGGAGGATCTCTAGCATCATAGATTTTTCCTTCATTACATAGAACATATTTCTATAGGGTTTGATCAATTGAAAATGTGTGTATGTATTTATGTTTTGGGGTTACACATCAACCAATAGACTTCTTGGATAAAGGTGAAGGTTGATACCCTGTCATAGTAATCCTGCGATCTCTCGGTGTATGTGTTGCAATGCTCTTCCTCAAGCTCACTGGGATCCTCTTGGCTGGGGTAAATTCACCATGCGAATAGAACTCAACGCTTTCCCTTCCTTTATGATCATGAGTTTTGAAGACCTTCTCAGTTCTTCCTGGTGAATAGTACTGAATTGATTCGTTCCAGTAAGGACCTCTTGTAGCGTCCACTGAAACCTCCCTCTTTGCAACTGAGAGTTTTGGTTTGACATACTTTCTTTCATACTCGTCAAATGTCTCTTGATACAACACTTGTTTATCTTGAATCAACACTAGATATCCTCTGATAATTACAACATAGAGAACAAGAGAAGTCATTATCAGGAATGCCAAGTTGGTAAATGACGAGGTGGCCATAAAGAGAAATGCAATGTTAAAAGGTGGAAATGAAACAAATAGATATGTAGAAAACTTAGAAGGATTCCACATGTTTAGCTCCCAGTATGACCCAATGCCCTGGTCTTCATCATCGGTGCTGTTGGAGAAAAAAGTAAACAATGAGAATGGGGATGAGGTGGATTCGGAAACTTTTCTTGCTGATGATGTTTTTCCAATCGTATCTTTGTTATATATGGAGTATTTCTTAGTTTTCAGCATGAATGCCATTGTGTTGATAACATTAATGGTGATGACGATAAACTGTACAAAGCTTATAACACGTTGTACCAATGACGGTTGCTTGCTCTCCACGAAGTACTTTGATCCTTTCAGCACAGCCTTGTCATACTGAAAATAGTCTGATCTCGGCTGACTCACAATGTTGTGATCTTGCCACAGGCGGATGAAGAAATAGAAAAGTGTAAGGATGAAACCTAACGGGAGCGCCACTGTCTCCGATTGTGAGTCCCAGTCAATAAGTTCACGCTGCTCATTTAGCTCAAGAAGCAAGTCTAGTGGGTACGACTGTACCTTGGACCATAAGCGCTGCTTTCTCACAAGACGAGCCATCTTCAAGTGATATTTATTGCAGTGTTGTTTTAAAGCGCTGATATTTGAAGAGAAATGAGCTCGAGATTAAATTCCTTTGTTTACAATTCGATGGACTTGATATGGGACACACAAACATAACATCGAGTATATAATGGCCATGTATTTTGCGGAATACAGCTACGTCACAAAGGTAATTTAAAGCAGTAGAAACCATTTATTAATGACTCATACACTATTTAGTCAACTCAATCTTGTAGTTTGAGCCAATTTCACCAAACACCTGACCCTGTCCAATCTCGAATCTTTCTACAAGAACAACGATCTCTTTACCCGGTCTTACTGTTGTGGGGCTCAACCAGATCCCATACAAGCAGTCGTCAAACTCTTCATTAATTTGTATTGGTGCTCCATCTTTGTAGAATAGCGATGCTCTTATCTTCGGCCTGTAGTTGGAGAAAGATCCGTCGGCACCAGATGCGGACGACAAGTGTATTTTGATTTGTGTCTCACGGGATACAGCAAAGATTAAACGGAATCTGTTTTTATTGTTCCAGGAGAACGTAAATGGCTTAGTGAACAGGCCCAGTCGGGTGTTAATTCTGTTCAATGTAATAGGGACTGTCGTGTTTATTATCAGCCTGAAGGGAGCGTGAATATCTGGCTCGTATGTTGAAACAACAATCTTATACTTTTGACCAGGTTTCAAAGTTACAAATGCCGTTAGCTGTCCTGGCCGGTACTTTTCATTTATAATAGATGGTCTCTCTGTGAATGGTTTTTCTTCGTGGAAAAACAGTTGCGCATTGATCAGTGTGTCATTTGGTGTAAAGAGACCAATAATGAGATCAATATCCTTGTGATACGGTGGTAACTCAATTTCATATTGTGGGTTCGTGATGTAACTTTGATAACTCCACCGCCCTCCACAAGATTCAACAGTCCATGAATCTTCCAATGTTTTGATTGACGAATATTTATGCTGTGCTCTCTGTAATGTTAACTCCGTATTGGCATATGCATGAAGTGTAAAGTTCTGAGACAGAGTGGAGTTCGTATAAATGACAGCAGTACAACTTTCTCCGGAGGTCAATGTGATGGAAGTCAAATGTAGGCCAGTATTATTTCCAGTAGAAATGACCAAGGGAACAGTTTCGGCAAATAATCTCTCACCGTTGGATCTATAGACTTTTAAGTTGATATCGCAAGTCTCAGTCCCAAGATGCTTCTCCAAGAGGAGCTTGATAACAGTAGCTGATGCTCCATCATTCTTCACATGTACTTGAGGTAGATAATATAGCCTCTTTTCGTTGTTTTTTGATATGCAGTTAATGCTCTTTCTTATTTTGTAGTTAGATGGATTCCAATTGAGATAGAGGGTCTCGAAATGATCAAATAATTCAGAAAACTTCAGAACTGTAATGTTTTTCATCCAGGGATTTTTGATAACAACTGTCTGTGTACTCCCTATAAGTTCAGTAATAGCGTAATCGTGGTTTGGTTCAAACTGGCCATTCGGGTGAGAGCCTGTTCCTAGTGCCATAACTACTTCGTTATTTTGAAATTTCCGGTACAACGAGTCCCATAGCTCCTCCATATTTGGTCTTTGTGAGGCAATATAGAATTCTGGTATCCATCCACTCATGACAAAGGTGACGATAGATGCATTGGAACCATGAAAATCATATCCATGATCCATTAATGTGAGATAAGCCTTCTCCAAGAGAGCTGGCCAAAATAGCTGTTCGTTTGTCCTTGATTTTATGAACAACGACTGATCAACTTTCAGGAATGGTAATTGATTCCCGACTTCCACCAAACGACGGCAGCCATTGAAGTGTAGTATTACTCCGAATCTCAGGGAAGACGAGTTGTGTGGTGTAATAGATTGCAGTAGGTGGTGGGCATTGTTGCGACTCAGTGATATCAATGTGGTAACAAACGAGCAATCCTGTAGGAGGTCTTGGTATATGTGTGACAAGCCTTCCGTACTCCAGTCTTGTAAACCGATTGGCTTCCAACTATCTAACAATGCTTGCTGTTGTATAGGTAGCGCTAAAGTGTTATCAATTAGAGGTGTTAAGTTATCAATAAACATGTCTCCATATACTGGAGGCCTCAGAGTGCCATTCAAGAAAGAAGTAAGCCAAATGAACGCTTCATCAAAGGTGAAGTTCTTTCCTGATTTGATGCTATGGTATAGATCAATTGCCTCCTGGCAGAGTACTTTCAAAGCTTCAGGACTTTCATGTGTTTGTTTGGGGCCCTTGAGGGCGCTGTTCAATTCTGTGACAGTTCTCAGGGCCACAGCTTTTGCGTTGGCAGCATCATTCTTAGCCCAGTGAAACTTGGCTTGTTCAAGAAGCCGCTGAAGACTTCCAATCGACTCCATAGACATTTAGTTAATCAGTTATAGAACCGATATTAGATGTGTTTTTATACATGCGGGCGGTGCTTTACACACTCACATAGAGTTAGTTGGTTCGGTGTCGCGCGGTCTTTTCACAATTCCATTAGCTACCATCAAATTTTGCTGCTTAGGAGATGGTCTTCCTCCAGCAGAAGCTCTACAACAGCGTGAAAAAGTCACCAAAAGCATTTGAACCGTACACCTTTTGAAGCTGTTGGTCAGTCGGATCACACAGGTTTTCCAATCTTCTAAATTGGTCAACCACTTGCTCGTATAACGGACATTCTCCCACACAACTATCTTAGCTTTCCTTGTACCTTTTGCAAATTTATAAAAGACACAGCAATCAACTACCATACATCTACGCTCACCAAAAATACGGATAATATAAGTCAGAATGGGCCTTTGTTCATCCAAGGAGAACACGGAACCAGTTCCGGTGCATAGCTCTCGAGCTTCTAACATCCCAAACCCACCGGCCTCGGCCACATTAGAAAAGGCAGCCATCACTGGCAATGTCTCTAACGCCATAGCACAACTCCGGCCAGATGTCGCCAATGATAGTCCAGTGGACAGCACGTTGCAAAAGTATACTACAATTGTTTCTAACGGACGCAAACAGTCAATTGTCCCCTCAGAGTCTTCAATGACATCGTCTAATAAGAACGCCAACGCCGCAATACAGGGAACGAACAGCAAGGATTTGCACGAGTACACCAAGGTCCTCCTTCTGGGCACAGGCGAATCCGGGAAGTCGACAATTCTTCAGCAGTTGAGAATCTTGCATTCAAATGGTTTTTCAGAGCAAGAATTATACGATTTTAAACCATTTATCTTCAGCAATATTGTCTCTTCTGCTAAGGATATAGTCGAGGCATACAAAACATTCAACTGCAAGCTTGAGGAGGATGACCAGATTACGGAGGCCGACTTTGAGGATATTTTGAGAGCACAGGCACCGGTGGATCCAACGGCCCACTTTGATAAAAGGCTCGCACATCTCATTCAGGCACTTTGGAAGAATGCATCCACAAGAGAGCTCATAAGGGATCACAGACAGGACTTCTACCTCATGGACTCCGCCAAATACTTCTTTGATGAACTGGACCGAATTTCACAGGAAGATTATCTCCCAAGTGTTACAGATATTATCAGAACAAGAAAGAAAACGTCAGGTATTTTTGATTTGAAGTTCGAACTACAAGGGCTTAAGGTCCACATCTTTGACGTTGGTGGACAGAGATCAGAGCGTAAGAAATGGATATACTGCTTCGATAATGTTGCATCAATCATATTCTGTGTTGCTCTGTCAGAATATGATCAGTCGCTTTTGGAGGAGAAATCACAGAACAGACTCGAGGAATCCCTTACACTTTTTGATTCCGTTGTCAACTCGCGCTGGTTTTCAAGATGCTCTATTATTCTCTTTCTGAATAAGATTGATGTATTTGTCGAAAAACTGCCATACTCACCTCTGGAGAAGTATTTCCCAGATTATAAGGGTGGAAACGACGTTAACAAAGCCACAAAATACATTCTTTGGAGATTCTCAAAAGTTAACAGATCAGGTATTCCAATTTATCCATACATTACTCAGGCAACAGATACAAATAACATGAACTTGGTATTTGTTGTTGTTAGAGAAAGTATATTTGCCAATATTCTCCAGGATACTGGTTTATTGTCTTGATCCTGACTCTGTTTTTATTTTCTTTCTATTCATGCTGTGTTTTTTGTTCGTACTTTTGTTATTTCTACTACCTTATGAGACTTTCTTTTCACCTAATTTGTGTTCTGAATTATATAAATACAATGTTAATATATCATTTCTAATTATATAAATCCGGAGAACTGGTATTGTAACTTGCGGTCCATTGTTAGACACGGTATATTATTACCAGATGTCATGACTTTCTTGAATCCTGCTCTTTTTCCATATCATCCACGTCCTCACACCTGTTCAAGGTCATGAAATAGCTCCGATGCTCATACCCGTGGAGGATGGACCAAAATGTATCGGATGTAGTCTTTGAAACATCCTTGTGGTCTGCTCCATTTATCTTAACATCGTTCAGATAGTGCGGCAAGTCTCTCTTTTCAATTTCCAATTCAACTCCAGCCATCTTGAACAGTGGAGGAAGGAAAGGAACATAATCTCCAACATGTACTACTTTTAACAACCCCATTTCAAAGGTATCTCCCAGAGCCAACTGGTGCCTTACATTAGCTGTGTCAAATATGGTATCGACCCATTCCATCATAGCTTTATTGAATATTTTTGGTCCTCCAAACGTGTATACTGATGGGCGGAACCCCATCATTCTGAATTCAATTGCAGTCAAAGAAGCTAAAGCTGCACCAAGAGAGTGTCCAATAATTACCAACTTATACCCCGGATTGTTATTATAGAGTTCCAAAACACTGTTTACAATTTCTTCATGAATTGATTCCATATGCTGATAGAAGCCCAGATGCACTCTGCATCGTTTACATACTGGAATATCATCACCGTATGGGACTGAGGGCTTGTAAGGTTTTTTCAAAATATAGAAGTCACTTAACCAATCCACTGAAGTAACTGATGCTCTAAATGCCACAACTATTTCCTTGTTCTTGTTGTCTATAGTGATAAATGATGTTCCAGACTTTTCGTTACCGGATCTGTATATCTTGACGACACGAGCCTCAGAGTTTCTCTCTTTGCCACAAAAATTAATCTGGCAGCCACCTTGGGGGAAAGGTGGACCTTCAACAAGCTTACTAGGATCGGAGATACAGTGTGTGAGTTTGCAGTAGTGGGCGTAGTGCGTGATATTGCTGTAGAGATGAGTAGAGATCTGCGACATCAGGAGGGTCAGTAGAAACAGCCAAATGGCAACAAATGTAATTATCATTGCACTGGAAGCCCAAAAACAATTGAGGATACGCTTATAAACCAAATTCTTATTATAAACATAAAGGGAGTTACGAACATTATATACAGAAGTACACGAGGACGAGGAAAGTGCTGGTCCCAATGGTTTTGTGGCATCAAACTGATAGATATCAAACTCCGAAGGGTAGACCCGAAAAAGACTATAGAAGAAAGGCTAAGTAAACCCCACAGGAATTACGTTAGCCAAAGCAGGAAATTTATTTGTATTACATGTATTGCTTTCTTGATTTTTGAGTCCAGTTTTTGAATTGTTTGTTTGGCAGAAGTTTAAGCATATTTTTTGCAATCGTAGTCCCAACTAGAAAGCCACTGAGAGGCTTCACAAGAAGCTTTGTTCCAAGCAGAACCATAGACCAATGGTGCGTACTGGGCAAAGAACATTAGCACAGACAATCCAAAGACACCAATCAGGGAGTAAGCCAATGGGGTCTTCTTAGAGAAGACATAAGTGACTAGGATATCAAAGAAGTGACCGAGAGCCAAGATTCCAAAGTAGTAGGATGGAAGATAGTGGTGCAAAAACAGCTGACGACCCATCAAGAAAGATGGGAAGAAGTGTAGTAACCAACCAAGCATATAATGCACAGTTTGAAGATTGAAGTTGTAAACGTGCTCGTCAGAACCAATGGTAGTACCCAAGTGCCATCTGAGGATTTGGATAGCAACGTACATCGAGAAGACAAACACCAGCAAAGTGACTGACCACCAAATTGGAGCATTTCCAAACAAATAGATCTGTTTGTTAGACTGACCCCAGTAGTTAATACCACGCAGCAAGAATGGCCATGTGTTCGGGCTGGACTCCCAAGCGTGAGGAGAGTTCAAATTGTTATTGATGTGCCACATTCTTTGGTGTGATTCAACAAGCTTGTCAAAGAAGGACAATGATGGGTAGTTGATTTTCTCAGCATCCTCTGGCAAGAATGGGTTCTCGTTGGTCTCAATATACCATAAACTCTTGTCAACAACACCTTGGGTAGCACAAGTAACTTCTTGCTGTTCAAAGGCCCACTTTGGCAACTTAACCTCATGCGAGAACAAGTAACAACCCGTCATGGCGTGACGCAATCTGAACACCGAACGCAGTGCGGTCAAGTTCTGTTGGGCATCGAGGTCTTTTGTCTGGGCCTTCTGGATTTCAACGACAAAGTCATCATTGGCATCACCACCGAAACCTTCATAACCATAACACGTAGTTTCCTTTTGCCAGTCGTTTTCAGTAACAGGACATTTGTGATCATGAGAATGGAGACGGCGACCACTCAGTTCATGCTTCAATCTAATCTTGGTACCATCGGTGATCTGTTCAAATGAGGTTGGGGCCTCAGAGACATTGTACAACTCAATGAGCCAGTTGTTGTTGGTGTCCAAGTGTGGGTATAAAGTGATCTGTTGCTGCTTAGAACCAGTTTCGTACATATGGTCATGAGAATGCAAGTAACCACCTTGTGTAGCAACGTGACGCAGAGTGACCTTAGAACCGACACCCACATCCTTATAAATGTTTTGTGGGATCTTGTTACCATGTAAGGTGGCTCTGAAGGCGGAGGACATGAATGGGCCACCGTCACCTTCTTTGGATAAGATGTTGAAATGAATGGCAAAGAAGGTGCAGTAGAGCAATACTGGAATACCGAGCAGGATCAAACCTCTAAAAGCGGACTGTTTCATGATCTTTGATACGGAAACAGACAAGTCACCGACCATAAACCACAAATCGTAAACGTTCAAGAGACCAATCCATGCAATGGTAAAGAGACCAACCCACTTGGAAGACACTGCTAAACCGAGAGCCACACCTGTAGAGATCAATGCTCTGTACCACTTAAAAGTGAAAGGTACCTCGTTCTGGAATCTCTTATAACCGTAAGCGGCAGAGGCAATGAAAAACATCAATGGTGCATCAAGCAAGATATATCTAGAAATGGTCACGTATGAGTTCTCAAAGATAAACATGGCGGCTGTTGCAAAGGCCACAAAAGATCTAACACCAGATGCCTTCAATGTAAGGAACATCAAAATGACTGTGGCCACACCCATCAGAGCTGGAAGGGCACGCATGAACACATATGGAGTTGTTGCTGGGTAAACATCGCCAATCTTTTCAAAGTCAAAGTCGCCAATGAAGCCATCGATGGCTGCAACACCGGCAAAGATCATTTTAGCCAACGGTGGGTGGACGTCCATGAAGAAGGTACCCCTTATGTACTTCTTGGCAAAGCCACCAAAGTGCACCTCATCGAAGACCACAGAGTCTGGGGAGCCGAGAGAAACAAGTCTGACAACTAGTGAGACAATAAGAAGGAGGGCAAGATAAATGCGGTCCTTTGTGGTGTTCATTGAACGGGTTTTACCAAGCTCAGCTAGCGGGGTTGTGACGAGGAAAGGACGCGTATCTCCCTGCTTGTACACGAGCTTTGGAACCGGGTCAGTGTCGGCAGCCGCCGAAGCAGCCTTCGAAGTCGGTGACACTTCCTTCACCTTCTTGACCATTTTATGGAGGAAAGGTTCTGCTTTGCAAAGGGAGTCTGTGGAGAAGAAAGAGGAGACAGAAGCTTGTTTGGGTACGTTGGCAGATTGAGCGCGTTTTTTCATGACACGTCCACATCAACTTTCCGCGAAACTGGCGCTCCGCGAAATCGTTCGTTGTTGACTCTCTAGGGGCCAGTAGCTCTATGCCTTAGCCAATGCTTTGTGTCTAATTGATTTCACGTGCAACTCATTTTATGACACAATATTAGTGATTGTGATGTACATAGTTTCCAAAAATGTCTTTTGGTTCAATAGCTCATAATGGACGTCCATTAGTATCATGGTCCCGTGCACATTATATACAGACAGACAATATATATACTTTTACCTTTCTTCACTAGTGAGAATACCAGCCAATTGTTTTAGCTTCTGTTGTAGCTCTGCTTCATCGTGTACTTCCACTAAGTTGTGTACGCCTTGTAAATTATTAGTCACCTCGTTGTTCAAAGAGCTGGCTTCTTCCACCATATCATGTAAACTTTTCAGCAACTCAGCATTACTGCTCCTAATTTCCTCTAGTTTCGTATTCAGATGGCTCAGATTCGCCTCCTTTACCGGTATGAGATGACCTGCGATGATATTTGCCGGCGTCAGCTGGTCAAGGGGCAATGGGGCCTCCGCATGTGCTTGTTTCCTCGTCTGTGCCTCGGAGATCAGCTCGTCCAGCTCATCCAATTTCTGGTGTACGTTCCTCTCTTCAAAGATTGCGTGAAACTCCTTCTGGGAGCTTGCTCTCCATGACTCTGTGATCTGTGACTTGACCATCTTTAGTAGCGCTTTTCCCTCTTGAGAGTTTGTGAGAGATGGATAACAAGACGCTACGTTCTCAGCCGACAGCACTTTCTGGGACTCCTCGAGAGCCTTCGTGCACACCTGTTCAAGACGTTGAAACCTAATGGATTGTGGTACTTCTGATGCCATCCTCTTGTTTCCTGTTGAGTGGGTAAAAGTTGTTTGTTATTGCTAACGGTGTGTAGTTTGGTTTGTTTACCTTTTTTCCCACCTATTTAGTAATCGCGTTCTACCCCAACTATATAGTTATATAGCAGGAGCCAGTACGAATAGTGATAAACACGAAAATTAAACTTATGGATGATTGAAGCACATAAACTTCAACAGTGAAAACATTGATAGAAGCGATTAGCGGACCATTGGCTGAGTGCTCTGATTCTCGCACATTCAAGCTAGAACAGCATCATCCCGGAATTTTCGTGTTCGTAACAAAACAGAAACAACAACAATATAACGATCCTACCAAAAGCGTGTGGTGGGTGGTCACTTGAACACATCGAAGGCTCTCTAGAAGAGGATACACTTTTAATTAAGCTCACAGAGCGGGCAACAGGCCACATCTACACAAGAGCTGTACAAATCACTCAAAGATGCAGTCATCGAAGCTTGCGAAGGGCACGCCAGCGACACGAGTTGTCAGTACGACCTCGATGCTCTCTATTGGTACAACCATCTCCACTGACACACCACCGCCCTCAAGGCCGGCAAGCACCATGCGAAACAGGTCAGATGAGTCGTATGAGGCTGTTCTAAAGGTTGTTTTGCTGGAGTATAAGAATGAGCCCCGTTTCAGGGCTCGAACACCATCTCCCCAGCCCATTTCAAGAACAGTTTCACCGCAGCCTTCCATTTCGTCTGGTGGGAGTAGGACTGGTCAGTTATCTTCTTCTGAAAAGGCAAAAAATAGACACTCGTGGTTTGGAGGTAGTGGCAACGGTATGCTGTCAAGCGATGGCTTGCCCAAAGATGCCCTCCCGAAGCTAAAAAAAGTGATGCTGGACATCGCCATGGGCAAGAACAAGTCCATTATTGACCCCATGACTAAGAGATCGTTCTTAAGATTGTACAATGATTTACTGAAACCGACTGCAGCAGTTTCAAAAGTTGACGAATTGATTGTTATGTTTGTTGCATCTGCAACAAAGGAGATCCAACTGGTTGGAACAGACACCGATATGAAAACCACCGTATATAAGCAGGCCAACACATTTATCCAGGTTGTCCTGAGTATCCTCCAGTCATGCAAACACGGCGAAGACTCTATCAAGAAACTGTTAGAGTATCAAAAGACAATGAACACAAAGACTCAAGCACGGAATACTTTACAACTACCAAAATCAAATTTGAATCCTCCCAAACCAGAAGTTCTTCCAAGTTATAGACTTGATGAAATCTCATCAGCAAAAGTTATTGGTGAGATCTTTGGCATTGATGAGATTACATTGCAACAAGATGTAGTGAGACTGAAAGGCATAGCACACGAAGAAGTTCTGTCTGCAGATTTGGCAAATTTAAGACAGAGACTAGAGAAGAACGAAGCTGTCTTTACTCCCGATGACTTTGATACCACAGATGCTTATTTTGCATGGAAGAAAGCAGAGCTAAAAGAGTTAAATGATCTCAAGCAGTCAATTGGCTTTGTTCAAGAACTGCCATCTGCATCGACGAAATTCATTCCATCAGATTCAAGAGCTGTGTTTTCAGACTTTTTGGAAAGAATTCTCAGCTACGAATTCTCAAGAAACTCTGAATCACTCATTTCAAATGCACTGCAATCTCTGTTGGATAAATGCAGTAAATACTGGAGAATAAACCAGGTTTCATATTCTTGTCTTTTATACCAAGCTGCCCACCAATCAATTCTCAAAGATGAGCAGAACGAGCTGAATTCGGAAAAAACTGAGACTCTGTTTGGTGTAATGTATAGACATCTCAGTGAGCATGGCGACCAAGAGGGTTGGTCTAAAGTAGATAAGAAAGTATGGATAACAAATTTATCCAATACGTACATCCAAGTTATGTCATCTTTGAGAAGTACATTAACTGCCATTTATGCTCCAAAGTCGCCGAAATTCAGTCCAATTCTCCGCATATTGTTTGAATTTATTGAAACAGATCCATTTTACGACGTTATATCAAGGTCGGGATTACCCCAGAGATGGATGAAGAGACTAAGAAATTGCATTTTATCCACTACAGAGGCTAAATACATTAAAATTCTTAGTGCCATTCCCAGAGATTCTTCGCTTGACCTCTTGCATATTAAGGACACTGCTCGGGAGATTTATAAAAACATTCAACTCCTACAAAAGAAATTCCCAAAGTCGTTACTGGACGAGATTTTTATTGCCAATGAAGCCGGTTATCTCTTTATCAAGTTGTTTGCTGAGGATGTCATTAACATGCTGTCGCACATTGAACACTACGCTATCAAATCTGGAAAGTCATTGAGCCATGCAGATGCTTTAGATACTTACTGTGAACTCCGCGATTTGAGAGATATTTATGACCAGGTTGCATCCTCAAAAGCCAGATCTCCTTTCTCTTTAGAAAAATTCTTCTTCAAGTATTTGGATGAGTTGGCTGATCTTACATGTAAGAAGTTCTTACCAGTGACCAAAGAATCTTTGGAGCATGACAAATTTGAACCATTGGATTTGGAGAATGGTCGAGGTTACAGCTCATCTGTGCTGGATACATTCAAGATGATCAACGAAACACTTGCTATGTTTAGAGCATATGAGTGGAAAAATGAAATTCAGATTGCTTACGTCTACACCAAGCTACTTAAAGCTGTCTCAGACTGTTTGGTCTACTACAGTTGTCGAGTTATGATAATTGCCATGGAGGATTTGAAAGACGAAGATACGGTCGATACACATGATTCATCTAAGAAAAATACTACTTGGTTGTTCAATGAAATGAAAGCTGCAATCACTACCGATTCAAAGCTTACTCCGCCACCACCTTATTCTTTCAAGATGAGAACATGTGTGATCTTGAATAATTTATCTCAGATGTCCAATCTTTTGACTGATTTAGAGGCAACTATTGATCCAGAGAAGATAAGGGATATGGTTAGTGGTGTGGATACGTATAACAAGCATGTCAACAATGTTTTCACCATCAGAATTGTACGCGCTGAAAATATCAAGCCGTGTGGAAGTGATGGACTTTCCAGTTCATATGTTGTATTAATTGATACCTCACAAAGGAAAGAAATTGGTAAGACGAAGGCTATTCCAAAAACTTTGAACCCTGTCTACGAACAAGAGTTTGAGGTTGAGTCCAAATCAGCAAGCCCAATTTCTATTTCTGCTACTGTTTGGGATAACAGCTCGAAAATGATATCCCAAGACTTGTGTGGTCGTGCATTGCTTCAATTGGATCCAAACAAATTTAGAAACGATGGCATACCGGAGGAAATCACTAGAGATCTTGACATCCAAGGCTCATTGGTGTTCCAAGTTTCGTTAGAAAGCGAGAAAGATGATGCTATTTTCAGTTTCGGAAAAGCACACAGATCTATTTTCAGAACTATGGATAGAATTTATTCTTTAATTGTGGAGAAATTCACTGTCTTTATCACGCATTCGTTCTCAAGACAGACTTTAAAGAGCATTTGCGCTAGTAATGGTCTTCGCAAGCCTACTGATAATGAGTGCAAGGACGCAATTGTACCGCTATTTGACTACTTGAACTCCAACCTACAAGTTTTGGCAGGTACTCTTGACCCTGATCTGTTGATTAAGGTGATGGTTCAAGCATGGAAGGTCGTGCTATCCAGTGCTGACAACCTACTATTACCAGCTCTTGCAAGTGTTAAAGTATTAACCATCCTGTCTAATAATGCCACTTGGAAGAATTCACTCACAAATGCTATGGCCAATGTTACAAATTCTGTCACAATACCTGGGTTTGGCCGGGCCCTGACTCTAAATGAGGTTGACTGTGTGTTTATTTGGTTGAACGCACTTTCTGATTTTTTCCATAATGATGGTGCTGGTCCATCTTTCGAGCAGTTAAAAGAGGATCATTACCAGAGGCTGTTGTTGATTCAGAGACACTATGATGAGTCGGTGAACGGATTGAGGAAGGAAGTTGAGAGACTAACACCGTTAGTGTTAAAGGCTATCAAAGCCAAGAACTTTTTGGGTGATGATAAGGAGGCCGTGAAACGGACTGACACGCTTGCGAGAAGTAAGACTATTGTTGCATATGGTACGAGAAGAAGAAGAGCCGAGACAGCAAAGACCTTGACGAAGCTGGAAAAGGATACTTCGTTGTTCCAGATTATTACTGAAGATATCCTCTTGAGAGTTTTGCTAGCTAAGGACGAAAGGGAGTTCGTGAATAGACGACTCACCGAGAGAGAGAGAGTTTCAAAGAGCATCGCTACAGAGAGGCTGGCCAAGCTTGCAGTGCAGGGAAGAATAGCCCGCTAAAAATCATTTAATAAATTAAAATTAATACCAACGTTTAGTCAATCACAGACTACCATAGAAGCTTTTGTTCCAAGAGCATGGTAGTGTCCGGGTGTATACTTACACTTGTTGCGCACCACATTTGGGCAAGCTGTGCAGCACCAATCCTTTCTCCGCCATCAGCGTAAGATCCTACAAGATAACAACTGACACCATTGGATATCTGTATTTGTTCCGCAATTCCAGGAAATAGGCCTGTTATAGGAACAAATCACGGCACATATAAATCAAGAATGGATGACGAGAGTTTCTGGAACTCCATGGATCCGTTTAACGACGCCAGGGTGGATGAGCTTGCTAAGCGTCATCCGCAATCCCCGTCAACAGTTGACACATCTCTGCATTCGCCACCCAGGGCACACCTTCCACTAGCAGTGCACCTCGGTAAGAGTGGTTTAGACAATATGGAAGGTCCAGAGATCCAATCTGTATCCACACCAGCAAAGCCGCCAACTAAAACAGGGCCAATGCTCATTCCTCAGACGAATGGAAGTATGTCGTCAATCCATAAGCCTGCAAAGGCCGCCCCAGCTGATCCGCATACTACAAAGACAGACGTGGAGAGTCAACTTCTCTCAAGTTCTGCATCTTCCAGTATGAATGACACTGTTTCAGATCTTGCTGGACATGCTCGTGTTCAACACGCACATTCTTCGTCTAGTTCGACACATCTGGAACAGCCGCCATCGACACCCACATTACAAACTACTGGCGCCTTTTTCAACAATATGCTATCGGCTGCCACGTCATCTCTCCAGTTCACTAGAAATAAGACACCAGGTACAGATATCGCAATGGACTCCGATAACACGATGATTGTTCACTCTCCTAGTGTGAGTAGCCCAGTTGCTGGCGACAAGATTTCTTCCTCTCCAAACATGCTGAGCTATAGACGCAGTAAGAGCAGAGGAAAGGGAAGAAGAAATACTTCTATAAGCTCACTCGATCTCCCAGAATCGCCTTTGGCAGAGGCAGAGAAGCCGTACACTGAAGGCTTCTTTGATTCAAGCTTATACGTTGAAGAGAGATTCAAGGGTACCATTTACCACTATGCCACTGAGGCTCGTAACGAAGACTTTCATAAGTTGTTCAAGTCGATCCCAGTCAACGAGAGATTACTCGATGATTTCAGTTGTGCATTGAGCAGAGAAATTTTGCTCCAGGGAAGAGTTTATATATCTGAGCATAATGTTTGTTTTAACTCCAACCTCCTTGGTTGGGTCACCACTTTGGTCATCCCATTCAGTGACATCAACGGGTTTGAAAAGACCGCTACGGCTGGATTGTTTCCGAATGGTATTGCTGTGGTATCCACTGATGGTCTGAAATCATTTGCGAGTTTCATTTCTAGAGATAATGTATTTCAATTCATGATTACAGTATGGAAGGCATCAGGAGATCAAACCAACGCACAATCTATTGTAAATGGGCAGCCTTTTATGCCACTAAATGGCCCATTAATCTTGACAAAAGAGATGGACACAAGCTCTGATGATGCTTTCAATGCAGCCATAATGTCTATTGATGGTGATAGTCCAGTAAAGAGAAACAGTTCCAATACTACAACGAGCACTGATGATTACGATGATGATGATATTGACGAAGAGGATGAAAGTGATAGCGTTGGATCCAGTTGGAGTGAGATGAAAACTTCTAATCAAAATGTGTATAACCTTAAGGATTCATCAAAGTATAGCTATAGTGGCACTCATGCTCATGGGGTTACTAAGTGCTCCTATATCCCTGACGAGAACAGCGAGACCATATTAGCGCGGGAGAATCTGAAGTGTCCACCTGGAGTCCTCTATGAGCTATTATTTGGTTCAAATAATGATATGGTGGTTGAGTTTTTAAAGTCCCAGGATTCCAGAGACTTTTCTGATTTTTCCAATTTTGAACTCAATAACGAAGGAAAGAAAGAACGTTGCTACAATTACATCAAGGGACTTAATTTCCCTGTTGGTCCAAAACAGACTAAATGTTTGGTAAAGGAAACCATTGATCACCTAGACTATGACGGATACATTTGTGTCGTAAACACCACACAGACTCCTGATGTTCCATCGGGTGGTTCTTTTTGTGTAAAAACAAGATATATTATGACGTGGGCCCCAGGAAACACCACTGACTTGGTTGTTTCTTATTGGGTCCATTGGATGGGATCAAGTTGGGCGAAAAGTGTTATTGAGAAAAGCACAAAGAGTGGACAAATTTCGGCTGCTACTGCATTGGTCGATCTGGTGAAGAGGACAGTGGATGAAAACGTTGAGGTAAAGGTCGAAACCGTCCAACTCACTAGTAGCACTGAAGAATTTGAGGAAGTAAAGCTGGAAACACCTCTTTTAAAAAAGGATAATACAGATGTTCCTATTGCTCCTGTTTCTGCGACCGAACTGCCAAGCTGGTTGTCATCCTTTAGATCATTCAACCATGTTGTGTTCATGTTTTTGTCCGTTATTATTCTCTTGCAATTCTGGATTATTCAGTGTCTCCAGTCAATTTCAGGAACAACCAACTCACGGACTTCGATTCCCATCCTAAGTGATACTGGCAGGTACTCTTCAGACCTGTTGTTTCGTGGTGAAGAAGTCCTGATTTGGAATTGGATCGATGAACGTGCTGGAAAGCTGGATATTTCCCGTGCAGAGAAGGCCAAGGTGTTACAGAAGGAAATTGACACTTTACTAAACAAATGGAACAACAAAGATTTAAACACCGAAGAAGGCCGTTTGATGATTAAGGACTTTGAGAAGAGAGTAAATGAATACACCAAGCTCTCTATGAACGAAGAAGAGAAGCAACAGAAGACCCATGCATTAAGAGAAGCAATTCTGGCATTGATCTAGGTGAAGCCCAGCTGCCCCTGAGTGCCAGCCAAATGTTGCATGAAATAACCTAATATGTTGTATAATGAACGCATGTATGAATATGACTGATGTTGTATCATATATATATGTAGAAGAATGATGACCGATGTCGTACTGATGATTGGGAGGTCAATCTTGTCCCAAATCCGGGGGAGGCTTCCCAATTAGGATACTCCTTAATTTGAACTGCAGAAGCTGTTCCGAGCACTGGCGTGCATATCTCACTCAATAAGACTGACCTAGTGGTTTACCCATGTGTGGCCTAAAGAAATGCTCTACTTCCCGGGCAAAACCGAACGAGATTTACTTCATATTTAATCCGTCTGTGGTTTCAGTTAAGTTTACAAAGGCGTGCCCTCAATATTTTGGTGGTGCACGTATATTAAGAAAGGCATTGCTGTCTTCAAAAAGATCACTGAAGTATCGAGTATTACATCAAGAAGATGGCGAGAGCAGAAAGAGAGTCAAATGATCCGGCAACCATGCCTCTTCTAGACCGTTCTCCCTCAGCTCAAGGTTCAGTTACTTATGAGTCGTTAATGGGATCGCCTTCCCAAGGACAGAAACGACCAAGAACTGTCGTATCATCTCTGCGCACGGAAAGCCGGATTGACTCGAAAGTCATGACCCATTCATCGAGCTCGCAGACAGAAATATCTATACACTCGGCGGAGTCTGGCGTCATTCCAGACGTTCCATGGTCTCAGAGATTGCCTTATTATCTTCCCTGCTTTTCGTGGCTGCCTTCTTATAATACCGAGCAATTGATGGGTGATATAGTTGCTGGTTTCTCTTTGGCATCGTTTCAAATCCCATTGGCCTTGTCATATGCCACATCTGTTGCACACGTTCCAGCTTTGTGTGGTCTATATGCTCTTGCAATCCCACCAATTATTTATGCCATCTTTGGTTCTGTCCCACAGATGATTGTGGGCCCTGAAGTTGCTATTTCCCTTGTTGTTGGACAGGCCGTAGAGCCACTTATTGCTCATGATGGACTAGACCCTGTCGACTTAGTTAGTATCATGTCATGTCTTGGTGGTTTCTTCCTCTTTGGTGCAGGTATCAGCCGCTTTGGATTTTTGGACAACGTTCTGAGCAGGTCGCTCTTACGTGGTTTCATCTCTGGTGTTGCTCTCGTTATGATAATCAACTCCTTATACGATGAGTTGGGTGTCAGAATTGTCAATCCAGAAATCCCAACACATTTCCATTCACCAATTCAGAAAATTTGGGCATTGCATAAGACTTGGAGAGATGTTCATACACCGACTGCTTGGATTAGTTTGGTGGCATTTATTACACTATATGGCACTGGCCTTATAAAGAAAAGAGCTATTTCCAGAGGTTTTAAAAACTTTGTGTTCATCCCAGAAATCCTGATTGTGGTTGTATTTTCTACACTTTTGTCGTCCAAATTTGGTTGGAAAGACCTTGGGGTGGAAATCATTGGAAAGATTAAAACTAAGAACTTCACTTACAACTCTCCGTTCTCTTCTTCAAACCGTGCCTTGTATTCACGTCTTATGTCTTCCAGTTTCCTAGCGGCTATTTTAGGTTTCTTTGAGTCTACAACAGCTTCTAAATCGCTTGGTTCAAAATTCGATTTGCCTATCTCATCTAACCGTGAATTGGTGGCCCTAGGTGTCTGTAACATCTTTGGAGGTGTTATTGGTGCATTACCTGCGTTTGGTGGATATGGACGTTCTACAATCAATGCATTATCAGGTGCACAGACAACCAACTCTGGTTTGATAATGGGATTGATCACATTGGTAACTATATTTGGTCTTTTGACATACATCTACTACTTGCCAAAATGCATTCTTTCTGTTGTTACTTCAGTTGTTGCTTTGAGATTGCTAGATGAAACACCGGCTGATTTGGTTTTCCATTGGAGAGCAGGAGGCTACAGTGAACTGACAACTTTCCTTATCACTGTGTTCTTTACTCTATTGTACTCCATGGAGGCGGGAATTGTTGTTGGTGTTGGTTATTCCATCATCAGAGTCATTAAAAACTCGAGTCATTCACGAATCCAGATCTTGGGCCGTTTGCCTGGTACCAACACATTCTTAAATGCTGATGAACCTATTGCAGGAGAAGTTGGTGGTTCTTCACACTTACAGATATTGGAAGAGATTGAGGGATGCTTGATTGTGAAGATTGCTGAGCCGTTGACGTTTTCCAACACATCTGATCTTAAGCTTCGTCTTATGAGGTTAGAACGCTATGGTTCTGCAAAGACACACCCGGCAGCTCCTAGATTGAGACATGAGCTAATGAACCAGAACGTCGTGTTTGACCTGAACGGCATGACATACTTTGACTCCTCTGCTGCTCAGATCTTTTATGAGATTCTGGATGGATACCGTAAGAGAGATATCAAGTTCTACTTTGCACGGGTCCCTACGCGTCATGGTATCAGGGAGAGAATGAGAGACTCCGGCATCTTTGGAATTTCGGATGGTAAATTCTATTCCAGCATAGATGATGTTATCCATGTGATTGACCTGGCTGATAGACTTGGCTCAGCTTCTCCACCAACAAGTGCTGAGCCTGAGCATCTTGCTTGATTGGTGCACTAGTATTGCATCACGGACTCTCTTTTTCCCTCCTTCTTGGAGGGATCACAGCATCTTCCTTCTAATTTATTTATCCTAATGCAATATTATTATAGACTGCTCCATATTTTGGCTACCGTTCTCTAAGCACCTAACAGCTTTTAAACGGTTATATCCTATAATCGACATTCCCTTTCCCAATCAGGCAGTTAAAAACATCTACGGATAAGTGTTCATGTAGAGGCTAATCGCGACACATGAAACTTGTGGGCATGTGGGCAATGGGAACGACGCAAATCTGGGGTCTATTATATGCCTATGGTCAAACCTGGGAGACCCACATGTTCAACAATCTCAACTTCTTTGGAAGCTATGCTTGTCCACAGGTTAGGCATATCCTCAAGGCGTAGTTGTTTCCCTTGTCTGATTGGTCAGAATTACGTCTTGTAGTACAGTTTGGGGGTCTGCGGCTTGTTTTCTCTTTCTGCCATTTCCCAGAGGATACCTGTAGTGGCAAAAGAGAACCTAAAGAAATTCTGGCCAGAGCATGAAAAGTGTGCGAAATGTCTGAATAATCGCGCAGCCTCTGAGAAGATGGCGCTGATTGGCGGGCATAAACGTCACAATGGTACGTGGGCATGATGGCAAACCACGCTGAGTTTGGCTGTCAAATTAACCCAGATGGCATTCCTGGATGTGCTGAGGGCCCCTAGAAGCTCACTTTCAGTGGTTATGGCACCATCCAAAATTGAAATTAAATGATTTTTCAATAAAAGAGAATGGATTAAAACCAGAGCGTAGACCCGTGGTGTACAGGTTTATCGTTTTTGTTATCCAAATAAGGCAATTTAATTCGCCAAAACTGAACAGTTACCCGGGCGATGGATTCCGCAAAAAAGTGAATCCATAATCAACAATAACCACACGCGAACGACAGCGCCCAAACACTACAACAACCTAACCACTCATCGCCAACCGAATAACAATAGAAGCGCCAGCAGAAACAGTCATTGAGCAGACCAAGCGATAATAAGAGGACTCTTACGATTTCTATATCCTGTCACCGCACTGTTTCGACTGTCCAATTCGCCCCGCCACCCCGAGTTTTAGCGCTTACCCCTTTGCCGCTCTCCCTCCCGCATTATCAACACGCTATTACGCGTGGCACTCAAACTACCGATACGACAACCCACAACAGCACAAGCTATCACTGTTATTCCTTGCAGTTACTGCAGTGTGAGGCCGATCTGAATACTATCTGAACTTTTCCGGGTTGTTTATCACTCATTTTCACCACAGTAGCCGTTGTTTGTTTCCCAAGTATTCCACCCAATCCTGTTATAAAGTTGCATACGGTAACATCTACTGTGACGCCCTGAATATTCCAACAGCAAAGGCTTCATTTCGATACTTGAAAGAACTTGTAAACACACAGTTTATCAAGAAAATTATTTTTGTTCCATTATATCGCGTGTTTGTTCAACTCTACATTGTTCAGTTTTTGGTCAGAGCTATCAAAACACATTTATCGGCCATTGGTTCTCTTTTTGCTGATTTGCCACTGACAAATAACTGAAAACATTATAGTTGACTGTTATCCACTATTTGCATTAATAATTTCACCCTTTCTTGACCATCGAAACACAACATGACTACTCAAGGAGGCATTCAACAACATTCTCCTGCCCAGCAGTTGAGCATTAACACAAGCATATCTTCCAATCATTCGTCTCCAGAAAACTCTCAGGGGCATATCATGCTGCCCAATGACGGAAGAAGATCAATGCAGACCTCACCTGTGCATCTTGCCTCGACTCTCAATAACATGTCGCTGGAACCACAACAGCTGCAAGCGCCAACACAGCAACAAGAGCCACAACAACCAACATACACAGTGAAGATTAAAAATCTTCCATCCGATATTACAATGAGAGAGTCTCACTGTATTTTTGCATTTGCTAAGGATTTCCTTGGTTTTGAATTGCTCCAAGATTCAAATAATATGCCTGTGATTTTTGCTAAATTCCTGTCACTATCTGCTGCCTCAACATACTCCCAAATACTAGATACAACCCAGATATTTGGCCCAAGTTATCCATTTTATTTGAAATCTGAAATCTTAGACACTTCATTCCAACCAACTTTGTCCCTTGGGAGTGCATCCGCCGCAAAGAGACCAAGCATTGGAAATCAAAGATCAAGATTTTTGTTCAGTGACCCATTTAACAACGAACCAATCACGGAGTCTGTTGAGCAGACACCTGCGACTGCAAATGGCGCTAGTGGTGTTGGTAAATCTCTCTTGTTGATGGAATCTCAACAGGATGCCAGAGAATATGAGCAACTAGTGAGAGACCCTTGGTCACAGCCTCCAAGAAGCCAGCCAAACGCTGCAGCTTCTTTCGGTGCTTCAGGTGCTCCACAACCGGGCCCTTACATGAACACACAACCTCCTACACCAGGAGTTGAATGGGAAAGAAGAAGACAAAGCTCTGTGTTCTTTAACAATCAATCACCATTACTCACTGGGCAGATGCCATCTAACCAAATACCAACACAGTTATCGTTGAACTCGCAGCAGCAGCAACAGCAGCAGCAACAACCACAACAACCGCAACAACCACAACAACCGCAACAACCACAACAACCACAACAACCACAACTACCTCAGCAGCCACAACAATCGCAGCCTCAGCAGCAGTCTCAGCAACAGCAACCACAACAGCCCCAACAACCGCTTGGTCCATCAGGGTCCAATCAGAACCTGGGTTCAACACAAGCTGCTCCTTCAATTTCAATGGCGCCAAACTCCGCATCAATGACTGCTCTTTCAAATCCACCATCTCAATCATCACTTGGCCCTATTCAAGGACCAACAGCTTCAAACCAAGGCCCTATGGGGTCTTCTAACCAATCATCACAAGTTGATCTTTCGATTCTTGCGCGTGTTCCACCTCCAGCTAACCCGGCGGATCAAAATCCTCCATGTAATACTTTGTACGTGGGGAATTTGCCTCCAGATGCTAGTGAGGCTGAGCTTCGCCAATTGTTTGCTCCACAACGTGGATTCAGAAGACTATCATTTAGAACTAAGCAGGCTAATGGAAACTCAGTTGCTCAGCCTAGTCATTCACATGGTCCTATGTGCTTTGTTGAATTTGAGGACGTTGCACATGCTACTAGGGCACTTGCAGAATTGTATGGAAGAACTTTGCCAAGGCCAGGCGGTGTTCCTGGTAAAGGTGGTATCAGACTTTCATTCTCTAAGAACCCATTGGGCGTTAGGGGACCTGGACAGAGAAGAACATCTGGATTTAGTTACCAGGCTGGTGGTTTCAAAAATTGAAACTGTTCTCACTACTTATCTGGCTTTTACTGTATTCATTCCTTCATTCCTTCATTCATACTTTTTTTCTCTTTTGTTGCCTTTTAAGATTTTATTACAACCATTTTTTGACATTTGTGACACGACCTTTTGGAGTTTGATTTTCTACTGTTTTTGTCTGCTTTTTCTCTTATTGTTGTTATCATTATTTTTTCCTATCCCTCTTTCTTCTCTTTCTTCCTTATATATTGACTCTCTATACATTATGGATCATCATCTGCTTGCCGTCTTCTCTGATTGTTCTTGTTTGTGCTTTTTTACAGACGTTCTGTTTTTTTGGTTTGCAAGCTATATTTACCTTAACATTCTGTACAGATTTACAACTAAGTGGGTATGCTAAATCTTTGACTGAGTATGATCTGGTGTTGAGCACTATTTGCTTGCACTTAGAGTGTTGATTACCGGTCATTACCAGTTTTGGTTTTATTTTGCAACTCCATTATATTCTGTTGTTTTTCTTAGTAATTTCTTGGTCCCTTCTCTCTTTGACACTTTTTTATATATTGTGAATTGCTTTTGTTATTGCTTGTGACGATGCATCTATGAACCGTGTGCTATAATAAACATATGTTGATTTTTCATATTCTTCAGAAATTAATTTAGTGGTGATAAGCGATACTCCTCAAAGTGTCGATCGTGGGGAGAACCGCGCCCCGCCAAATTAGTGCAGAGCAAGTCTATTGCCACTAACAGAAAACCACCCTCTTACTTTCTCTCAGAACTTCTAATATCATAGAAAAGTTCCAATAGAACACAATTTAAACAGAAGCAAAGTAACAAATATGCCAGCACCGATTATTGCAGGACCAACGTTCTTTGCGATTGGGGCAGGCGCCATTCTTGGTGTCGGCATTGCCACCCTCTTGTACGAGACCGATCTTATTGAAGATATTAAGCAGGGAATTAAGGAGGGTGTTGACACTTTTGTGCAACAAAGAAGAAAAAGAAATGCCATGTACACTAACGGTGATATGACCAATGGACAATCCCACGATTCACCTTCCTCTCAATCTTCCAGTTCTAACCCATTTGAGGAGGAATCTTTTGATGACCTGTATCACACCCCTTTGGTTTCGGTTAATGAGAGCCATCTATTGAAGTTTGGTTCCTCATCTTCTGATGAAGATGAAAGTGATTCTTACAAGAGGAAATCCCGTTTGGTCAGAAGAAGTGGATTGAAAAATAAGGGCTCGGGTTCTCAAGATTCAATCTCTTCTGGTACCACCAGGGTCTTTAAACGCTTCAGAGCACCAGTCGAGGACAACATCTTCTTGTTTAAAGGACTGGATCCTGCAGATACAGAGAACAAGAGTTCCATAGAATCTTCTTCTGAGACCGGTAGTCTAACTCCAGGTACTTCACAAACTGAGGACGATGCAGCAAAGTTGAGCAGTGGTGAAAGTGAGTCGAACTTCAGTGATCCTGTCATGGTTGAGTTCACCTCTGAAGATGAAGTTTCAGAAATCGAGCTAACTTCTTCTGTTGTTACTTTAAAAGGGACTCCAATGATGAACTGATTATTGGGATCAGGTGTTTTTTTACTATCTGGGTCTTATTAAAGGCACATGGTTGATATATGGTTATGGTATTAGTGTAGGGTATTAGGATGTTGGGTTTTTATTCATACTTTTAATGATGTTAGTCGGTTACACTTCAATTAAATATTACATTTATTTATTTTCTTTGCATCATCAATAGTCATTATGTTTGTATATTAAAGAATGGTTAGGAACCCATTTAAAATATTAACGGTTCAAGGAAATGGTCTACGCAAAGATCGTGAGCACAACGATGAGTGTAAAAACCACCAGGAAAACCAACAACCAACAAGTCCATCTTCCCTTTTTCTTCTGGTAATTATCGGCCTTTACCAATTCCTGTTGGGCATTCTGAGCGTTATTGGCCAAATTGGTCATGTTACCCTCCACCGTATCGACATGTTGACCTTGTTGTTGAACCAGGAAACCAAGTTGTTTATAAATTGAGTTGATCTCTTCAACGCCTCCATGGATTTTCTTAATCTCATTAGCTCTTTCTTCAGCAAGGACTGTATGTAGATCCAGTTCTTGCTGCTGAATTGTATATGTTTGTTGTTGTAGCTGCTTCTGCTGTGGATTGGTTAATGGGGTCTGCTCATTTGGCATGGAAGATACACTTGAATCATCATTGAAAGGAGCCTTGTTGGATATGCGGTCATTAAGAATGATGGAGCTTTTACGATCGGAGTAGATTCGTTTCAGATGGCTAAAATTGCTCTTAACAGTTCCAAACTCCTTTTGTAGCTTTTCTTCGCTGAACTTATCCTCTGAATTGGCACCGTTGTTGTTGGAGATAAGGTGAGATATGTCATTGATAAGGTGTTCAAGCTGTGTCTTATACTCATTCAGCTCTGTAACACGCACATCCTCTATGGTCTTTCGGAGCTGAACTGAGTCTCGTTTTGACCCCAGCTGGTGTATAAGACGCTCAAGCCCATTCACACCGTTAGCAAAGTCGGTCAAAAGGTTTGAGGCCTTAGTGATAATGAGACCGATCTTCGTCTCTCTTGAGCCATTCGTAGCCGGATGTTCTGGCTGTGCTTCAAGATCAACTGCAAAAGACATCCTTACTAATCCCAGAGTCTTAGTATTGTGTGTAAACTAGTAAATATGCGTGATTTGTGGACAAAAAAAAGTAAAGGTGATTCTGTTCGGTACATCCTTCTTCTCATCTAAAAGGTGCACCAGTTCTCATTTTTGCTTCCCCCACATAGTAATTTTTAATGGCCAGCCTTTTTCTCTTGAGACAAAACACACCTGGACACCTCTCAATGAAGGTAAGGGTGCGGGAAGCGCGTTAAAATGAAGCGCGACGCGTGAAGGCCATAAAATTGTAAGGCGCACTGACGCGTCTGTCTGTTTTGTGGGACGCGTACAGCTTTTTTGAATTTACAAGAGACTGTTGGGTCATCTCCTTCATTTGACGCTATTCAGCAATCAACAAAAGGACTAAAACAAAAGCGTCAACGAAATGGGCAAGGCAGACAAGCTGAAGGCGCTCAGAGAAGCCAGGGCAGCGGGCACCAGTAGGCACATCCAGCAGGACAGTGAGCCCGAAGACATCTACGATCTTGTAGATGAGAACCAGTACAGAGAAAAGAGACGTGAAGATATGTTGAAAGATGACTTTGTTATTGACGACAATGGTGAAGGCTATGTGGATACCGGTGTTGATGAGTGGGATGGCAAAAGATCTCAGTACCATTCCGATGAGGATGATGCGCTACATGACACGAAACCATCTCGTAAGTCCAAGAAGCCAATCCCGGTCAAGAAGTCGGCACCAATCAACAACTTCTTCAAGGCCTCAGCTACAACAATTGCCGCTCCTAAGAAGAAGGCCATTTCTGCAGACTTTGATGATATTCTAGGTGACTTTTCCGGTCCACCGAAGAAGAAACACACGACAACTATGTTCAACAACACACCAAAAACCACTCCTCTCTTTAATTCTACCAACAAGGTTAACAATACTTCTTTCTTCTCTAAGTCATCATCAGCCAAGAAGTCAGTTTTTCAGATCAAAAACAGCAAAGAAACTAAAAAAGAGTTTGATGATCTTGATCTTGATGCAAGTAATACTTCTTTTGAGAATTTGGACTCTTCTCCAACAAGAATTACCCAGAAGAGAAAAATTTCAACTCAAGTAACAGAAGCTACTTCATTTCCAGATCCGATTAAAACCGGAATCTCTACAATGGTGAAAGAAGATGATGAGGAAGATTCTGAAGATGAGGTGATTGTTGTCAAAAGACCGAGAGTCTCCACTATGAACGTCAACAGATCAGTTAACCTCACTGCTGCTAAAGCCATTGAAAAACCGGAACCCAACCCAATTTTGACTCCTTCATCACCAATGTCTGTTGAAAACATTTCTACAAGCAACACGGACAAAATTGGCAAGGAATTGGTCACTAGTGGATGTGATGGTGACTCTTTCAAGATGTACTGGTTGGATTATGCCGAGCTGGACAACACACTCTTGCTTTTTGGTAAAATTCTCATTAAAGACAACCAATACGTTTCCAGTATGGTTCAGATCACTAACTTCAACAGAGAGCTGTACTTCCTTCCTAGAGAATTTAGAAGAGTCGATGGCGAGGACACTGACGAAGCGATTACTTCAATGGATGTCCACAGTGAGATCGCACCTTTAATCATGGAGAAGTTTGGTTTGCAGTCCTTGAAAGCAAAGCCAGAAAAGAAGAAATATGCTTTTGAAAAACCTGGAATCCCAAAGGAGAAAGAGTACTTGAAGATGTTACTCCCATTCCAACCACCAAAGAACGCTAGAATCACGCTTCCAGCTGATTTGGAAGGCGAGACTTTCTCACACGTGTTTGGTACTAACGCCAACATATTTGAAACCTTTGTCTTACAGAGAAACATTATGGGCCCGTGCTGGTTGGAGATCAAGAATGGTGACTTCAACGTCCTGAAGAATACGTCACATTGCAAAGTTGAAGTTCAGGTTTCAAATCCAAGCTTTGTCACACCAATTGAGAAGAATACACCAGAGTTCAAGATCACCCCTCCACCATTAACATCATGTTCAATCTCAGTAATGACTGTGATGAACCAGAAAGAAAACAAACAGGAAGTTGTTGCTGTCACACTATCTACTTTTAAGAACCTGCCTCAGGATGCCCCAGTGGATGAGAATTTGACTCCAACTGACCAGATTACATTGACCAGGCCAATTGGTATATCTCTTCCACCAGGTCTAAAGCAATTGGCTGATCAAAATAAGTTACCATTAAGAATTTTCAACAACGAAAAGACCATGCTAAACTGTTTGTCTGCATTAGTGAAGTTAGCTGATCCAGATGTGTTTATTGGTCACAGATTGGAAAACATCGCTATGGACATCTTGATGCATCGTATGCATGACCTCAAGGTTGGTACTTTTTCCAACTTTGGTCGTCGTCTAAGAAAGGAATGGCCGGACAGATTCGGTAAGAATAACAACTACAACTCAACTTTCATTCTTCGTGAAATCTTTTCTGGAAGATTGTTATGTGACATTGCTAATGAAATGGGTCAATCTTTGACTTTGAAATGTCAGTCTTGGGAGCTTCCAGAAATGTATGAAGTAGTTTGCAAGAAGAGGTACGTTCCATCCGAGTTTAATTTAAACAACCCACAGTTCCAAGAAGATCCTTCGAAAATGCTGATGGTGTTGAAGCAGAACAGAGATAACGCGTTGATTACTGCTGAGATTGCTTTTAGAATCCAGATCTTGTCCTTGTCTAAGCAGTTGACCAACTTAGCCGGTAATGCTTGGAGTCATACTCTTGGCGGTACGAGAGCTGGTCGCAACGAATATATTTTGTTGCATGAGTTTACAAGAAACGGCTACATCATTCCAGATAAGGAAACGAAAAAGTCTAAACAGCAGCAGCAAGAAGCTCTTCAACAGCAAATACAGCGTAACGATGAGGGTGGTGATGAACAACAGACAGCAACTGGTTCCAAGAAAGCTAAATTCCAAGGTGGTTTGGTATTTGAGCCTGAAAAAGGTTTGCACAAGAACTACGTGTTAGTGATGGACTTTAATTCCTTGTATCCATCTATCATTCAGGAATTCAACATTTGTTTTACAACAGTGGATAGGGATTTGATGAACATTGATAATTTGCCAGAAGTTCCACCTACTACTATTAGCCAAGGTGTTCTGCCACGTTTGTTGAATACTTTGGTGTCTCGTCGTCGTGAAGTTAAGAAATTACTAAAGGACCCAAGCTCCACAGCAATGGAAAAATCTCAGTATGATATTAAGCAGCAAGCTTTGAAGTTAACTGCCAATTCTATGTATGGTTGTTTGGGTTATGTCAACTCGAGATTTTATGCTCAGCCATTAGCAATGCTTGTCACCAACAAAGGTCGTGAAATCTTGATGGATACTAGACAGTTGGCTGAAAGTATTGGGTTGAGAGTTGTTTATGGTGATACGGACTCTGTTATGATTGACACTGGCTGTGATAGTTTCAAGGAGGCCATCAAAATTGGAGAAGATTTCAAACTGAAGGTCAATGAACGTTACAGACTGCTTGAAATTGATATTGATAATGTGTTCAGCAGATTGTTATTACATGCCAAGAAGAAGTATGCTGCCATGAATGCCACAATTAACAAGTCTGGTGATGAGGTTCAGGTTTTGGAAGTGAAGGGTTTAGATATGAAGCGTCGTGAGTATTGCCCGCTATCGAAAGAAGTTTCTGAGTATGTTTTAAGCAAGATCCTCAGTGATGAAGAGCCAGAGGATGCATTAAACCAAATATATTCATACTTGGAAGATTTGACAAAGAAGATCAAAGGCAATGAGATTGTTCCAGTCAAATTCAAGATCAATACCAAGCTGTCAAAGGATCCATCAGCTTACCCAGGTGGTAAGAGCATGCCGTCCGTTCAAGTTGCATTAAGGCTGAGGGAACAAGGTAAGGTCATCAAGGCTGGCTCTGTGATTACTTTTGTTGTTACTGATGGTGAGAGTGGTTCACCTGCGGAGAGAGCTAGGGCTTTGACTGAATTAATGGCTAAGAATTCTGAGCTGAAACCAGATCCAAAGTATTACTTAGAGAAACAGATTTTGGCACCAGTGGAGAGATTATTGGATCGTATTGAGGGTATTGATCTTGCTAGGTTATCAGAGTCACTGGGTATTGAATATAGACACAGGCAACACCATAGTCGTTCCAATGGCGGGACTGATATCTTACAGCCTTTGGAGTCTACGATTTCTGATGCTGAGAGATTTAAGAGCAGTAGATCATTGAATCTTCACTGCAAGTGTGGTGCTTGTTTCCAGTTTGGTGGCATCACTTCCTCGAATGACTACATAATGACCTTTGGGGGAATTCAATGTAAAAGGTGCAACGAGAACCTAAGTTGCTTGCAAGTGTCAAGTCAACTGGAGTGGGCTATTAGAGGGTTTATTTCACTCTATTACCAAGGTACTGTAATTTGTGATGACTCCACCTGTGGTATGGTAACTAAGCAGGTGTCTGTGTATGGTAAAAGGTGTTTGAACCATGGCTGCAAAGGTGTCATGAGATACAGCTACAGCGATAAGGACTTGTATAATCAACTGCTATACTTTGACTCACTGTTTGATGTGGAAAAGAACAAAGCACAAAAGGTGAAGCCATTGTACGAGAATAATGATCCAACTAAGCCACAGCCGATGATCAAGGGCCAGGTTGATGCTCTGAGTGAGCAAAACCGTGAGCTGTTTGAATTACAAAAGAGCGTGGTGCAGAAGTATTTGAGCGACTGCGGTCGTCGTTATGTGAACATGGCAAGCATCTTTGATTTCATGAAGTGACTACTTTGGTTTGAACTATGAAAGAATAATGTATATTAGTATGAATTGAATGGATTAAATAGTAATTGGACCTTGTAATGGTGAAATGATACTGTCAATTTAAAGCAAAGAACCATTAGGCCCTTATTAATCCCTTTAACCGTGAACAGATCTTGAGCCCCTGCGCCTGCCGGTGTTTGAAATTCTAAATTTTCTTTTTTGTTTTGATATTTGTTTCAAAAGCTAATTATAGGTTATAAAAGCATCAAGAAAAAAGAACACTATGTCCCCTATAAGAATAAACTTGGCTGTGGGCTTGATAGTTAATCATCTAACAATGTACTCCTGATTTTGTAGAATAACTGGTCCATATATCCTGCCATGTTTTGCCTCCACAGCCCAAGAAAACAGGGCTTTTAAAACGCGTCTCAGTAAGGCGTGCGCGTCCCTGGGGGCTGTGGAAGAAGATAAAGGCGCAGCATTTACATGTATGTATTTATGTATTTATGTATATATATATATATATATTTCAACTCCTCGCATAAAATTACACCCTCTAGTAACCATTAGATAATTCTAGAATACACACACAGAGAACCATGATCATTCCAACAAAATCTGTTAATATTGACCTTTGCCCTTCCAAGCTTCTCATGGAGCGCTCCTTCACCTCGGAGGTTGTTTCTACTGCCAAGTCCTTCAAGTCATGGGATACTTGTATGGACAACAAGGCTTGTAAGGTAATTGCCATAGTTGGGATTGCTTTGGCTGCTATTGTTGCTATTTGGATCATTGGTGGTCTCTTCCGTTGCTTCTGTTGGGGAGTAACTGGTATCTGCGAAGCTCTGTGTTGTTGTTGTCTATTCTGCGGCAGTAGAGGAAACCGTGACAGAGAACTCAGTGACGTTCCACAAGGACAAAACCCATTCAATCCGCCGAAGGAACAAACAATACAGCCAATGAACTATAATACTTATTCACCACCCCCTATGCAGTTCCATTATGGTCCAGGTACAGTCACTGACGACCGTCGTGGTGGTGCTGCAGAGAAGTACTACGACCCTTATTCAAGACAGGGAAACTACTGATCTGCCTCAATGGAGAACAAATACGCTCGCTCACGTTTTAATTTTATTTCTCTTGTTTGTATAATATACTGTTTTTTCGGATTAATTTTCATTTTAAATTTCTAATATGTTTTGAATACATATGTGCATCATAAAGGTTCGTCAAGTCTTTCACAAATTACTTGAAAGATGTTCTCAGCTCATGAACAGCACTAATCAAAGACTGGTTCAATCCGTCAACGCTCTCTTCAACAAACTTTTCGGTCTCCAAAGCACTCTGCTTAAAAGATCTTTGTGCCTTCAATAACTCTGGGTATTCTTGAGCCTCCCAACCCTTGATGCGAGCCATTGTGTTATCATATGTTCTTGGTAAAAACATCTTGAAACCACTGATACCAAACACAACAGGTGTGAAGAATCTGATCGGCAACGACTTTCTGTTTACGAGGATCGAACCAGAGAGCATGAAGGTCAAGGCATAAATGAAACTTGGGAGGAACTCGTCCTTTGGATCATACAATGAAGTGACATCAGATGTCAAGTTTGTCCACTCATTGCTAGCAGCAGACTTCAAGTTTCTGTACTCAGCATCGACATAGTTCAGCTGGCTAATTATGGAAGTACGAACGCCATTGAAATATTTCTCCAAGAAGTTAGATGTGTTGATCTTGAAACCGTCGACATATTTGGTAATAACCGTCTCCTCTGTCTTCACTTGTTTAGAAGCCTCTGTTGGAGTGGTACTAATGGACTTCTGCACGTCTGTTACTAGTGTAGATAATGACAAATCAACATCTTCCTTGTAGAAAGATCTCGAGGACTTGGTGTCGTTCATGGCAGTTGGGATTGAAAGGAAACTGAGGCCCGCAACCAACGGCAGTCCAAGCTGTTTATAAACCTGTTAACTTTACAACTCATATGGTGGGTAATATTCAGATGTCTTACTTACTTTAGCAACTCTGGAAATAGACATCTTTATAGACGGCTTAGACTAGCGTTCTTCTACGACTCTTTCACCAATTGCAACTAAAGTGACCGATCATTATTACTCCGACCGAATCTTACGAGATATTCGCGAAGTGGTGAAACCAATAACATACACCCGAACACCATGGTAAGTTGCCTATACATGTCTCTATCTGTTTTAGAGAAAAGAGAACTAGAGGAAAAAATAGGCAGGTGTGATATTTGAGTATGGAACAATAGCTTCGAATGACTTTTAATAATATCACTAAAGGGACTGAGAATACCTAAGCTTGATGAGTGAGAACTGAGAACAAAAAGCGTTCTACTGAAGAGAGAGAGGGTGAGGGGTTGCTGCTAGTTGTTTGGTTGACAGTTCTGGTCGGCGCACACACACACGCAGTATTCCTCCTATCCACGGATCGCATCAATGTTAATCAATTAACTTAAAAACGCTGTTTGCGAGTTATACATTATAGCTATATTATTATACTTTGACCCATATTTTCCGTCTTACAATGTAGTATCTTGCCAATATCCAGGAGACAAGCCCAACAAGTGAAACCATCGAACAGTAAAGCACAAAATCATTGTACTTGGAAATTTCTTTTCCACGGCCAATTATGGAGCCAGCAATTGGCACTGAGACTAAGTTTCCAAATGCAACAACAAAGTACATGGTAGAGAATCTCTTTCCAAACTGAGACGTTTTGCAAATTTGTGATAAGCATACCGGTGTCAGTGAAAAAATCGAACTAGTGAAAAAGCTGAAAGTCATGGCAAAACCGTACAATGCTGATTGGCTCTTACCAAACGGTAACCACATGGTCAAACATAAAATCGTAGCAACAGCACTTGTAGTTATCATCACATTGAAACGTCCATATTTGTCAGCAAGGACATTAGGTATAAATCTTCCGAAGGCACCAACAACGTTCATCAGTGTAACAAGTAAGTAGGAGTTATCCTCGCTAATCCCTTGAGCCAACGCATAATCTGGTAAATAAGTCAACGCTGTTGTAAGAGACATCTCTGAAAACAAGATTGCAATAACACAAAACAAGAATCTGTTGTCCCTGAAAGCTTTGAAATCAATTGAGCTAGTGAAGTAGGTCAACAATTGCCTCTTTAATGGTATTTTCTTATACTCCTCGTCCTTTGGTAACCTCTCCTTAGTCAGAACAATGGACATAACAAGACAAAAAGAGCACACCAAGCTCAAGATTCTAATAGCCCACTTGTAACCTGTAATTATGAATAATTTACGCAACATTATTGGAATAAAAATACCACCAACACTCCCACCAATTGTTGCAAGTCCTGTTGCCAAAGCTCTCTTCTTAAAGAAGAAATGGGAGATGACACCAATCAAAGGAGTCATGTTCAGTGCAGTTCCAAGACCAACACAAACACCAAATGAAAGTATGAATTGGTAAACGTTTGTGCATTCTGCTGTAGTGAACAAGCCAACAGAATAAAGAATAGTACCAGCAACCATGGGGACCATTCGTCCCATACGATCAAACAATGTCCCACTAAACACAGATCCTGCGGTAGCAATAGCAAGATAAATAGAAAAGATCCATCCAGTGGTAGAACCTTCAACTCCACTTAGCTGGTTGGAGGATATATATGTTTGAATTGAACCAATGGAATTTAAAAGACCGAACACAGGGATCAGCCCAAGAAAGGAGCCAAGAACAACACACCATGCTTGCAAACCACCGTCTGGAAAATCACTTTCATCCTCTTCCAAGTTATTCCAATTCACTTCTAATGTGGTCTCACCCGAGAAAGTGGTTTTGATCTTATTCTCATTCTGATCTCTTTTTTGAAAACCTGTGGTTCCAATGATGCCAGTGGAGGCCACCAGCGTCTCGGTATTTTGTAGCTGATTCGAACTAGATGCATCAAGTGTCTCCAGGCCACGAAGTTTCTCAAGTCTGAATCCATCCATGGTAATAGCTTGCTGGGTATATAAAATATAGCTACTAAGAGACCGTGCTAAGACAAGAAGATATTTTTTGCCATTCACACATGTGCAAACACCCGCATATACCCGTTTTTAACCGCCTGTAAATTAGCCCAGATCTCCAAATGATGGCTTTGTAGACATAGGTCTAGAAATTCCTAATGTTTCACGAAATTGACTGCTAATAAATATCAATCTATTTTACAAATTAATATACATTTACTTCATTCTAAGGTTGCTGTACTAGCAAGTTCTCTGTATTCCGTTGTGGCCGTGTTTTCCTTTTCTTCAGTGCGCCTAGTTCCAAGTGTTAGGGGGTACCCAATTAAATGGTAACAATTATTCATCATCCTTATACAAATGAGCACTTAGCGACTTGTTCAAGGCAAACATTGTAGTCTTTTTTCCAAATATATCAATCATTTTCTCATCGCAGATTATTTCTCTCTTGTCATTAGGATTCTGTAAATCGTGAGCCTTGATATAATCCCATACCTGCTTCACAACCTGTGTTCTTGGAAGTCTCGCGTGACCAAGTAAGGCCTGCAACTTCGGGCTTAGATTTAGCTCCAGTGATGAAATTGATGTACTGTTTGGGTTCGATGGTTTACGTTTCTTCTTTGGTTTGGTCGATGGTGTAGGTGTAGAAGAATAAGAACCCTTCCGTCTTCTTCCCCTCTCTTCGCCTTGAAGTTCTGCAGCCAGTTTGGCATCCGCTTCTTCCATTTTCTTTCTCTCATTTAGTTTCTCTGTGTCCTGTTTTCTTTCCTTCTCATCCACAAGCCAGTGGTATCTCTCCAATATAAGATCATTAATCTCCTTCCTGTTGTCTTCAAAGTCCACTACAAAAAGCTCCTGGAGAGCTCTCCTTATTCTTTTCACAGTCACTTTCTCAAGGTCTGCCACACTCAGTATCGCCTATATCAAATATACAATGTTAGTAAAAGTCCATTTCAATTATACAGCAAGTTCAAAGCACAGTAAATAGGGAGTACATGGTGGAATTGCTTCAGCTCAGCGGCCAAAACATGTCATCAACTTCTTAACATACATCAATCGTCGGCCGGTAATCCTTCTGGTTAAATTCTGTCATTTATCTGGTGTTTTGTTGGATTTCTTTGCCATTTGAAGACTCCTCAGAAAGAACAAAGAACAGAACATCTTGTTTCCTTTCTATAATAAAGGATGTTTGTGCCCCTACCTGTTTTCGCGCGTTCTCTAAAAAATTTTGAAGAGCTCATCTCTCACAGTCTTCGCTTCCTCTCTCTTTCTTTTATTCACTGTTTCTATATTTTTATTCTAGATTAGTCTCCAAAACACCAGCGAAAATGTCCACAGAGAAGGAGTTTAAACCAGTGACAGTAGACAAGCCGATCCCGGTTACCTACGATCTCGGTAACCTTGCAGTGTTTGACACAAACGCACTTGAGACTGAGCAGCTTTCTTCCAATAATTCAGACCGTGAAGAGTACCTCAAGTCAATTGCCAGAGACAACACACAACTTCTTATCAACCAGATTTTGTCTCTGCCTATCAAGACCACTACAGAGAGTTCTGGATCAAACGGTCAGTCTTCCAGCATATCGCTTGTCCAGCTTCCAACCTCGACCACTAAACTCCCAAGAGAGAAGCCACTGCCAAAGGCCAAGGAGCAAACCAAATGGGAGCAGTTCGCTGCAAGAAAGGGTATCCAGTCTAAGACCAAGTCTGGAAAGATGGTTTACGATGAAAGCTCTGGTGAGTGGGTACCAAAGTGGGGTTACAAGGGAAAGAACAAAGATTTGGACGATCAGTGGCTTGTGGAAGTTGACGATAAGGTCAAAGGCACTGCTGATGAGTTGATCGACCCAAGAACATTAGCAAGAGCGGAGAGAAAAAGACTTGTCAAGAAGAACGAATTGCAACACAAGCGTAACTTGCAAGGCGGAAAATGAGCACTTTCCATCCACCCAATCCATTTGCATTCTTCTTAACGAACTTTAACCTTTTGTCATGATCTTTTCAACAAAAAATATGGAAGTCCTATTCCATATCTGTACCATAGTTTAGTTGATTTAAAATCGTTCATATATTAATGTTATTAATAAACCATGTCGACCTTAATTAGATACCGAAAAGTCTTCTGACTAATCGGCTGGAGTGAATCTTCATAGCTGTTACATCGTTATCTAAGTACGGCGAGAGACAAAACATATCCTTCAATGCAATTTTCGTGCTCTGTTTTGCACATGAGTACATCTCAATGATGTCAAAGTTGTCACCTTTTTGTAACTCTCCGTAATTCAACCGTTGCTGATACTGTTCCAACTGTGGTGATCCAGCAATCATTCTAAGCCAATCTTGTATCAAAGATGCATATAACATTGAAATGTGGTGAACAAAGGAGGAAAGTTTATTCAACAATGATGGAAGTTCTTCTTTAATTTGATTCTCGATCACAATATACTCCTGTGCTTCAAAGGTTGCCGCTTCAGTGATATTACCTTGCCCTCTCAAATAACGAACATAGGCACGTCGGTTAGAATTGTGCTTCTTGATACGATATTTAACAGCAGAACAACATTCTAATGACATACTAATGGCCTTAATGATCTTTTCGTTAATCTGGGTACCCAATAGCTTTGTGCCCTGCTGTTGAGATGAAATCTTTTCTAGGTAACTGGAATAAATGGACCTAATGTAATGATCATCAACATCTGGCTCTTCATACTCCATAAAATCTCTCCATTTTTCGCTTAAGTTCTTGTGGTAGTCAATGAATTTGATTAATGGACCCGTAGATTGTTTTATCTCTTTTTTTAAACGCTTCAAATTTCCATAAATTAGTTTAAAATCATTCACTAGATCAGCATACTCCTGTTTAGACTCTTTATGCAGAATGAAGGTTTCTCCAGGCTTTTTTTGGTACAAGATGCTAGAACTTTGAGTTAAGGCAAATGATGAATTCTCAGTGTATTCAGTGGATGATGGATTGCTCTGGCTTCCAGTGAAAAACCTCCCAATGTATGACTTCGTATCCTTCCGTTCTATCTCTCTCCTCTCTGTTTCAACAATTATTGGTGGAGCTTCAAAATCTGAACTGTATCTCTGTGTAGAATTCAATCCATCCAACAACTTCCCTAGATAAGATTTTGCCTCATATAAGTTTTCCACAAGCTCATAGGATATATTATCCGAATTCTCGAGTAGCATGTCAATCATCAACAGATACTTGGGAAGTCTCTGAATTGGTTTAATAAGTAAAGCTTCCAGGTTCCAACAATCAGATTTAGCCCTTGCAAGATAAGCACACTCTTCCAACCATTTACCTACCTTAGGACCACTTCTCTGTATGCATTGCTCCAGTTCTTCCATTTGCGTATTGTGGTTCTTGAAATAGGAAGAATAAGCAATGTTGAGTCTGATAAAGTAACTCTTGAGATGATCACCAATGTCGACATCTTGTATATCTACCAAGTTGAAGTGTTTCTTAATATCGAAGTCAAAATACCCGTGGCAAACTGAACTCATTGAGTTGGTTACATCTCGTATAAAAAGGCCACTCAAGTCAGTTATTGATATCAGATTACTGAATATGGCCGATTCCTGTCTGTTACTAATAATATGCTTGTACTTCTTCGAGTTCTTCAAAATGGACCGATAGATTGTATCTGTCAGAGTCAGATCATCGTGGTACTTTATTTCTGTGAGAATCAGCTCTCTGAGCACTAGTCTATACTTATTGTCCTCTTCTGGTGGTTGCACTTCAGCTTTATCAAGTCCCTTGTACTTGGGTGAATCACACTTCACATTTTCAAATCCATTAAAAAAATTCTCAGTCTTAATAGGAGAATCGACTTTTTTGATACCCAGTGACTCTAGCCTTAGTGGGAACACTCTGGCACAATTGTCTTCAAGCTTACGCTTGGCTCTGTTCTGGATGTCGTCAATCGTCTCATTCCCACTTTCACCTCTTGTCTGATACCAAAGAGAATCTGCATATGGATTGGACACTTTGTATGGGTCCGAATCAATATTTTTCATGGGGAAAGCGTACGTTGGTTGATCATTGACGCTATCACTGGCAGTAGATAGTACCGTAGAATAGGTAGATGAACCCGACGACTCGATCGACTGCAGTGCTCTCATAGTATATGTTTCTGTTGTTTTATCTGGTTGCAGTTTATAAACTATGAAATTTAATTTCTCTCTGTTCTAGCGAACTCCTAACCTCTTATATGGTATCTACAGACGGGAGTTGGCAGCGTCATAGAAAGTGTCACAGTAATGTTTCATGATGGTGGCTCGCCATCGCTAGCGCTTCGATCGCCTGGCCAGAACATATCAAACAACATTCCATTACGTCATCATGTTACATACTTCTCTTGACACTATTCCTATTTCTTTCATTGAAATTGTTTTTGTCAGCACTAGTGTTTGCTTTAATGTTTGCTTTAATGTTTACTGACTTTCGCTCTTCCCCCACACAATCTGTCTTGCAGGAGATCGCGCATACACTAGAAAGCAACAGTGCGCCATCTTCAACTTACCTCTTCTTGGTGAAAATGGCGTATTGTGTAGTAAACTCTTTGTTTCCAAGTTCCTCAACTCTACACTGACAAATATGAGTAAGCATGAACTGCAATACAACCTCTTTCAACCTCTTAAAAGTACTAATGAGGTAAGAATTAAAGAACGGCTTAAAGCTCTCATAAAGCACGCTATCACAACCGCACTATTAACTAAAATCTCCGTGCATTAATACATCAGGGACAATTGAGATCATTATAGATCTTTCAAATTAAGCTTTGCTTACGAATCAGAAGCGTTAAAACTTTAAAAGCAGTAATATCATTCTGTAAAATCCGCAAGAAATGACCTTCTCGATGTCTCATGTCAAGAATACAAACTGTGGAAGAAGTCATAGGCATAGTGAAGTATTTGGCTGAAAGACACGAGGTTCATTTGTAACAAATTTACCACAACAAATATGAATTCTACGCTCCTATTCTGAACTACCAGCGCTTGACTTTCACTCCAGAAACCTATACAAACAGATGCCAAAAGAGGAAATTCAATGAATACACCATACCTCATAAGATGAAATGTAAGTTCGGGTCATTGATATCTTCAGAGTGATCTCAGCCATCAACAATGAATATATTGACCTCATTATAAAAGAGGAGTCACTGAATCCAAAGGTTAGGGTATTAGAATGTCCACTTCTCTTTTATAGAAATCACTAGTCGGCATTTCCAATTATCTTGCAAGTAAATTAAGACGAGCAGAAATATGGCGGTAGGGTGTGCCCAAGAACAAAATTTTCCTAAATATGTTTGTAATACTCGATTTCACCCTCAGAGTCCAGGTCTATATATCTCATTGCTCTGAAGAATTCAAGATGAATCTTTGGAGGATTATGTCATTGAGTGTCAATACAAACCACAAGAAACAATTTCATAACTATATCATATCATTAGAATGGGTCATTAAATGTTGTGTTTCTTTGCTAATCCGATTGAGCTTCTCATCTCATCGTAGAATAATAATCTCCATGCTTTGAATTTATGTAACAATGTAGGCTTAAAAAAAGCATTTGTCTGTGTGTATTTGGAACCATCATTGACGAAGTGTGGGTCAATGCCATTCACTTTGTAGTAAATGTTTCGGACAAACCTGTGGAATGCTGGGCTCTGCATTAGCTAAGTGTGCCTGTCAGTATAAATCTATTTCTGATTGTTCATTGATTGAATTCTTACCCGTCTGTAGAGAAGTTCCTCTATGCTGTGTGGAGGCATTTCTGTTCACGCTCTTTCTCTTTTACACACCAACTCAATACTGATATTGGATACAACTGACAGTGAATCAGAATCAAATCAATAACACGGTTACCATTAGGATGATTGAAAGAACTGTGAATGGTAGAGCATCAAATACTTATTTCGCAACCGCCCCAGAATTGCAGCGTGCGTTAGTTTGCCCGTATGACTTTGGCAGAGAACATGGCAGATCATGTGCAAAAGGGTAAGAATCAAACAAAGCATAATCACACCTAACAAATACTTGTAGAAGAGGAGAGTTATATATTCCCACTTTTGAACATTTTTTCTACAATTTCAAACGAAATATTTAAGTAGGGGAAAATTGGTTTCAAACACAAGAGATTTTGTTTCTTTGATTGTGCGATTTGAAACATTATGTTGTTTATAGAAGTTTTTACAAAAAACTCACAATATAATATTGACTAAATATTTTGCTAATATCTCAGATGCTAAAGATAACTAGCTGAAGTAATCCTCAATAAGAATATCTCCTCCATGAAGTAACATGTCATAAAATGGCAGAATAATACCGAGTGGTGTGCGGATGTTAGCCCGTACACCACGTAAACATCTACTCGGCCCGAACGATTCAGCTTTTAGGAGAGGGGACAGCTACGAAATCTGTGGGGTAGAAGTATAATGGTATATAATAGATATAATAAATATATAATAAATAGAGACCAATGTCATATGGTGGGGGTAACAATTGGATAGGGAGGGGCATTACTCGGGACTGGAGGTGGCTCTTGCAGCTCTTGCGTCGTGCAATTGTTTGACTCTCTTTTCAATGATAGCATCGTTTCTATCAACAAATTGGTAGAAGAGGTATCCAAAACCGGTCCAAAAGCCTGCAGAGTATATGTATCCCATCTTGTTGTAGCTGAACGGTCTGTTGAGGACACCCAACTGGAAGCCCCTGACAATGAATCCTGTAGAGTGAGTAGGTTAGTATCTATGGAAGGTCAAGTCAATCCGAGCTTTGCACAAAGTACAAAAAAAAGCTTACCAAAAGCGGCCCAGCCGGCGTAGCCCAAAGTAGATGCAGCAGGCATGTTTTGAATCGTCTAATGAAGTCAATAAAGATCCACCGTGAAGTCTGGTATCTGCTCTTTCAAGCGTGCAAGTAAACGGCTTGTTGTATATAAACGTGTTGCGTGCCATTTTGCTTTTGGAAGAGCTGTGCGCGCTCAGTGCGTGGCGGCGGAAGGCGTTGGTGTTTGGATGTACTTAGCATCAGAGTTATGAGCACTGCCGTAGCTTTTATTGTTTAGATGTGCTAAGCTCCACAGGATATTAACATCGACAAGTAATAGGAGTTGGCTCATTTGCGTTTACCAGCACCACAGGAAGCAAGATATAGCACGCAAAACGAACAATGTCATGGCGTCAGCTCCAGTTTTTTGAGACCATACCAATAAGGGATCCCAGCTTCGGTACGGAACACCCGCTCTACTCGGACCCGTCATTAACAGCGGTATGTGCTGTCAAGGACCTTCTTGTGCTGGCCACTCATAACTCCCGGATACAGCTTGTATCGAGCGATTTCACACTTGTGAAGGGATTCAATGCCTATGAGAAAGGCTGGACAATCACATACTTGCGTAGTATCGACGGCACAGGCATGTTTGCGACCATTGCGGAACGCCAGGGCCAGCCATCGAGGCTTAAGGTATGGCAAATGGCCAAGATTCTATCTAGAGAAGGAGACAAGCTCAACGAGACTACATACCACACACTGGTTCATATAAAGAACGGCAATAATTCGTACCCAATAACTGCATTCACCGCATCGTCCAACTTCAACATCATTGGTATCGGATTTGCAAACGGCGTTGTCGTTGTTGTCAGAGGTGACTTGCTGAGAGACAGAGGGTCGAGCCAGACAATTGCTTACAAGTCTGCTGACCCTGTCACAGGCCTCGAACTTGAGGAACAAAACAATCATGACCCAATAATATATATCACTACAACTTCAAAAGTGCTGCATGTTCCAACGACGCAGGGCTACAAGCCTGGTCAAGAAACTGTACTAGAGTCCAACAAAGGTGCAGACGTGGGTACAATGGGAATCGAAGGGGATACATTGTTTATTGGGAGAAATGAGGGAATTGTCTATTATAAACCATCTGGTGCGACATACACAGTGTCTTTGGAGATGACCAAGAGAAAGCTGTACAAGTTTGGCAAACATTTACTCATTGTTAGCGCCAACACAATGGAGAGTTCAAGTCTGATTCTCAATGGATATGCTGAGCCCACTAAGATAATATTAGCTGACACAGAACACAAGCTAATAACTATGAGCCACACAATCGCTTCCACTGTACAGCATGCATTGATGCTTTGGAGCGACATCTTTGTTCTGAGCTCAGATGGTCTCCTTTATAAGATTCACGAAAAGGATATTGAAACGCAAATCGAAATTGTTGTGAAAAGAGATTTATATTCAATTGCTATTCAAATTGCCGAGAGCAAAGTTGATGAGAAAACTTTGCTCAATATTAAGAAGCAATTTGGTGATTTCTTGTACGCAAAAGATGAAACTACTGAAGCTATGGATCAGTATATCTCAACGTTATCTCTCGGGAGAACAAGCGAAATAATTAAAATGTACAAGGACAATAAGGAAGTGGCTAATCTATCCAGATATTTGGAAGAGATGCTGAAACAAGGTATGGCTACAAAGGAGCATGTCACGCTCTTACTTTGTACGTATTGCAAATTGAAGGCTGTTGACAAATTGGATGATTTTATCGACAAGTACGATAAGGACACAAATGAATTGATGAAACTGGAATTTGATCTGGATGTTGTCATTGAACTTTGTCGAGACATCAACTTTTTGGATCAGGCTTCAAAGCTGGCACAAAATCTGGGGTATTCTTCTTTGGCAGTTGATATTTTGTTGAGAGATGATGATGACCCACATGCGGCTTTGAAATATATTAGGACACTTCCGGTGGATGATATTTTGAGAATTTTAATTGAGTACGCTAGGTTGTTACTGGATGAGTGCCCAAACACCACCACAGCTTTATTGATCGATGTCTTCACAGGAAAGTACAAACCAGAGAGGAATGACCACATACATAAACAACACACAGCGACTGATAAACCAGTTATATTACAGAGCTATAAGGCATTTGTTGACTATATGTCGAGTGCGGCTACTACAATGACAGCTTCGAGTTCAGATAGCGAATACCAAAATGGCTCTAGTAAAGATAACAGCGGCTCAGCCGCCACGTATCAACCACCACGTCCAAGAATAATCTTCCCTTCGTTTGTCAACAGGCCAAATGAATTTGTTATCTTTTTGGAGGCATGTTCGGAAAGTTATGATTTCTTTGAAGGTAATGAGAAGGACAAGCTTGATATTTTAACAACATTGTTTGAATTGTATTTAACACTTGGTGATAATAGTGAAGATGAAGAATCGAAGAAGGCATGGCAGAAGAAGGCACTTGATTTAGCACAAGGTGAAAAGTCACTTGACTCAAACGTTTTGTGGTTAGTTTCTAATGTTTTTGATTTCAACGAGGGCGAGATCCTCGCTCGTGAGGGCCCAGGGTTTGAAGTAGATCTGTTCAGATCTTGTGTCGCTTCCGGGAATGTTGATGGGTGTATTGAGATACTGGACAAGTATGGAAATGATGAACCAGAGTTGTTCCCGCTAGCTTTGATGTTTTACACTTCTTCCGAAGAGATCTTTTCTTATGTGGGCGAGAAGAGATTAAAATCTGTGCTGGACAAAATCAAAAAGGAACGTATTTTGACACCGCTCGAATTTATTCAAGCACTGAGTGTGAACAATGTTGCTACAGTGGATCTGATTAAAGATTATATTATCGATCTTGTTGAAGCCGAACGCAAGGAAATTGAGATCAATGAAAAGTTGATTGCTTCTTATAAGGCTGAAGTGGAGAAGAAAAAAGAACAGATTCATAAATTTGAATCGGGATCAACTATTGTGCAGCCTACGAAATGTGATTCATGCACAAATAAGCTTGATGGGGAAACAGTTCATTTTGTTTGCTTACATTCTTACCACAAGACCTGTTTGGCCGAAGAGGACAACTGTCCAAGATGTACACCAGCCAGAGAGACCATTCATAACATTAGAGAGAATCAACGTGCTATCGGCGGTAGAAATGATCTGTTTGATGCTGCATTAGAGGATGCAGATAACAGATTCAAAGTGATCACAGACTTTTTTGGGAAAGGTGGTATGGAGCGCGTGAATTACGTTGTCAAAAAGGAGGCCTAAAAAGTTGATGCATTTATTTGATGTCATTTATTAGACTGTAGAGAATAAAGGCAACAGTTCTATTAATAAAAAAACCATTACGTATATACTGTGTGAAGAAATTGGAATAAAATTAGCTCCTCGTGAATGTCCATAGACACATGGAGAAGAATCAACTTCATAAAAGTTCAAAAGAAGCACAAATGCAGATGCAGTAAACAAAACGAAAGGAAATCCTATGGAGAGAGAAATGATCAGGAAAATGATTTCTTACCTGATCTGACAGCCAAACTCTTTCTGTCAGCTTTTGTAAACGCTCTCTTATTAACCATACCAACATCATCTTCCAGAGCAACAATGACTTTCTTGTCAGAACCAAACTTAAAGTTATCAGCAACGACATTTGATGAATATCTTTTGATCTTATATGGCTCAGCATCGCCGCGAAGGATGGCTCTCATAGACCATGTTATGGCATATGGACCAGAAGAAGATATAATAGTTTGTTCCTTGACATTAACACCTGTGTTGAAATAACCCTTTGTGAAATGAAGCGCCTTACCAGTACTCTCCTGCATAGACTGAACGTGTTCTGGTGAAATTCTCAACGTTCTGATCTTTGGAGCGCTATCCTTACCAAACGATTTCTTGAAAGCAAGTTCACCCGCATTCTTTCCATCTTTGATTGTTAAGTCTATCAATAACAAGTAGGTTTTACAGGTAGCCAGCAACCACTTACCATCAGCTGAGGTCTCGATGAAGTTAATAGAGTCACCAATTGCAGGAAGAAGAGATTTGGCACGGATACCTAGCTTGTCATAGAGCCTGATGTCACCCTTATTAGAACCGACTGCGAGATAACCGTTTTCGGTGGTTCCAAACGCACTGAAATCGTTTTTTGTAGCATAAGTCTTGGATTCGCTATCCACTAGTTTGTGACCGCTCAATCTTGGGTCAACCTTAAAGATGCCTTTGTCTGAAATACCCAAGAAGGTCTGTTCACCAGTCATCTGGCTGAACTTAGCAGACGGACCGAACTCAACAACTGAAAGATCATCTTTAACTTTCCACTCATCAACAATTTGACCCCTTTCCAAATCCATTCTGTATAATACATCTTTCTGGTCACCTTGCATAACAAGTGATTTGTCTTCATTGTGTAACATCATCTTAGATGGCGTGAAAGACTTCCCACTAACGTTCAAGTTTTGAATAGTGGTGGCGTATTTCAAATCGTCCTGATCAGAAGCACTAAAGACACCAATACGGTTACCATTTGTGACATAAGAACGATCATTTTTAAATGAGACAGTTAAGTGCTTGTTACGGCTTCTGAGAGTGTTGGTAGGCATGTTTTCTTCATCTTCAGAATCTGAAAATGCTTCTTTATGCAAGCCTGTACGTAGATTAGTTTCGGCACCTTCTTCTTCCTCCTCTTCTTCCTCCTCTTCATCACCGTCGTAGTAGTCAAGCATTTGCGTATCCTCTGTTGGGATTTCAAATGCCTCAAGAGTGTACTCTTTATCGTTGACCTCAAGATTAGCCCATTTTGACTGGTTGTTGTGTTCATGGTAAGCTCGGGTGTATCCTTCCTTGAAAGTGTTCATAGCTTCTAGCGTATCAAATTTGAGCAAGAAGGTAAAACCTCCATCCTCTACCCAGTAGTTGAATATAAAGGAGTTTACTGAAGATTCAAATCTCGAGTTAAGTTCGTCACTAACTTCAGTACCAAGCTCAAGGCCATCTTTAGCTTTGACAGAAAGCCAGTATTGCCATTTACCTAAGTCCAACACGGACACTGTTGCTTCATCCTGTAAACGGAAAATACCCTCTACAGCATCGTACATATGCAACTTAGCGGATGTGGAGACAATTTCAAAGCCAACAGGAGCGTTAACACTCTGAGGGACATATGTTTTTTTTGATGGATCGACAGTGCCATCGTCAACGGTGTCTTCATAGACAGAGACCGAGGACTCCTCAGCTTGATCATCCTCTTCAGCTTCATCATCATCATCATCATCATCATCATCATCATCATATTTGGTATTAGAGGCAGCAGAAAGGGATAATCCGTTAACAGCGCTGGCCAATGAGTCTACTTCTGATTCAGGGTCATATTCAAACTCTTTCAGTTGTGCCAGGGTGACGCCCACAGAAGATCTCTGATTTTTTCTCTCAAAGCAACAGGCGTATATAGTGTTCATAAATTGATCCACATCTGCAGTTTTCACATTTTCATCAACAATAAATTCAAACAATTCTCCTTCATCTCCTTCAATGTTAGACCAGGAGACGGCCCAAGCACCGCATCTGTTTACCTTAAATACCTTGAGTTGCTGGTCAATTAGGAACATTCTCTCATCTTTACTTTCTTCAAAGTCATCTTCCTCTTCTTCATCGCCTTTCAATTGTTCTTCACCTTCTGCGTAGACTCTCTGGACTACAAGGAGGTAGTTGTGTGGTGCGGAGGTCTCACGGATGGAGGCGGCGGCGTCCGTATAGAGACATTCCGTGGCAGATTTGGGAGAGCCTGGCGTACGCTTAAGAAAGAGCTGGCCAGATGGGATTGTGGAGAGCTCACCCTTTGGAGAGGTACCAAGGAACTTTTTGAGGAAGTTCATTGTGTCTATAATGTCTTGTGGTGGGGTCGTAACAACGGGTGGCGGTTGTGTGTTTTACAACAGTAAGGTGACAAGGGAGAGGCCTGAGATTGCAGTCGTATGTGTAGCAGAACTATGCTTCTAATGTCACTGGAGAAGCCACAGGTGGTGCAAACGTATGGAGCCGTCGCAGCAGAGATACGACAACTCTAAAAACGTTTCTTCAAATGGAAGGGAAATCGTGAATAATACCTTGTTTTCATTCATTTGTACTGTGTTCTCCTCTTAAAATAAAAACATAACACTCCGATTGGGATTTCCGGGGGCTCATCGGCCGGAACACAAGATTGGTACGCACACATATCATTCTATAATTTTCTTTTCACATCGCAGTTAATGTAAAAAGTTAAGCTGGGGGGTAGATCTGAAAATACACAATACCTTTTTCACTTGTTATTTGGGGGATAGTTAGGGGCCGAGATATGCTGAGATTCAACAGGTTCGTACTCAAGTGTGCTTTGAGACGACCTTCAGCAGTCTTTTTGCCGATAAGCAGGAGAGGTTTCTCCATGTCATTTACTGTGGCGCAACCGAACCATACCTCCTCTAACACTACTGTTGTTGGAGAAGAAGGAACAGGGAACCAGCCACAGACGAGCACAAAGAAGAAACGGCCACTACCAAAGACCATGGAATCACTGGCTAGGGAAGGGGTTCCTGAAAACATGGAAAATGATACTGACATAAAAGGAACTTCACTAAACAACACACTAAAGCCTAGGCGTCTCGGTGTTATTGAAAGTGTGAATACAGGAACACACGTCCCAAAGGATTGGCGGAAGTTGAACCTGCCAGATTGGAAACGTCAAAAGTTTGCTCTTGCAGAAAAGTTTCAAGGTCAAGGCTGGAACCCAAACAAGAGATTATCGAGAGAGGCAATGCAGAGTGTTCGTATTCTGAAGGCCAAATTACCAGAGTTGACATCGTCCGAATTGGCTTCCCATTTTGAAGTGTCCGTTGAGGCCATTAGAAGAATCTTGAAATCAAAATGGGCACCACGAACTGAAGAAGAAGAAGATAAAGTGATGACAAGATGGAAAAGAAGAAAGGACCGTGTTAAGACAGAATTAAAGCAGAAGGTGAATGAGACAAACAAAACTCCAGTGGTCGTTTTGGATTCGTCAGGAAGGGATTATACCAAGGTGAAAAGTATAAAGGATAGACGCCAGCTTCAGAGAAACGATAAGATCAAACAGTCTGGTGCCAGATCTAGAATGTTTAAGGCGGATCAGAAGCAGATCAGAAAGATGGAGTTTTGACAATTTCGATGGACGAAGGCTTGTACATATATATATATCTATAACTCGGTGCATTTGCATTGGTTTTTTAATGGCGTTTATGAATTTTCTTTTTTATACAAACACCCAATTTGTAAATATTATTCGTATAATGAACACGCAGATGTAAACGCCGCTTACACTTGACCAGTTAAGTACAAACCTTTCATCGCTCTGATGTCGTTTCTTATATCAATACCAGCGGATCTTCCTGCCATGGGTCTTTGCTTTCCTTGAAATAGTTGAGCATGGCCGTAAGCATCTATGCGCCCTTGGAATTTTTTAACCTGGAAATTAAATGGATGTATTTCGTGCAAACCACAACAGTACTTGTTGTGGTGTTTCACGACATCACGGAGCTTCTCCAGCTTGGAGTTCACCACATTACTTTTCTCCTCATTGTTTAAATCATCTTGGAAATAGACTGCAGAGTGTTTGGAAGTGGTCATCTCTTCGTGGTCGTCGCTTATCGTTTGGCATTGGGCATCGGAGTAGAGTTTCTGGCCTCTTTTTACAGCCACAGTGGGAAGTTTGTTGTGTTGTAAAGATAAGAACTTCAGCAGCAATCTAGTCCTTTTTAATATGTGAGACAGAAATTCACCCCTTCTTTCGTACTGAACTTCCAACAATGGTTGGATCAGTAAGATGAGAACAACATAGACTAGTGAGAGCCCAGTACCAGACTTGTAAAGAAGTGATGTAATGAATTTCAGGGCAGGAGGCGTTTGTACGTAAATCTTGGATGGTAAGACATTCACAGGAAATATTATATCCTGTTGCATCAGGCTCATTGGAGATATTTGTCCGCTTTGATGTAGAAAGTGAACAAGACGAAGTGTGGGGGAGTTGTACACTAACTGATAAAGGCACCGAGGTGATGATCCTCATTTAATAATTCCGCGAATCAAACGGGTGCGAGCAAATTAGAACATCCGTACACCAAATCAGTGTACTAGCCATTGCTTGTGGGTGTATCAATTAAACACGTAGTGACTGGCATATTACTTAAAGGTCTTTTTATTGCATTATAATTCCAAATAGCGCACCAACTTTCAATTTCTCTATATCATAACTACACGAAGAAATGATCACTGACGACCAGTTGTATCTTATTGCTCTTGGATTTGGCGTCCTTACAATGTCGTTAATCGTTGTCTATCATACCATCACCTCCACGACGAAGAACAAATCCGCTTGAATATTTGTATCAGGAAAACAGGGAAACAATAATATGAAGTTGGTTGACTGACTACTGCATATATAGTTATTCCAGAAGAAAAACAGAGCATTCAACTCACAGCTCACCCGATTTTCAGACTATCATTAACGGCTCAAGATTAGAGCTACTGCACAATTACCTATTCCAATTATATAGAAGGAAACGAGCCCGTCGGGAACATGCCCATTTCCATCACAGTGTTTTTTCACTGTTTTTTAAATTTCAAAAAAGTTTATGAGATGTCTTATAATTTGTTTAGTGTAGTAAATTAATCAATTGATTTTCTCTTGAATGGGTGCATCTACGCGGCGATGGCCATTTTGGGAAGCTGCCGCTCGGTTTTATTTGACTCATTTGCATATATTCAAGAATTCAACCTTATCATCGTACTCCAGCAGGACAGTGTTTTGTCTTCTTTTGGTTTAGAGAAATTTACATTTGGGTCATTTATCGTACTTGTATAGTGCGTTATAAAGACACTATTGCCTTTTGATATCACTTCACTTGATAGTTAGTCTTCTATCCCACTTGACACATACATGATGACACCCATAGCAACACAGGGCAGCCACCAGATACCCATAGAACTACAGAAATTGTCAGAGGGCATACCCCCAACAAGTGATTTACAAAACAGGAGGCAGCTATCTTCAGCAAACTTCAAAAGAGATGAGAGCAATCTCCTGAAGAGATCATTCAAGATCACATCATATGATTCCTTGACGAAAAAGAACCCTCGTACTTCGATGTCACAGCTTATGCTTAAGGAGCTCGTAAATACTGAACACACTGAATATTTTGAGAGATTCAATATGGAAGAGCTTAGGGACGGCTTTTTTGACCCGATTTACACTAAACATCTGAATGTTGGAGACTCATCTACACCTATCTCCACCAAAAGGGCATCACCGCACTTTTTTAAGTCTCACTGTATTACAAAAGCAGCAATGCGACACAACTTGCTTAACTACATTAATAATTGGAAGATTATAACGAAGTTCACACTTGCGTATTTTATTGCCCTTATTTTCTGTCTTATTACCCCTATAGGAGAGTGGTTTGGTTCTCATCGTGTGTGGTTGCCGGTTTCGGTCATTATTAACCATCCGGTTCATAATGTTGGTACTCAATTGGAGATGACTTTGCTTTCAATAGTTGGCCTAGCAATCGGTCTTGGATGGGGATCTTTGGCATTGTTTATATCTACTGCAACTCAACCAACCAGAAATCACCAGGGTGGCATACTAGCTGGATCATTGTTCATTGGACTTTTCTTTATGGGCTGGTTCAGAGCTCATTACACACGATTTTACTACATGCTGTTGACCTCAGGTCTTGCACTGATATTCTTGAGTACAGAATTAAAATTAGATGAGAAAGAAGTGTATTGGAGATACACCTGGGAATTTGGAATGCCTTATTTATTTGGGCTTTTGATTTCATTGGCTGTCTCATGGATATACTTTCCTAAATTAGGCTGTGAGAAGACTATCGACTCGATTTTAGACAGTTCCAGAAGTACAAGAAGATTCTTACAGGCAATATATAACATGGAAAAAGATTCAGAATGTGATACCATCGTACATTTGCAAAAAGAGATGATTAACAAAATCCTCTTGCTTTCAGAGAACTTCAGAGAGTTTCTAAGTGGAGCAAAACTTTCTCTATACAACGATGAGGATTTGAAAAGCATCAGAAATCACTTGAACTTCATTGCTTCTCCTCTCAGAGTTATCCCAATACCAATTAACATATATTTCAAAATATCTAAGGGGCTATCAGAGAGCGTAAGGGAGAGTGTAACAGAGACACCAACGTTAACACCAATTGTTGGTATGTCAACGCAGGTTTCTTCAGGGACAGCAACCCCCGCACCAAAATCTCAGATCCCAGAATCACTAGCAAATAACCCAAAGTTTGGTGTGCAGTCCGAGATGATTTATCTCTCTATCATGAATGATGCCTTTAATCGCCCATTGTTCAGTTTGATTGGGCAAATGGTGGAACAACTGACACAAATCGAGATCACAATAGAGTCTATTGCTGGCGTCAGTGTTCCACTGTCAAAGACCAAAAAGTTGGAGCTGATTGAACTTCTGGAAGGCAAAAAGCAATTGTTAAAGAAAAGAGTTTTAGAAATGGACGTGGCATACAGAAAATTTACTAAAACCGAGTACTTTTGTCGTGATCTGCTGAATGAAGAAGCCGCAATCAATATTTTCTTGGTATTGAGGTATACACGCCAATCAGCTGTTTTATTGCTTGGTTTGACAGATACTGTCTGTCTAGCGTCTCAGAAGGTCTCAGGATGGCGAGTTTACTTCCCAAATTACCCATTCCATAGGGGTCTACGGCGCTTACCCAAACAGTGTCTTCGTGATCAGGGAGCAGACGAAGTGTTCCATTATTTTGAGACTAAAATAGATGTGGTTGATGCTTTTGAGAGGATCTACAATTTGAACACATCAAGAAATAAAGATATGGTACCTGCTAATGTCGACTCGAAGATTGTGCGTGCCATTGACCATAAAGATTTTAATTTCCATTCTACCAAGAATCCACTTCGTTTTAAGCTCTGGGAGTTATTGAGCTCGTTGACTGAAAATGAGTCGAAGTATGCATTTAAAGTGTCTTTTGTAGCCATGTTTCTTTCTCTTCCCGCATGGTTAGACGAATCATGGTATTGGTATTGGAAGTATAACTGTTACTGGTGTCCTACTCTTGTGTACCTCTTTCTTTCACCAAAGAATTCAAGCAGCTGGAGTAACATTGTCACGAGATTAATATGTTGGCTTTTTGGTTGTTTCTGGGGATGGGCAGCTAATGCGTCTAGAAAGTATAGTGACCCTATTGTAATAGGTGCATTTGGTGGTTTGATGTGTTTATTATTCTCATATGGGTTTTTGGTATTGAAACACCCTCGGTCTTCGTTAATTGGGCTCTTAGGTTTTAATGTTGTTTCATTTACTGTGATGGTCAATGCAGAGAAGACGGGCTCTGATGTATTCAAAATTTTCTGGAGACTTTCTTTGGTAATCTTGGTAAGTATTGGTACATCAGTCTTTACCAATAGAGTCATTTGGCCATTTGTGGCAAAGCGGGAACTCTATAATGCTTGTTCATCATTACTTCAACATATTGGACAGTCCTATCAAAGTGTGAGTGAGAGATACCTTTACAGAGATGAGAACGATGACCCAACTGATTTAACATTGGAGTTGGCTAACATTAGAGAAGTGAGAATGTCACAGAGTTTAATTGGAGTGAAGTTCTTATTACAAAAAGCTCGTAAGGACTACGACAGTACTGGATTATTTAATCCGGATTTGTTTGAACGTTTGCTAGAATCTTGCGACACAATGTTGGAAAAGATAATTGAGGCCAGAATGTCAGGTGTTTACTTCAAAGTTTGGGAGCAGGATAAAGATGTCAAGACAACACAAGCACTTCTATCATTCCGTCGTGATAGTGTAGCTACTGTGATATACTTACTTTATATTCTGTCTAATGCTTTTATGGGAAACTCTCAATTACCCAGGTATTTACCATCTTCAATAGGGATAAGAAAGAAGCTGTACGACATAATTGCCGATTTGGAGTCGACAAGGGAGACACGCTCCCAGACTATGATTGAACAATTAACAGAAAAACTAACAGAGGTGGAGACAGATGAGTTAAAGTTGAGACAAAACGACATATCCTATGAGAGGTCCCATTGGACTGAAGTTCATGGAATGGCATTTGCCAGGGCCTTCACTTCAATTACGGAGGAGCTAGAGAACATTGTACAACTTTCCAAGGAGATTTTAGGGGAAGAAGGAATATTTAACTGATTTCAAAAATATAGATGTACACTTTCAAGTAATCTTATAGAATTTGATGTAATTTAACTAGAATAAATATAAATTCCTCTATGTTTTACTTCATTGATTAAGGGTCTATGTTAAGATGTCCGTATATTAATTATTAAAATATGGAGGACATCTATCTCCGCTCTCAATTATCACTGCACACGACATTCAAGACCACCAACAGACCTTAAATAGCACAACAAAATGACGTCATGCGATTTCACAGGGAATTCAAGAAAGGATATTGTTATCTTCAGAGATACCACAATTTCGGATTTGGTGGCGGATAGGTTGGAGCGCCATGAGCACTCAGTTCTTCAGGTGAGGAAGGGAGACGAGTACCTCATTCGCCACACAAGCCATGCAACTACAGTAAACATCATTTCTACAGGACTGGCAGTTTATCAATGGCTTTCTGTTTATGGTCCAGACGTTCTGTGTGATGTAACTGAAATTCAGAAGGAGGACAGTGAACCTCAGCCTGATGATGTTCAGCTCTGGTTCACCCGTGTGGCATCTGTAACCGGAGACGTCAAGATTCAAATTAGCGGCAGTAAATTCATGGTTAATAAGGTATCTATACATTTTTGTTCCAGAATAGACTCAACAGAGAGAATAGTTTACTAACGTTGTGCTCCATTTAGACTCTTGTACTGTTTTTGGAGAAGACTTGCAAGAATACATTGTACACAGTAAGAACACTTGTTGATCGCCACATGGCATTTTCAATACCTAAAGTGCTGGGTTCAACTCAGATTAAGTGCTCTGGACACCCATATGGTCTACTACCGGGGTACTTGCTAACGATATCTTCTTGCCATCTCGAGGAGGTGTTGCATTTTTGCCCTGAGCTTACAAGGAGTTCGAGCTCTGAATTATCAACCAACATTAAGAACATCAGTAAGCTGAACACACCCACAATGTTCTCTGACTTTCAGAATGGAATTAAGCCACTTCCACTAGCTGAGTGGAAATCCAAAAAGTCCACAGACAGTGCCATTGAGACACTGTCACCAGTGAAGCCACCAACTAAGATGACATGGAAGCTCCTTGAGTTTACACGCCAGGAGGTCAGCTATCTGATTGGCAAAGGAGGAGAGAAGATAAGCTCAATGAGAGAGAGCACAGGTGCCACCATACGTGTTGTTCCTATCAGCAACGTTGGCTCCAGCTCAGATATATGGACGCCAAAGCCTCGCAATAACCAGCTCACACAGTATATCCGCATCAGTGGTCCCAAAGAACAGGTTCACGAGGCCCTGAGACTGATTGAGGCCGACATCTACCAGTACCGTGTGGGGATTGTGCCTCAAATATGAGTCCCCCACATGCTACCAACACAAATTGACTTCTTCATGCTACTATTCCCTAGCTTTCGTTGCTATCCCATAACATTTTCACAATCAGACACACACTGCTGTGTACCGTCAGCTGTGATGAGTTCGGCTACCGATACGAGCTTTCTTAGGTACTAAAGTTACTCACATCTAACTATTGTCAGTGCGAATATCTCAGCACAGCCGGGTGACCGCGTTCATTGTGTCGCGAATCCATTTTGGGATTATAGACTGGGGACAAGTGGACAGGCCGCAGGCGCGCTGAGGCCCCAAGTTTCTTTTTCACTCTGATCGCTGGATGCACCAAAAATTTTTCAGCATCGCGGAAGAAAGTAAAAATTTTACTGCAATTTTTTCTTTCTTTCACTCTCTTGTTGGTGTGGTTCCTCTTTTCTTGTTGACTAACCTACACTTCACTCACATTTCACAATGGCTGACGGTGTTTTCCCAGGTGCTATTGGTATCGATCTCGGTACCACCTACTCTTGTGTTGCTACTTTCGACTCCGCTGTCGAGATTATTGCCAACGAACAAGGTAACCGTGTTACTCCATCTTTCGTTGCTTTCACTTCCGAGGAGAGATTGATCGGTGACGCTGCTAAGAACCAGGCTGCTCTTAACCCAAAGAACACCGTCTTTGATGCTAAGCGTTTGATTGGTCGTCGTTTCGACGAGGACTCCGTCCAGAAGGACATCAAGTCCTGGCCATTCAAGGTCATTGAGAAGGATGAGGCTCCACTCATTGAGGTTCAGTACCTCGAGGAGACCAAGACTTTCTCCCCACAGGAGATTTCTTCTATGGTTTTGACCAAGATGAAGGAGATTGCTGAGGCCAAGATTGGTCAGAAGGTTGAGAAGGCTGTTATTACCGTTCCTGCTTACTTCAACGACGCTCAGCGTCAGGCTACCAAGGATGCTGGTGCCATTGCTGGTTTGAACGTCCTCCGTATCATTAACGAGCCAACTGCCGCTGCTATTGCTTACGGTCTTGGTGCCGGTAAGTCTGAGAAGGAGAGACACGTTCTTATCTTCGACTTGGGTGGTGGTACTTTCGATGTCTCCCTCTTGCACTTGGCCGGTGGTGTTTTCACTGTTAAGGCTACTGCTGGTGACACTCACTTGGGTGGTCAGGATTTCGACACCAACTTGTTGGAGCACTTCAAGGCCGAGTTCCAGAAGAAGACCGGTTTGGACATCTCTGGTGACTCCAGAGCTCTCAGAAGATTGAGAACTGCTGCTGAGAGAGCTAAGAGAACTTTGTCCTCTGTCGCTACCACCACTGTTGAGGTCGACTCTTTGTTCGAGGGTGAGGACTTCTCCGCTAACTTGACCAGAGCCAGATTCGAGGCCATCAACGACGCCTTGTTTAAGTCTACTTTGGACCCTGTTGAGCAGGTTTTGAAGGATGCTAAGATTGCCAAGTCCCAGATTGACGAGGTTGTCTTGGTTGGTGGTTCCACCAGAATTCCAAAGGTCCAGAAGTTGCTTTCTGACTTCTTCGACGGTAAGCAGCTTGAGAAGTCCATCAACCCAGATGAGGCTGTTGCTTACGGTGCTGCCGTTCAGGGTGCTATCTTGACCGGTCAGTCTACCTCTGAGGACACTAAGGACTTGTTGTTGTTGGATGTTTCCCCATTGTCTCTTGGTGTCGCTATGCAGGGTAATGTCTTTGCTCCAGTTGTTCCAAGAAACACCACTGTTCCAACCATCAAGAGAAGAACTTTCACCACCGTTGCTGACCACCAGACCACCGTTCAGTTCCCAGTTTACCAGGGTGAGCGTGTTAACTGTGCTGAGAACACCTTGTTGGGTGAGTTCGACTTGAAGAACATTCCACCAATGCCAGCTGGTGAGCCAGTCTTGGAGGCTATCTTCGAGGTTGACGCTAACGGTATCTTGAAGGTTACTGCTGTTGAGAAGTCTACCGGTAAATCCGCCAACATCACCATCTCCAACGCCGTCGGTAGATTGTCTACCGCTGACATTGAGAAGGCTATTGAGGACGCCGAGAAGTTCAAGTCTTCCGATGAGGCTTTCTCCAAGAGACACGAGGCCAAGCAAAGATTGGAGTCTTACGTTTCCTCTATTGAGGCTACCGTTACTGACCCAGTCTTGTCCTCTAAGCTCAAGAGAGGTTCCAAGGACAAGATCGAGGCTGCTCTCTCTGACGCTATGGCTGCTCTTGAGATCGAGGAGTCTACTGCCGACGACTACAGAAAGGCTGAGGTTGGTCTTAAGAGAGTTGTCACCAAGGCTATGGCTACTCGTTAATTTGCATGACTTGCTGTTCACGGTTAGTTTACTTTTCTTTGTACAAAATTGGTGTTAAAATCAAAAAAATGGTTAATTTAATTTGAAATTGTAGAACTTTAGATGTAACTTTATTCTTACATCGGGGTAGGGCCTGGCCTACACCTGGACACCACACTGAAAAAAAATTCATACAATCTCATCGCCATACAAAATGAAGTTTCTTGTTATACCACAACCACTTTTCCTTCCATCTATCACTTCGAGGAATTCGTTAATCCTCACTGTGAAGAGAAGGTTAGTTCAAAATGAAATTGGATATCACTCACTTGCGTTACTTAACGCCAGACGACTTTCGTGTTCTCACTGCAGTGGAGATGGGTTCTCGTAACCATGAGCTTGTTCCTACAACTCTAATTCACCAAATTGGTGGATTACGTTCTCTAAGTGGTACCAATAGATGTATCTCTGATCTGGCTAAATTGAAGCTTATAGTGAGATTGAGAAATGCCAAATATGACGGTTACAGATTGAGTCACGTTGGTTTTGACTACTTGGCTATTAAGTCTATGCTTAACAGAAAGACGGTGTACTCGCTTGGTACCACTATTGGTGTTGGTAAGGAGTCGGATATTTACTCTGTGTCCGATGCTGCCGGACGCAAGAAGGTAATGAAAATTCATCGTCTTGGTCGTACTTCTTTCAAGACGGTGAAGAACAACAGAGATTACTTGAGAAACAGATCATCGGGTTCCTGGATGTACCTCTCCCGTTTGGCCGCTAACAAGGAATATCAATTCATGAGCACATTATATGTGAATGGGTTCAGTGTTCCAGAGCCATTTGATTACAGTCGTCATTGTGTCTTGATGCAATGGATTGATGGGTTTCCAATGAGAGCGTTGAGACAGCATAGTGACAAGAAGAAGCTATACTCTGACTTGATGAAGTTTATTGTGAAGCTGGCAAATCATGGATTGATCCACTGTGATTTTAACGAGTTCAATATCATTATCGTGAACGAAGATGTCAAGTCAAATTACAGAGATGACTTCATTGTGATTGATTTCCCACAGTGTATTTCAATAGGACATGTTGATGCCGAGTTCTACTTTAAGAGAGATGTTGAGTGCATAAGAAGATTCTTCAGAAAGAAAATGAACTACGACCCAGTTACTGAGAGTGGAATGCTGGATACTGATGGATACGGTGATGGTTATAAATATACATACCCAGATTTCAACAGAGATGTTAAGAGAATTGCCGATTTGGATGTTGCTATGGAAGCTTCTGGTTACAGTAAGAAGAAGAAGGGCGATAGGGACTTGGAGGATGCCGTTGCATCTATGAGAGCTGATGTGGAGGTTGACGAAGTCAGTGGTTCGGATAACGATGGTGAGGAAGAAGAAGAAGAATATGACGACGAAGACTATGGTTATGACGAAGACTATGATAGCGAAGAGGATGAAGAGAAAGATAGCAACGAGGAGGAAGAAAATGAAAGAATCATCAAAGCCCTGCAAGAGGGTGTCAAGGAATTGAAGATGGACAAGCTGGGAAACTACATTTTGGACGAAGAGTAATGGTCTATAGTTAACATGCATTTATGGTTTAGGTTCAGCGTGGTGAACCCCTCTCAGTTAGATTTCAAATTAATATTTATCAACAGCTCTACAGGTCATAATATCGTAAACCGTTTTTATTTGTTTATTAACCTAGTCGATTAAATAAGATATGTGAATGGCTTGATTACCATCTACCACCTTGGTTACCACCGTAGCCACCCTGGTTACCACCGTAACCACCCTGCTGACCACCGAAGCCACCTGGACCACCTGGACCACCAAAGCCACCTGGACCACCATAACCACCAGGACCACCAGGACCACCTGGACCACCTGGACCACCAAAGCCACCTTGCTGACCACCGAAGCCACCTGGACCACCTGGACCGCCGAAACCACCCTGCTGACCACCAAAGTCGCCTCTGGAGCCGGACTGGTGCTGCTGCTGGTGCTGCTGTTGGTTGTGCTTGTTCTCCTGGTAGTCTTCGTACTTGTCCTCAAGCTTATCGGCAGCGACAGCGCCGGTTACAGCACCAGCAATACCACCAAGTGTAGAGTGGTTACCACCGAGCTTGGAGCCGGCGTAACCACCGGCAACGGCACCAGCCAACTCGGTGAAGAGACCTCTCTCACCAGTGGAGTTGGTCTGTTCACCACTCTCGTTCTTCGGAGCAGTGTACTTCTCACCGGAGTCGTTCTCAGAGTAATAGTCGTTAGCAGACATTATGTGTTATTAGAATCGCTTGGATATGGTTTGGGAGAGACCCAGCAGCGGGGTGGGATCAGCAGAGGGTGGTAGGACACCTCCAGATATTTATAGGAATCCACCGTGCTTCCCCTACGAATCGCCCCCGCGATTCAGAGATGAAACGAGCTTTCAACAGGGCTGCATCCAGGCGGAGTGTTAAGGAGCATGAGCTGTATGTTGCTGTGCTATGCTTCGGTCCACAGCCCAGGCAGCGAGAGGGCTTTCTTTTCCCTCCCTCTACGAAGGGCTGAACGCTACTCTAACTACACAGTCACATCATTCCGTTTACACAGACCGATATACTGCCCACTGAGCAATCAAATCAATCAGGCTAAGACACCCATTGACCAATTGACCAGTTGATCAGCCAATTGCAGCCTTATTCCCCGGTTGTGGTCGGACACATGTGCGCCTCGCTCCCCCCACCACGATCTCTCTTAATCGCGCGCGTTTCAGCTTGTGGGAGAGAATGCTTGTTAGGCAAACCGGGGAGCTGGGGAGCTGCTGAGAATCGGGAACCGGGGAATGAAAAGCAAGGGTGAATGCCGTGTAACACCCATTGAGACTATAGGCTGGGATGAGTATCTTTCTTTAGGTATTGAACTATTTGTGAGGTTGGAGTGGGCCGGGCTGTATCCAGGAATTAAAGTTGGCTACAGCAATACGTATTTTAATGATCTCTATGATACCATCTGGAAGCCCGGATCGCCGACAAATGCCTGTCGGAGTTTGGAAGACTGGCACCCTCAGTCCCCCTAACACCCCTTTCTTATTATTAGGGAAGGCATTATACATGGTGGTGAACAACACCGTTTGTATACAACGCCGTGGTTAAATAGACGTCTACACGAATATATAGACCCATAAGCATTTTCTGTAACTTGTCTATTCTATATCTTTGCTTGATTGAGCTATTGAAATATTACTAGTACATAACACACCCACAATCTGTTGCCGTTTGCTCAGATGCATTGAAAAGAAAAACAAACCTGCAATTTAGTCATCGTCACTGTTCAAATCAATCTCCACATCACCACTAAGATCCCCTTCATCATCCTCTTCTTCATCATCGTCGTCATCATCGTCGTCATCTTCGGAGCCTTCTTCCTCTCCACTGACATCGGAAGTGTCATCTACTTCCTTTCCAACTTGATAGTCATCATCCTCTTCTTCACTGTCCTCTTCTTCCACTCCATACTCTCCTTGCTCCATCTGTAATGCAGCCTCTGTTAATGCATCTTCTGACTGTTGGTTCTTGCCAGCCTTTGTCTTTTCCTTCAGCTCCTCAGTCATTGACATGTCCTGCACGGCTCTATTCTTGACATAGCTGTCAATCTGAGCGAAATCCTGCTGGTCAATCATACTGAATTCCAGCTTCTCCCCGGATTTTAAAACCAGTGTCACGTTGAAAGTTATGCGTGTGATTGAGGAGTAAGAGATGGAGTCAATCTCATGTGCAGCAAAGAGCAAGATTGGCTTCTTGAAGCCGAATAGGATATGTGATGGCAAAAAATAGAGGATTCCCTCCTTAGTACCGCGGTGGGCCTGAACATAAAATGACTGTAGTTGGGGTGTGAATGATTCCACAATCTTGCAGCCTGCAACAGCTGATTGTCTAATGATGTATTGTATCAAATCGGCGTCTTCTTTCATGGCGTTATCAGTAACCAATTGCTTCCTGGCGTTCTCTTTGTTGAGCATCAGCACTATTGGGTCATTTCCCTGGAGGTTGTTGGACTGTGATGTTACATTGTACCACATTGCCAAGTAAAGCATGTTCTTCTTTTCAGCAACAGGTAATAGTGTGGCAAATGTAATATTTCTAGATGACAAGTCGCTAATGACCAATTCTGGCTTGTCGTCGTTAGACTTCTCAATGGATAGCACTGGCTTCTGTGTAGATGGCGATACCGACAACGTCAGATTGAGTTTCTTGCGCAGCGGGGACTGGAAAGACAGATCTCTGAGTTGGAAGATGATCGTTGATGGAAGAATCCTCTTCAATGGAGCACCGGGATCGGCCACAAGAGCACTATTGTGCGGTGGAGCAGCAGCAACGCCGGCATCTGTGGAGGTCACTTTACGTCTCTTGGTGTCATCAACGGTCAGATAGTTGTAGAGCTCTTGGAACACCTTGAATGCGCCGTCGTTTTCCTCTGTTGCTTACGCGTTAGTGTTTATGTACCTTGTAAAAATGGAGGGGTAGGGGAAGGCAAGGGAAGATAAACACCACAAGTTACCTACCAGAAATTCTGATGATATCGGACTTCAGTGTCTGAGGAAGCTCATCCACAAACGATCTCATTTGGTACGGGCTCTTTAGTGTTTCGCTATTTGAAGGAACAGAAAAAACGGTGAAGCGAGCCGTTGATTTCCCACCTTCAACACATCTTTTCACTACAACTTGTTCTTAGTCCGCTGGCTGTTGGTCCGGCTCGGTTTTGGTGTGCTTGGCTTTTTTTTCTTTTTTTTCCCTCGGCGCAGCACCAGGGCCACATAACCGTATTACGTAATCAGTATTCCCATTACGTAATTTCTAGCGAGTCAAACGACAAAGAAGAAAGGGAGGGCAGCCTCTTTTTTTTTTGCCCTCTTTCTGGGATTGGGGTAACAAAGAGGAGTCAACCGGGTGAACGTGCCACTGGGTAGGGCACAACAGCGAGTGGTCTTTGTAATATTTGGTATTAAATGCGACGAGTGTTTGAGCTTATGAGGGCAAAGTTCGAGGAAATTACCCCTATGTAGTTTACGAAAAAGAGTAATGAGTAGCCCCCGTCCGTTGTACAATCCCCGTTGTCCCGAACAAGTGCTTGAAATGACTTCATAAAAAAAGATCTGGGCGCACACCCCCGCTCTCTCTTCCATCTTTTGACGTCTCCCGACATCAACGGAAATAAAAGAGAGGGAGACGCTTGGTTCCTCCTAATAATACTCTTGTAACCTCTTGATTAATACCCATTCCTAAGAGTACACGAAGGAGACCGGCACAATGCAGCTCTCCAAGTACTTCACGATGTTCCAACGGCACGAGACCCGTCCAACACCCAAAGAGATCTACAACATTCGTGTCTACTGGAATGCGTTCCTTGCTGCCTGGGTCGCTGTTATCATTGGCTACGACGCCGGATTCATCGGTGGTGCTGTTTCCCTCACATCCTTCAAGACCGAGTTTGGCCTCGACAAACAGTCGGCTGCTCAACAGTCCACTACTTCAGAGACGGTCATCTCATTGTTTCAGGCAGGCGCCTTTTTTGGTGCCCTGATAACCTACCCTATGGCAGCCAAGTGTGGAAGAAAGCTTTCGCTAGTGTTTGCCACGGCGATGCTGCTCATTGGGTCCGGTGTCCAGCTGGCATCGAACTCCAATACAGGCCTCAAGGCCATGTACGGCGGCCGTTTCATCACCGGTCTTGGTATCGGTACTGTCTCCAACGTAGCACCAATGTACGCAGCTGAAATTTCCCCACCAAGTATTAGAGGTCAGCTTATCGGCTTTTACGAAATCGCATGGCAGATTGGAGGTACCTTTGGCTTCTGGATCAACTACGGCACATCAGTCAATATTCCAAATAACGACGCTAAGCAGTGGGTAATCCCAGTGGCAATCCAGCTCATCCCACCGGGTGTTCTCGCATTAGGTCTTTGGTCACTAACGGAGTCACCACGGTGGCTGCTAAGTGTTGGAAAGAGAGATATGGCCATCAAGAACTTGTGCTACTTGAGAAAGCTTCCAGCTGACCATGAGTACATCCATTACGAACTCACCACCATGGAGGATGAGTTGATCACCAGAGCTGAGGAGGTTGGAACTGGCCTTATTGACCCATTTAAAAAGATCTTCACCTCAAGACATTTGATTAAGAGAATTCTTCTGACGACCTCTTCTTTCATCATCCAAAACACAGTTGCTGTGAACGCTGTCAACTACTACTCTCCAAAAATTTTCCAGACTATGGGTATCGACTCTGTTGAGTCATCTTTGCTTTCCACCGGCGTTTTTGGTATCTTGAAGGCCGTCTGCTGCTTGATCTGGTCCGTCTGTATTGTTGACCGCTACGGCCGTCGTTCCTGTTCCTTGTGGGGTTTGATCGGATGTTCTCTTTGTTTCTGGTACATTGGTGCCTATATTAAGGTTTCTGATGTGGCCGCAAGACTAGAGGCTGGCAATAATGCTATAGATGCCGGTGGTAAAGCTGCTTTGGCATTGTTCTACATCTGGACTGTTGGCTACGCTTTCTCTTGGAGTGGTACTCCATGGGTTTGGAATTCTGAAGCTTTCTCGTTCTCTTTGAGATCTGCTTCCTCCTCATTGTGTGCAGCTTCCAACTGGTTCTGGGCTTTCATTATGGCTCGTTTTACCTCGCAAATGATTGAGAAGATGCAATACGGGATCTTCTTCTTCTTTGCAGCCTGTATGACGGTGTCTTTACCAATCTACTATTTGCTGTACCCGGAGACGAAGAACGTCCCACCAGAGTACATCGACGACCTCTTCAAGCACAATGCCTGGAATTCCCACTCCATTGTCATGGAGCAGATTTCAAGAGACCAGAGCAGGGCAACTAGCGTCACTCTGCCCTTGGTTGGCGTACAAGGCTCCAAGGGCGATTTGGAGCTTGATGAGGTATATCTCGATGATAAAACCAATAAGGTTTAGGCCATTCAATGGCTTGTTGTACTTGTGTTTTCTTTATTCCAACTATTGTATCACTTTTGCATCTTCTTCGCTTGTAGACCTGGCCTGTCTCAGCTGGATGTTTTCTTCGCCTTTTATATATCTGTATATCTTTACAATCACCAACCATTACACCTAAACACCACATAGACAAGAACTGTAATTGTGAGGGCACGGGGGGGGGGGCACGGGTCGTGCGCGGTACAAACACATCAATCAACATGTGACAGTTTTAGTGACTGTGTAACTGAAACTCCTTTGGCCATCATCACGAGAGTATCTGAAACCGCTTGAGATAAGAAATTGCAAGCGGGAGACACCGAACATCTACTGACCGACGCTGACTTGTATTTTCACTTGGCCACATGAGCGGGAAGGAAAGTGCTGTTGCTGACAGCCCACCGATACTGCCAAAGTCCAGGGCACATGCCAATGAGGGCGAACATACTCATGTTATCCACCGAACACCTGGATCAACACCGCAAACGCGTTCATACTCATCATCCTCCACGTCTACAACCCCGTCGGGGTCACCACTCTTCTATGCTTCAAACTACTCTGGGTCTATTGAATACATACCAACAGACAAGATCACATTGCTGGATCTCTTGGATCCGATGGCCACACTCCAGCATACTACCACATCGCTCTCGAAGAGATACAACCAGGTCAAGAAGAAGTCCATCCACAGGATCCAGAAGTTCAGAGATGACACCTCAGCAGAGAGACTCAAGCAGAAACTCACAGAACGCGTTGACAGATTTGATCAGCGTTTAAACAAGCTATTTTATGCCTCCTCAACAGAGAAGGTCTTCTATGCCTTTGGTATGTGGTCCATCTTTATGGGTGGTTTTGTCCTCGGACGCTATCCACAGAGATTCCACCTCTTATACACTGCACTTGCAGTAATATTACTCCCCATTAGAATCTACACATATTGGAAGAAGACCTTCCAATACTTTCTTGCAGATTTGTGCTACTTTGTTAACGCCTGTGTTATAACATTTATCTGGATTGCTCCAAACTCCTCACATTTGTACATTGTGTGCTTTGCCTTTAGTCATGGGACCCTAGCATGGGCTGTGATTACGTGGCGTAACTCGCTTGTCTTACACTCTATTGAAAAGTACACTTCTTCGTTCATCCATGTTATGCCCCCAGTCGTTATGTTTGTTATCACTCATATGCTTCCAGCGGACTACAAGAAGGAGAGATTCCCAGGTGCTGCAAAAGTCACAAGCTGGAACTTTTTCTCTGGTATTCTCTGGACGTCGTTGTATTACTTGGTCTGGCAATCGCTCTACCACTATTTCATTACTTTAAAGCGCGCCGAAAAGATCAAGGCAGGGAGAGTTACATCCTTCGAATGGCTTCGCCGCTCTTTTGCGAAGTCATTGATTGGTAAATTTGTAAACTCTTTACCTGATCCTTTCCCAGTGGTGGCTTTTACTTTAATCCAATATGGCTATCAGTTATTAACAATGTCCATCTGTCCGATTTGGTTTTCTTACAAGTACGCTGGTGGTGCCTTCTTAACGTTCATTTTCCTTACAGCAAGCTACAATGGTGCCACATATTACGTTGACTTTTATGGCAGAAGAATGGAGAAGGAAGTTCAGAAGTTGCAAAGAGAAATCAGAGATATGCAGGAGTCAGGTGAGTGGTTTGAAGATAGCTCAGATAACTTGGTCGGGCTATCAGAGGAAAGACAAGCAGATGCAGTTACAAGTAAGAAGGCTCAGTAAAGTGGTTATTTATATGCAAATATGACTATATAATGTCCTTTAAACACACATTTGTTTTTGGAATATACAAATGTAAATTGATCTGAAGATCTTATGTGTTAATACTACGCATCAATTTTCTCTTTTTAATAATTTTGTAGTTAGATATGTCCACATATTCACACATAGTTATTGTTCAGATCAAGACCTAGAAAACATGTTTCTCATGTCGTCAATGAATGTGTCAACGGCTTGTATCGAATTATCACCCTCCACAAATCTTGTGTTGATAAATTCTTGCAGGAAATGCATCACCTCAAATCTAATATCTGGCTGGGTGGATTGTGGTGTATCAATTTGTGTCTTTAAGTCTTTCATTGTAACAGCACCATTCACATTACCGCCGTTAGAACCAGCATATGTTTGGGCGTGCTCCTTGATTGTTTTGGTGATTTCGTGGTGTGTGTCTGTTGAAGATGCTGGTGGTTTTCCCATTATTTGTGATGGTTCTGGATTATGAATGGCAGTGTCTGTATGTCCATTTCCGTGACCGTCAACTGATACACCGTTTTCATGTGACATTATGTTATCCATGGTTGACTGTTTTAGTTGCTGTTCTACTTGGGTAGCCTGTTCTGCGCCCAAGAAAACTTCTGGATCCAACGGACGAACCAATTCCTCTGCCTTTGATTGGATTCGTGCATACCAACGATCAGCTGGCAGCAAATTTTCAATCATACTAGATGACTTTTGAAGGCCGATCTTGACATAATCTCTTTTGATGTTCAGCAGCTGATATTTTGCCTCAACTTTCAACTTCTTCTTAGAAGGGGCCTCTAAATCTTCAGCAGATGAACGATTATCACAGTATTTACAGTTCTCTTTGTGTACAAGTTTAAAACTTTGAACACCGAGGTAGTCGCACAGTGTTTCCTCGTCAAAACCCGTGTTTGAAAGTCTATGGTTCATAAGCTCTGCATTAGATCCACTAAGCCTCCATTCATTGGATGCAAGCGATTCTCTGCGAAGCAGAAATCCAGATGGCGATACCATTAGCAAACCTTGGTTATTGTTAAGTGATACAAGAACACCTTTTTTCTTGTTTTTGAATTTAGGGCCATCTCTCTTTGATGAGTTCAGCTGATGCAGGGAGTCAAAGGTTGGAAACCGTTCAGAATAAGGAGCAAGATCCTTTGCAGCAGTGATATCAAAGAGAATAGTCAGGGCATCTTGACCCATTTCCTTGGTATCTTTTTCAATAATGTGCATCAAAAGTAGGAGGGTGAGTTCGTAGTTTACATCAAAAGGTACAACCCATGAGATCTCCAAGAATTTGAAGTTAATTTCCCAGAAACACCAATCAACAAGCAGCTGTGGGTGTGACTCAAACTCTTCGGCACTGAACGGAAGCTCAATACCCTCATCTTCTAACAATTTAAATGTTTGGTGTTTAGTTTTCTCTGTCGCAAGGTCCTTAGCACTAACACGTAGACGCTTGAGGATGTCGTTTGTAAAAACAGTCTTCATCTGCTCTGTGAACAGGCCCGGAGAGGGCTCCGAAATCTGGAGACCTTCAAATGGTTCAACATTGTACCTAGAGTAGTACAGAGAGCTTCCAATAATCTCAGTCATTAGTGGAGGGAGCGCTGTTATGGCGGGGGTCGCTGTTGTAGTGATGAAACGTGGGATGGCCTGGTAAGAAAGATGAATACAAGGGCTAACCGAGAGATCGAGACCACTGAGAGCCCAAAGAGATTGCATAGTGCAGATTATAAAATTCAAGTCGTCCGGACTAGCAAAGTCCTCTCGCTCTTCCTCACCAAATATATATCCTGTGATGATGTGAGACTGTGAGATATTCACAACCGCGAGGGCCCACTTGTCGTTCAATGGGAAGGGAATTTGGATATGAGCTACTTGTAAACGACGCAGAACCTTTCCAATACCAGTGTCAGTGATACATTCAAGTAATCCCTTAGCTCCACCCTCATTGAAAGATTTCTTGACCAACGATGGCAGGATAATGATGTGATCAGTGTAAGCGTCCATATCGATACCAATAGCAGCGTAGTGAACTCTGCTTACTCGTGCCTTGCGGAGATGGCGAAAGATGCGGACATCAACCTCCGCAGCACTAATATCTCCGGCATATGGAAGTCCAGGCTCGTCTAAAGCTGGACGGTATCCTAGGGAGGAGTGTATGTGGTAGAGGGCGGTGGGCACGTCGGCCACAACGCTGCGCTGCGATCCGCGTGAGGCTCTACTGGTGGACTGTGAAGACATTGTGTGGATAGAATGCGTCACAAAGATAGAGAGATATAAGCCAAATCTATTGATCCCCTTCTGTGCTGTTCGTTGTTGGTCTGTTGTACGAATCCTTTGGTTTTTGTTGTTGGCTTTCTCGTGGGAGGAAGACATTATTATAAAGGGTAAACAGAACGAATCGCGGGTGCAACAGCCAACCACAATGTGCACTTCTTCACAACAGAACAGGCAGCGAGGGGCAAGCAACTTGATAGTATTTCTTATTGACACATTTGAAAGCATATGATCTTTGTAACCACTTTGTAGTTTTTGGCGTTTGCGAACAGATCCAAGCTTTTCTCTGCTTTGGTTGATAGTATTATCCCAATGAATAGAAATGACTGCTTTGTCAGTGTTGTATAACCAGTGGTGGTTGTTCCCTAGAGAGACCATGTCCGAGAGATTAGAATGAAAATTTTCCACGTGATCTTAAAATTGAATAAACTCCCTATTTCCTGGCTACAAATAATCTATAGCTCTTTTCATCCAATTGCGCTTGGTGGAACACTGGTGTGTCAATTTTGAATTCTGTATTTCTGGAATAGGTGAGCACTACCAGATACACGCCACACATGGTTTTGACGGAGTGGTATATGATTCAGCTCTTCAATTGATTATAAATTGTTTCATAATTATATAGTCCATTATATTGTTAGGTTTGGGTGTTCGGTAATCTCTAATGCTCTTTCTATTGGTAATTGGGCCAGTTGGGAAGTTTTCCTTACTGTATGCACATGAGCTGGCTTGAAGCACAGTTCTGGGTCACCAAAATCGTGGTAGAGAACTTTTAATATATGATTAATACTGATATTGGATGCGCATATACATCACTAGCGGTTGAATCAGAGAGGGTATAGACTATATAATGTTATACACTTACATTAGGTATTCCACTTCAGAAAATTGAAGCTGAAAGTACAAGTTTGTTTTTCCAACCTAATCGGTCCACGTTATCGAACAGCAAAACACACCATGATGGCATATCAGGGTTTCTCTGTATTCTATTAATACGTATAGAACTGAGCTTTTATAGTAATTCTCACACTAAGCGGAATCTGTAGCTGATCCCATGAGAGATCAACTGAAGCATAAAGACGCGCTTATGTAAGCAAAACCCGGACATCAACTCGTGAAGGTATAAACTGAAAAATTCTTGTCGAAATCAGTAGCTTCGGCAATTGATACCAAAACATTAATTAGAATTACTTAAGAGATACAATAGAGTATCCGCCATAATGTTCTCACAGTTTGCAACAGTGGGAAGATTTACAGCACGCATACAACTCCGGTCATTTGTAACTGCACGCACATTACGTAACGTCCAACCACCGCAGAATATACCACAACAGCCAGAGAGCAACAGCATAGACAGAAATGATGCACACTTAGAATTTCTAAGAAAGTACTACCCAGAGGAGCTTGTTGAGTCTATCAAGCTTGCTGAGACATTTATCAAACCAGAGGACTATAACAATAGAAAGCTTGCCTCAACAGAGTTTTCCCCAGGATATCTCGACGACTTCTCCAAAAGAGACAAATTCTGGGATGCCCTCAAGGTCGATGAGCCATGGAAGTTGGACTATGACTACCCACTACAACTATCCCCGGTGGATGTTCCAAGCGGATCTACTTTGGAAGGAAGTAGTTCGGCTGGTGACGCTAACAGCTCAATCGCAAAGGGTCTCGCTGCATTAACTGGTTTGGATGAGAAATACATTGAGAAGCTTCACTCACGACCATTGATTATGAAGAGAGTGTCCAACCAGACAGCCAAGGGTAAGATTCCAACAAACTATGCTCTTGTTGTTGTTGGTGACAAGAATGGTATGGTGGGTATTGGTGAGGGTAAGGACCGTGTTGAGATGTCTCGTGCCGTTTCTAAGGCCCACTGGAACGCTGTTAAGAACTTGCAGTACGTTTCTTTGTACGAGAACAGAACAATTGTGGGAAATATTGATTATGTGTTCCATGGTTGTAAGATCTTTTTGAGATCTGCCCCACCAGGTTTTGGTCTCAGAGTTAACCATTTCATCTTTGAGATCTGTGAATTGGCTGGTATCAAGGATCTCAGTGCAAAGATTTACAAGTCCAGAAACGGTATGAACGTCTGTAAGGGCTTTATTGAGGCACTCACAAAACAGCAAACTTTGGAGGAACTCTCATTCAGCCGTGGAAAGAAGATCGTGGATTTGAGAAAGACCTATTACTCTGCTTGAGAAGCGATATATACGAAAATAAACATGTACATAAACTCCGTTTGTGAACCACGTAGAAAACTTTATATATAAATAGGAACTACAAAGAGTAGCCAGAAAACACCGTGTATCCCATTATATATATGTATATATAAATATTAAAACTTGAGATGTCGTATAGATCCCGAAGCATGCACCATTATAAAAACTTACACCAGTAATAGTAATATAGCCCCCATCCTAGTTACAAGAGCAATCGGTGGAACCGCATTCGTCGCCGGACTTCTTCAGAATCGGATGAATGAACTTTGTGTTACAAGTGCAATCGCAGTCTCTTTCGTTGTGTTTCACCAGAGAGAAAGCTCTTCTGGTAGTGAACATGGATGGCTTGATACCTCTGATACCACTGACCGACTTGGCGATAGAGAGCATATTATCTAGTGTGTGTGTGGGTATTTCTGTCTTCAAGAAGAACTGGGGATCAGAAAACAAAAGGGAGGCATAAAAAAGAAGAGCGGACGCGTATCTTCCTTTATATACAAAAATGAGGTGCCAATGATAACAAGATGGCGCAATCTGGGTGTCAAGTCTGCATCTGTGTGTGGATCTATCAAAGTGTGGTGTACAACTGAAGTGAGAAAACTAGAATGGGATAGACGGGTCTGGCTTACTCTTAACTCTCAAATTTCTTTTTTCGAGCCTTCTGATACTCAGAAAAAGGTCAAATCTAAAGAACTGTATCCGAACTGATAATGGGGTTAGTTCTTAAAGTTTTCATATACCTTTGTAACTTCTCATCTTTTCCATCTGTAGTACTTCCCGAAGAAAGAAAAATGCACTGAAATAACGACCATGGGGTGCGGATATAACTGAGAAGAACGCGTAAAGGTTTTTTACGATTAGTCATTTTAAATAGCATTGGTGTAATATATAGAGAACAGAGATAGAATATACTAAAGACTGTTAAGGAATAGGGAACGATTTATCAAGAAGAACCTCTATATTATCCCTTCCATCCCTCATCGCGATCACAGCATAAGACGAAAAATTTACACTAAAGACAGGACATAATAGAACAACACCACCAAACCGTGGTCATTTCTATACACGAACATACACATATAAATATCCAAGATCATCATGACATACCAGTTGACACAGGAGGAAAAGGAAATTATAATTGAGGATGCCCGCTACGGCGACCTCGAGACGCTCCAGGAAATCTTCTCAGAGCTTCCAGGGTCTCTCATCTCAGAAATCACGGATGCTGAAACACTGGTGACACCGATCCACATGGCCTCTGCTAATGGCCACATTGATACAGTCAAATACCTAATGAGCCAAATACCTAAAGAGCAAGTGAAGGGAGTTGTAGATGCACAGAACTACGAAGGAAACACAGCATTGCATTGGGCAGCTCTCAATGGTCACTTGGAAGTGGTGCAGTTGTTATGTGACCAATATAATGCAGATGCATTCATCAGAAACAAATTTGAACACGATGCTATCTACGAAGCGGAGAAAAGTGGTAAGGAAGATGTGGAAACTTACTTCCTTAAGAAGTTTGATGTGGAGCCAATTGGTGTCGATGGCGATGTCGACATCAAGGTCAGCAACGATGATGTCGAGGTCAAGCCCGGCCACGAGATTGACCAGATCTCCAAGGAACAGATGGAAAACATTGAATCTAATGAGAAGTTTCTCAAGGACAGAATGGATAAGATGAATATTTGATATTTCTGTATATTAATATAGATTTGATAGAAGATGTCATACCTCTTTCCTAATATGGTAATTGCGAAAACATAATAAAAAAGTAACTTGTGCCAGTGCATGCTAATATGGGAATTACCCGCCCTTGTTTTTGTCAACTTTTTTTTCTTCCAGATTTGTCTTCAATCAATTGTCGCTATTCTGGCGAAATACTCGCTCTCAACTCCGCTCGCGTCTCTGCCTGCAGCGTCAAAAGAGAACGAGAAAAAAAAAACGGTGAGAAAGGCGAAGAAAAGAGAGAGTGAAAGACTTTAGTAAAAGAATCAGCAAAGAACAAGGCCTCCTTCTTTCTTGGTGAGACTCTATAAAAAAACCTACAATATTGTCCCTGAGTTGCGTTTCTTCATTGCCCTTTGTTTATATAAAGAGAAGGAAAGAGGAAGGGTCAGGATACATTACATCAGCATCTAATACCATCGACGACCAACCTTCAATAATCTTCACACGACACACAACACAACACATTCTATACACACCACAATGTCCGCAGAGAACGTCGACTTGGGTTTTGACCCAACTTTGAAGAAGAAAAAGAAGAAATCTACTAAGACTTTTGACGATGCTGCTAGCACACCAGAAGCTACACCGGAGGTTGATGATGTGCTCTCGGGCCTGAAGAAGAAGAAGAAAAAATCCACCAAGTCTCTCGAAGAAGATGGCGCTGCTGTCGATGACATCAGTGATGCTCTTGGTGACCTCAAACTCAAGAAGAAGAAAAAGAAAACAACGACACCAGATGACTTTGAGAAGGAGTTGCAGAAGGCTGGTGTTAACGAAGATGAGGTCGCTAAGGAGGGATCCGAGGAACCAGCACAGACTGAGGCTCTCCAAGCTCAGTACGGGCTTCCATATGACGAACTTTTGGATAGATTCTTTGACATTTTGAAGGCCAAGAACCCTGAGTTGGCTGGTGAGAGATCAGGCACCAAATTCAAAATTCCACCACCAATCTGCGAGAGAGGTAGTAAGAAGACGTTCTTCTCTAACGTCCAGGAAATTTCTGAGAAGCTTCAGAGATCCCCAGACCACTTAATCTCATACTTGTTTGCTGAATTGGGTACTTCTGGTTCTATTGATGGTCAAAAGAGATTGATCATCAAGGGTCGTTTCCAGCCGAAGATGTTGGAAAACGTTTTGAGAAGATACATTTTGGAGTACGTTACCTGTAAGACTTGCAAATCTATCAATACACAGTTGAAGAAGGAGAGTTCCAACAGATTGTTCTTCTTGGTTTGTAACAGTTGTGGTTCCACAAGATCTGTGTCTTCTATCAAGACTGGTTTCTCTGCCCAGATTGGAAGAAGAAAAAAGACTGCTTAAACAAGTCAACTCCATTTGCAATTCCATCAAAGTATGTCATTCTCATCAATTTTTTTCACATTTTGTACGATAGTAAGCTCTGTAAGTTGTTGCATACACATATATTATTGTAAATTTAAGGCACCATGCTTTGTGGTAGGTATTTTAAATACTGTCATGATTAGGTGTCACAGGTGCCAGTATGCACTGGTCATTCCTTTACACTTTCTAGCAGTTTTCTTAGTGGAACACCCCACATAGAAGTTCCATCGTTTGTCATCATAAATTTCACGACGTACTGTTTTACCTCCTCCTTGTTGTTATAGTTTTCCACGCTCGACATAACAAGTGCTCTTTGCGACTGTTTCATCTTTGGAACAGCATCACGGAGTTTGCGGCCGTAGTGTTCAAACTCTCGTTCAGGGAGTACTGATGGGTAGCTAAGAAGCTTTTCAACTTGATCAAGAATCTCTTGATCGGATATCTCATTTACGACATCATTGGTGGCTGTACAAGACGTTGTAGATCCAACACGTTTCAGCGTACTCGATGATGAGGGGTCTACTAAAGGTGGTGCATCATGGCCAGAGAAGGAGCGGGTAAACACTGGTGGCGGTCCAGCCTTTGGAGGACCTGCTATAGATGATAAATAAGAAGAAGAAGAAGAAGAAGATCCTGGTGAAACGTTGGAGAGCAGAGACGCCGACCTCAAGTTGCGTTGTAATCTAGATCGTCTTGGTTTGGACCCTGTTGATGACACGGCGCCTGTCATTGACAAATCAAGGGGGCAATCGTTGTACCCCGAAATCTGTGATTCCGAAACGTTCTGATATGACATAACTGTGTATTTATGTGGAGTGCCTAATGTTGGAGCTGGTATCCGTCTTGAGAGCCAGCTCTTAAAGTCACATGTGTATGAGCGAGCGATGAGACTGTGCGCTGGCCACTAAAAGGGCAGCAGCTCAAACGGTTTGCACCACAGCACCTTGACAGCTTATATGGCTAACCATGGAGAATACTATGGTCGTAATTTTTGGACTACAAAATTGTAATCTGCCAAAATTTCCTTTCAAACCAATGACTTCTGATCTTTAAAAGTCCCTCTATTATTCAAATCCCAGTGAAATAGTGTAGCTGCTTCATGATTGAGACTGGACGTGAAGTGCCTTGGTCAACACACCCTCGATGGATGGTCTCTGTTCTGGGTCAACAACGAGACACATGGAAATCAGCTCCTTGATTTCGTCAGTATATACATCACCATGCTTAGGATACTCCCATTTGCCATTTGAAATCGCCATGTTCATACTCCCACCATTCTCTGCCTCTTCGTGCTCAAATGGAGAACAGCCATACAGCAGAGCATACAGCAAACACCCTATGGACCAAACGTCAATTTTCTCGTCAATCTTACCACCTGTTTTCACATCCAGCAATTCTGGAGCTCTGTAAGGCAAAGTACAATGCTCAGCGGCCAATTCCTGGATAGCCACAGCAGCGTTTCTCGTCTTCGCTTGTATACGGGCCTTGGTACATGACCCCAGGTCGCATAAGACAGGTAGACCATCCTTCGAAAGCATCACATTAGCAGGCTTAATGTCTCTGTGTGCATATGCAGTGGTCTCAGTCAACTCTGTAGCATTTTCAGAATCCTCATCAACTGGGCCAGTAGACATTGAAGGTATTGTATCAGCAAGTGACATATCATCATTCTCAGCGTTGATGCTACTAGATGAGGCTTCAAGCAAAAGCCTTTCATTTTCATCTGCAGGCACATTAGCATTCATTTCATTGTTTTGGCTCAGATGGTTTGCTCTGTGGCTTGGTTGGTGTCTATGCATGCTCTGTAAGCCACGACACACCCCAATGAATATACGCACAGCCTCTGCTTCATCCATTCGTGAACCCTCGATAGAATTTTTGTTCACAACATCTTGCAAGGACCGTTCAAAGTATGGCAGAAGAATATAAACCGTTTTGGAGCCATCTTCTTCTTGGACCACGCTTGAGTCGATGGCCCTGATTATGTATGGGGAGTGAAACTCCTTGTAATTGTCTACCTCAGCCATGGCAATTCGAACAGATTGCGCTCCAAGTGGACATCTGAGTTTCTTCAGCGCATAGGTGGCACCATTTGAAGCTTGTACCAGGTAAACATAGGAGAATCCACCTTCACCCAGTAGTTTGAGGATCTTAAATTGGGCCCGATTAATGGTTAGTACCGGATCCGAAGAGAAACAGGGAAAGCAGTCCAATAAAATAGAAAAGGTAAGTGGCATAGTTAAAGTGTCCGTACGTAGCTCTCGCACTAGGTTACTTCAAGACACCAGTCGTTGCTCTGCAGTAAATATAATCTCACTATGAGGAGATGCACATAGGTACCTTATGGCATTAAGACATAAGGCCCACAGAGACGTTTGAGCTAGGGGAAGTTCGCGAAGCTCCTTCTAGCGCCAGTGCAAAATTGGTGAAAACGCCAAACGTTTGCCAAACAAACAGTACATAACTTTCAATAAACATTGGAACTTTACATCCCCAAACGGCTCATAAAATGGTATGTCTACAGTCGCTATTATAGTATTATACGCTACATGTACTAACTTCCGCTTTCAGTCCATCCAAACAGTTGACCAGAACAACGACCTCAAGGGTCTCTCTCTGATCGCCGCGCACTCCCATATCTCTGGACTCGGTCTCGATGACAACCTCCAGCCACGTCAGGAATCCTCTCAGGGTATGGTGGGTCAGCTTAAGGCCCGTAGAGCTGCCGGTGTCATCCTGAAGATGGTTCAAAATGGTTCTATTGCCGGCCGTGCGGTGTTGATTGCCGGTCCGCCATCCACAGGTAAGACAGCCATCGCCATGGGTCTTTCCCAGTCCTTGGGCAAGGACGTGCCATTCACAGCTATTGCCGGTTCTGAAATTTTCTCATTGGAGCTTTCGAAGACTGAAGCACTGACCCAAGCTTTCAGAAAGTCGATTGGTGTTAAGATTAAGGAAGAAACTGAAATTATCGAAGGTGAGGTTGTAGAGATCCAGATTGACAGATCCATTACTGGTGGCCACAAGCAGGGTAAATTGACCATCAAGACTACAGATATGGAGACCATCTATGAGTTGGGTAATAAAATGATTGAAGGATTGACCTCTGAGAAGGTTCTTGCCGGTGATGTTATCTCCATTGACAAGTCTTCCGGTAAGATTACCAAACTTGGTAGATCATTTGCCCGTTCTAGGGATTATGATGCTATGGGTCCAGACACAAAGTTTGTTCAGTGCCCAGAAGGTGAATTACAGTCTCGTAAGACCGTGGTACACACCGTCTCGTTGCACGAGATTGATGTTATCAACTCCAGAACACAGGGATTCCTTGCATTGTTCTCTGGAGACACAGGTGAAATCAGACCAGAAGTAAGAGAACAGATCAACACCAAGGTTGCTGAGTGGAAGGAGGAAGGTAAAGCAGAAATTGTTCCAGGTGTCCTGTTCATTGATGAAGTTCATATGCTAGACATTGAATCGTTCTCTTTCATTAACAGAGCTCTCGAAGATGAGTTTGCACCAATTGTGATGATGGCCACCAACAGAGGCCTTGCTAAAACTAGAGGTACAACATACAGCTCTCCACATGGTTTGCCTTTGGACTTGCTTGATAGATCTATCATCATCCAGACAACAGGTTACAACGAGGAGGAGATTAGGCAAATTTTGTCGATAAGAGCACAAGAGGAGGAAGTTGAGCTCAATGCTGATGCATTGAACTTACTTACAAAAATTGGTCAAGAGACAAGTTTGCGCTATGCATCCAACTTGATTTCTGTATCTAACCAGCTGGCATTAAAGAGAAGAAGCAACGTTGTAGAGTTGGAGGATATTAACAGAAGTTACATTTTGTTCTTGGACTCTGCCCGTTCTGTCGCTTTCCTTAATGAGTTCTCTGAACAATACATTGATGATGCCGGTAAGGTCGAGATTGGAGGTAAGAGAGACGATGATTCGGTTGTCACGCCTGCTGCTGCTGCTCCACTACAGGCTTCGGTTGATGCTATGGATACCTCTGCGTGATGACCGAGTTCTTCCAAAATAGCAGGAACCAAAAGAAAAAGGTAGTAGTGCTTTAACTAGAAACCCATTTGTAAATTAGATGTGATTATACTATGACTATAATGTAAGCTCTGGTTCTATTTCGAACTAATATGACATATATATCAATAAAGGATTGAGGGAAGTGATTATCTGTTTGCTGTTTTCTGTTTCCTGTTTTGTTTGATGTTCTATGTTTTGTTGGTCTACCAGTTGTCCACGTTGATGAATTGACGTCCAGGCCAATTCGAATACAAAAGCAGCACTATGATACATTGAGAAACAAGATATTCAACCAGAGCTCTTAGTGTTCAAGATCAAGGCGATAATCATACCGTACAAACCCAAGACTTCAGCAAAAATGAGAATAAGCACAATACCAACAAATAGTCGTGGCTGGTGCATAAACTTACGAACACCTTCGTCACCAACAATACCGATAGCGTAACCAGATGAAAGACATGCAAACCCCACTGAAAGGCCACATGCCAAATGCATGAATCCATTGAACAAAGTGTACTCCTCTGTTGGGGAAAGGCCACCGGCAATAAGCACGGAAACAACAAGGCCGTACACAGCCAAAATACCACTCATGACTACGGGTATAAGAGATTTCATGATCAGCTCTGGCTTGAAAGTACCGATACCAGAAATACCAATACCAGACTTAGCAGTACCAATGGCGGCACCAGCACAACTGAAGATCATGGCAGCGGCACACCTTATTATTTAGTTAGTAATGGGTCTGAGGGTCAATGTGATAAGGGAGGGAATTCAACTCACCCAGCAAAGCCAAAAAATGGCGCATATCCCGGAGCGTAGTCAACAGCGTCTTCAGACCTATGCAATTGTGTTAGTGTTGTCTAAATGAGTATCAGTAGATCGTTTCAAGCATACATTATGGGTATTCCGTGTGACTGTTGTCCTTCCTCTTCTTCACACGGTGGCCCTCCTTTTATGGTTTATGGCTGCTCCCTTTAATCGTTCAGAGCGAGTTTTGGGTGAGGCCGCGAATAGAACATGTTCGTGTAATAACGGCCTGAAATATACGCCGCACACTGCATATGGACTGAGCGGTACGCTCACAGGCGCACCCCTCCCTCTGAAAATGTAAATAAAAGATAAATACTCACCAGTACTTGTAAGCACAATACTACCAACACGCTGTATTGGAGAGGCCGATATCAGCTCAGAGGAACAAAATGGACCACCACACACGCATAAATCTGAACATACGAGACGTGAAGCATCTACAGATACAGTTTGCCAAAGACGCCACAGAGAAATTGGACTTGTATCTCCCCACAACAGACAACAGCGATCCGCTCAAACACAGAGTCTCTGACCTGGTCAACGACTTCATCTACGAAATATTTGAGAGAGCAAGAAGCTCGCTAGAGATTGATGGGGTAGAGAGCGGCTTGAGTTTGCGTGCACTGTTGGAAAACCCTACAAATGGTAAGTGCTTCTTGTTTTGTCATCTCCCAGCTCCAAGCGGTATCGACTTTTTTTTTACTAACCAACTGTTACAGAAGTGGAGCCATTTGACTTCTCTCTTCAGGAGGAAGTGAGGAAGATGTACCAGGATGTTGAAGATGAAACCATCAAACTTACAAGTCTCAGAAGAGAAACGCCACATAACCTCAAAAAAACATATAAGCAGTCGTTTGAAAAGGCCATTGATGTGCTAGAAGTGTTTCAAAGGCACATTGACGAAACAGTCGGTGCCGAAGAAGATACCTCCATACAGAATGAGAGCGATTTCAAAGAGAATATAATGCCAAAGTTAAAGGAACTGACAAAGGAGTACCAGGAAACTCTTAAAGTTTTAAAACACATCAAAGATGTAAGTATCTTTCTGAAAGAAATAGATTTCTCGGGACACAATGCTAACAACAGAATACAGAGCATTCCACAGGAACGTGCTGAATTGGAGAAGTTGGATCAGATCACACGCTTCTTGAAAGATGGGCACTGACCTCTCTACACTTTTATTTATGACCCTTTTCCCGCAATAACGTACACTTTAATGACCCATACCAAAAATATTTGGTATCCCCCAACGGTAGAAACTAATCGGTGATATTAACAAACAGAGGCCCCAACTGTCATATACACAATGATGAAAACGTTCTATTGTTACATGCATGACGGGTTGCTCAGGCTCCCTTGGACCTCCCTTCCCGATGGAAGAGTAGGACAAACGCGAAAAGAAAAAAAAGAGCAAAACAACAAACATTCACCTCCGATCTGATAGGGGTAACTAACATTGAAGATAGAACATACATATCAAACCGAAGTAATTGTACGATATCATGTCCATCATACCGCAGGGCGCACGGGATCAATTGGTGAGAGCTATTGGTGGCTACCCGCCAGCGTTGACTATCGGTCTTGCAGTCTTCCTCACATTTCTCTACATCTTGGACTTAGTCTTTGGCATCTTTGAACACATTGTTCTTCACACGAACTCACTTTTCAAGCTTGATCTCAACAGACTATCTTTCTATCCATTGGGTCATCTTGGTTTGCTTCACTTGGTTTTCAACATCTTTGGTCTTCTCACACCAATGTCAAGGTTCGAACGCTCGCACGGAACGGTATACACTGGTATCATGCTTAACCTATTTGCCGTTGTGACCGGTGTGCTCTATTGTGTGATTGGATCCTTGCTTATTCCAGGTCATAGTGTAATGGGTGCCTCTGGTTGGTTCTTTTCCTTCCTTGCTTGTATGGCCTATGATGAATCGAGAGTCAAGCCAACGATCCAGATCACCCCTACCTACACTGTCCCAACTCTCTTGGTTCCATTTGCCACTCTTTTGCTTGTCACAATTATTGTTCCGGGCTCGAGTTTGTTTGGCCACTTGTTTGGCTTAATTGCAGGTTACATATACTCCTTTGGATACTTCAACAAGCTCGTTCCTCCATCCTGGATCATAGAATGGATAGAGGCGAAGGCAGAACCGGCCATTCAACTCATCCCAACAGCGTTCACTTACTACAGAGAGGTTGATGCTAAGCACGTGAGACAGCAGGACACATATGTCTCCCTCTTTGAGCCAGCTGAGGTCACCATTGCTGCCCCTGTGGCCGAGGTGGCTTCTACTCAAGGTGGCTTCCAAGGCCAGGGTCACACCCTTGTCTAATCAAAAGATTTATAATAATATTGCAGTTGTGTAATCATTGTATTGGTCAATAGCGATATAATTGTATAATTGAAAAAGTGGTAGCATAAAAAAGGGCAAATCCAGAGCCGTAGAAATAGAGAGAAATCGTGACTTGAAACCATTATGGTTATATCAATAAGTGATCCGAAACAGTCACGCACATAAACGTAGAACCCATAAATACCGATAATCCATCAAACAAAAGTTAATAATAAAAAAATTTCGGAGATCACTTGAAGACATTTACTCCTGTTGAATAATCTTCTGGTCCTTGTAAGTGGTGCGGTCACCAAGAGGCACGCCATGCTTCTGACCATCTGGCTTATAATGTGAGCCACGATGTGGACCTCCATGCGGCTTACCGAATGGCTCATCATCAGGACCATCTGGCCTCTCGTCACCATCTGGTTCATTATGAGGTCTGCGGTGAGGACCGCCAGGAGGACCACGGTGAGGACCGCCAGGAGGACCACGGTGAGGACCGCCAGGAGGACCACGGTGAGGACCACGGTGAGGACCACGGTGAGGACCACCAGGAGGACCACCAGGAGGACCACCAGGAGGACCACCAGGAGGACCACGGTGAGGACCACGGTGAGGTGGCTCATCGTCATACTCATCTGACTTGAAGAAGTAGTCCCAGACGGACTGGAAGATGGTTTGTTCTTGGGCAGCAAACTCGTCTTCTGCAAGCATATCACCATCACACTTGTGCCTCAACTCCTTAGTACGGAATCTGTCATGTGGCTTGGTCTCATAGAACTCACTTTCGATCAAGTTATCCTGAATCTTCTGGTGCTTCATGCTGTGGTACTTCGCCTTCATAGTAGTCATGTAGCTGGACAACTTCTCCTTTAACTCTTCAAGTTCTGTTATCGTAATCTGGATCTGTTCCTTAGACATACTAGCGATAGACTGGAAAGCCTCTTTATGCTGATCTTCAGAGAGCTTCTCCTCAGTGGATACTTCAGACTTACTAGAGAGCAGAGCATCCTTAAGGGATGTAATGCGCTCGTCAATATAGGCAAGGTATTCACGACCCTCATCTATAAGGTAATTGATGGAGTGCTTGTCGTGATCATCATGGCGGCCGCCCTTTGGGTGAGGACGGTGGCTCTTTCTCTCAGGCAATGGGGACGCATTCTTGTACAACTCACCTGGGATGTTGCCAATGTAGCCGGTGTCACCGAAGCCACCAAGGAAGTAGGCATCATCAACCTCGAATTTGACCCAGTGAGAAGAGTGGATCGGATTACCAGGCAACCAGAGGGCGGCATCTTTGTGGCGCTTGAGGAAGCACTGCTCTAGATCGGCAGTGATTTCCTCGTCAGCGAGCTTGACAAACTTACCACGCAAGTTGATTCGTGGAGAGCCAGCAGCAGAGCTTGGACGGGATCCTGGGTAATGTGGGTTGACGTGCTCGTGGAGCGAGTGGTCACCCACTCTAACGGAGAGCGTAGCTGGGGAGCCGCTGTCGATGTTCTTGTAGGAAGTGGACATGTCAACAGCGAGGAGGATTGGGTTTCCATCTCCACAGTCAGCGTAGTATTCCATGAAGGACACTGGGAGCCCGCTGTTGTCGCTTCCTTCCTGGTATATGGTGTTGACGTTAGTCAGGGACTCCCTGCTAATAAGGGTCCTAGCATACACAGCGGCGTCCTCCACGTTTGGAGGAGCCCAGCCGGCGTCGGCGTTGGCGCCAACAAGGGCAACGGCAATAGAGAACAGCACAAAAAGTTTCATACGGAGCCTGCTGTTTACCTCACTACACAAAGTACTACTAGCACGCCTGGTGCACAGGCATCCCTTATATAGAAATGGGAGATAATAACACCCGCTTTTTTCCCGCGCACAGTACGCTAAGCCCGTCTCCTGTGTATATGTCAAGGCTTAGGTGAAGATGCACATGGGGCGGCCGTAAGGCGTGGAGAAGGCACTTTTACCACGGAAACAGTACTAAAATTGTCTTAGAAGAGGCCGGTGCTGGGATTCTCCATGGGCGGGACCCCCTGCGTGCTGGTGGCCGGCGTGCTACAGCAGTCCTGGTAGTGTGTGGAGCATGGGGACAGATGTTTGTATGGGGTGATGGATGGAGATCCCCAGCAAGCAGGGCAAGGTATGGGACCCAATTCCTAGAGGGGCTTGGTGTCCTCGGGATCCCAGCCAATCAGATCTTGTTCACTAAGGCTTATACGCTTAGCTGGTCAGCCTGGTCCACTGTAGCGACTGGGTAGCAACTCACACCACACAAAGAGACTATGCAGCCGATATATATAAGTGTGCAGTGTGGACCCTTCCCACCACCCAGACACCACAACGCACAATCAAACTCAAGTCCTCGAACCCCCTGTCCGGTCAGTGAAGACCACAGAAAGCAAGCGTGGGTCATCTCCAGCGGTGAGTGTCGTTGTCCGAAAAAAGCCGCTTTGCTTGTAGCAACAACAACTGTTGTTGTATACTTCGCGATCATGCAAGCCCTGTCCGCGATAAGTGTGCTGTTCCTCCCCTATAGCTTTGGCCGTGTTTGATATAGAATGAGTACCGTAGGGGCTTCATGGTGGCTCCATACGGGCTCCATACGGGCTCCAACACTCACATATCAATGAGCTGCCAGAGGGCTACCCTTTTCTCTATAGGGCTGATGGAGTTCCATCCCCCCCCCCACACACACACACCATCGGACCTCCGACAATATCGTGTGAATGGTATCGGTCCCCTTGGCAAATGTGGTCACTGCAGTGTGGCTGAGAGGAGAAAGTGTTGACAGAGCACACTTGCACGCCACGATCGACAGACCTTTCTTATAAACACAAGCACTCTGAGCACACACACCCGTGGCAGCCCGAGCGAAACAATGACCATGTCGCACACAGAGTGTGAGTGACTCCTGAGTTGTGCCGGATGCCGGATAACATAGCACTCGCACTACTGATAAGGGTCATGGTGAGCGTGTCGAGGGGCAACAGAAGCACACAGAGCCCCTCCCATCCGGTGAAGATGCACTTGTTCCGTCTGACCTTTTTTTTGGCCTGGCCTTCAGAGTGAAAATATATACTGTTTAGATGACGGACGTTAGTCTCGGGAACGTCATTCCTGGGACTAGGCTAAACGCCGGCCGAGCGTTCGTCTCCTTTTGTTTAATTGTTTTATTTTTCCAGGATGGTGGTTTTTTCTCCCCCCCCCCCTGAGTAGAGAAAAGCAAGCAATGGTCTGTGTACCTGTGCCAGAAAGAATGGGCCTAGTCTGAAGTGGTATGGTATGTAGCTCCGTCTTGCCTGGAGTCAGAGCCCAACAAACAGAAATCGCCAACAAAAATCGTCGCAGAGGACGAAACAAGAGCCTCAGGGGACTGCTCGCGCGCGCGAAAACGGTGAGACTAGTAGTGGATGGACAGCAGGAGTCAACAGGCACAACATACCCTTTAGCCAGTTCAACCGGGCTGGACCAACACCGGGCTGGACCAACACCGGGCAGTGTGGGTTAGTAACGCTGTGCAAGCGAGGTATATAACCAGCGTGCGTCTTCGAGAAACACACATTGTACTGGGATAGAGAATAGGTCTATCAGGGAGGAATGTACCACACACACAGGATGGCAAGAGCTAGTCCCCTTGCAGTCCCTCACACACAAATTTCCAGTCCCGCAGGTCTCCTTTTCCGCGACAGAACGCGTCCCTCTCGTCCACCGGTTTTTTTTTTAGCCTTCTCTTATGGCTGGTCGTCAAGTTGGCGTAGATAATTTATATATACCAACGGCCGCGTCTACTCGAGAAGTGAAGGAAAAGTCGTTAATTACCTTTCCTCAACATATAATCAATCTCTTCACAGACCAATTTGAAAACCAAAAATAGTCTGGATATCATTTTGATACAACGAGTCTTTGAAGCATCTAGTTGCCCAATCTCGACACCGCCCGCAATTTTAAACGAGAAAGAGACTTGTTTTTTTTCTCCACTGTACGAGAGACGTGAAAGAATCTAACGATTCCCATCAACACTTCTTTCTGAGCCTGTTTCTGGTCGCCTGTCATTATAGAGAGATTCATTACGTGTAATATACGCCGATAATCTATCGCTGGCAGAAGCACACAATCACTAAACATCCTGTCGCCACACACACACTCACAAACACAAACACATCGCCACCCCACACTCATTGTCACTCCATATTCCCATCCCCAACAAATATGCCAAATCACAAAGTCGTCCATGAGGCTACCAATGTCAAGGCACACCCAGCCCCAGACGCCTTCTTCAAGAGCCAGCCTCGTGCAGGCCACGTCAAGGACATTGAAGAGTACTTGAAACTTCACAAGCAGTCCGTCGAGGACCCAGAGGCCTTCTTCGGTCCATTGGCCCGCGACATGCTTGACTGGCACCGTGACTTTGACAAAGTCACCTCCGGCTCCCTGGAGCACGGTGACTCTGCCTGGTTTCTCAACGGTGAGTTGAACGCCTCATATAACTGTGTCGACCGTCACGCCTTTGCCAACCCAGGAAAGACCGCCTTGATCTACGAGGCTGACGATGAGAAGGACAACAAGATCATCACCTTTGGCGAGCTCTTACGCCAGGTGTGCGAGGTCGCAGATGTCCTCAAGCGCTGGGGCGTGAAGAAGGGTGACACCGTTGCCGTCTACTTGCCAATGATCCCAGCTGCTGTTGTCGCCATGTTGGCCGTGGCGAGAATTGGTGCCATCCACTCTGTCGTCTTTGCCGGCTTCTCCGCCGGCTCCCTCAGAGACCGTGCTGTCGATGCTGGCTGCAAGGTTATCATCACCTGTGATGAAGGTAAGCGTGGCGGTAAGACCGTTCACACCAAGAAGATCGTCGACGAGGCCCTTGTTGATGCTGACGTTGTCGAGAAGGTCTTGGTCTTCCAGAGAACTGGCTCCGAGGGTATCCCTATGAAGACTGGTCGTGACTTCTGGTGGCACGAGGAGGCTGCTAACTCGCGCGGCTACATTCCACCAACACCAGTTAACGCTGAGGACCCATTGTTCTTGCTCTACACCTCTGGTTCCACCGGTTCTCCGAAGGGTGTTGTCCACACCACTGGTGGTTACTTGCTCGGTGCCGCCCTCACAACAAAGTATGTCTTTGACATTCACCCAGAGGATGTTTTGTTCACCGCCGGTGATGTCGGTTGGATCACAGGCCACACATATGCTTTGTACGGTCCATTGACACTCGGTACCGCTACCATCATCTTTGAGTCCACCCCAGCTTACCCAGACTATGGTCGTTACTGGAGAATCATTGAGCGTCACAGAGCTACACACTTCTACGTGGCTCCAACTGCCTTGAGACTTATCAAGCGTGTTGGTGAGGAAGAGATTGGCAAGTACGACATCTCATCTTTGAGAACACTCGGTTCCGTTGGTGAGCCAATCTCCCCAGACTTGTGGGAGTGGTACAATGAGAAGATTGGCCAGGGCCGCTGTGTCATCTGTGACACAATGTGGCAGACTGAGTCAGGTTCTCACTTGATTGCCCCGTTGGCTGGTGCCGTTCCAACCAAGCCAGGTTCCGCCACTGTGCCGTTCTTTGGTATCAACGCCTGTATCATTGACCCAGTCTCTGGTGAGGAGCTCAAGGGCAATGACGTTGAAGGTGTCCTTGCTGTTAAGAACTCTTGGCCATCAATGGCCCGTTCCGTGTGGAACAACCACTCAAGATACATTGAGACCTACTTGAAGCCATATCCAGGCTACTACTTCACTGGTGACGGTGCTGGTAGAGACCACGATGGTTACTACTGGATCCGTGGCCGTGTCGATGACGTTGTCAACGTTTCTGGTCACAGATTGTCCACTGCTGAGATTGAAGCTGCCTTGGTTGAGCACATTGGCGTCTCTGAATCCGCTGTTGTTGGTATTGCTGATGAGTTGACCGGTCAGGCAGTTATTGCCTTTGTTTCCTTGAAGGACGGCTACTTGGTCCAGGCCAACGAGAAGGTTACTGACTCCAACGAGCACATCACTCCAGACAAGCTTCGCCGTGAGTTGATTCTGCAGGTGCGTGGTGAGATTGGTCCATTTGCTGGCCCAAAAACTGTTATCATTGTCGATGACTTGCCAAAGACAAGATCTGGTAAGATTATGAGACGTGTCTTGAGAAAGATTACCTCCAATGAGGCTGACCAGCTCGGTGACTTGTCCACTTTGGCTAATCCAGAAATTGTCAAGGATATCATTGCTGCTGTTGACGAGCAGTACTTCAAGTTGTTGAAGAAGTGATTTGATCCTTCCGATCTTTGTCATACTCTCCTCGATACACAATTGGCTATAGAAATGGAGAGTATATATATAGAGAGATTATTGTTGCTCCTAGATGGTTGTAATTTGCTTGTTTCCTGAACTAATATATATGTACTTGTTTTTTTTTTGATTTCTCCATTTATTAAAATAATTTATATTGCAAATCCTAATTGTGATAAATGCTTCCCACCGCTCAGATACATCTACGCAAGCTTCCAAAGGGTCGGGATACTTTGTATCCGTTTAACATGCAGGTGCAGGATCTTCAGGGCTTACCTGATAATAACTGATTGCGTAGTGACCCCAATGATCGTCCCATTGTATTCTGTGCTTAATTTAAATGAATGGGAAAAAGAGAAGCGCAGGATAGCAGCAGGTGGTGCTCACGCGTCGGCGTGTCTTAAAATTGATCACAACGGCCGTTCTCCCTCGCATACATCCAAAACTCTATATAAATTACGTGTATAGGTAAAGAAACTCATCAATAGAATAAGCATAGAAACGTCAAAACAAAAAACTAACTCCTGGAATATCGTCGTGATATAAAACGTTTTCCATATATTTTACTCATTAGTTATCAAAACTAAGAAATAACATTCACTTCATTCTGGACTCAATCTGGGACTCAATGAGGGACTCGGCCTTCTTGAAGTTGTTCTCACCAACCTTGTTCTTGATCTGGTTGACTCTCTCATCGCCGATGAAGGACTCGATCTTGTCAACGTACTGGTTGTTGCTGGAGGACTGCTGCTTGTTGTCACCACCCTGATCCTTGTTGTCACCACCCTGGTCCTTGTTGTCGGAGGAACCACCGAGGAAGGACTGAGCCTGCTTCTCAATCATGCCCTGGACGGCCTGGTTCTCAACCTGGCTAGTAATAGAATCAAGCAAACCCATTATGTTATAGTAGTAGAGTAAAAAAGTATAGAAGTATACTAGAAGACTCCAAAAGAAAATACCTAGACGTAGAACAAGGTGGGAAGAAAGGAAATCCCGTCGCGCTTTTATACCTTGGAGAGGGGAGGGCGAACGCCTCTGTTGTTTATCAACACAGGTGAAATTTGGCTGTACATGGAGGGGCAGAAGAGCGAGACGGGGACAGAGAACTGTGGCACTCTCCTCTCCAATACTATCTAGTAACGCGAGTCTGCACCCTATATATCGACCACACCTATCAGGAACACTACACCCCGAGAACTACTGTTTCCGTTTGTCTCCCAATCCCCTATTTCTGCGCCGTGTTCCTTCTTACACCCCCACCTCACACAGTACAAACCTGCAATCTCGCCAAAAAGCTTTAAGCTGCATAGAAACTTGCGCGCCAGGGGATAAAAGTAACGAGGCTTCGCCGGCATCTGGACACAAGGACAAAAGAAATGTTTACGTTTACGTTGTTCTTTTGGCTGTCCCTTTATGATCATACAGCTTCGTTAGCACGGTCCCTGGAGAATTGTAGTTTGACCCAGATCTGCTGGCCATATCACTCACTTACAGGATGGAAATCTGTGAAATGAAGCCTGCGTATCTATTAGGTGAGAGAATCTCAAGTGTGTCTAACCACTAAAAAGGAAATGGTAGAGCCACATCTTCTGATTATAGGGATCTAAAAAAGAATCTTAAATGCGCGAGCCCGGAGTCGAACCGGGGGCTCAAAGATGGCAACTTTGAATTTTACCGCTAAACCACTCGCGCTTGTTCTTGTAAGATGCTTCTGTATTGATTGGTAGATGGAACTTGATGACTATTGCCATCCTCATCCATTAAGCCAATCTCATGAATACTCTGAAAGCTCTGTGAGTCTACGTTTTTCACACAGAACTGTGGTATTCAATATAAATTGTCTTTGCCAGAACAGAGTTCTCATACGGGTCTTTTTTGTGAGCAAAATGTCTGTTGAAAAATCAAATCTCATCAGCACTGCAAGAGAATTTAGATACGGTATTGAGGAAGGACATATTGCGAAAAGACCTACTAAGGAAGACCATTTCAGGAAACGTATATGGATCAATTCAGCAGTGTCTTAGATCTTCATCTGAAAGTGGTTTAATCTTCTAATTAATTACTAATTATTGCCTCATTTGAGAAAGTCCCCTGGGTGATATATATCTATTGTTCTTTCCCGAAGCGAGCATCTCTTTATCCCTCTCAGCTACTGTCCTCCCCACAAAGACTACAGCACACGCTTTTGAGAGGCACAAGCATCCCATTCAATAGTACAAATCAGGACAGTGGTATGCCACTTCCCTTATTTAATAGGTCCTTTCTCACTCGGTTTTGTGGCATTCTGCAGATGTATACATTGGATGCCTCGAAAATGTTGGTTGCGATCTTCATTGTCTTACCCCAAAACGGAAATCAAGATGTCCCTTCAGTCTTCAACAAACCAAACAAACAACTACCAGTGCTAGAGTTAATTACATGCATATAGTGATTTTTTAGTGAATATTGAAGTTTATATTTTCAAGGAGGTTTTATTTTTGCCTCATGTTAGTTTCCAATTATAAATCGTGGCTAATCCCCCGATGTCCAGGCCATTTCATTAGACCTTTTTTACTATCCAACACTAAATATATCAGTTTTAATTATGCAACCAACCACTATTGCTTCTTCTGCCGTTCCACAGGACCAATCCTCTGAGGCCAACGACAATGGTCTTATTCTGAGACTTTGGGGAAACCAGTGGTACACCTGTACCGTCGCCTGAATTATCTTTGTTTGTTTACGTAGATATTCAGTGATAACACGGACTTTTGATCCTTCTTCTTTTAACACATTGAGCACGCCACTATATATGGACAAAATTGTTATTTTCTTTCTTCTCTCAGGTGCTGCTAATACCATTTTTTGCCTCTTTGAATATATAAATCTCGCTTAGCTTCTGTCTCAATTTTAGGTGTTTGTTTTCAACCGCTTCTGGCTGTTTATATGCTCTTTAATGTATGATCTAAGTTTTGCTTCCAAACCTATTATATTAAAAAACTAAATAATCTATTTCTTATTCCAAACTACACCGGTTGAAAGCAATAATACATATCGAAAGTACTCAGAAAAGTGGTCACGGACCTATAATAAAAGTAGAGGAAGTACAATCTATATACCCAAAGAAATTTAGAAAAGAAAACTGAAAATCAAACAATTAATCGTTTACCAGAACGAGTAAATTATATTCAAGACCAAAGAAGTGTAAGAATTCTCCAGCCTCTGATTGGTTTGTTAGGTGGCTCTGGATGGTCTTCAGCATCCTTGAACAAAACTTCCAACTCAACTTCATGTGGTCTCCAGAATCTTGTGCCCTTAGAGAACTTCCATCCGAAGTACAAACCAAACGCTAATGGAATAACAAAGTATGAGGAGAAGAACGATGAAATGAGGAAGTGACCCTTAATGAAGTTCTTGAAACCACCGGTAAGCAAGAATAAAACGGAGAAACCACCTGAGATCCAAGCAGCCTGTGGTGCAAATGCAATCGAGTGTGGAAGTCTAGAACGTGGAATACCCTGGACCTTCATGGCACGCGTCATGCAAATATGGTTAGCGGCAATAATAATCCACTCAAATAAAGTCTTAGCAGAGGATATACTCTGGAACCAAGAGAAGACATTAGCAGAACTAGTGGAGCAATTCATGTAAGCCAATGGCAAGAAAGCACAAGTGACGGCGTTACCGACCCATGGGACACCCCAACGGTTGGTTTTCAGGAACATCTTTGGAGCCTGACCCTTAACAGCAAGGGCAAAGAAGAGACGAGCAACATGAACAACAGCCTGGTTACCAGCAGAGAAAGCTGAAGTAAGGACAGCAGCGTTAACAATGTGTGGGAGGACCTTGATATTGGCGTTCTGCATAGCGACGACGAATGGAGAGGAAGAAGCGTTACCAGAAGAAGTAGCAATGAGTTTGTTGTTAGATGGAACAATCAAACCAAGACAGAAAGCAGCACCACACATGAGGAAAGTAACTCTGTAAAAGACTCTCTTACAAGCTGTGAAGACGGTCTTTCGTGGGTACTTGACTTCAGCAGCCAAGGATGGGACACCCTGAAGACCACCAAAGGAATAAACAGCACCCATCAAGGCCTTCCAGAAACCAACAAATCTACCAAGGGAACCGGTAAACATGTACTCAACAAATGGACCTGGGTGTCTCCAGTACTGGAAACCGATGCTCTGATGGTTTGGACCACCACCACAGGTGATGACGATAGAAACAATCATTAAACCAGTAAGCAAGGTGATCTTAATCATGGCAAAGTAAAACTCAATCTCACCATAGTACTGAATGTTGAAAGAGTTGAAAAGACAGATGAGGACAATAATAATGGAGATCCAGATCGCTTGGGACAAGTCGGACCAGTATGAGACAATCACGGCTGCGGCCGAGATCTCAGTAGGCATGATACCAGACCAGATGGAGATCCAGCCGTAGGCGAAACCCCAGGCTGGGTCAATGAACTGTTCAGCGTGACGCAATGTAGCAGATGTAGCTGGCATAAGGGAAGCACACTCAGCCATGCAACACTGGTTCAAACCAACAATGATAGCAATGATACTATAGGCAAGGAAACAGCCAAGAGGGCCTGCAGTGGCTAAGACACCACCGGAAGACAAAAAGATACCTGTACCAATGGTTGTGACCAAAGCAATCATTTGCAAGTGACGCTGCTTCAAAGAGTTATCCAATCTTGTTCTGTCTTCACCAAAAACAGCCTGCTCATCGTCATCCATAATGTGGATATCCACCACCGAGCTGATCTCAGCCACCTCGATATCTTGGTCAAAGTTCTTCTCGCCATAGTTACGCTTCTCATCGCTCCGTCCAGCAGAGCTGCTGGCCTTGAACTCAACGTCACCGGTTGCCCCGGTGTTGTAAGGATTGGACATTCTGCTGTTTGCCTGTGTGTATGTGATCTTTGGATTAGGGCCACCCACGAGTACTGCCAGAAAGCAACCGGACAAGTTGGGGAATACTACTTAATTTATACGGCACTATTAAGAAGACCCGCAAAGAACACAACAGATCTCAGGACGCCCTGGAAGAAATCACGCTCTTCGCAAATCAGCATGTACCCGTTGTATAATCTGGCTTGTCCGATCTTCGAAAGCTGTCGCGGATTCTTTGTTATCGGCTTATCAACAGCTTATTTCTTGATAACGCGCTGCGGGTTTTTGTCTTCTTGGATCATTCGACCACACAAGGGTTACGCAACTTTCAATGGCTGGAGAGCCAAGCCGGTTATATAACCGAAAGTGGAAGTTCCCGGCCTGTTCCTGCCGTTTACGACCAAAGCTTAGCTGGCATTCCTTGGCTCTTGCATCTTGTCGTATAATTATGTGTATCTGGGTTGAAGGAAAAGCTGCCACTTTTGCTACGCCAAGTGCCACGCTCAACTGACAAGCAGCGAGTTCAGAAGCCGTAACAGAAGTCTTGGTGATTACCCCAAGTTCTTTCTTTTTGTGTATAAATCACTCGTCAGGCGGCTTTGGCGGTTTTGGCAGCTTTGGCAGCTTTAGCAACTGCTTTTGCTGTGTTTGTCTGTATATGAAAGAACGCTATGTCCGTAGGCGTCTGTTTCGAGCTGATAAGATAATTCTCTTGCACGCAGCTTAGCGCCGTCTACGCTGACAGGCTCCTACAGACCAAGACAAAAATCCCTGCTAAAGCCACTACAAGACACAGTCCTGAGCATTGTGGATTGAAGAGATTGCTTGTTGAAACTCACGAGCTGATGCCGTGCTACGCTAAGGTGCTGTGGATTCGGGAGAGAGAGCATGTGTGTATGTATGTATGTCTATACGCGAAATGGCTCGTGTTGGAGTCTCAATGGCGTGATTAGAGGAGTAACGCCAAAGCCCACTTCTAAGAATTTGTCTCTCAATATAGCTGGTCTCCCAACTGCTCGAGACTAGACAAGACATTAACAGGTTTTTATAGAGAAAGCACCAGGCGCCCAGATGCCCCGTGGACATCCAGAAATATGATACTACTGTGGACAGTAGCAGTAGCGTGTTGGACAAGGACATTTGCTTGTCTGCCACAACGTACAATCAATTGCACACTTTTCCTAATGGCCCTAATGTGCATTGGACAATCTCATAGAGGCAGCTTCCCTTCCCCTAAATGCATTAGCAAAACATGATGCGCAGAGATAGTCTCCGTGACTATCGATCTGGAGCACTTCAATGCGCCCAGAACAAACACTCGGTGAGTGTTGCAACTCACTTCGTCGTTCTACAGGTGTGGTCTCGTATTTCCACAAGATGCCAAAATATAACAATGACAACGCTTATCCCTTGACAAGCTTGCTCTTGTTCATCTTCTGGACACTATAGGGCAAATTATCCGGGGCATTGAATGATTCAGGTCCATTTTCCAGGCATCTCAAAGGTCTCGAGGGTCCAACTGATGATCACCTGTTTCCGGCGGTCTGCGAGTTCTCGAGGGTCCTTCCTCTCTCGATACATGAGCCACTAATATTTCCCCATTTAGTTCTAAAAGCGGGACACTAGGTGTCAAAGCCCAGAAGCCCCCTCCTCTTCCTTCTCGCTTTTGCGTAATCTCTTATCAGATAACTGTCAGATGCCTGGTGCTTGCGGCCTGTAGTCAACATTACCGCATTAGGAATAATCTCCGGAGCCTCCGACCCTCAAGAAGCTTCCCCCATTGATGATTCTCCGACTCCCTCGCTCCTTCCTTCCCTCCTTTTCTTCTCTCCGCTCCCCCTTTTCCCACCCACGCTCTTATGGCTACAAACTGCCCCCCACGAATTTACTCCACAGAAAGATGTCAACAGCAAAGGCAGGTCTGCTAAATAGTTACGTGCCAGTACGCTTTTTCGCGAAACCACTGAATTCGCGAACATATGGCCAACAAGGAATAAAAGGGGAGCATGGTGTGCGGATGTATGACATGTGAGAGAAAGCAAACGATCCATTCCATTTCATATTTAGTCCAAGTACGCGTTCCCATTACGCCTCTAGTTGATATATATCAAATAGCAAAGTGGCAAAGCGAAAGTCAGATATTTCAAAGGAAAGGACCATCTGTTTTAATTTCTGCAAAAAGCACAATGTCGAAAAGAACAACAAGATCAATGAAGAACGCGACCGCTTCCGACTCCACGACTGTGTCCCAGGCTGTGCAAGAGGACTCCACCAACGCCATCGCTGATGACAGCATTGACTCTGGCGATGAAGTGACCATCAAGCCGCCTATCAGAAGAAGATCGTCGATTTTTTCGTTGACTGACCGCACCCCATTGGATCCGCCTGACCAATCTGACTTTGTCAAGTTTACCTCGGATGAGTACCATTTCAGTTTGATCAGAAACCTTCATCTCGCCGACTTCATCACATTACTCAATGGGTTCTCCGGCTTCTATTCAATCGTCTCATGTTTGAGATTCACTCTCACCGGCCAGCCGCATTATGTCCAGCGAGCACACTTCTTCATCTTACTCGGCCTCTTCTTCGATTTCTTTGATGGCCGCGTGGCAAGAATCAGAAACAAGTCATCCCTTATGGGCCAGGAGTTGGACTCTTTGGCCGACTTAATCTCCTTCGGCGTTGCTCCTGCCTCCATCGCCTTTGCCATTGGCTTCCAGACTACAGTTGATGTTCTAATCCTCTCGTTTTTTGTCCTCTGCGGATTGACGAGATTGGCTAGATTCAACGTCACCGTCACCACCATCCCAAAGGACATGACTGGTAAGTCAAAGTACTTTGAGGGTTTGCCAATCCCAACGTCATTGGCCCTTGTGGGTACAATGGCCTACCTGGTGCATAAGGACCTTGTTGGTGAGGCGATCCCATACGGAACCTTGTTGAGCAACAACTTTTTCGAGTTCCACCCATTGGTGTTGGTGTTCTTCACCCATGGATGTTGCTTCGTATCCAAGTCTCTTAAGATTCCAAAACCATAGATTACACCTCGAGTGCTATTGGTGTATCCTTAATATTAAAAACGTCTGTGAATCCTGTAATTTTACATGTATGGAAATAATGTCTCGTACCTTTATCCGAGGTGATAGTTTGTATTATGAAGTGAGGGCAGTCAAGAACCAGGGTGTTTGAGATGCGCGGTCTCACAGCTATACGAAAGATACGCAAATATATCAACCTCCTCTACTTATTACTCATCGGTTATTTTTATAGATTGAAACAGATTATGTCACCACAGCATTGACCTCTCACACATATTTTTGCCAGTGCTAAGACGCATGCGGCTGTCGCGGGATAGTTCTAGAATTTGGTGAGCCGATATATGAAGGGATTTTAGGAGAAGCGGGGCGAGGCACACTGATACTGGTCTCACCATAACAAACACGAACACTTTGGATATTTTGGGTTCTGTGTTGCCGAGTTTGGTGCTCTACGTTAAAGCCTTGTTGCAATTGATCCCGCGGCCACACACCGAAACTTAATCTCTTGGCCCATTACCAGCCCAGGATTTTTTTGGCTTCTGTACGCTTGCTACCCTTGTCCTCTTCACTCCTCAGATACATATAGAAACAACAGCCAAGGGATGATGGAACACGTTGACGACACTATCCTGCCTAAAACCAATTACCACTCTCCTTTTTACTCAGCCATCCCACCGCTGTCGTCTCCAACGGAGACGCTCTCGAGAAGATTCGAGCTCTGGCGCCAGATCATCAAATCACTTGTCAACTACTTCAAAGCGGCATCTGTTGCAACCAACCAGTTCTCCATAATCAACAACAACATTGTGGACACGATATCTTTTCCGTTCTTTACATCACTGCATAAAACCACCCTCAAAGGCGATCTCCATGAAATCAAAGAACCAGCTGTCGAAAACAAAAAGAAACAGTCGTTCTTTGCACCTTTCGGCAGTGGCGCTATCCAGGACGCGCAGATATTGCTCAAAAAGTACCATCTCAACATGGCGCAGCAACAGATCAAGATCGTGCACCAGTTACAGACAGATATCATTCCAAGATTAGAGGAATTACAAAAGGATCTCTTTACGAAGATCAGAGAGATCAAAGGACTGAATGGAGACTTTAAGAATAACTTGAAGGAAGAGATTGCCTTATCTGGCCAATGCCTTGATGACTATCTCACTGCTGTCCGTGCCCTGGATCATGGAGATGAATCGGGACTTCACTCCAAGACTGATCCTTTTTTGCTGCGTATCAAGCTGGAGTTACAATTAAAGCAGCAGCTGAATCAAGAAAACTATTTGGAGGAAGCTTTCATCAACTTGCAGATTACCGGTTTGGAGCTGGAAAAGATCATATTCAAAGAGATCCAGGATGCTTTGAACAAATATTCTGAACTAATTTCACAGGAGATTTTTGTGATGTACAACGACCTGATCAATGAGCTACACGAGGGTATCATTTCAAGAAAGCCTTACTTTGAATGGGATGACTTCATCGGTAGGGATGATGGTAAAAACTTCCTCAAACTTACACACAACCAGAACCTTCCAGTTCCAAGGAAAATTTCCACCATTCAATACCCTTATAACAAACACCTGATCTCCAAAAGTATTCGAAGTGGATCTTTCCTAAAGAAGTCTAAAATTTTGAAAAATTATACGAAATCTTTCTTCATTCTGACCATGAATTATCTTCACGAGTTCAAATCCTCAAACTTATTGGAAAATCTCACACCAGTGAACTCTATCAAGTTGAATGAATGCATCCTGACCGAGTCCACCGAAAACAAGTTCCAATTGCATGTCATGTCATCAAGCAGTTTGAAAGGACACAACTATGTGTTTAAACGGATCCCTGATGAGCTCTCTGAGCACGATTTCAAGAAATGGATCTTTGATTTGAAGTCCTTGACTTCATTCAACACATTTTCAGAACGTATCCAATTTGTTTCCCACCGACTTTCCACTGGCAGCTCCAGCTCCACTGCTGGAACACCAAGGTTTGAGATCCCAAACCCTATGGAGAACATGAGTGAGGTCTCAAAAAAACTGCAAGATATTCAGGACAGCTATTCTGCGCCAAAGCTGGGGGCTGGGACCCCGTATACTCATGACAATGGCAGTTACAATCATTTGATCTCTGCGGCAACCCCACAATCAGTGAAGTCGGCAAAGGAGACGCCAATTCAAAAACCGCAGGAAAATGTTATCCCACGGAACAAATCACCAGCAGGACAGCAGCACCCGATGTACAGCACTACAAAGCGAAATGCATCTTCTGGGTCGAGCAAACTGTCGCTCAACACGATGAACCTACCTACTGTTGAAATCCAGGCACCTACGCCTATACAGGCGCCTACGCCTGTGAAAGTGCCTGCCCCAATACAGGCCGAGCAACCTGTGAGCATCCTAAAGCATAGTGAAGACTCGCATCATCAGGAGTGCAATGATTCCTCGGCGGCTTCGATCCACTCGGCCTCTGAGCTATTCCGATCACCTACGCCGGCCATTGGCGACTTGCGAGAGCAGAGAATAGAGAACAAGCACATCGATCTAGGACAGCCATTGTACAGTGGCGATGAGAGTGTGCCCTCGCCGGTGGACGGTCCACAGCTAGAGTGGGTTATGGACGCCATTAGACGCGGGCCCGTTGCGTAAGCTTGGTATATATACACATTTAGATTACAATACATAGGAGTCATTTGGTTTCTGTTTCTTCTTTTGCTTTGTGTGCATGTGTGCTGTCAGTCAAGATCAGCCAGTAGGATGAGAGTCATTCAGATATTATGTATGTGCGGATATAACTGTTTGTAAGCGAGAGTTTGGCCTTGGTGCCGTTGTGGGGTTTTGTGCAATGACTCCGGCAAAACCAAGCAGGGCGATGAGATCTCAATGAGATCCAGCTAAACCTCAAATGCGGTCCCCTCCGGGGCCCTCCAGGCCCCACAACAGCAGGTGTAGTATTTAAAACCAGTAATCGAATAGAGCCAAAGCCGTACTACATACACGCACCAGCGTCTCTTCCAGTGTAAACAGCACAGAACGCCGAGGCACAGCGCTGCGGTTAACACTTCTCAAACTGGCAATAGAGATCAGTGTGGAGAACGAGCTGAAAAGCGGGACACCTGCACACCACACCGCCTACCTGGCCTTTCCCCTCACTGATGGGCGAGCCCCGTCCGGTGTATGTGCTCGGGTTCTATTGGCGTGGGCTCCTGGGCTCTTGGGCTCCTGGGCTCCTAAGCTCCTTTATGGGCTTCTTTCTGAAATTCTTTCTGGCTCTTTGCACAGGCACTGGGTGTGTCGTGGTGACACCAGCTCTAGCAAACCCCTGTTACCCAGCACCAATCCGCCGCCCCTGTCTCCCATACAACCCAAGTGAGTCAGCTCCCGGAAGCCCGAAACGCGAGCGAGAGGCTGAGCGGCTCGGAAAAAAAAATTGCGGTTTGCACCACATATTGTTCCGCTCCTCGTCATTTGCACCGCTCTGTTTCGAGCCTCGAGATGACTGATTCACTGGAAAAGTGGCGTTGATGTATGTGGATATATATAAGATGACTCTGTTCTCTGTTTCTGTGTTGTAACGCTGCTGGATTGTGTGCTTGAGGCCTCTAGTTTTCACAGACACGCATCAAACACAAACAAGGGCCCACACCCCAACACACAAAGAGCTCATCTCTTGTCCCCTCACCAGCTCTCACCTGTTTATTTTTTTGGGCGGCTTTTCCGCTTACCAACAGACTAACCACTTGTGACTTCTCAGCCGCTGAACAGACACAGATATATATATACACACCGATCTGTGTGTCAGCCTCTCCTCTCCGCAGCCGTGTTTCTTGAGCTCTTTCACAAGCGATGAACACGATCCCCCATATATCCCAGGAGAAGCTCATCATCGTGATGGTCGGACTCCCCGCCAGGGGTAAGTCTTACATCACAAAGAAGATATCCAACTACCTCCAGTGGCTCAACATTGATAATAAGGTCTTCAACGTGGGCAACAAGCGCAGGCGCAACTTGGACGATGAGCAAAACGCAGACTTCTTTGACCCAACCCATAAGGACAATGTAAAAATCAGAGATGGGTTGGCCATAGACACACTGGATGAAGTTTTGGAGTACTTGGGTAGCAACGGACAGGTTGGTATCTTGGACGCTACCAACTCAACCGTCAAGAGAAGACGCATGGTCATTGACTATGTCAACTCCAAGTGCACCCAGGGGTGTAACATCTTGTTTTTGGAGTCCATATGCAATAGCCAGTCAATCATTGAACAGAATATCCTCCTCAAGCTCAATGGCCCAGACTACAAGGACCACACCAACAAATCTCTAGCTCTCAAAGACTTCAAAAAGAGATTACAAAACTATGAGACGGTGTATGAGACTATCCATCACTCTGAATTCAACGAAGATGAGTCGTGTCAATATTTGAAGATTGTTGACATCTATTCCCTCAAGGCTTTCAACATCCAGGGATTCTTGCCAATAATGCTTCACAACTTCCTCAAACATTTCAACATCACACAAAAAAAAATTTGGGTCTCGTTGGATCACATTGATTTCAAGGACATTAAAACAATTGTGAATACAGCAGATTTGACTGTGTTCAACTCATCAGAGTCAGCTACAAAGCGCATCCCTGCATCAATGTCACTGGACCAAGTGCACGGCCTCATCTTGGACTTGGAGGCCTCACAAAGGGATATCCTTGTTCAATCACAGGATGAGCTACTCATAAATGGGCTAATGAAGTACTTCAGCTTGCTGAAAGACTGCCACCCAGACCTCAACACTCACTTGTTGTGCATCCTCCCTCACCACTACTCAGTTGGGCTACAAAAGTTCAATTTGCATGAAATCCCAGAGATGACAAGATCAAATTCAACCATTTCGAACACATCAAGTGTTTTAACTCCAAGAGAAGATCTCGATTGGACTCAGTTCAACTACCAAAACTTGAACTTGTCTGAACTCTCTTCAAAACTTGAGCAATTGAAAAACTGATCTTGATTTAATCTCATTGTTACTTTATGATTACTACACGATCTCATGACCCCCATCCAGATGTGTTCTCCTTCTACTTCTAACGATTCACCATGACCTTTCTCACCATTTTTATACACTTATACAACATCTGCTGGACACATGAAGTATACCACTACCAAAGGAATTCCTGTTAATATTACCACAAACCACAAAAGTTTATTTTGCATGTTTATTTCATCTTCTAATTCTCAACAAGTAGATACATATATATAGGTCATAAATCATTGAATAGTTATATCAACGGAAAGGAGGCCTCGTGTCCTTCTGAACAGCATCTCGATGTCTCCCCTCACTTGCCTTCGTAGGCTTTGTAATCCCACCAGTAACACGTCTTCCGACTGGGATTTTGCTCTGTTGCGATTGTTGTGTTTGCTTAAGTGCTGCTGTCCTCTGTCGTTGTTGTTTCTGTGGCTGTGGCTGTGGCCTTTGTGGGATGCTCGAAGCCCTTCTTGATGTGGGCTGTACTAAGAAAGACCCATCCTCGTCATTTGTCATGTATGTATCATCTGAACGGTCTTGCTCCTTGAAATAGTGCTCCAACCTATCGATCTTTTCTCTGATCTCATCCTGATTGAAGTTCTTAAAGTTGGGTATCTCATTGAACTCAACTGTGTAAGCATTAATTTGCAGCCCGTAAAGAAAACTGGCAAATGATTCGTTAAAGTTATTCAGAGATTCGTGAATCGACTGAATCTGTTGCACGTTCGAGTCCAGGTCCACCAGGTTATCACTAAGCTCACTAAACGACGGAATGAACTGGTCCAATGGTGTGCGTTCGGTATCAATCTCATAGTGAAGACCAGGAGATGGATGAATATTTGAAGTGCGTGAGCCGCGATGTGGTGTAGAAGTTCTGGACTCCTTCTTTGACATTCTATTTGGCCTTTAGCTTTGTTGCTTTTGATATTCGGTTGTTATTCGGTTGTTATTCTGTGTTATATTTTGTTTACGCGTCGTACACTTTGTTGTGTATATGAGGTGCGCGGATATTGACACTTGTAAAAATGGCAGATATATATGTCCAAGCTATACCCTTCATGAGGTATATATGTCACCATACACATTATAAAAGCACTATATACATTTGAAACCACTTCTATTAATGAAACAAGTATCACATATGTCTTCCAGCGTGTCTAATCTTCTCTGCTAGTGGATCTTTAGGTGTCTTCTTTAACACAAGGAAGAGCAAGATGGAAGAGGCAAAAGACAAGCCGTACCATGTTACAATGTACTGCAGATGGTTGTTTCTGATATCCAAAGACGCAGTTCTACCCACTGGAACTCCTGCTTTCATCATCTGGTACTCTGAAAACTCCTGACACTCCTCTGGTCTCAATTGCTTCAAGATTATGGAGTCATGTGTTTTGGCCTTGGCCCAGAACTTCCACCATGGTTTTGGCTCGGTGACGACTTTCGTCTCAATTGGGTGGTCATACAAATCTCTTATAGCAGCAGCATGAAGTCTCATGCATCCAGTAAACTCTGTCATCTCATCATAATCCAACACATGCCACAATCTAGATTCTGAATCCAACTTATCCATTGTCAATGCGGCCTTCGGATTGATCTTCTTAATGATACATTCAATAGTGACCTCATGCTGTGGCACAGATAAATGTTGTAAACTTCTTCTCGTTGGGATAACTTTATCATCTGGCACAAATCCACGCTCTACTAAAATATCTGGGCCACCGTCAGATCTAACCAATGGTGTGTACAACACATAGCCCTTCATCTCGTGCTTGACCTTTGGACCAACAAAGACTTCCCTCGAATGATCAAACTTACCGGTGATCAAAACACGTCTATATTGCCAGTCCTCCGCATCCTCTGGTTGAATGTTCTTAGGTAATGGGATTGGCTCGTACGTGAGACGGTCTTCGCATGTAGCAATAAGGTTGTTCTTCCATTTCAAACGTCTCATTTGCCATGTCCCTAGCATAAATGAAATTACAGGCATCAAGATAAGCAATGAGAGGAAAATATACTTAGAAATGGTCCACTCTTCCTTCTCGGTGCTCTTTACGGGCTTCCAATCGACATTAGAGGTAATCACAGTTCTCTCGGAAGCGATCTGTGGTCTGTTCATCATCAAAGGTTTAACAGTAGACTGGTGCTGCCATTGTAAGGCAAAACGGCGCCCCGCCGAAACCCTCAGTGGACTTATAAGGCTTTTTGGCCCTATGAGTGATAAAGAAGTACGAAACATTCTCCTATGATTTAACTTGGGCGAAGTTCGGATGAAGTAACAGTCTCGGGAATATTGCTTATTATGCGAAGGTGAAAGGCTTCTTCGGGCTTTGGAGATCTGTAGAATAATGTAAAAAACATGAAAATGTCCGAAACAGGAAGTTGATGTGGAAAACTATTATCTGAGTCTTTCAGCTATTACTACTACTACTACTACTACTACTACTACTACTACTACTACTACTACTACTACTACTACTACTACTAATGTTGATTTCATTAATGTTGATTTCATTAATGTTTATTTCATAACAATTGCGTGAATAATTTTAAATTCCATAACTTAACCAAATAAATAACAAATAAAGAAATAACCAAAATCATAAGAGAAGCATTTAAGATGCAAGTACAATTATGTTCTCTTCTCAATGTCATCAATGAACAATTCTTTACCGTCTGAAGAAGACTTTGAAATGTTCTCCACAAATTGGTCACTTTGTTTCAACTCAATCTCACCATTTTCTGCCTCTCTGATGTGTGCAATACCAGAGTTGTCAGGACACAACTCTGCACCGCGTCTTCCAATCAAGTACCATGGCAAGTTGAACAACTCCTCCATAGATTCCAAAGAACGACCAGAAATCTCTGGAAGGAAGAACCAAGCCCAAAAGAGACCCAGTGCAAGAACACCAACAGCAAAGAAGAAGGTACCAGCTGGAGTCAATGAAATCATCATAGTTGGGATGGCCTTTGTGTTACCATATTGGTTTGCAAAGTGGAAAGCCATAATCAAACCTGTACCAACGTTACGAACTCTCAATGGCAACATTTCAGAGTTGATCAAGTATTGAATAGAGTTCCAACCAAATGTCCAACCCACACCTGCAATAAACAACATTGCCAGTGCACCAACACCTGCGCGTGATTCAGAATTCGACATAACGTAATCAGACTCAGTAGCCCTTGGAACAATCTGGAGGAAAATGGCGTAATACAAAGTAGCAAACATTTGAACAGAAATACCAAGGTAAAGTGCTCTTTTTCTACCCAGGAAGTCAATAAGGAAGAATGCACCGAGGTAAGCACCAGTGAATTTAACGACGGCAAGGATGGAGGAGTAGAGCAACTTCTTGGTACCAGTGACACCGACCAATGCGGTCAACTCAGGCATGTATATCGTGATAGCGGAAGCACAAGACCATTGAGAAAGAATCTGGCCGGTAACACCAAGGAGCACTCTGAATCTAATGGACTTGACAAACAAGAGTTCCTTAATGATGTCCACTTTGGAGATAGAGCCAACTTCAGCTTGTTCTTGAGCAAGCTGCTCCTGAATATCAGAAATTTCTGAAAGAACGTAAGGATGATTTGGAGCTAGACCTCTAATTTTTGATAAGTTTTTGTAAGCCTTGTCAATCTTACCAACCTTGACCAACCATCTGGGGGATTCAAGGCAGAAAATAGAAGCACAAGTGAGCATACCAGCAAGGACAATCTTTAAAGAAGTTGGGACTCTCCACAAGTTGTCGTCTGTGGTCTTCATGTGTAAAGCACAGCCGTAGTTCGCAAAGTTTGCAACTAAAGAACCCAAGTAGACTGCACCCGCAAAGATACAGTTACACAAGCCTCTAATGTTTTTTGGAGAAACCTCTGATAAGTAACAAGGACCGATGACGACGGTCTGTCCAATGGAAAGACCTTCAATCAATCTTCCAGCATACAACTGACCAACAGACTTAGAAGAGACCTGGATTGATGCACCAACTATCCAGCCGATACAGCATCCCTGGAGGGTTCTGATACGCCCAAATCTGTCCACGAGGTACATGGCTAGAATACAACCACCGATGGACCCAAGCTGGACCATGGAGGATATGTTTGACTTCAAGTTTGCGAGCTCTGTGTCGCTTTTATTCTTGTCTAGAAGGCCGAATCTAAGTTGGAAGGAGTGCTGTGCCATTGTACCAGCCGAGTTACCCTCATCGTAACCACGGGCACAACCAAGCACACCAAAGACGAACACCGCGAAGAAGAGCGTACGATTATACAGCTCTGATGGCGTGTCGCCTGTGTTATAGAACTTTGCAAAGAAAGACTGCTTCTTCCCTGACATAGTGGGTCTTGTGTAGCTGCCTATGAGACGGAATCCAAACTGGGTAAGGTATCTACAGGGGATTCCGGTAGCTTATGTACTCGACGTCATCAATAAAGAGAAAAATGCAAGGCGAGTGGTTATATCTTTCTACATCTCCTTGCGTGCCCTCTGGTTGCGGAAAAGTGAGGCTGCTGTTGCCAAACTTGGAACTCCCAGAGGGGATAACGGGAGTCAACGGGAAAGAACCGGGTAGGGGGATTAGAGGAGTCACTTTATGATTAACTACGCTTGCGTGTGGGGAGAAGACCGCGGTGGGAAAGGGTGCTCGGTGGGGTTGTTCGACTCCAGGGCTCTTCAGGTGCTGTTGGAATAGAGAATCCAGTGTAACGCTGATTGGAGGCCCATGGGTGTATTATATCGTACAATCACGGGTGCTGTCGACCACACCGTCCTCCCTAGAGTGCAAACGATCACGCGGTGGACTAATCACCAGCAGTGGGTACGTGACCGCCTGTAAACATGACGACTGTTCCGCAGAAACGAGCGCTGGAATGGGACGTCCCCCTAAAAGAGGTCCCTGCGCCTGACATCGTGTGATTGATTCCTCGCAAAAACTATATAAAACCGTAGTAGAGCACTAGATTGCTTCATGTTAGATGTATCTTGTAAATTATCCGTCTTGGTGCCAAACGTTGCTCAAGAGCGAAAAATGCCCAGATCGGCCGAGAGCAGCCAAGAGCACCAAGACCCGGTGAACAATAAGAGAGGGGTGTCCCCGTATATTGCGGTACAACGTTTTGCTGGGCACTAGAAATGAGCACCGTCGTGCTATTTGTGGCACAAATGTGTTTTGAGTCGTACTACTCGGGTTCCACCGCTCCACTTCCCACACCGCCGTACGCTGATGATTTTGCTATATCGTAGTTCTAGACGATTGGTCACACAAGGGGGGAAAGCGCTGGGGAAGCAAGGTAGCGGAACAATACGAACAGGAAGTCGGCTTTGTCCTAACGCTACTTTCAGGGATGCATCCCCAAGGCTACCCCCACACACCTTCCACAAAAGGGATGGATGAATGGGGAATGGTCCGCAGTTTGCTATTCGTAATATCAATTGATAAAGGGACCCCCCCTCCACCCAACATTCTGCGGACGTTTCTCGTTTGATTATATCTCGGGGCAGGCAGCCACGGGCTGCTGTGCCCACCCACTGTGGAGAGTGGAAAATAGATAGTGCACGCTATGCTGCTGGTGCCAGCGCCCCGTATACGAAAGAGAGCTTTGCTCTGTTGTCATAGTACGTGAAAAGATTTCTTTGGTACCCAACAGTGAAAAAAAAAAGCATGCTGGGAAAACATAAATGCAAGCACATCGATAGCACTCGGTCCGGTAGATTCTCCGCCTGCTGACAATATCTGAGCTCTCTATACTATACAACGCTAACCATATGTACTCACTCAGGAGAATAATGTCTGTCATTTAGATGGTTAGAGTGTGGCTGAAACTGCCACTGCACACTACACCTTCTTCACAAACATACTCCGTTGCAGAGATTAACTCAGATATCGTTAATCGAATATTCGGTGAAAGGTGTGTAAGACCCCAACCGATGTCTTATCATGAAATGGATCAACGGTAAGGAGGACTGTTCACACTCTGCGTCTTTTCCAGATAGCTACTTATCTGAATGATGGATGTCCGGGTGTTTGTTTTGAATGTATGGATGTTTTCCTGCAGATTTCATTAGACGCGGGGAATGATAACTAGTGATTAATATCTAAATAAAGATGACGTTTAATGAAACTAAACACATATTTTAATAAGGTTATTTTGAATCTCAGCGGCAAGTAGTAAAATCATCAAAAAGGAACGAAAAGAAAACAGAAAATACCAGATTATGTGATCTTAAAATTCAAGTATCAAAAGTGAAATTTAACAATTGGGAAAAATTTAACAGTATGTAAATTACATAAAGAAAAAATAGTCAAGCGATAGTACAGGTGTACCACTGATTACCCCAACCACGCATAATAACACCGTGGTCGTTGGATTCGGAGTCGTCTTTTGGAGAAGCAGCGGAAGTAAAAGTAACTGGCTGCATATTGCAGAGTATCGGAAGAAGCGAGTGAGTAGTTTGTTTGAAAATGACAAAGTGTAGACGAACAGAAAACCCAACCCTGTTGTCTTCTTGAAGATAGCAGTCCTTCCAACACCTTTTTATATTGTTTTCAAACAGTTTATTGTGATACATTAGGTATACTGTGATTGTATCAAATCTGTATTGAATTAAGTTTGATTAAAGTGTTCTTTCGCTCTTCGCACAACATGTTTCCTGATCTGGCACCTCATGAACAAATTCAAAGCATTTAGTCTACCCGATCCAGGTTATACAATAGCCAGTAGAGACACATCTGCTACTACAACACATCCTAAACCCCTACACTCTATAAAACAAGCGACAAATGCGGAAATTCATCGGGGAGCTCCAACCATACATCAAGAAAATTATGCGTTATCATGCATCATACCTAATTGGTTAAGAACAATAGGAATTGGCGCTGAACTGTGACAAAAAGCACATTTGGGCCGCTAAAGTTGTAGTTCAATTCAACAATTTCCTTAAATCATAGGCCAAAGGAATAACGTAACTTGTACTGCTGTTCAGATCACGAGAAAGTCTTTTATTTACTAAGTAAGGAAACATGCGGGAATTGATCAGAACGCGCACACTGAGATAACCCACAACCTCGATGACAGCAAATCAAAAAAGTTATGGTGCTTTAAAACTTCTTCGAAAACATGCATGAAGAAACAAAAAAAAAGAATGATGATACTGAAAACTTATTTGGATGAGGTTAGATCGAACTACTAACTAATTACAAGAAGCTGGTGGTTGTCTTTGGCTTCGAAGGACTGGTCGGTTAGAGAGTAAATGGTCATTAGTTTACTACCCGTCTAGGGAGACAAAGTAAAGAAGAGAGAATGTGTGTGTGTAATCAAGTCAAAACAACTTAGAAACAAATTTGAAATTGTGCTGTTTATGTATCCATTACACTGTTGAGTTGATCTGGAGTTCATGACAGGATTCGCCGTCTCAGAACTCATTGATATTGATGAAAAAGGAAACCAGCGCGATCCCCTACTAGATATCCTTTCTATATAACAACTTTCGATATACACCATATGTAATTTCATTTTTTATATATGTGCAAATAGTAGCTGAAGTTTAATGCTAATCTATTTCTGATGAAATACGGTGGTTTTTTGATGGCATAGAAGGGTTTCAAGATAATCTTCAAATTGGATAACCAACTATTTACTCCACTATGTATCAATTGTATGGCTTTCAAAATTCTTAGAACAGCTGCAACCTACAAGTGTTTTTTAAAAAAATCAATAGTCATATCACATTAGTATAAAAATAATTCATATAGGGGACTTGAGAAAGTAAAAAATAACTAGGTAAAAATAGCCAAAGATCCAGCAATGGTATAATAAACGGATAATAGAGATCAAGTGAAATACCTTTCACATCCATCTAGCTTTAACAGCGTTGAAGGTTGAAGGTCTTGCCACAAGACCATCATCAACGACTTCGAACTCTTGCCAGGTGTGGTCGGCGTATTCAGAAACTTTTTTCTGCAAAAATTCAATAGCCTCCAACTGATTGAACTTCGCACCACTTTCGATTTGTTGATTCATTTTGTTTTTGTATAACGCAATTCTATCAGAAAGAACATCCAATCTGTAGTTCATATACTCCTTGTAGAAATCATTGTAACGGGAACCTGACAATACAGAAGGCTTAACGGTGGATATGGCACACTCATCCATCATTGGATCTTTTGGTCTGAAAGAGCAGACAGCAGTGATTCTCTCTGTAAAGTCACCTCTTGGTTTAGTAGCGATGTGTCTGAGGATGCGACCCTGAAGGACATTACACCAACCCTGCTTTGGGCCTTGAACTTTGGCGACGGTACCATCACCCATCATTAAAGCAGTCTCACCACCAACCATGTTGGTTGTGTCAGATAACATAAGAACACAGACAAACTGTGGAGAATCATAGTGCCACGAAACGATGCCAGGGATATCATCTGGGTTAGTTGGTTCGGAGTCTTCAGGCTCAACAATAATCTTAGTGGAAGTCTGCTTGACACTTATGTTGGTATGAGAGATTTCGTAGTCAAACTGATGAACCAGCTCAACGCCAGCCATCTTACTCATAATTTCCATGACCTTTGGGTGGTTCCAAGCCTGGTTGGTGAACGGGGCATAGTCCATATAACCTCTAATGTACATGTCCTTGTCACCAGTAGTTGAGTTGTTGTTCATACGACCAACGCGGGAAAAGGTATCTTTCTGGAACATCTCGTATCTCATAATTGCAATAGCCTCTGGTGTAAATAATGGGAATGGCTCAGAGACACCAATATCTGATATTGGTGTTTGATGAAACTCGGTGTGTCCCAACTCCGACAAAGTAAGTCTCTTAGTTTTGGTATAGTAGTCATCCGTCCAAAGTAAGTGCTTTGTGACGTCAAACTGGATGGAAGATGGGTCAGAGATCCCAAACTTATGAACCTCTTTAGGGATTGGAGCAAGATATTCTTCATATACATCCTTTGGGACGTCATATTGGTGGTTATCGTTGAGAACGTCCTCCGTAAGGACTGTTGGAAGAACGGCAGTAGGCATGATAAGCAGCTAACTTTCGGGCGAATACTGACGAATATAGCGATAATTTTGTTAAACAGAAAAGCAGAGGGTGAGCTTTCTTTTATAATTGTTGGTAAAATTGGGTGTAGAAAAGAAGCATAACTTGTAATCTTAAGATAATTCCGGACTCTTTGGAGATCGATACCCTTTTTGGTCCTATTTAAAGCAATGATAAGGCAGCGCAAAAGGGAACAACTAATGCTTCATGCATGGAAAATCAGCAGAAGATGCGGCGTAGTACCTGAAATACACTCAAAACTGGGATGAACGGATTATGCCAATAAAATATTGTTCTAATGACTTGTACAATCTCACCGAGAGAAGAGGGTCCTCAACAACTACATCCTCTGCTTATACAAGACATATGATGAGTTGAAAGACCATATCGCCAAGACATACTAGAGCTACAATTGTGGCAACATAGCCACTTCTGAGTATCCACAGATCAAATTTTGGAAATAATCCCTATGTACACCCTTTTCCTCAAATGTTGATAAAGCCTTGGATAAGTTGATGCTTTTATAATTCGTCGTCTTCAGCTACCCCATGGGCTCATCAACAAGGGGACACCTTCCTCATGGGGGTTTGGTATTCTCAGTGTGTTTCTGGTTCAAAGTCTAGACCAACTTCACTCCTTCCCACTCTCGTTTGTCTTGCCCCTGATGAGAAGATTCCCATTTCGGCAAATCGACCCCTTCGTCTGTAAACAGAGACGCACTCTAAAATAGGGGCGGCCACGACCAGCAGTAGAGCAGATACACTGGGAACTTGTGGAGACGTTCGAGTGTTGGACATTAGTGAGTAGAGATGTTGACCTATAGACTAATATAACTCATGATCTAGAATATGAGAGGTTTAACTTGATTTTGTTGGCATATATATATATATGTTAGAAAGCTGTTCTGGTCTTGTCCTACATATAGACCAACTGATAAGACGTTCCGCGATACAAATACTTTCACTGAACTACAACAGACTTTGCGCTCCTGAATCCGTCATGTTTTTAAAGTAGGGAAATTTGTTCTGGGTTGGATTTTGGACCCGGGTCAACTATACATGCTTTACTCCAGCTAACTTCTAGGGTTCCAGCATCTTGAAATGGATATTTGTTTCCATTATTGATAAGAAATCGAGCAAGGACAAAGGTAATGTGTCCCCTACCGCATGTATAGACGGAGTACGGGAAAACACACTATATGTGACAACAACAAATGACTCGAACTGTCTTGTAACCAGTTGCGGGTCCGTCAGCAAACTGATCTGGTTATGCTTCTCATGTATCTGAATGTATCGACAGTAATGAAGAGGCAGAACCAACAAGAAGAAAATGTTTGATTTAGAAGACGTTGGTCAACTAAAAGAGAATGAGCCTGAATTTGGGTTGCCAATTCTTACCACTACCAGATTGAACTTGCAGCATCAAACTGGGGAAAATTAACCAGATTTCCGAGACATATGGAGTTGACAATAGTAATGAGCTATTGATAAAACTACTGTACATACAGACTGACCTGGGTATCAGACCCGGGGGTGTAGGGTCTCTGCGCAAGTGAGAACATGCAGAAACTCTTCTACAGACAATTGTACTGAAATATAATGAAGATATTTCTCAGTAACTCGGGTGCTACTCGATTATTATTTAGTTCTGCATGATGTTTAATGTTGCAGTTTGTATATTATAGAGCGAGAATGATTGCAACTAAGACAGCTTGCTATTTTTCAATGGTGATCCACAGAGTATATTTCTTGACTCAATCAGACAGATCTATTTGAGAATAACGTATCCACGGACCTTGCTGATAGATTTATCCTTTTATTATTTATCATTTATAACTCAAATTTTGTAAGATGCTTCATCTCTGTTCCTATCTTCCTTGAGTACAATCACGATTTGAATCTTATCGTGTAGTTGCGCGTAGGATCGGCCACTGACATGTGTGTTGATCATGCATGTCGAAATGTTAGCCCAACTTCCCATATCCCATGGTATATATTTAACCCGATAAAGGCATAATTACAGAAGTACACTACTATATAAAATGGTTCGAATGCCTTCTCATTTTTCAGAATATAAGACCTCTAAAATATAGCTGATCAGCGAAGAGATAACACTGCTGGCCAGATCTCTCACTTCCGTTATGACTTCTTCTTATGACGAGAAGAAACGACCACTACATGTGGTTGAGTCTATGGACTTCGATGAAGGCACTAATGAATCATATAATATTCACCACCACGTTCAAACCACAAAGCGTACACTGAGCTCACGTAACCTCCATTTTATTGCATTGGGCGGTGCTATTGGTACTGGTCTCTTTGTGACCATCTCCACCGGTTTGCTATACGGTGGGCCTGCTGGTTTATTTCTGGCCTTCTTTTTTTGGACAATGGTGATATTTGGTGTGACTGCTTCCTGTGGTGAGTTTGTCGTTTATTTGCCTGTAGAATCTCCATTCACCCAGATGGCGGGTCGAGCTGTTGACAAGTCCTACGAGTGCGCTGTTGCATGGAACTACTACCTGATGATATCCATCTATATTCCATTTGAGATCACTGCTGTAAACGGTATGATTCATTATTGGAGAGATGACTACTCGCCAGCCATTGCCTTTTGTATACAGATTTTCATTTACACTTTGTTAAACGTATTGGCCGTTAAGTGGTTTGGTGAGTCTGAGTTTTACTTAACAATTGGTAAAATATTACTTGCTGGTGGACTTATTGTGTTTACTTTTATTACCATGGTTGGTGGTAATCCACAACACGATGCTTTTGGTTTTAGATATTGGAGCAATCCTGGAGCATTCAATCATGTCTACACGAACGGGTCAATGGGTCAATTCCATGGATTCATGGCTGCCTTGAACAAAGCATGCTTTACCATTGTTGGACCTGAGTATCTGTCCATGGTTGCCAATGAAGCCGGTCAAGAAACACGTAAGAATCTTGCTGGAACATTTCGTACTGTGTTCTACAGATTGATTGTGTTTTATGTAATGGGAGCTCTCTGTGTTGGGATTCTATTGCCATACAACGATCCGACTCTGAACAAGCTGGCGTCTACTGGATCTACTTCAAATGGCTCGTTCTCTCCATACATCATTGCTATGAATAATCTGGGTATTAAAGCTCTGCCTGATATTGTCAATGTTTTGTGTGTTTCTTCTGCTTTTTCTGCTGGTAACTCGTATGTTTACTGTTCTTCCAGAGCTTTGTATGGTATGGCAAAGCGTGGGGTGGTACCAAGATTTTTTACTCATTGTACCAAGAGTGGTGTTCCAATATATTGCGTTGGTATTGCGTTTTGCTTCTCCCTGTTATCTTTATTACAATTAGGATCGAGTGCTGCACAGGTGCTGAACTGGATTGTTAATTTGTGCTCTGGTGCACAGATTTTGAATTACTTCTTCATGTGTGTCACATATGTTGGCTTCTGGAGAGCATGTAAAGCACAGGGGATCGATAGAAACAAGTTTTTCTACAAGTCTTGGTTCCAGCCATATACGGCCATTGTTTCTGGTTTCCTTGTGCTTTGTATGGTTGGGGCTCTGGGATACACCACCTTCATGCCAGGAAATTGGAATGTAGAGAGCTTTTTGACTTACTACTTGAACGTTATGCTGGCAGGGGGTATATTTATTGTTCATAAACTTGTGTACCGCACTTGGTTTGTTAAGCCTGAAGAGGCAGATCTGTTCACCGGCTTAGAGGAGGTTGAACTACATGAGATGAAGTACCTGGAGAGTCACCTGTTGAAGGTTGATCATGACAGTACTACGACCCGAGGATGGTGGTCCAAGGTTGTTGACTATATTCTCTAATTCCTGGTCCACCCCTCTTTCCCCCCTATGGATGTATAGACCTTAAAAAATGAGGACCCGCTGGATGGGCCGATACTTACATACTTTTGTCTCTGATTCGATGTATATAATTGGAGAAACGTGTTGAGATAGAGAGTAGAGGAGGAAGAGACAGCTATGGGAAGGAAGTAGAGAACGTAGACATCCCAACTGGGAAATCCAAGCTCTATTTCACCGCTATAAGTCCCACTTTACCAATGTGGCGAAATCCGAACGGCTCTAGAAGATCATACCTGTAATGGGAACACAGGTGGATAAATCCGCTATGGGAACTTGAAGGCGAGAAGGAAGAAAACTTACGGCTTTACGGCCCCCTGGCTATATAGACTGAAAAAGAGCACCGGGGATATATAAAAGGTGGAAATCCCTGGTCTTCGTTATATATAGGTATCGAATACACACACACACACACACACACAGGCACCATAATACTATGAGTCCAGCAAAGAGATGGGCGGAAGTGTAAAAGTGCTCTGAGAGGGTAGCATACCGTCCTGATACGACAGGTGTCCAAAAAGCACACTTATAATATACACTCTAACCTCACCACATTATCAAGCCGGAGAACGGGAGCCGGGGCAAAAACACATGACATCTGACGCTGGGAGGGGGGAACAATCTTTAGATACGACTTAAATTATCTATGGATCTGTGCCGTTCCAACTACTGCTATTGTTCTGCCTCTGCGTTTTGGGCTTTGGTGCCTCTTTGATGATACTGGTGCCGTATGGTTAGGGCACACCGTAGGTAACAGACTGGATAACGATCGGCAGGGCCTGCTCCCTGTTCTCACGTTTTACAATTTTTACTAGAGATACTTGCTAGGGCAGGGCTTTGTGTTTAATTGTAGATATGTTTATATGGTGTAGTAATTTGCAGGGCTTCGATCTTTGCGGTGGGGCCCTTAGAGCTCCAAGCAGCAGATGCGTACCCACCCTGCCTCCAGTGTTGGTGCGCTATTCTCTAGTTGGTCAGCCTTATCCATTTTGCCGTTCTTGTGCAACCAGAAGGTGCGTGCTGTTGAGCTGGCTCTTTAGAGATAGAATGCGCTCGCTTGGAACTGAACTTAGTGGTGGCTGAGTAGCTTTAGGGGAAAAAGGGGAGAAGGTCTAATGGCTAACGTGCTACACAGTCTCGCTGGGATGATATCATCTTCCCTTGGAGAACTGGTTCCTTCACAAACCCTTCTTCCAGTATCCACCTCATGGAAAGCTCTTTTAATTGCAAAACGCCTTACCATATAATTATCTACTGGATCTCCTGTAATCCATAGAACGACCTGCGGTATCAACGCTCAACTGGCACTCACAGGTTTAAATGATACCTCAAGAGCAAAAGTTCCTATTGTACTGATTGGCACTATTGCATGAAAACAGGGTACCAAGGCCTACCCCCGCACTGATGCAAGTTGTTCTCGATTGTCCATACGGCACATCGGTTGTTTGTGAACATGTGTGTAAATGGTGCCATCTCTACACGTTTGGAAGGTACCGGCCATAATCACCGGCACCGGGGGGGGGACTGGGGGGATTGGGGAGCGAGAGGCGCTGAGGAGCGAGAGGCGCTGGGGAGCGAGAGGCACAAACATTGATGCAGTAGACTGTGAGAGCATCGGCCGGGCTAACAGTGTGGAGAACGCCACACCACGACTTATCTAGATATGCCTGCCTTGGTAGGTAAATGTGTAGTGGAAACTAATTAATACCGCTCAGCACACACTAAAAAATGACAAGAAAACCACAAGAAATTGACAAGAAAATGACAAGATCACTGGGCAACTGTTAGAGATACTCTCGGCAAAGGTCCTTAGACCTGTCAAAATGAAAGCCAGCAAATTTTCTTCTGCTGTATTCAGCTGTCCTGCTGCTCGTGATATCAGGATTGATAAGAGGCGCGATAGCAGATAGTCCGGATATGCAGGGTGCAATCTCCATGTCACACACCAACTCTCTCTCCAAACGACTAGTTCACTTCAATATGGGCAAATCTGTGAAATTGTATAAAGGGAGGATCTTCCCCTCTCGTTTCTGTGCTACTTGTAGAATATTAGTCCTTGCTACTGTTGTTTCTTATATCCACAACTACACAACTACTAGGCTCTCTAGGATGGCTGACATCAAGTCCAAGGAGCAGTACTCTACTACAACAGACCCGGAGATTGGTGACTCCGTCTCCATCACCCATAATGAGCCTTATGAGAAGTCTGGTTCAGCATGGCAGAGATTCAAGGACTCCTTCAAGGAAGTCACCATCGATGAGGACATTGACACCTCCAATATGACTGAGGTTGAGAAGGCCATCGCCCGTACGTCTAAGTCTCCACTCCAGAAGAACTTGAAGAACAGACACTTGCAGATGATTGCCATCGGTGGTTCCATCGGTACTGGTCTCTTTGTCGGTTCTGGTGGTGCCCTCGCCAACGGTGGTCCAGCAGCATTGATTATTGCTTGGTTCCTTGTTGGTACTATGATTTTCTCTACCGTTCATGCTATCGGTGAATTGGCTGTTCGTTTTCCAATTTCCGGTGGTTTCAACGTTTACTCTACACGTTTCATTGACCCTTCATGGGGTTTCGCCATGGGTTGGAATTATGCTCTCCAATGGTTGGTTGTTATGCCACTGGAGTTGGTCGCCGCTTCTATCACTATTGGTTACTGGAACAACTCTATCAATAAAGTTGCCTGGGTTTCTATTTTCTACGTTCTTATTGTCTTTATCAACTTCTTTGGTGTTAAGGGTTACGGTGAAGCTGAGTTTGTTTTCTCCGCTATTAAGGTTCTTGCAATTATAGGATTCATTATTCTTGGTATTGTGTTGAACTGTGGAGGTGGTCCAAAGGGTGGTTACATTGGTGGTAAGTACTGGCACACGCCGGGAGCTTTCTCCCATGGTTTCAAGGGTGTTTGTGCGGTCTTTGTTACTGCCGCTTTCTCTTTTGCTGGTACTGAGTTGTGTGGTCTTGCTGCTTGTGAGACTCAGAACCCAAGAAAGTCTCTTCCAAAGGCCACCAAACAGGTTTTCTGGAGAATCACCTTGTTCTACATGATCTCCTTGACCTTGGTCGGTGTTCTTGTTCCATACAATGACCCTAGACTTGGTACCGCTTCTGACGCCTCCGCTTCTCCATTTGTCATTGCCATCAACAATGCTGGTATCGGTGGTTTGGACTCTGTCATGAATGTGGTCATTATGATTGCTGTTTTGTCCGTCGGTAACTCCTCTGTCTACGCTTGTTCCCGTACCTTGACCTCTTTGGCTGCTCAGGGTTTCGCTCCATCTTGTTTCTTGTATGTTGACAGAAAGGGTCGTCCACTTTGGTCTGTTCTTTTCACCTTGGTCTTTGGTTTGCTCTGTTTCGTCTCTGCTTCTCCAAAGGAGGGTGATGTCTTTAACTGGTTGCTTGCTCTCTCCGGTCTTTCTTCTGTCTTTACCTGGGGTTCTGTTTGTGGTGCCCACATCAGATTCAGATACGCTATGAAGGTCCAGGGTCGTGATCCAAATGCAGAGTTGGCTTTCCAGTCTCAGTGTGGTCTCATTGGTTCATACTACGGTGTTATTCTCAACATCCTTATTTTGATTGCTCAGTTCTGGACTGCTTTGTTCCCATTGGGTGTCGCTCCAAATGCCAACGACTTCTTCCTTGCATACTTGGCCTTCCCAGTCATTCTTGGCTTCTATGTCTTCCACAAGCTCTGGAGAAGAAACTGGAGATGGTACATCAAGGCTGAGGACATTGACCTGGACTCTGGTAGAGCAGAGCACGACTTGGACTTGCTCAAGCAGGAGATTGCTGAAGAGAAGGCCTTCATTGCTACCAAGCCTTGGTACTACAGAGCTTATGCTTTCTGGTGTTGATAGACTCGCCTCTATTGTGTTTTGATTTGATTTCAGTTTATTATTTACATATCCCCTTGAAGGGTAGATGCATTCAATTTTGGGTTTTAATAATTAAACAGATCCTTTTTATGTTAACAAAATAAAAAAATTTGTATTTATTAGTTTCCACCTATTCTGTAGTTTCAGATATGCAACGAGCAAGTGGGTCCACGAGATCTGTTTGATTTGTGAAGATACATAGTTCACCAGTGACATCTTACGCAAATTCATCAAGATCTATTTATGTAATTAAAATGCATTTAAAGAGTCAAAACATGTAACTAACTAGTTTTTCCCAAGACGTGAGGATTTTACCTTCATGCTTCTCAGCTTGCTCTTGCAAGTACTCGGCCTCGTGTAGCTCAACCTCCTCTAAGCCGGTGAACAGATCTGCTTCCTCTGGATTAACGATATTGGTTCTTCCAATTATTTTGTAACAGACAAATACACAAATGGAAATCAGTACCATCAAGTAATAAGTCAAAAAAGTTTCCACGTTCCAGTTACCCGGCATGAAACATGTATATCCCAATGTACCCACCATACATAACACCAGGAAGCCACAAAATATGGCCAAGTATGGCTGGAACCATGCGGTGTATCTGAATTTACTTCTATCGATTCCCTGAGCTTTACATGCTCTCCAGAAGCCAACATATGTGACACACATGAAGAAGTAGTTCAAAATCTGTGCACCAGAGCACAGATTGACAATCCAGTTCAGCACTTGCGCAGCACCAGAACCTAGTTGCAACAACGACAAGAGGGAGAAGCAGAACGCCACACCAACGCAGTAGATTGGAACACCACTTTTCGTACAGTACTTAAAGATCTTTGGAACCATTCCACGACGGGCCAAACCATAAAGTGCTCTAGAAGAGCAGTAAACGTAGGAGTTACCAGCAGAGAAAGCAGAAGAAACACAAAGCACATTCACAATGTGGGGCAAGACTTTTACACCCATGTTGTTCATGGCAATGATATATGGGGAAAACGAACCATTTGAAGTGGATCCGGTAGATGCTAATTCATTCAAAGTAGGATCATTATATGGCAACAGAATACCAACAGACAATGCACCGAGGATGTAGAAGACAATTAATCTCCAGAAAACAGTTCTAAACGTGTTTGCAAGGACCCTTCTTGACTCTTGGCCGGCCTCATTGGCAATCATAGATAAGTACTCTGGTCCAACAATTGTGAAACATGCTTTGTTCATGGCAGCAAGGAATCCATGGAATCTTCCCATTGACCCAGTTGTGTAGACGACATTGAATAAACCTGGATCTTGCCAGTATCTGAATCCAAACCGGTCGTGTTGTGGATTACCACCGAGCATTGTGACAAATGTAAAGATAATCAATCCAACAGCAAGAACAACCTTACCGATGGTCAAGTAGAACTCAGACTCACCAAACCATCTAACGGCTAATACGTTTAATAAAGTGTAAATGAAAATCTGTATACAAAAGGCAATGGCTGGCGAGTAGTCATCTCTCCAATAATGAATCATACCGTTTACAGCAGTGATCTCAAATGGAATATAGATGGATATCATCAGGTAGTAGTTAATACCCACGGTCGCTTCAAAAGCCGTATCAATACAACGGCCGGCAATCTGAATAAATGGAGATTCAATGGGCAGGTAACAAACGAACTCAGCGCAAGAGGCAGTGACACCAAAGATCACCATTGTCCAAATGAAGAAAGCCAAAAAGAGGCCAAGTGGACCACCATATAAGAGGCCCGTAGAAATTGTCACAAAGAGACCGGTACCAATAGATCCTCCAATAGCAATCATGTGAAGATTCCTCGAAGTCAGAGTACGTTTTGTTGTTCTCTCACGCAGACTGAGACTTCCCTCTGAGTATTCATCAGAGTAGATAGCTGAATCATTTGCTGTGGTGGAGGCCGCAGCCTTTTCCTTGTCACCTTCTCCACGCCATTTACTTAGCAGGTTGGACATATTTTAGCGGTATTCAAATATTTTGATGGTTGAAAGTCCTCCTAAGTCAGCCTCAAGCGTCGGTAGATGCAACTTTCCTCATTGGTGAGCAGAGGATAGAATATATATAGGTACTAAAAAGACAGGGTCTAAGATCGTGTCTTGGTACGGCTACGTCATGACTGTACATTGTAGTACGTATGTGCAAGCATCCGGATTCGGTACGTTACCACACCACAGTGTCTGGTATAGCAATTTGGTTGCGATCTGGGTGGGTATTATGGTTTTTTTTCGGGGCGGCATAGTAAATCTTAGATGTATATTACAATGACAGGATATAATGTACTTTTGGTGGACCTAAAACATACCACAAAAATGCCCTCCACCGTGTGATTGATTCTGGCATTTTCCATAACCTTTAATATTTACCATCTTGTGCGCTCATATGGTTAATACCTCATCATAGTACAGAAACTGCAAGGACGTATGTATGTAACCCCCAAAGAATTGGTCAGTACACAGATGCATGATGACGACAGTAAAAAATTCTCTGGGCTGAAGTTACGAACAATTCTTGATAATTAATTAGCATTTCTCAATGGAGAAGTTAAGTCTGCACCGAGGGGTTTGCCCCAAAGCGGAAGTGTAATTAGTTATGGTAGAGGCCACACTAACGCGCTCCTCATTTTTCGCGACGTATCAACCAGCCACTTTTTCTTTGTGATGGATTGATTTCCATCATCATTTTGCCACAGTAACCCAGCTGTCAGCTCAGATTCACTGTTTCTATTTTGCATTCGAGAGATCATACACCGGTCATTAGCACCTCCAACTGTTTTTGTCATACACTGACACCTACTTTTCCTCTTTTATTGCTTTGATTCTTTGCTTTGTGTGATTTACCCATAACGACCATTACTGTTCACAAAAACACGTACATTATCTTAATCCTGGCATATTTACATTCATACACTTAAAGATTGATCTAGCATCAGTTCAGCATCATCATTACATATATCGATAAGCAATGCAGCCGGTAACGCCGCCACGAGCTCCATCCACGCAGCAGAAATCGAGAGCTGTCCCCTACACTCCTACAACCCCCTTCTTTAAGTCATCAACACAGAAGGTATCCAAATCACAGCAACAGTCACTCTCTCCTGTCAAGTATCGTACAACACATTTGAATACACCGAACCCAACTCCGCGTCATCGCAAGAAAAACAGCATTGCCTCTAGTGCACTTCTTGGCGATGCCTTCAACTTTCACAGCTCCACAAGAACGCTCTTCCCACCCACACCATCCACTGTGGGATCAGGAAGAACTAAAGATCATTTAAACGTATTTAGATCTCCATTGAAGCGGTCTGTTGAACAGAGTCCAAGCGTTTCTGACTGCATTCCTGGACTCTTGGACAGCCCAGAGGAGCCATTTAGCGTTACAAAAAGAAAGCTGACTTTCAGTATTGAGAGCGATGACGAGCAGACAGTGGTGGCCACTCCACAAGGCAAAGTTATCTCAAGGGAATTAGCACAGAAATGGGCAGAACGAATCCCAGAGGAAGCTGAGAACGATGATGAAATATTTATCTCTGCTTCCAACCCAAGGAATCCTTTTATCTCAGATGATAGTGGAGTAAAGGAGTTTGTCCTGAGGAAGCCTGAAAGACCTCTGGAGTTTGTTGAGTTCGTTAATAAAAAAGGTGAGAAAATTATAAAGAAGGCTGGTACTTTGGATGCATTCAGTGATGAAGAATATTTTGTTAGCAAACAGATGAAGAAGAAGAATGCTGTGAGACATGCCTTTAAACCAAAAAACTTATTTGGTGAGTTGGCAAGAGAGAGCGATACATCTTTTAAGGTGTATCATGATGAAGAGTGATTGTTTAATCGATATTTTCAAATTTCAATTTAACATAGATGTTTTGAGGGTTTTTTATTTGGTTCTTATATTTATATTTTTTAACTGGTTTTACTGATAAATGGGAACATTTCAACTTAATTGAGAAACACTATTGTAGGGTTTGTGATTTATATTTAAAATATAGCTATAAATTCAATCAGAAATCTCGATTATCTCAACCTTATTCTCTTCGGAGTTGTCCTTTTCTTCTTCATTCTGCTCATCTCCTTCCGGGAGACCACCAAGTTGTTGTTGTTTTAACTCTTGCTTCTTCTTACCATCAGCGACTGCTTGCTTCAGCCTTGTCTGTAACGTGGAATCTTGCCTCTTCACACTAGTGTTTTTCGATGCACCACTGTTAATTGATCCACTGCGTTTAACATTCTTAAAAATCTCCGTTTTATGTTTCAATAGATCTTGTAAGAACCTAACTGTGTGTTTGTCGCCCAGTGTGACGTTTGTATGCACTTTTGGTCTCAGGATACAATTAGAGAACTCCTGTGAGATTCCATCTTGGAATGACTTTGCTAAGGAGTCTTTGTTTTCACCAAGGATAGATATCAGACGTTGAAAGTGGGTACATATAGCATTCAATGTTGCAATCTGTGGTCTATCAAGTTCTTTTAAAACATTGGTTAAGCCCACAATGCGTTCAGAAGTCTGGTCTGCACCACCGTAGTTGTTGTAAATGGTTTTGATCAAGTCATATACTGAGCTTGGAACAACAGAGTTTGGTAATTCCAAAAGATAAAGTTTCAATACACTTGTTACCACTTCTGGGCTAAACTTTGACCAGAGTTCCGGGGTAAGCCCATTGACACCAACTTCATCCACTTGTGATCTCAATGCATGGGTAGATTGCAAACGTACGGGTATTAGCCATGCTTTTGTACGAACCTCGTCACTGGCCAAGTCTGGATAGATGTCGTCCATGTATGATAAGATGGATGAAACCACTACAGGGACCGTCTTGTTATCACTCTTGCAACGTGCTTCCAAGTCAACACCAAAGATTTGATCTCTGAATGAGTCGTAGTAGTTGTCATATAGCTGAACATTCGGTGAAAATGGGCCAGTACGGTAATTCTGAAGAAGGAAGAGTAAATCCTTATCTGGTGAGATTGTTTCTTCATACACGAGAATCTTGTCAATCGATGACTTAATGGAAGTAACATTGTTCGAGATTGAAGCAGAGAAATCTAAAATGACCTTCTTCAAAGCACGCATTCTGTCTAATTCGCACTTTTCCATGAACGACAAGTGATCCACAATCAATTCCTCCAAATCGCATCTGATTTTATCCAACCTCTTCACCTCAGACTGATATATTTCATCCAGGGCTTTCAATTGCTTGTCTACTTTCTTCAAAGTTGGTCTTTCCCAGGAAGACTTCAGGTCATCCAAGTATGACGCCATTTTAGCACCATTAGAGGCACTATAATCACCCTCAACCAAGGAGCCGTCAGTGTTCTTTCTTAATGGAAGTTGTGCTGTATGATATGTAAGTTCCCTCCATTGGTAGTCAAAAGAACCCGAGTTTACAAAAGAGCCACCGGCAGCAGCACCGATGGTACTAACTTTCCTTAAGAAGCCATTGGAAATCAGTCCTTGTCCAAATGATTCACATTGATCGAGATCATTAATGCTCAAGTTCTTTTGCAACCAAGAGGCGATCTGAGAACCGGTGCAGCAACGGTCATAAGTTCCCAAAATTGCCAATTTGATCTGGATTTGTGGAATTTCCGTCAACATTCTCTTCAGCAAGTCCTTAAGTTTGTTATTAGAGAATCCCATCCCGCCCAACGATATGACACTCTCTTCCAGGTCTTTTGCACTTTCAGCGTCGGAAGAATCTTCCAGAGACATTTCTTTCAAAAGCTCCTCTTCGCTCTTTCCTTGTTTCATTGTTTCAAACATCCGGCATTTATTGAAGTACTTCTTTTGGACCTTTTCTACCAGTTTGAGTTTGTTTTTGTAGACCTCAAAACTGTTCTTTAAGATTTCTTCGGAGTAGTTAACTCTTTGTTTATGTTCCGCAGACCACTTGGAGAATGGATCAACAACCATGCTCTTGATATTCTGGGCAATTGCCAAGTGGGTCTCACCTTCAGCGGCCATCTCAAGGGTGATTCCTTTGAATGAATTCTTCAGAGATGCGCCCTCGTCTTTGTCGAATCCCATCTTCAATGGGGCATGGTTCTCTGGTAGCAGAGCGAGTCTTGTGCCGTACTCCTGCTCCGAGTCCATTCTGGACGTGAACAGCGAGATAAACTCGTCATTCTCAATGCATCCTTGTTGAAGCTTAGAGAAGAGTACATTGAGGCCTGTTAAGCATGTTAGTAGTTGTTGTTTTAGCTCCGTCCTCTGCGCGGACATATATATAGCTCAACTACGCGTCAGAACAACTCACCCGATTGATAGTCCGAAGTCCAGAAGCTGTCAGCAAAGGAAGGCATTGTTGGTTCCCTGTATTTCTCTCTCTAGCTTTTCTTTCAATGGCGATCTTCGTTCACACAGAACATAAAGCCAGACTGAGGCAAATCGTTGGGAAAGGAAGAAGAGAAGCGAAAAAGGAGCATGACGGTAAGGTACCGCACAACGTCGCCTTTGAGCTGCACCGCCTGTCAGAGCGCGAAATGTGACTGGGAATCGCGGGGATAGTGGAGGTGGGTCTCTTTTTTCCTTCTATAAGGGCTATTAATACCGAGGAGTTTAATACCGGCCAATTAGCACTGTTTGGTACGATTAAAGATACAAAGATGGTGCACTACCCAAGAGTCTCGATCAAGTTCTGTACTAAGTGCAAGTGGAATCTCCGGGCGTCGTGGTATCTGCAGGAGCTTCTCCAGACGTTTGGTGAGCAGTTGGGCGAGGTAGCACTCGTGCCCTTTGAAAGCGGTGTCTTCAGGGTGGAGGTTCAGAAGAGCAGGATGGACCTAGAAGTCCTCGTATGGGACCGAGCACAGATGGGCGGGTTCCCAGACTCTAAGACACTCAAACAGAAGGTCAGAGACATTTGCTTCCCTTCTGAGGTGCTCGGCCATGTGGACAAGGCCAACAAGAACGACGGCAAGCTGGTGACTGAGACACGTACAGACAAAGAACCGGTAGAAGCGGACGAGCAACAGGAGTGTGTAGAGTGCAACGAAGCACAGTGCTCGTAATGTGTTGATGATAGAGCCCCTCAATTGTAGCTTGTTTCTGTAGTAGCATAGATCTATGGTGGCCTAGTGGTAAGCGCAACACTGCCACTTTTCGCGTCAAAAGGCGAGAGAGAAGCGCGCGCTGGGTAAACATTGATGTTATCTTGCACGACCATCAACAATTAGCCAGAAAGACAGCCAACAACAGCGACGAAGAGGGCGGATAAACAGCAATGGACGACGACTTTGATATTCCGGTGAGCGATATTGACGTTTCAGGACCAGTTGACAATCTGGACTTTGAGATGTCGCATGAGGTTGAGATGGACGGTGGTAATGTTGATATGATGGAGGACCAGCCGTCTAGCAAGGAGTCCAGCAGAGAGCCATCACACAGCCCTGAAGAGGACGATATGCTCAAGGAGGGGGAAGACGTAGACGACGAGGACAACCAGGAGCACGAAGAGGAGGACGAAGAAGAAGAGGAAGAAGAAGAGGATGATGATAATGATGATGATGATGATGATGATGATGATGATGATGATGATGATGATGATGATGATGATGAAGAAGAGGAAAAGAAAGAAGAGAAAGAAGAGGAAGGGGATAAATCTACCCAGAAACCATCAGAAACGACAGAAGACAATGATGGTCCTGTAACAATGTGTGATACGGTCTCGAAGACAGAGGAAATCCTCCCCCTAAACACACCAGAGCAGCCACAGCCAACTATTTTCAGAGTCGACAAGGACACACAACAGGACCATATCCGCCAGGTCCGCAGCTTCCCCAAGAACATTGACATCAAACACCCAGATGTTCCAAAGTTCACCGATAGTGAACACAAGCTCACTGAGGCCGAAGATGACTATGATTACAAGATTTTCAGCAGAAAAGGTGAAGCGAAGATTTCCAAGCAAGGTTACTTACTTGGCAATCGTAAGTTCGTCTTCACCACATTCACATTACCAGGAAGAGGTAAGAAGCTCTACGTTCTTGCCAATGAGGCCGCAAAGGCTTTGAACTTGCGAGATGCGTTCCTGTTGTTTAACAAGGCCAAAAATTTGTCTAAAATCAGTGCCTCTGAAGTTGACAGAAAGTTTCTGGCTGACGCAAACTTCAATATTTCTAAGATTAAATCAAGAACAGTTGGTCTGGTCACAGCAAGAGGACTGTTTATGAATTTTGGTGCCCGTATTATCGCAGCTGGTAAAAGGGTTCAAGACGACTACTGGGAAGACGAGGCCGTAGAACAAGGATTCACAGAAAAGGACCAAGTTTTCATTGTGGAGAAGAATTATAACACCAACCACCCACCTCGTTCACATCAAAAGAAGGAATCTGATAGATCAAAACCTATTACGGCAAGAAGTGTAGCCGTGATGCCAATTCCATCCCTTGAAGAAAGAATGGAGTACCTTGCAAACTCTAGCACTGGCCAGCCAACGCAGGTTCTCCCTGGTCAAGGCATCTCGGGTGGGTTGGAACTAGCTTCGATTTCCTCTATACCAACATACAGAGGCGATTCGCACTCTGGATCCAGACAAAATAAGGTATTAATGACACTTATGGATTCCGGCTCAGCTCCAATAATTCCAACCCCAAGCACTGCTACACATTCACTACCAGTTAGTGATGCACATATTGGTAAAAGAGCAAACAACGGACTGCCATTCTACAGCTCCAGTGTGGGTAAGAGAATTAACAAAATAGACCCAGAGGAGTTGAAAGAAATTGAATACCTTCACGGAATGGTTCAGACAAATACCTACATCAACAGGTCCAGACCACCAAGAAATAAGATGTGGCAGTTCTACTGGCAATCCAAGAGTGGTGTTGAATTAGGGCTCACAAAGGAGACTGCATCTGATTTTTTCGAATCCAAACAGAACTCCTTGAAACAAGAGGAGGTAGAGGTAAGATATAACGAATACCTCAACTGTGAACAAGTCATGACTAAGAAGAGAAGACCAAATCCAAATTTCTTGGGGCGCTCAAACATTGACGGACATAAACCACCGTATGCGGAGAGACCGCCACCAGCACCGCAGCCAGAACTCCAGCATGGGGTTCCCATGATGGGCGGGCCTCATCCTAGTATGCCTAATCTACATATGCATATGGGAGTCCCACACCCTCCACCAGGACAAGGTTATGCCCCAGGTATGATTCCTTCTCGTGCTCCAATGTCTCATGCTCCACGTCCTTATTGAGACAGTTTGATGATTCCACTGCTCTTCGACCTTCATGTTTAATATATATTGTACAATTAAATGTCAGATTTGTGTATGGTTATTTGCTAGTCATTTAAAAAGAAAAAGAAAAGAATATTCGTTTATAATAACTTGGATTTGATGTCATGACGCAATCTATAGGTGAAGAAACAAAGTGCGACAGAAGCTAAAAGAAGTGGCAGAATCAGGTATTTCAATCCATTGATCAAATCATGGACAGGATTCTGTTCTCTCTCTTTTTCACTAAGTACCAGGTATTGGATTTGTTTGCTCAGTTGTTCAATAGAGTGCTCATTATCACGAAGTTGGTTGATGTTCTCAGCGTTGAGCTTATTCACAGAAGCGACGACCTTCTCTACTTCTTTTTGGATGTTGGTTTGAAGGGTGGAAAACTTGACCTCAAGGGATGAAACCTGTTCAGATACATGGTTGATCTCAGATGACAGTTGCTTCAGCTTCTTGTTCTGTTCTTCAAGGTAAGAGAAGTCAGAGGCTTTAACGCCAGACGTTCCAGAACTGAAAAGCGCCATTATCTTCGCTTCCATACTGGAGAATTTTTCAAGAATATCACTGTTGGTCTTATGAAGAGTCTCCAGCGCAGCAATGATGTCGCTATCAAACTTGATGGTCTCAAATTTAGGAGCAACCTGCGGTGTACCTCCCTCAACTTGTTTCTTCCCAATAATGTGTCCCTCAGTATCTAGCTCGATACGCTCAGTGATAACCTTTGGTTGTGGTGCTGAATATCCGTCATTGTCCAGGATTTCACTAATTACACCACCATATGTTTTTAGTTTCAAGATTTCAAATTGTTCGTGTTGTGATTCGGATACCGCACTGAGACTGAGCTTGTAGTTGCTTGGCAGCTTGACCTTCTGTGTCTTTATACACACTCTGTTGTTAACCTGGATCACTAAGTTACTAGCGTAGTACGCAATTCTTACTGTATTTGGAACAGATGAGTCCTGATAGTTGACCAAGCAAGAGCCAAAGGACTTGGAATACAAGTCTTCGCCCTTTAAGGAAGACAAGTCATCTGTGCCGTCATTCATGTATGCATGGAGTGATCCACCAAGCACGCTGTCCGAGTCAATCACAATTTCTAAACCGTCAAACGCGTCGTATACTTTATCGCTGGAATCCTTTGCATATCTCAATGAAAAGGCGCCCCCTGTTTCTCCTGAAGCACCCGTTGCTCTGAAGATTGTTTCCACTGTCCATGAGTCGTATGCTACTGAAATAGGATTTTTTAGCACACCAAGAGTGTCGGCCTTTGGGGTCATAATTATACGTCCCTCTGTAAATTGGGCATCGCCAGTGATTTCCCACTCTTCTTCATTGTTAGCAATCCGGTTCGGCATTGTCTTGTTGTGATGTTAATACGGGTACTCACTGGGTGGGTCGAGGGCATCAAGAGTTGCGAGCTCTGGAAGGGACAGATCAGTGTCTTCGAGGTTTAAGTCATTCTCTGAATGTGCAAGTGAAAGTCCCACAAAAGCAGTCGCCAGAAGAACGTTAAACTTCATCGCTTATGTTCCGTTTATTGCAAGGTCTGCGTGCAGAGTTGGAAAGGAACAGAGAAAGAAAGAAGACCCATGCATATATAACAGATCAGCATGTTATCCTCTCGACGTTTTGCGCATGTGGCGCAAACCGCTTTTGGTATTCACTTCACGATCCCACCAGAGGACAATGAGTGATGTATGACAAAGGAATGGAGAGAAGCTCTTTGTGTGAACAAACACATGCTTTTTCCCTCCGTACTAGTAGCGTGTATTTTACTTTTTTCAGGAGATGAGGACTGTCCTTTTGTCCTTTGCTGGTTGGTCGTAAGATGATTGTTGGTCTAAAAGCTTCGGAAGTGACAAAAACGTTGGCTTCAAACAGTATGCGCAGGTATCTGTTTCCGGTCTGGGGTAACTGGAAGCAGATAGATGAATACAGAAGCCCGTAACACATATAGCAGTGTTCCTTGCAAGCTTTTAAATCGGTTGCCCTTCTTGGCTGCGCTGACAACGCATCCCTATGATTTTTGCCTTCGTTCGCTTTCCGCTTAACTGCTAGGCCTGTGGGTTTGCTGGCGTCGCGTTGGATATATAGTTTGTGCTATATAATATTGTGGGCTCTTCCATACCTTGCTAGATCCACGACCTCTCGACAAAGAGGTGAGAGTAAACACGGCGGTAAGATGTTCTACACCCGCAAGAGACGTTTTGATGTCTATAGAGACTACTTCAAAGGTACACGGAATACCATGAATCTTGTGTTTTTTTAGTCTTCCTCACCTTGGACAGAGAGCTGGAACGGCGGCTAATGTATCAGAACATTTGATATTAACCATAGCTCCCAAGAGGAAGAACCATTCAGTGACTTTCTCACCCCAGATGCCTCTCCAAAGAAGCCACAGCACACAGCCCGGGATGACCCGCCGGCCTGTAAGGAGGAAGACGACAGTGCTATGCTTATAGACGACGATCCATTTCCTGACACCGAGCCCATGGAGTTGTTCTCCATGAATAACGTTGTTGCCACCGTCAGACACTTATCGCCTAGGAAGAAACCAACAATGGATGGGAAAGAAACCGTTCCCTTTTTTAACTTATCAACGGCGTCGATTCTTGCAACTCCAAGCAACCCAGCAGTTCGCCAGCCCCGAAAGCCAACTATGGGCACAGACACACCCTCCTCCATTCACCTCTCCGAGTTTGAGCAGCCGCCGCAGGGGACTTCTACACCAGCTCCAGGAACTTATCTTGATGGAGTATTCACTCCCACAAGACCGCCAGGTTATCCTGAGCCAATGTTTCGCTTTGTTTCTAACGACAGCAGCTTTGACACAGATGCCTCTATGGTTTCCGGTGAAGGACTGAGCTCCCTACCACGTACAGTGTCTAGTCCTTTGTCGCACAAATCAAAGGTGTCGGAGTTACGAGAAGAAATAAGCAGTATTGTGGATCGTATGAGGACCAGTGTTCTGATACATACAGTTAATGGTGACGAAGATACATACACAGAGGCCGAAAACCGTATCCAGCACACGTCCGCAGATTTCTCGTTACCCGATGTTTCTACTCTCTCAATGGTTCCTTTAGCAGAGGTTTCCACTTCAACTCCAAAGAGCATAATGAAGAAGCATGATGGAAATCTGAAGAGAAAAGCTGCCAAGAAGTTGAGAATTAATGAGACAGTTGAGGTGATTGTCTCTTTGCCGGAGGCGAAAAAACGTCCATTATCGTCCCAAATTGAAAAGACAAACTGGAAGAAGTTTAGAAACCCTAAACTGATCAGTGAGTATAAAGAGCTCTCGAGACGTTGTAAGGGTGAGAGAGATCCTCTCAACATTCTCCTTGATTGAGTAAGACCTTCGTATGTGGTCTCCTATCTATTTTCCACCAGCTTTCGCAGTAAAGAAAAAAAAAACCGGCACCCCCACCCCAACCCAAAGTTCAGACAAGTCATATAATTTTAACTTAAAATGAGTAATATTTCAACAGACCTACTATAATATTAAGTTTAGATTTGACATTTGTATATCTAGAAATCTGAACTGTAACGGCAAAAACATGACATCGTAATATAACATATAGAAACAGAAAAAACATTCGAATTTAGAAGGCAGAAAACTCATATAAGAAATAAAGACGGTCGTATCACATCATAGCCCCCACATGCATCTTGATAGTGGGAAAATTAAAGAAAATCTTAACTAAAACTCGAGGAAGATATAACTAAGCAAAAGTGTTCAAACATCAAACGGTATCCTCCTTGATGTTATCCCAGGCGTTGTGAACCACATAAGGAAGACTCGTGCCTAACACACCGATTGTTTTCTCAGAAGGTAGGTTAAACAACTCTTTGCTCTTCTTCAGGCAAGTGGCGGATGTTGCACGTCTGCCTGTGTGTGAAGACAGACGAGAGGATATGTATCTCCACTTCACTCTCTCGCCACTACTCAATAATGACTTGAGGATCTGAATATCTTCACGACTGAACCGCTCTGTTGTGTGCGGTAATGGTGCTTGCTGCTCTTGCATTGACAGTCCCATTTCTTCGGCTTTGGTTCCATAGCCTGGGTCCATAGGATACTGTGGAATTCCATGCATTATAAGAGGTGCATCAGGGTACGAGCGGGAGCGATGTTGTTGCTGTTGCTGTTGTTGCTGTTGTTGCTGTTGTTGCTGTTGTTGCTGTTGTTGCTGTTGTTGCTGTTGTTGCTGTTGTTGTTGCTGTTGTTGATGCTGCTGTTGTGTGGCACGAGGGAATGGGTAACCAGCTTGAACATGTGAATCCCACTGCTCGGTTTTCACCAATGGTGACGCTATGCCCTGTGGGACTTGGAACGGAGAAAATGGCGGGAAATTGAGATACTGAGAGTTTGCTGGTGTGTGATAGGCCGGATAAGATTGGTTATTTGTAGATGGTATATGCGATTGCAGTGGGGCCAGTGGGCTGTTGAGGGGGAACTGTAACTGTGAAGAGTGAATATCAATATGTGTGATCATCGATCCGGTGCGTGGCTGTGAGCTGTGATCTGTGTAGCTCATATCTGGGGTATATGATGGTATTGTATGGGATCTAACGTTTCGGAACTGCATCTGTGGATAGTTGTAGTGCAAGTGAAGTTGTTCGGGATTTCCGGTGCTCGCTGGCGGTGTACCCCAGTGAGTGATGGAAGATGAGCCCGTGTTGAAGCTGTCGGCGCCCAATGGAGTGGAAAGTCTTGCGTCTGAGTAGTAAGTACTTGCCATTGGTGCACTTGTTGTTGTGGAGGAGGATGCTGAAGGGGAGGAGACGGGCTGTTGAGCTTCTCGCGTAGTGGAAGAGACTTTCTCTATCTTTGGAGTTGGAGGGAACTGGCTATCCATCTTAAAAGTGAACTGCGACAAAGATTTAATCTCTTCTGGAGTGAGGATCAGCTCCTGTGGGTCCTGTTCCTCTGTGAGATCCTTCTCCTGCTGTTCAAGCTCGTTTGGGTCGATGAACGGGGTGGCGTCGAGGGAGGGCGAGAGGCCTAGGCCAAAGGGATCTGTGGGGGGAGGCGTGGAACCAAGCACCGGGACAATCAAGGGCTGGTGCTGAATATAAGACGAAGGAAGATCCTGTATGGAAGACTGGAGCACGTCCATGACCGGACTCGGGCTCTGTGGAGGAGATCTGTTTGTGTTGTGTGGCGGCACCGTGCAATTTATATTACCGCCCGCAAAATCTGTGTAATACTCAGGTGTGTTGACGTGTTTCCGGTATAATATTCAGCCTCTCCTTATTAGCGTAAGTGTTGCTGCACAAACTGTCTTATACAAAAAGGGGAAGTCGTATTTACTCGTTAGGAACGGCGAGTCCGAGATTGCTTGGTGTTCTGTGTTTGCCCGTGGGGGTGCCGTGGGGGTGTCTTTCACAAGAGATAGACGGGGTCCTCCTCTATATATATAGAAAGAAAACAGTGACAATAGATGCAGATGTAGACAGTACAGTGTGTGTGCCTCTCCCTGTGTCCTTGCTAATGTGTGTGTGTTTGTGAGGTGCGGCGATCTCATGACTGTGGGAACCCGTCTATCCTGTGATTGAATACCTGGGTAGTGCATGCGTCCTAAATCGCCCTCCCCCCTCCCTCGATACACAATGTAAGGTGCGAGTCACAGTACCGCCAGAAGACCCACTTAAGACCCACTTACACATGTGCTATTACCTGGTCAGTATACTGAGAGGCTGCCTCTGTTTGTAGCGGAAAGCATGTCAGGGTGCTGCAGCGTGCTGCGAGGGTAGACGCGTGAGAAAATCTGCGAGTCTGAAGTCCCCCAACCGATTGGAAGCTCATTTCTATATAGGAGAGGGGACTAGAAGACTGCCTTCCTTATCCGCGAGATGAGACTCTTGGGCGGTCATCTAAATGGAGCAGCAATGGCAACAGAGAACAAAATCCTCGCGCTCTACCATGGTGTTCCTGAACGGCAAACTCAGCCCCCAACAAATGAACAAGATGGTGAGAGCTTCGAGATTTACAGTCTATATGCTCAGTGGAAACGTGGCAGATCCCGCAGCGATAGCTTCTGGAAGATATGAGCGCCGCCTTCCTCCTCTCCCTTGTTGTTTACTTCTCTTTCTCTGTGTAACCCCCCACACATGTGAAGGCCTTCACGCCAACGAGTTGCAACCCGCGGGCTGGTCTTGGGTCTATGACGCACCTTCACCAGATGTTGCAGCAGTACGTTTAGAAGGGTGAAGAACAGAATGTTCCACGTTCGTAGAAAGCCGTCAGAATGGTGCCGAAGAGAAAGGTCTGTTCTGTAAATGTATACATCCCTCTACCATTTATCAGATCGCCATTAAGGTATGTGCCCTTTCCGTCGCCTTGCAATCTATATATAGACCCACTCTATTGTTGTGCTAAATAATGTATATCACTGTCACACAGAGATGTCTCACAACTTCAACTAAATAGAGCTAGGAGAAAATACACCATCTTAAAAAATAACAGAGTCAAAAGAAATAGTGGCCGTTCTCGCTCATGCATAAATCATTAAATAACATGTCTCTGTTAATGCCCGCCCTCGTTAACTCATTAGCCCCTACCTCAAAACGCTTGCTCTTCTCAACAGTGTATCTCAATCTCGGAATAATGCGCCATATGTCACACTTGAGATATGCAGGGTTCCGCACGCTCCTCACAGCCATCCTCCTTTAAAATTAATGATGAATGAGCTCTCCCAAAACAAAAACACCAATAACAGGATAATTAAGTCAAATGGATATGTACGCCTGAGACCATAAATTGGACAAAATCACCCGCCTCATAAAATTAAGACGTAGCTCTACAACCCAATTCCAGCCACCTAAACAACAAGAGAAAATACATAATAAGTGGGGGAGGAGGGCACAGTTATTTACGAGGTAGGGGTATATTCTTTCAAGGCATACGGTTTGTTATTCTACAAGATTGTACTTTAATAGTACGACAAATATCAAACTCTGGTGCCAACCAATTGTAGCTAACACACTTACAATACACCTTTTGGCCTACCATCCCAGAATGTAGTGTTGATAAATGTATCAAATCAGGTTAAAGTTTGAGAGCACAAGGACCACGGCATAAGGGCCATGGTTAAAATAGGTCGATTCTGTTCCTCAGCACCCTTTGCTTGGTTCACGTCATGGTGTAGAGCACTTTTTGTCAGGTCCCAAACTACCTCATGTTTTCGGCCATTACCGGGATACTGGGTTGGTCTCAAGATGTGCACATATACAAATATCCGGTAACTCACGATAAGACAATAGGTACAGCTTCTTCTCTGTCCTCCTGCTCAGCTTATAGTTGCACTCCTCAAAGCGAGGTTTCGTCAGACCCTCAGCCGGACCCTGAGTCTCTGCGGAAGTCCCACAGCTGCCTAAGTGCCCGTTCCGTAGAATCAGATCTAGAGAAGTTGGGCCTAGCGAAAAAGAGTCATGCATACTCCTGCATTTACGCAATGAACTGTCTTATTGAGACCTTCTAAGCTGCAATTGCTATAGAGCATGTGGTTGGCCCTCATTGAATCTAGTTTGTTGAGTCATTCTTACGTGGTTGTAGGTTGGTGGCGGAGGACCTGGAATGCGTGACAGGGCTGACCAGAAAGCACCACGCACGGACTACGAGCGCTGCACACGACCAGAGTTGAGGAGCGGTTGTGTGTTTAGTAGAGATGATAGACACCATGGTGTCCTCACACTGAAAGGCCGACTGACATTCCATACACCCCTGTTAATGTAATAGAAGAGGCCAGATGACTAATGAACAAAACCCCAACTGGACTACCCAATGTCAGGATTAGAAGGAGGCCGGTTTTTGCAAAACTCCTACTTCCGGGGAAACCGTCATAGCCAACGCCAAATTATAAAAAGCTCTCTCGTCCAACTCTCTCTTCTTCTACTCTTCTCAACACATTTCATACTATTAGGTGGCAAGACGCATAGCCCCCCTCCAAATAAATTGAGTTCTCAATGCTAAAAAGAGCTTGATACTTAACCACATGGACTGTAAGAACCGGCATTGAACGCTTCCTAAAAACTGTTGTTTGACCTGGAATTTACATCATGGTCCAGAGACGTTTTTGTGGATACATGTGGACCTATAGATGGAATCCCGCCCCCAGCGATTGACCACGAGGCTCATAAGTATCCAGAGACAGGAACATGTGTGTGCTACTATCAAGGGACAGCAGTTACGGCTTTTAAGACATTTGGTGCGCCCTATTGTCCCACACACCCGGATGATTGCCTTCTTCGGCGCGCCAAAACATCTGATTTTACTCTGCGAGCCATGCCATATGGAGCAAAGAAAGGTATGCGCCATTACGATCAGATCTAAGTTATGTCCCCGTGCCGCGGGTGTGACACTTGTGCCATAGACACAATAAGGCGGGCATGCCTGTAGAACCAGTGATATCAACGCCACCCATATAACCAAGCGATCTTCTATCAGGCCTCAGTGGCAAACTATAATGGGTCAATACCAAAAAGAGTGTCTAGAAGGGACCATAACATCCAACATCCGATTTCTAATACTCCCCCCTTCTCTGTTGCCTTTTATGGACAACAGAAGCTGTACGCTTCTCCGTTGATAGGGATCCACCGCTCCCACACCGAAACACATAGAATAAATATTATGATGGGTTGCCTATAAGATTACCCTATACCCCCCTCCCCTGAAGTCTGCTCCTTCTCTTCGGTGGCATGTGAGCCTCTACAAATCATTAGGTCCAGATGAGAAACGTCTAGATGTTCACATGGTCCGCTTCTAATCATACAAAACCCGAGATCTATGGCCAACCCCACCCCTCGGAGTTGATGCTTACATAAGCGCAATGTATGCTGTGCGCTTCTAGGTGGCTCGACCCACTCAGGCGCACCAAACGTGGGGCATCAGAAGGATCTGCGGAAGAGCGGCAGTGGTGAGGATGGAGACTATATGGTCTGGCAATTACGGATAAAGAGGACTAGCTGGGAGTTGAATAGATGAAATTCTGAAGAGTTTATGAGGCCACGGTACTCAAACCCCTATTCAACACACAGTTGGGTAGAGAGGGAAAGAAAAGGGGCGAATAATAATCGTCTGCAAGTGCCTTTTTTTTGATCCCTTGGTACAACAGGTGGCGTTTATCGGTCTTCCCAATATCGCCAATAAAGGAGGAGCAGTCCAAGCAACTGCGCAATTTAAATTGATTCAAAGATCCAATTGAATGACTGCATTAGGCTTAGCCGTTTCTAATTACAAATGTTAGAGAAAGTTCGAGCCCCTCCGCTTAACATCATCAGGTTCTGATTTGTCTCAAGTAGCTCGAAACGCTCCTACGCTTTGAGCGCATACGACTGTCGCGCGACCCTGGCGCAAAGGCTATTGGCGTCAATGGCCTTTTCCATTACACAAGAGCTCACCCACAGTATGTATATTTTGGATCTCATAGTGTTGAATCCAAACAATCTGCACCTCTACACAGGTAGACATAGTGGATGCACTGCTGTTCATAATTACGTACCGTGAACCTGCGTTCTAACTCTCTACCCAATGCCACTTCAATATGTTGGTTCCATGTAAGCAGTGCCTACAGAAGCATCAACGAATAGATTTCTCGCGCTAGCTTTGCAATGCTATCCTGTTTTACCGACACAAACGGAAGATGCTGTGCATAACCGAATATCGTTATAATAGAACTCAGACATGCTGCAGATCTGCTAAGCGACCAAAGAACGATGGAGTGTCTTGTGATATGGTAGAATGGATCACATTATGGCATCTTTAATCGACCTCATGATAGACTTCCTGATGTCTCATTGAATCTACAATATCGATTAGAAATGGAGACCTTCGGCCCGAAGTCTTCAATTTAATCTAGTCATCCTCATTTCTTAGAACAAAGTCCACAATGAGATCCAATGATTCATTTGGCTTCTCGGCCATGACCCAGTGGCCAGCCTCAACATCACGAACCTCGAAGGTTGGAAAGAACTTTCCAATGTCAGGCAAATACTCATCAGCCACGTAGTTGGATTTTGTTCCTCTGATGAACAACGATGGGCCAGCGTACTGTGTATAAGTAGGATCAAACTCCCATGCAGCAATATTTCCCTTCACCAGGGTATCCTTCATAATTTTCAACGGTATTCTACTAGTCATCAACCCTGTTGTTTTGTCCTTGCGTATGTTCTGAAGCAAAAACTGTCTGATGCTAATGTCTTCTTCAAATTTGGCAAAATAATTGTTGGCGTCCCTGTTAGATGTTATTTCGGGATTGTTTACAATCTTCTCCATGATTTGTATGTACTTGACATGGTCACCTCCTGGAGGTAAGTTGATTGGAGCATTGTCCACTGCGATCAGCATCTCCACCATACTCCTGGAGCGAAGCGCCAACGCCATGGCAGTCTTTGCACCCATACTATGACCAATTAAAATCGACTGACTCAAATCATGTTCTTCAATAAAACGTTCGACATCAGCGGCCAGTACAGGATAGTCGTGTCTGGGATTCTGTGGACTGTCCCCGTGATTTCTGAGGTCCAGACAGTAGACGTCTCTCTCGAGGGATTCGTTAATTTTCTTCGCTATTGTGCGGTTGTTAGACTTGCAACCAAAGAGACCGTGCAAGATCACCACTGGTGGCTTAGGGATGGAGGATGTGTGCTCTGTGTAAGCCTCATATGAGAGCGGGACCGTTGGGATGTCCTTAGACAGCAAGCGCTCGGTGAGAGATGCGTTGGTGGGTTGAGAGGTGGTCGAGTAGTATAGCGAGCGGAGCGGTCTCCCGACAGAGAAAAACCGACGGCTCGAAAGCATCATCACAGCTCGGTTCCTCATTGTAGCTCAGAAAAGCGGATGGACAAGAAGCTGAGCAAACTAAGTGCGCTTCTTGATGGGCCAACAAGGGATCTGCCATCCCAAATCGGGCAAGCGTTTTGGTATGCTTTTTTGCTTTTTTAATTCTTTTGGGCCATTCGCACTGGCCGGTGCAGCACGGGGTTTTTTGTTTGGGCAAGTTTCATCAACAACAGAGTGAGGAGAGAGACTGTAGAGGTTAACGCTCACATCAGACAGCACTGAAGCAGGTAGAAACGCCAGAAGCTCCCTTCCATCACCACCCACGACCCCTGGGTACCCCTTATCCCCATCACGATCGTTTGCCGCCCTCTGGCTTTCTCACGAACGCGTTGACGACGCTTGCAAACACAGCATTTTGTTGTCTCATACACATTTATAACACACAAGAGACACCTTTACGTTCTACATCAGGAGTGCCGAATTTTCCAAATAAGAACTGGAGAAGCTGAATACGTAACGGCACACACACCTACTCACTGGCAAACACCCTTCCTCCTCAACATGTCCTCGCCGCCCCGTCATCCGCTCCTGGCTGCTGAACCTCCCTTTTGCTGTGAGCTCAGGGACGCCGACCAGTTTGTTTACGATACTGATACCGAGCTCCTTCCTCTACTGGAGGACAACGCCACATCATCGTCGGACCACCGTGTCATCTCTTTGCAGAATACTAAGAAGAGACCTGCAGAGGACGTTGAGATGATGGATGCTGAGGCTAAGAGAAGAGTCTCCATCAAGCAAACCCCAGTTGAGAGCCAAGAGGAAGATACCGCTCTCATAAGCAACAGCGATACTCAAAAATTTGATACAGAGTCTAAGGTTATAGAGCTTCCAGATGAGGAAGATGACAACAATCTGGCTAACCAGCTCCAAGTACGGGATTCTGCCGGTCAGATACCGCAACCTCAAGGAGCTGCTCCTCATTCTGATGCCAATAATGAACTGCCTTTACCATCACCATCCGCATCACCCAAACAGGCGTCAAGTCTTGATGACTATCAAATGGTCAAGGATCTGTTGCCACAGGAAACAGAGGATATCATCCACAAAATTGAGCACTATGCGACTCATTCGTTGCCTCAATCTGGTTTTAATAACTTGGTGTTCCGTTTGATACGCAAAACTGACCGCTCATCGTTGAGTGACCTTCTTCATTCCATCGATGGTGCTTTGAAACGTGACTTGTTGTCTACTTTCCCTCCAGAAATTTCACAACAGGTGATTAAGAACCTTGACTACCGGTCGTTGCTTAACACTATGTTAGTTTCGAAAAGCTGGAACAAACTGGTCCATTCAGACACATGGAAATCGATGCTCTTGAGAGATAAATTTGTAACTATTGAAGAACTTGAAGAGCTCAAAATTAAATTTGACGATGACCCAAAGTACTATCAGCAACTTTACAGAAGAAGACACGAACTTTTCCAAAACTGGGTTGATCCAAAGTTCGAACCAAGAAGAATCACTGTTCCAGGCCATGGTGCTAACGTTGTGACATGTTTACAATTTGATAATGACAAAATCATCACAGGTGCAGATGATAAAATGATCAACATCTACAACACAAAAGATGGTGAGCTAGTTCGTATCCTCCAGGGTCATGAAGGTGGTGTTTGGACCCTGAAGTACATTGGTAACCAGGTGATTAGTGGTTCAACAGATCGTACTGTTCGTGTATGGAACATGAACACGGGAAAATGCACACATGTATTCCGTGGTCATACTTCAACAATCAGATGCATGGAGATCCTAACTACTGACGGCGGTGAAAAACTTATCGTTACAGGATCTAGAGACCACACACTTCATGTGTGGAGATTGCCGGATGAATCCGATCAAGGTGAAGGCTTTGATGAAAATGCTCCAAACAATCCGTACTTGGTCACTGTCTTACGTGGACACACTGCGTCTGTGAGAACTGTCAGTGGACATGGCAACATTGTTGTTTCTGGCTCGTATGATCACACTGCAAGAATATGGGATTTGAAAGAGAGAAAGACGATACATGTTTTGAAAGGACACACTGACCGCATTTATTCCACCATTTTGGATGTGAATAGAAACAGATGCATAACCGCATCTATGGATTCTACTATAAAGGTTTGGAATATAGATACGGGTAAACGTATTGCTAACTTGACCCAGCACACGTCGTTAGTTGGGTTGCTTGGGATGTCTGCATCCTACTTGGTCAGTGCAGGTGCCGATGGCACTCTTCGTGGTTGGAACCCCTCAAACTATGAAAGTGAGTTTGTCTTGCATCAAGACAATCACTCTGCTATCACCACATTCCATGCTACGCCTAACTTCTTGGTTAGTGGTAGTGAGGGTCACTTCAATGTCTACGATCTCCGAAACAATGGAAAGCTTGTCCGTTCAAATATGGTTCCTGGTGCTGGGCCAATCTGGGCTGCAAATTTCAATGATAGTAAGTGTGTGGTTGCAGTAGACAAGGATACGCACAGTTTTATTGAAATTTTTGATTTCAGTAAAAGAGCTTGATAAACTTGGCGCCTTCTCCCAACTACGAATTATGTCCTATTGTTCTTTTGTTTCTATTAAGTTAGTCGCATAACACGCATGGCATGCCCACTCCTTATGAATGTATGTATACCATTTAAAATAGGCATCGTAGTTAAAACACAACATAGAAACAGAAGGAAGGAGCGCCGTATACGGTATACGGTATACGGGTATTCTGTACATAGGGATTAAAAAAAAAATAAAGTTATCTGATGGGATCAGCTTGGGTCCCCCGCGCCAGAGCCTCGCAATTTGTATATAATAGAAGAAAAAAAAAGTGCAACCGAGCTCTTTACACCCGTTTCTTTGTATTTCTGTGAGATCTACAAAGACAAAGGACAGACAAGTAACGGCACACTATGGCTTCCAGAGCTAGCTCATCATCAGAGAGATTTTTGCGTGACACAGAGTCTATACACAGCAAGTCGTCGGCTTCGCGTGCTGCCGAGACGAAACTCTTTGGTCCCCCATTCGCCTACTACAAAGAACGCAAGCACGGTATTTCTTTGAACTTGTGTGCGGCCGCTGCTCTGGTCACTATTGTGTGTGCAGTTGACTTCCTCTTAGCCACAAACATTGTCATCTACCTGCGTACGATAAACCCAGACTCAAAAGCGGATGTTGCTGCCCACACTGCATTGATTATCTTGCACGTTGCTCTGATTTGGGTGACATATAGAATGGTGGTTTGGTTTGTCAATGCATATGGAATCAAGGACAGAGTTCAGAAAAACAGAATCTATCAAAAGGTTGCCAACGAGGTTATTGAATTGGAGTCAATGTTGAGACCTGAACAGACCCACGAAAGAAGGGACTAACAATATTCTAAGGTTGACTATCGCCTGTCTTTATTCTTTTCTCTGTCTACAATAATATCTGATATTATTGTACAATCCGCTAAATATAGTTACTTTAGCAACATTTAATGATATATACAGCAGTAATATCAGTCAGGTACGCCCTGCTCTTGGTAGAATACTTTAGCAAGCACACTTAATCTAGCTGGTACCCTTCCATAAAAGTGGGTTAATCTGAAACTGTTCTTGGCTCAAGTCCGTCATTAATCAAGCTTGATTATCTTGAAGACCTTGGTGGACAGTGGATGGGGTATTAGTAGGTTATGTCTCATTACTTGAATTCTATTCTGAAGAGTGATCAGAAAGTAAATTAGATCGTTCTCACAAACAACCAACCCTGCAGAAACAAGCTAAGCGTTTTACGTAGCGCGAGAAACAGTAGCGCTAAAGTCTCCAACAAAATGGATCTCTGGCCGAGCGGTTTAAGGCGCTTGACTCAAGATCAAGTATCGTAAGATGCATGTGTTCGAATCACATGGGATTCATTATTTTTTTAATTGTGTCTTGAATATACTTTTGATATTTTAAGGAAAAGATACCTACAACAAACATAATTCTTATCAAGAGTCATTAAAATCATGGCATTATCATTACCTGATCCTGTTTTTTCGTTCTATAGATGGTTAGCTGGCCTGCAGCTTTTTCAATAATGTTGTATTCCAAAGGTGAATTTTGACAAAGAGCTGATCGTCTCCCAACAGCTCTGTCAAGCTTTTAGACTGCTGCATTTTACCTCTAAGGAAAATTTCATTGTTTGTAGCGCTCTTTAGTTCAAACTCCTTGCGTCTCTCGATCAGTGTGTCGATTATGACTGTTGTGTGCTGGATGATCATATCCCAGTTCGACAAGAGCGACTTTTCATCGTCGCAGTTGATGATAAACGAGTAGCGTCTCTCGGAACCCCTGGCCTCAAGATCTTTGATCTTGAAGCTCTGGGTCAGCGTGTAACCACGCAGTTCGTCACCAAAGTACATTGGTCTTGAGTCGTAGACTGTTGTTTCTTCAGAGAGGCACTTGCGCACGATGGAGTTGAGCTGCCTGAACTTAAGCGCGTTGTACTGTGTAGTGATGTATGTGCTATCTCTGTGTACGGTCTTCATTGTTGTTGTAGGCGGTGGAAGGTTCTGCTTGGTGCCTCGCAGACGTGTTTCGGCGTGTGTTGTGTCGACGTGTGTTGTGTCACTTCTCTTTGGGAACATGAGCAGGCAGGACTCACAGTACGACTCCTTTGAGAAGTCCGAAAGGACGAACTGCTCGGGGGCCTCCGTGGCGTTTTGCGTGCACATAATGGACCGGGGCCCGTGCTTATCGCAGAAGTGGGCCAGCAGAATACTGAATGTCATCAGGGTGATGCCTTGGGCCTTGCGGGTGTGCTATGGAAGCTACATGCTCAATCCGCTCTTCGCCTCTTTTGGAGGGTCTTTGGCCAGTGTTCATAACCACTATTTAGCGGAGATGTCCCCCAATACGATTTGAGGTTTTATGCCGTAATGTCTGTGGTGTGTGGTGAGCAGGGCGTGTAGTGTTTTTAAATAGTCTGGGCTACGGGTTTGTCCTGGTACTAGGGCTGATTCCAGGAGCCGTCAGCCACTATTTGTGGCTCAGAAGAAACAGGAAACAGGGAAAAGGGGGAGAAAAGAGAACCCTCGAAACTTGAAAGAGAAAAAAGAAAAAAGAAAAAAAAGGGTTCCCCACTCCCATTCCATTCCCACGGACTGGCCATTTATCTTAGTGTCAGAGACGATCTGTTCTGCAATCCCAGCTGTTGTGTGAGCAGCCAGCATTTCCGTCTCATAGAGGAAAGCGTGTTTTTTTTGCTAACACAAAAAGTGTTTTAGGGCGCCCGCCGGAACGCTGATTGCGCGATAGGCTGTTTATATAGGAACGTCTACGGGCGAAGCGAGCTACGGAGCACCACTACACAAAGCTACCACAGAGCTACCACAAAGCTATAAAGAGCTGTAAAGAGCTATAAAGAGCACAGAGCACAGAGCACACGGAGACTGTACACTTTGGCGGCCAGAATGAGCACCACACCACAGCGCCCGGGGGTATCGCACAGCGGATCGTTCTCCAGCACAGGAGAGCACCCACCACCGGTGCCGTCGTCGCCTGGGACGCCAACGATGGCGCCAAGGGCAGAGAACCGGCGAAGAACGTCGTCGTTTGGGTTTGGTTCGAACTTCTTCTCGTCGTTGTCCAACACGCTGAGGCCGTCGTCGTCGTCGTCGAACTTGCACACCGCGAGCCCTTCCGCCAACCGCTCCAGAACGGGATCGTCCTCCAGGCTCAACATCGGCGGCATGGGAAACAACTCGACACCCACGATCAACAGAGTACACACACCGTCGTCCACAGCAGCAATCCCTATCGCCCAGCCCCAGCCACGCGCCCTCGGCGGTGGCGACAGCACAAGCGACCTCTACGCCGCAACCCCAACAGACGAGTTCCTACAGGGCCAGACGAGATCAAACTCGCTGATGAACGGCCCCACACAGAAGCCAGACACAGACGGCACCTATTCGATACGGCTCACGCCCTTCATCGACCACTCCACAACACAACAGGGACTATACTTTAGCCCCCTCCTCCGAAAGACCAGGCCAGGCACACGTTTGTCTGTGGGCAGATACACAGATAAGGTCAGAGACGCAGCGCACGCACCACAGGGCTCGGACGCCCCGCTAGTGTTCAAGTCCAAAGTGGTGTCACGAACACACGCAGAGTTCTACGTGGACATGAACGGAAACTGGTTCATAAAGGACCTCAAGTCCTCCTCGGGGACGTTTCTAAACCATGTCCGCCTCTCCCCAGCAAGCGTCGAGTCCATGGACACGCCCATCCAGAATGGGGACGTACTACAGCTGGGCATGGACTTCAGAGGTGGTATTGAAGACATCTTTAGGTGCGTCAAAATGCGTGTCGAAACAAACAAATCATGGCAGCGTAAAGCTAATCAGTTCAACAAGGAAGCACATGAGAAGCTCAAATCGCTTGCCTTGCAAGATAACACCGAGCTATCAGAGTGTGCAATCTGCTTATTGAAAGTGAAACCGTGCCAAGCTGTATTCATCTCCCCTTGTTCCCACTGCTGGCACTACAAGTGTATACGCCCAATCGTGGTGAAGAGCTATCCACAGTTCTTATGTCCAAATTGTCGTGAAACATGTGATTTGGAGGCGGATTTGGATGAAGACGAAAGTGTTGAAGAAGATGATGAAGACGAAGAAGACGAAAAGGAACTAGGAGACGAAGACGAAAACAGTCAACAGGATGACGATAGCCAACAAGATGAAGACAGCCAACAAGACGAAGACAGCCAAGGATCAAGCACGGAAAAGTTTCCCAAAGGCCGCTGGAAGAGACGACTGGGACAGTTAAGCAAGACCACTTCTGAATGGAAAATTGCAGACAGTGCACATGATATGATGGAAGCCCTTAATGAAGAGTCCAATTGATTTGTTTCATTCGTTGAGATATACATATATATATGCATTGTTTATTTCATTTATATAAATTAACGATATTGATTAAACAATATGGCGTGTAGTGAATACAGCCTATAAAGGGACATAAGCTATTCGTATATTTACACCAAGGAGTTATGATGGTTATGTATCAACAAGTCTCAGTAAAGCATCTTGAAGTTGCTCCCTTCCTTTAGGACTTTTCCAAATATCATGTCCACCAGCCACAATCTTCCATTCATATGTGGCCTTGCTTAACTTTGTCAACTGTCTCTGCCAGTTTCCCCAGTTCAAACTCTTCTTGATCATATAGTCAGAACTTATCACAGAGATTGGAATGTCAACTAGAGAAGGCTTTGCATTAATCACTTCATTGTAAGAAAGAACAGAAGCAGTAACTTGCTCCTGAAGACGTGCACGAATGTATTTTCCCTGGTATTTCATGTCATGACCATATATACGGTCCTTAGATCCATGGTGTCTCAAAATCCACGATCCTTGGAGAGAAAGTCCTAATGGTGAAAGAATCCCAGAAAGCCAGAGTCTGAATCCGCTCAATGGGTTCATTGCAGAAATCTCTGTTGGCAATGGCTCGTCCTTGGTGGACTTTGCAGCAGGGTTACCTGTAAGCAAATCCTCGTGCCATGAATCCACTAACATGAGGGACTCAATCTGTGCCTGATTACGAGAAGCAAACACCAATGAATAGAGTCCACCAATGTCATGTCCAACAACAGTGAAAGGACCACTAATTTTCATAGAATGCAACGCCTGTGAAAGAAGATCTGAGGTAATTGAAAGGGAGAGCGGTGATGGCGAAGAGTCGGAGAATCCATATCCTGGACGGTCATAGATGCAATATCTATCAATCTGGTTCAGGTGGTGAAGCTCTTCAACCCACTCGCTGAATTCTTCATTAGATCCATGGCCAGACTGTAGTAGAACAATAGGCTGTTTGGAGGCAGTCGAATTGTAAACATCGCCATAACAAGCGACATGAAGTGTAAATGCGTCATCTTCAACCCAGACCTCTTCTCCCCATGGTCTAACACGGGTCGCATCAAAGGCCTGAAGCAAAACATTCAAAGCAATCAAAGAGGTGTATGCCAATAATATTGACTTCATTGTGTTTCTGAGTAACACAATAAACCATTCTGTTAGCGTCCTTCTAGATTCGACACGGCCCGTAAGACGGATTTCCTCATGTGCCTTACCTTGCTCAACCAAGTACTCACTGGCACCGGTGAATACGACTGTCAAAAGACACCAGAGACCAGACAAAAACCCAATTCCTCCCATGTCCTCCCTCTTAAATACAACAAGCAGCAGCAGAACGAGTGCCACAATACCAGAGGTGATGTATCCGAGTTTGCGCTCTAGCAAGGAAGGGACCTGGAAGAAAATGAGTGTTGAAGCAGTGGAGAACAGTGAAACGATGATAAAGTTGATTTCCAAAAAAGACCTTCCCCTGTTATTAAATCCTGGAATAGAAATAAAGTCTGACAGCAGCAGCAGCACAAGCAGTATCGTTGAAAGGAACGACAGCAAGTTGAGAAAGAAGCGAGCAAGCCGGACATTACTGACGTTGAGCGCAGACACTCCTGGGTCGTCTGGAGAAAGTAAAGGCTGTCTCTCTGGGTCACCAATTCGTCTAGTGTTAGCCTCCTGGAGCACTGCTGGTTTCATTAGGGCATGTGGTTTAGGCTGCGGAGAGTGGACCACTTCGTCGTTGTATGAGGACTGGCTACTCTCCGGCAGCGGTGGGACTTCTTGGAGCGGATCAGTGAAGCTCTGAGACCCAACTCGGCCTTTCCCATTTCCCAAATCCATTATATCTCTTTTGTTTGTGTTCTTATCCATCAATTGAGCGTATCAGAGGAAGAATATAAGCTTGGAAAAGCCGATGATGATGGTTGCTGTCTAACGACATATATACGTATGTGGCCCCGCCCAAGTTCTGTCCGCCCCGCGCCCGTCTCAGCTGCTGCCAGGTACGAAAATCAAAACATCCAAAACGTCATTTCTATTGTAAACCGCCCACCAAAGCATCAACACTTCTAAGCGTCCAGAACCAGCAGAGCAGCAGAGCCTCCCGGTGCACAATTTCTTTTACAAACGCACTGAGACATGGACTCGTCGATACCTTCAGGGCTTCCTACCGAAACCGTGAAGGACCTCCAGGAGCTCAACACTGAGTTTGGGGACGGATACCTCACGGAGAAGGGCTACATCAAGAAGCGCCAGGCCATCCTCTCCAAGGTCAATGCCCTGAACACCGAGGTGTCACGCTCATCGTCAGACGTCAAATTGCACCACAGAGACTACTCGGTCAACTCAATCATTAGCGACTCCCGCCAGATCAACTCAGGATCAGAGTCTCTCCCTCCATCAACAAATGTCGAGCTCGAGAGACCCCTCGACCCTCGTGTAATTACAGAACTCGGGGCATCAGCTGCTGATAACTTTGATACACTAGCAGCTATGTTGCGACACAGAGGCTCTACCTACCAGAGGGAGACTGCTCTAATGATCATCGACTCAAAAGGTAAGGAGTCTGTCAGTATCACCTGGGAGAAACTCTATCTCAAGGCCGAGAAGGTTGCCCAACAGATTAGAGATAAATCTGGTCTCTACAAAAATGACCGTGTATGTCTGATATACCAAAATGTTGAAGTCGTGGAATACACTATTGCTCTGTTTGGATGCTTCCTTGCAGGTGTTGTCGCTGTTCCTATCACACTGGACATGAAGATCACCGAGATGATTCAAATTATGAACCTTACGTTATCACATCTCTGTCTTACATCAGAGTCTGTTCTGAGATACTTAGACAGAAAAGTCAATGACCAAACAAAGCTCAAATGGCCAAAAGGTCTGCTGTTCTGGAAGACCAATGACCTTGGTACCTACCATCAACAAAAGAAACAGGACCCACCAACACTTCAGGTTCCAGACTTGGCATACATTGAGTTTGTTAGATCTCCAGACGGAGAACTGAACGGCGTTGCAATATCACATAAAACTATCATGCAACAGATGAACTCACTTGTTTCAATCCTTGCATCAAACCCAAACTACGATGGAAAACCTTTCAAGAGATCAGACATTTCATTTACAAGAAACAGAAACGTAATGCTTAATATCCTTGATGCAAGAAAGTCAGTTGGTCTTATCGTTGGTACTTTACTTAATATCTACTCTGGTAATCTCATGATATGGACACCATCAAGTTTGCTAGATATTGCTGGCCTCTACGCTCATATCATTACGAAATTTGGTGTTACCGTCTTGCTCAATGATTACCTCTCCTTAAAGCAAGTAGTATACAATTATCAGTCTTTTCCACAGTACACAAGAAAGTACTCCAAGCGAGAAGTGAACTTCTCTACTGTTAAATGGGTGCTTATTTATACATCCATAGTCGATGGTGAGTTCCACGAAATTTTGACAAACCGATGGTTGAAACCATTAGGTTGTAAAGACGTTGAAAATGTTGTCTCCCCACTTTTGACACTCAGTGAATTTGGTGGTATGGTAATATCTATGAGAGATTGGATTGGTCAGGAACACAAGCTCAATACTACAATTGCTCCGGTTATGACTGACGATCTTGATTCTGTCACAAAAAATGAATCACAAGTCTCAGAGGTGCTCATTGACAAACAATCACTCACCACTAATACAGTGAAAGTTATCTCTGATCGCCCACCACCACTGACAGAGAACTATAAGACTCAAGACTTTTTGAGAATTGGCTCATTCGGTTATCCCCTTCCAGATGCTACACTCGCAGTTGTTAATCCAGAGACAGGATACTTATCCGGTGTAATGGAAGTTGGTGAAATCTGGATCGACTCAATGTCCCTCCCCGCTGGATTCTGGGGTGCTCCTGAAGGAACCCAAAACATTTTCCATGCCAGATGTCGTGATCATGAAGGCTTCCTGGATCTTGAGTTTTTAAGGACTGGTTTACTTGGTTTCACTTACAATGGTAAAGTTTATGTTTTGGGTCTCTATGAAGATAGATTACGTCAGAGAGTCACTTGGGTTGATAAGAAGGAGGACAAAGCTGGCGATGATACTGACCAATATAGATATCACTACTCTGACCACATAGCATACACTCTTTCCAGGGCGGTTGCACACAAGCGTGTCTCTGATTCTTCGGCATTTGATGTTCTTATCAACAACGAGCATCTACCAGTCGTTGTAATTGAATCACCAGCTGCAGTCCCAAATACATCCGGCTCGGTGGATATCCCTGAATTGGATTTGATTAGTTCCAAAAGTTTTACAGCTTTAGAAAGATATCACAATGTTCGTCCGTTCTGTATATTGATCCTTCAACCAGATTCGCTACCAAGAACTATTAAGAGTGGTATTCCAGGAATTGCAAACATGCTGGTCAAAAGGTGCTTCCTTGAAGGTCTCCTGAAATCCGTCTATGTCAAATATAACGTTAGCAAGTCCATTACAGAAATTCCAAGATCAAAGTACTACCTAGATAGTGTTTGGTCTGCATCTGTCTCCAAGCTGAGGTATGAGTCTCTTTCCCATGCTGAAGATCAGTATTCTGGTTTGGATTACCGTGACACATCTGTTGATGACAGAACTAACAAGCCGCTCACCGATTTTGATTCCATTTTGGATATTTTAAAATGGAGAATAAAGCACCAAGCTGATGAATTGGCTTTTTCCGGGATCTCCAAACAGTCAAAGGCCTTGTCCTGGAGAAAGTTTGATGTCAAAGCTGCTTCCGTTGTTTCAATGGTTCTTGAGAAAGCCAAAAAGGGTAAGTTTAAAGCTGGTGAGACCGTGGGTTTAATGTTCACGTTGTCAGATGATTTTGTTGCTACTCTCTATGCTTGTTGGTTGATGGGTCTTATTGTTGTACCATTGAACCCTGTTGATACCAACAGAATCAAAGAAGATCTGCCAAGTTTCTTCAGTGTAATTAAGGAGTATAAGGTGAGACATCTCTTTGTTAATAGTGAAGTTGAGTCCATATTGAAGAACAAACCAGTTGCACCACTTTTGAAAGAGAACGTATCGTTCCAATCAGTCAAGGTCAGAAACACTTCTAGACTCAACTCAAAATCTGGAGTCCAGAGCTATCAGAACTCGATTGCCAAGTTTCAAGGTAAACCATTTGACAAATCTGCAACTTGTATGGTGTTATTAAACTACTCGCAAGATAATGTGCGTACAGGTCTCAATGTTACACACACAAATATTGCCGCTATTTGCAAGATCATGAAGGAGACCTGTCAACTTGAGAGCAAGAACCCTGTTATGGCATGTGTACGTCACACTTCTGGTATTGGTTTTATTCAAAGCGCACTTATCGGTGTCTATCTTGGTTCTTCCACTTACATCATTCCCCCAATGGACTTTGCCACGAACCCGACTACATTCTATATGACACTTGCAAGATACCGCGTGAAGGATATTTATGTTACACCACAAATGCTTGATTACTCCATAAGAAAGATAAAGACAAAGGACTTCTCGCTGGAAAGACTGAAGAATTTGATGGTTGGTTGGGAAGGAAGACCAAACGTTGATCTGATCAAGAATGTCGCAACAAAATTTAGTGTTACCAAACTTACCTCATCCTCTATCAGTCACGTTTATTCGCATTTCTACAACCCAATGATTACATTAAGATCCTATTTGTCACTGGATCCGATCGATTTGTGGCTTGATCCGGATGCATTGAGACTTGGACTCATATCCATTGTAACTCCATCCAATGTTCCAAACGCTATTAGAGTACAAGATTCTGGTATTGTTCCAGTTTGTACCCAAATCGCTATTGTTAATCCAGAAACGAAGAGGTTATGCAAGGTTGGTGAATATGGCGAAATTTGGGTTTGCTCAGAGGGCAATTATGGTAGTGTCTTGCAGACATTTGGTGAAAACATTCAAACATTCCACTCATACCAGTTTGGAGCTACAATTGAAGATGGTGACAATTCCATGACCTATGTTAGAACTGGTGATCTAGGTTTCTTGCATAATGTCTCTAGAACTGAAAAGTCTGGCACAATTGAGTTTCAACCTCTCTTTGTTTTAGGTCCAATTGCTAACACATTTGAGTGCATGGGGCTCATGCATTTCGCTGATGATATTGAAAGATCAATTGAACAGTCACACGCTGATATCAGATCTGGTGGAAGTTGTGTTTTCAAAGCTGATGGTTTTATAATCGCTGTGGTAGACAGTACCAGAGGCAGATTTTTATCGTCATTGGTTCCAGTCATCTTTAACAAGGTTCTTTCTGATCACTTTTTGGTATTGGATATTGTTGTGTTTACCAAAGAAAACTTTTTCCCATATTCAAGACTGGGTTTGAAACAGAGAGGAAAGATTGTAAAGATGTGGACCCAAAAAAAGCTGCCAATTCATGCACAATATGGTTTGAATTATGGTGAACAAAGTTTGATCAAGACTGTTCAAGATTTTGAAGCTATCAGTGAAGTAAGTTCATTGAACACAAAGGTCGGTGAAATGAGTCTGAAGACTTGAAATTATCAGCATATATATATGACATCAAGAGATTTAATGTTTAATTCTACAACCTGTTTTAGTACTGGAATGGTGTAAAGATTTATGTAAATATTGCTCTTGCAGTTATCTCCCAGGACGACGACTTCTCATCTGGGCCATCTTCCTTCCTGGGACTCTTGAAGCAGTACCTGGTGTGCCAACAGGCGTACCACCTGGAGCACCACCAAATCCTGGAGCTGGAGTACCGAACATGCCACCTGGAGCTGGCGCACCAGCACCAGCACCAAATACAGACATTGGATTTGTATTGGAAGAAGCAAAGTTGATATCCACATTACCAGCATTAAGTACTGGTGGCTTGGGTGCAGCAAATCCAAATGCTGATTGTGTCTGAGGCTGAGCTGGTACTGGGGTACTTGAGTTACCACCAAAATTAAATGCAGACGTGGCCGGGGCTTGACCAAATGCTGATGGTGGGTTCGGCGTTGAAGTCTGGCCAAATCCAAAGGCCGGTGTAGAGGTGGCAGCTTGTCCAAAAACAGAGGCCGGGTTTTGAGGTTGTGACGAACCACCAAAGCTGAAGGCCGAAGGCTTTGATTCAGCGGTGTTGGCATTGGCACCAAATGCAAACGATGGTGTGCTTTCTGGCTTGGATGCACCAAAGTTGAAAGATGGTTTTTCTGCAGTAGGGGTTGAGGTGGCAGCACTGAAATTGAAAGTCGGTTTGTTCTCAGCTGTCGAATCAAACGCGGTCCTCTTCTTTGAAGGGTCTGCTGCTGTCGAAGCACCACCAAACAGTGACGTTGTTGAAGAAATGCCACTAAATACAGACTTTGGTTCGGCAGCTGAAGCACCAAAGTTGAACTGTGACGTTGGCTTGTCAGCACTACCATTAGTAGCACCAAATGCAAAAGCAGGTTTGTCCTCTTTTTTCTCTGATGTACTGCCAAATGAAAATGGCTTAGGCTCACTAGTGGAAGAAACTGTAGCAGCACCAAATAAGGACTTCTGGCCCTCTGATGCCGACGTTCCAGCAGCTGTGGATCCGAATGAAAATGATGGCTTTTCATCTTTCTTCTCAGTTGCAGAACCAAACGAGAATCCTGGGGCCTTATCATCCTTCTTTTCAACTGTTGAACCAAATGTAAAGGTCGGTTTATCATTCTTCTTCTCCTCTGCCAATCCAAGCGCAAATGAAGGCTTATCGTCCTTCTTCTCTGTTGCTGAACCAAATGAAAAGGTCGGTTTGTTTTCCTGTTTTTCAGATGAGGAGCCAAATGAAAATGCCGGCTTGTCGCCCTTCTTCTGTGTTTCGGAGCTAAATGAGAAAGTCGGTTTATCATCCTCCTTCTCCGATGAAGAATCAAAGGCAAATGACGGTTTTGTAGTTGACTTTTCTTCCTTCTCCTCTGTCTTGGAACCAAATGAGAATCCAGTAGATAATGGTTTGGCATCTTTCTTTGCCTTCTCAGTGTCTTCTTGAGGTTTGGACCCAAATGTAAATACTGGCCTTGCTGCTGTTGGTTTGTCTTCAGCCGGTCTGGAGCCAAATGAAAATCCTGTCGTTGCCGCCTTTTCAGTTGTGGAACCAAAAGTGAATGATGACTCCGGCACTGGATTTTTCTTCTCGATAGAGGATGATTTCTCCTCAGACTTATCTTCTGTGCCAGACCCAAAACTGAAAGATGGAGCAATTTTACCCTCTGTTTTAGGTAATTCGATTGATGGAGCAGTGGATGTCTCTTTGGCACCAAATGTTGGAATTGAGGCTGCAGTTGATCCGAAAGAGAATTTCTTACCGTCTCCCTTTTCAACATTCTTCTCTGGTTCCGTTAAAGCGGCTGACTTTTTCATGAAGTTAAATCCAGAGCTTGGGCCTACATTAACTTCTTTTTCTTCCTGGAGAGTGGTTGTTGTTGGTGAGCTAATGTCTGGCTTTGTGATCTGGACCAGCTTCTTTGATTCCATAAGGTCTGTGAGAGAACCCGATGATATTTTTTCAGAACTGTTCTTCTTCAGTGGGAACTTGACCGGACTCTTGTGTGTATCCTCAATGTCATCGATATCATAGAGCAGCTGTCCAGAAAATACACCTGCAACTTTCTTCTCTCCTTCTTCTCTGGCCTTCTGCCTGGTCATGAGTGACTTTGATTCTAGCTCTGGGACGTAATCTGTCTGTACAGCAATTTCAGCGTATCTGGAGCTTCTTTCATCATCTGCTGGTGTTACTGATGTTGATGTTGCTGACATGATGGCCAAGCGTGGAGATCTCGCCACGGCAGCCGAGTTTCTTGCGGCGTAGAGACTGGACATTCTCCACTTCTGCTTCTTTCGAAAGAGATCAAGTCTCTGCTGTGGCAGGAGGGGTATTATAGGCGGCCTCTTGACCGATCTCTTGGCCGAGGGGCTGGCTGAGCGAGTACGTTTGAGCTGTGGTTGAGTATCGGCTCTAATGCGCTTGGTCGGCGGTTGGTCTTCAGACAGCGCGCTCTGCACGCGCTTCAGTTCTGTGACGGCCATTCGATCTGTAAGCAATCAGCTGCTAAAAAGAGCAAAAGGTGGTGGAAGAGGTCTTTTGTTCTCCTCCACTTACACACGCGGTCTGTGTAACAAGTGCCAAACAGGTTGAACTAAACGCTATTTGTTTACCTTTTAATTTTAAGACGTTGAAATTTTGATGGTGGCCTCGCGGGCTCGTAACCAATCAAACCCACTAAACGCAATTCGCGAAGGCATCTCTCTGCCCCACCGCCAGGCTCGCAGGTGCATTTACTTTACGGGTGACTTGAATAAATACTCTTACAAAGAGTGTCTCAAGGTGTGCACAAATGAATATTGAAGAATATGAATTATCCAATAAAAACAATAACAAATAACAAATAACAACATAAAAAAACCCTTTAAACAATGGAAATGGAAATGAAGAGAGAGGTACGCATATGTAGGCACCATCTGACAGTTTATGTGCATGATCATAGATGGTATATATATAGACTTGATTCTGTATAGTCTCTTTCTTCTTTTTGTTGGTGGGTGTACTGCACCGTACCTGCTCTATCCTATTCAATGCAGAACCTCAAGCAACTTCCAAGGTCTTCACTTGCTTGGTCACCTCATCAACACTAATGACCTTCTCGATGGAGGTCTTTTCATTCCCCTTTTCCCACAGTTGCTCCACCGGGTACATTAACTCTTCGCTGTCTGGGTGTCTCAAGTCAAACTCACTCAAGCCAACAATTCCGCCGAAGGTGTTAAATCTTTTGAAATAGTGGTCTCTCTTCTCCTTGGCGATCTCATTCATCTTTCCCCAGTACTTGGAGTGGTCATAAGTGAAGTCAACGTAGCCACCATACAACTTGTCGAGCTGTTCAACCGGACAGTAGTTGGAAAATGGCTCGTCAAACACCAACTTCTCTCTTGTCAACGGGTCAATAAATGGATGGATGATTTTCAAAAAAGTCCAACCGAGCCATGGAATGTTAGTCAAGAGAGCCTTGCCGAGTCTCTCCGGGTAGTGTGTTTGCAAAATGTGGAGCACTTGTCTACCGACATTGACTGGTGGGATCTTGGTACCGCCAACGGATGGCACATCGTCGTACTGCTTAAAGTCTATGAGTAGTGCGAGGGAGTCCTGTCCTGATGGCATGTAGTCGATGACCCTTTCGAGCATGAAGACGAGGTGCTGCACCTGTCTGAATGAAGTTTTGGTGTTTTGTCTTCCTGGTTTGAGGTAGAGGATTGGTCTTGCGTCATTCTCGTAGCCCAGGATAACCTCTTTACCAGTCTCATTCTCCTCGGAGACGAGTTCTGGCGTGACGATATTATCCTCGCCTGTGATGCCGAACTCTCTTCTCCAAGCGAGCGAGCCCTCGATGCGGTCAATGCACTGTTTTGTGTCCCACTTTGTTGCGCGGAGGTATCTCATAAAACACTCTCTTGTAAGCCATGACTTCTCGTGCGTAGTGAGCTTCTGCTTGACAGTCTGGTTCTTCTCGGAGGTAAACACCTCAAGCTCCGGATTCTGGAAGTGCTTGAGGATGGTGTTGTACTTGGCCTGCTGCTCGTCTGTGAGGGCAATTGGCTCCGGCACTTTTGCGTTTGGTGGGAGCGACTCGAACGGGGTACTCGCCTTGATGAGCTTGGAAGGGTCCACCTGTGGGGCCTCCTCCTTCTTCTTGGAGCCGAAAAGAGCCATGCTTTGTGTGTAGAGTGTGGTATGAGGCTCACGCGTCTGGGTAAGTGGCACCTTTTTTTCTATATATATACGTGGATGTGAGCTGTGTATGCTTGTATGCTCACTACACCAAGTGTGTTCGGAAAGCCAACAAAGAAAATCACACAAGTACACGACGGGGATGAAGTGCCAGCTGCTCAGCACAATGTCTCCGAGTGGTGGTCTCTCTCTAATGTTTCGAAGGTGAACAAGGGTGAATGAACGCCACGCGGATAATACAGTTTGGAGAAAAGAGCGTGCCGGGACTCTTTTCAGTCTGGGCAGAGGCCATATAGCGAGGAAGCACACAGAGAGAATTAGAGAGAGATTATTCATCCCCGGGCCGAGCGCTAATCCCGAGTACCGCGCGGACCCTATATCTCGGGCACGCCATTATCCACCCTAGTCCCAGCTATTTACACACAGAGCACAGCGACTTCTACACAATCCACATCCTCCAGTGCCCCTCCAGTACTCTCTGGGCCCCCTGAGGCCTCCTCCCATTCCCTGTCCCTCCTGGCCTCTACCGGTTAACACGCTTATGCGCTTACTTATTATCGTGACGCGCGAAGGCTGAGTTTTTCTCTTTCTCCGCCGATGACAAAGGGCGACGCGTAGCGTTCTGACACCTTTTCTCCCCTCAGTCGCTCCCTGGGGCCGTCTCGCCCCAATTATCTCCCCTGCACCGGTGCGTGATGGAACGTGATGGTATGCTTTCTTCTTTTAGTCCCCCTACAATAACCGGTTATCCCCGTGTTGATACCACCCTCAGAATGAGACTGCAACCTGCACTGCACACAGGCCGACACGCCACTAATTAAAAATGAAAAATAAATGACAAAAAATGAAAAAAAACAAGATTTGTACTTGCGTGCCCGAACCTCCCGGATATCCTATTGTTAAGAGCACACTCTGGTGCACATCACAGAACGAGTTCGCGTGTGGTATGTGCAGCACTCTTTTTTTTTTCTTTTTTCTCTGTTATATTTGTGCTGATACTCTTCATACAACTGTGTGTATGTCAGGGTGTGAGTATAAATATACATGGAAAGCCCTAGTAACTACTCCATATACACCGGATTTCTCTATACAGTTACAAGACAGCATGGCGTACGGAGTCCTGCCACTCTCCGTGCTCTGCCAGAACGTCCTGCTTCAGCACTATCTGTCACTCAAGGACCTTGGTGGGACTAGATTCATGCTTCTCAAGCGGGTCCTAGTCAAATACAATGCGCAGCAGCTGATGAATCTGGAGGCGTGGAACCCCACGCTGGTGCTGGAGGACGAGGAAGTCTGGGAACACTTGCTGCAGCGGCAGTTCTCGCAGAATGCCCAGCAGAGCTACACAAGAGATGCCTCAAAGATTAAGCGCTTCTACAAGCAGCAATTGGATGCCCTCAACTACGACTATGCGCACTTGAACCTCGACAACTACATCAAGTATCAGGAGCTCGGAAACACAAAGAGGTTCAGACTACCCTCAAAACTGCTATACCTAAAGTACCAGCAGGAGTACGAGGACAAAGAAAAAGCTGCGATTGAAACTCTGCGACAGCGGAGAATTGAGGCACAGGAGTCCAAGGAACGCAACAAGCTCGTACACCTTGACACTGTCATCCCCGTGGGCACTCACAGACCGTTGCCGATCAAGAGACAACAGTCTTCGGCACACTCCAAATTGTTCCAAAAGGCTAAAGACGAGGCAAAAAAGAGACGGAACTTGTTCAAAAACCCATCCTCGCTAATGCCGCCAGAACATATCAAAAGAGTGTTACCACCACAACCAGTGGTACCAACGCCGATCATTGGACCCACCCCACAGAAGAACCTGACCCCTGCACAACGTCCACCATTGCCACAATTGCAGCAAGTGCCGCCAAAATCGCCGGTCAAGAGATCCACACCGAGTATCTTCCATCAACCACGGCGTCGTCCGCTCACAAGGCCAAGGCCAAAGCCAATGCCACTAGAACAACCAGTTAATGAGCAAAGGGGCGAAAGAAGCATAAAAAAAATCAAACTGTGCGATTACATCGCTAGAAAGGGATAATATGTGCTTCTGTAGTGCCTTCTATGATGAAACTAATGATTAATGATTAATGATCTCTATCTATATTGTAATATCGTCTTACAACAAAGGAAATAGAAGTGCTCGTAATCATCCGGACACCACAATATCCCAAATGTGTTTACGCATGCTGTCGGGATATTTGTGTGTCCTGTGAATTATATCTTGTGTATTATAGAAATAAATGCATAGTTTATCCACATATCGCCGTAACACATATATCTATCTGGCCCCCACACTCACTATATACGTGCATAAGAGGTTACTTCTCCAAGCAGAACCTTGTGGATCATTGGACGCCACCGCCACCGCCACACATTTCTAAGCATCGAGCGATATAAATATAATACAAGAAATGTCCACATCACAAATCACCACGTCTTCCTCTGAAGCGTCAACACCCAATAAAGACACAAAAGACATGTCCAACGTTGTGTTGATGGATATTGGCGAACACTGTTCGTTCTGTGGACAGATTGACTTCCTTCCTTTCAAATGCTCGTGCTCAAAGACCTTCTGCCTACAACACCGCACGCCAGAGGCACACCAATGCATAAAGCTTGGAGAGGTGAAGAAGACAGCTAGAGAGAGGATCGTAGACACAAGTCATCTGCCCGGCTCTAAGACCCTGTTCCCCGACCGCTCAAAGTTCAAGGTGCAGCTAAAGACAGTGGAAGATCACCCAGTCACGATAAAAACGAGCATGAAGGACACCAGCGCACTGGGAAAACTAAAGCGGTTCTTTGACAAAAGGAAGAGGAACAAAAAGGACTCAGGTCCAGCAAAGAGAATGGTGGAAGTCTGCCTGCTCAAGTCCAAGGCCAAGGGAGATGCACGCGTTGCTGCGAGTGAGAGGATCCACTTGTGGGTACAGGTGATTGACGATGAGTCCGAGTTTGACAAGATTGAACGACACCCTGTGTATGTATCCCGTGGATGGCCATTGGGGAGAGCATTGGACTCGATTGCACAGGAGCTGAAGCTTAAGAACATGAACAACAGGACGACGGACCAGTCGCAGCGGCTCTTCCTGTTCAAGGAGCTAGGCGACGGCGCAGCGCAGAAGCTCGAGGCCAGCGCCAGGTGCAATGTTCTAAAGGACGGTGACACGCTGTTTGTTGTGAGGGGCACGGAGGATCCGTAATCAGGGCACCCTCTTACTACTGTCCTACAAGCACACAACCCTGTTCGTCATCTCAGCCTGTGGCACTAGCGGCCTGTTGAGTCCCAGTGACCCGTACCTGTGCTACACCTGGTGGGGCGCACGAAGTATATAACTGGTGTGCGGGTGTTTCCATATCTGGTGGCTATTTGTACGGCACTCCCGCTCAGTCTGCATTGAATCGTAGCCTAAGACCTCTAGCACGCTCTAGAGACCCATGGTAATAGGCCCGTCCCTAGGCCGTTCTGTCACAATTGTGTCAAATCCCTGCTTCAGGCTGACAATTAGCTGAGCGCGCTGGCTCGGGCCAGCCTTTTAGTAAGTGGAAAGCGCGAGGCCCACTATCATTATTGATAAGCTGCGAAGGGGGCCTAGAACAACAGCTGACACATTTCTTTCCAACAGGATGGGCAGAGTGTGTGGTATATAAAAACGGCTGGGGCGCAGGGTGTGAGTGGGAGCTGGTGTATAAGCTGGTTATACAGTCCAATCACAGTGAACATAACAAATAGGCGATCATCGCTTTCACTTGCACACATCCATTCATCCACCTCATTCGGCCTGATCTGAGAGCTTGGTGTTATCGCACTAAAAATTCCATTAATTGAACCATTCCTGCCCCCTGTGCTTTGTCAACACCTGCATTAGACTCCCAAATAGCTCCTCTTCAAGATGGCTACGCTCCATAATGACACCCTTCCCACCTACGAGCAGTCCACGACGTTCTCACAGCCTCCTCCAGACTACTACTCGGTCGCTGCTGTGTCTCGCCAGTCCCCCTTCCACATGCTGTACCGGACACAACCCCTGTGCCTTCCCCCAACAGACTCTGAGAATGAAAGCTTGTCAAATATCAGTCTGAACACCTACACGCCACACACAGAGTTGTCCATAGAGGACATGTGCATCGCCCTCATACTCTCCCTCCAGGACAAGCTTAAGCAAATCATGCTCAACACTGAGTTCCTCCAGAAGAAGGTGCGAACTCGCACACCAAACCAATACATTGATAACATGCGGGAATCTGCTATAAGAGACTTCACCAGAATCAAAAATAGAATCTCCAAGGAGATCGAGAGCATTCCACAGGTCTTTGACTCACTTCTGGTGCATAACCTCATGTTCCTCGAAACAGACTCTGCCATCTCTGCTTCACAATCATCATCACTAAGTAAACAGGAAACACAACAACTAATTGATTCGGTGCTGCATCGTGGTCGAATCGTCCACAACCTCGAACTCATACAACAGCACATTGCAAGACTCAGCTCAGACGACGACGTATCATATGTACTCAAAGAACGTGCAAAAATATACAATGATGCAAAGGAACTCGTCAGAAGACAGGCGAGATCATAGGCATGTTTATAATATTTATTTAATAAACTACGATACGAGTTATCAATTGTACTGAATGGTAAAAACGACTATTTGTTTTCACGTATATACGGCACGTCAGAACGAAGATCCCCAGGTGGAACTACTCAAACCATTACTCATGCCGAATAGTCCACCACTGATACCAGTTGTACTAGGAGTAGCTGCTTGAGGGACAACCATGCCATTATTGACATCTGTGAATCCTCCTGCAAACACTCCCGAGTTGGATCTGGACCCAAACAATCCACTACCAAGCTGTGTGCATTTGACATGCGTGACATTACCCAACTCATCCCTTACAAGCTCAAAATCATAGAACTCGGAAGGACTCTGCAAGATCTTGGTAAACAGATTCAAAGCAGGGACGCTTTGATGCTCAAATAAGCTTGCAAATGCACGGTATAGCGAGTCTATGGTCACAAAGAAACGCTCAGGGCTGTTTCCGTACAAGTACTGATATGCTTTAAAAATCTGGCTTTGGTATGTCCGCAGCAAATCCTCAACGCCATTTCCATTCGCATTTGCAGACGTTGTGGCATTGGCCATCTGTGGAGCCGGTTGTGAAGGAGCGAATGTTCCAGGAGTGCTAGCTTGCTGTGAACTCAAGGAAGAAGACCCCCAGAGATTACTTTCCAGTGCGATTGAGGAAGAAGAATCAGGTCCAAACCCAAATGATGAAGTGCAGCCTGTGATGGGAGCTGTAACCGGCTGTGTTGTACCAGCGCTCGTACTACTCATCCAACCATTTGAAAGCGTGTCACTCGACCACAAGTTTCTTCCAGGGAATAATCCACCAGCACTGGTGAAGTTATCAAGTTTCGTGGATCCCAGCGAACTGATAATGTCATCGACACCAGGCGTCTGAGCAGACTGGTCAAACAACGCACTGCTGCTACCAAACGTCTGCTCCAGTGGCTTTTTTTGATTCAAACTTACAGGCTGGCCCCATGGTGATAATGTGGAAGGTGGAACACTAAGTGGATCTGAAAGTCTTGGTGTAAAGAAGGTAGAGCCGTTTTGTGCTTGAGGTTGTTGTTGTTGTTGTGGAGGCTGAAGAGGCTGTAGAGGCTGTTGCTGAGAAACACTGAGATTACTGAACCCAGGTAGAGTAGTAGTAGAAGCATGTGGAGTATGCAGAACACTGTTTTGCATAGAAGGAGAACCATTCATAAATCCATTTTGTGAGTAAATGCTCTCCAAGAGCGGGTTTGACATGACCTGAAGAGGGTCGATAGGAGTCTGTACTGGAATAGGAATCTGCTGCTCAAACTGTTTGGAATACTCAAGCTGCTGTCTCACCAGTTCTTCCTCTTCCAATTTGAGTTTCTCCGTAAGTAGTTTGGCTTCCTCCTCTTGCTTCTTTTGTAAAAGGATAGAACTCTCTTTCTCCCTCTTGACTCTAAGCTCTTCATCCCTTTTGAGTTTTATTTCATCCAAAATTCTCTGCTTCTCTTCCTCCTCTTTTCTCTTTTGTTCCTCCTTTAGTCGCTTCCTTTCCTCCTTCTCTTTGCGACGCTTCTGTTCTTCCTCTTCCTTACGACGAAGTTCCTCTTTTTTCTTACGTTCAGCCTCCTCCTTGCGCTTTCTGCCCTCCTCAGTCTTTCTGATCATCTCTTCTCTCTTCTCCTTCGCGATTCTCTCTTCTTCAGCTTGTTTCTTAAGACGTTCCTCCTCTTTCTGCTGTTGAATCGCACGCTTTTTCTCACGTTTCTTTTCCTTATCACGTTGTTTCTTCTCCTCTTTGCGCTTTTCACGATCACGGGCCTCTTCCTCTTCAGCGAGTAAAGACAGTGCCTGCTCTTGGATCTTCTTCTCCTTGTAAGACTTCAGTAAGCTTTGTCTGAGCATCTTAGTGGTGCATAGCTGTAACATGGTACGACCTTCTTGTAGTTGAGACTCTTCGTCAACCGCATCATCGCTGAACTCTTCCTCCTCATCATCTTCATCGATCTCCTCTTCATCATCTTCGAGTTCTTCGTCATCCTCCTCATTGCCGTCTTCATCTTCATCTTCTTCATCCTCGACTCCTTCTTCACTATCACCAAAATCATCAAGGTCCTCTTGTAAATCGTCCTCTTCATTATCAATGTGACGGGCAGTGCCAATGACACCCTCTTCAATGTAGTCATCCTGCAACTGTCTTAGCTCTTGACGTTCACGTTGCAACTGACGCTGCAGCTGCTGTTGTCTCTCAAGGTGTCTTTGCAGTTCCCGACGATCGTGCTCCCTGTTGCTGGCTCTTAACACAGCAGTCTCCTTGGCGAAATAGTCACTTTGATCTCTGAGAACTTCAACGAGCTCCTCATGTAAATCTGCTGGTGTTGGATCTTGCCAGTCGTCTTGGTCTGTGTCATCGTCATCAGAATATTCTCCATAACTATCGCCCTCTTCATCTGGGATGTAGTCTTCGTCTTTGGACTCATCGTAACCTTCACCGTTAAAATAAAATTGTGTTACTGGGTCTTTTGGCAGTACCACCTCCGTCTGTGGTGGGATCTTATACGACTCTGAATATTCATCGAGTGGACTTCCTAATGACGCTGTCATATGGAGATCCGATGACAGATGGTCATGACCGTGTTCGTGATCATGACCGTGATCACAATGGTGGTGGTCGTCATCCTCATCATCATAGTAATCAGAGTTCTCTTCCTCTTCTATCTGGTTTGAGTTCTTCACTAATAGGTCTGTTCTCTTCAGGTACTCTGTTTGTCTCTTGATTCGACTCTCCGCTAGTTTCTCCATCATTTCCAAAAACTTTTTGCCATCATTCTGTAGCAGGTCTTCTGCAACAGACATAATTCCATTCCGTCTAGCGCTCTCTGTATTGAACGAAGCGTCTGTGTTCTGCTGTGGTTGTTTTTGTGACGGAGAGTGCGGATCTAGTGAACCATTACTGACTGGGACAGGGGGTGGAGGCGGGGTACTCCGTGCAGACTGTGTATGTGTGTGTGAATGGGGATGGGGATGGTGATGGGGACTTTGGTGATTCGGGCTTATTACCTGTTGCTTTGATGTATCTGAAAAGAATGAGTGGAAAAGCTCGTCTGTGAATGATTGGTCATGTTCTATACGGTCATAATAAGAATCGTATAATTTTGTCAATTCATCCTCAATTATGGCTCTCTTGCGGCCACAAACTGTACAATTACAAGTGATCTTCTGCTGCTCGCTCATGACCTTGAAAACTGAATCTCGTTCAAGGTTTAAGAGCTCCTTCTTTTCCTCGATGTTCAAGCTCTTCCAGTAAGTCTTGAGTTCGTCATTGAGCTCCATTGTGTGGTCTGCCAGAACGTTGGTCGTCTGGGCATTGTTGAGTTTTGATCCAACCTGCTTCTTGATAGTAGTGGTAGCTGCTGTTGATGAAGATAATGATGATGACTTCTTTGGAACTGGTGTTGTCTCGAGACTCTGAACAATGACGTCGCCGTTAGAGTCTTGTTTAAGGACTCTTGACTCTGGGTATTCCAAGCTGGGATTCTCAAAGTTCAGGCCTGTGATTGTTACTGAGGATGAAGGCTGAAGGAGAGGATCTTTCTTGGTCTTTGACTTCTTCTTCTTCTTTTTCTTCTTGCTGCTACTGTTGTGGGTGGCTTCATCAGAGAGCATCTCGTTCTTGTACTCAAACTGTATGCTGTCGCCGTTAACATGGTGCTCATTCTGCACGGGCAAATGTCTCTGGGCAGCCCTTTGAGCCATCGTCGTGTGTGTGTGTCCTCTGTCTTGCCAGACTAGTGCTTCACTGGTGTCGCCTGTGTCTGTGTGTGTGGCCTCTGGGAGCTTTGTTGGATGTGTGGAGGCCTTGCAGTGCAGAGAAGCGTAGGGACGGGAGCAAAAGGGCAGTGCAACGTGCGGGATGTGCTTCGGTGTGTCTGTGGTACTTCAGCAGCAGATATATATGAAATGTAAAGGGAATCAGCGACCTTCAAACAACTGTTTTCCTTTGTGTAACTGCTGGTGGAAAATGCATCTGCTGTACAAGGCGTTTTTTTCCCTCTCACAATTCTTCGACCTTCAAAATCTCCACACCGCTTTTTTCGCTGGCCTTTTTTCTCCCCTTAGTGAGAGATCCCGCGAATTCGGAGGGGTTTTGGAGTATATTCCACCATACTGGAGGCCCTGTGCCCATTGGCATGGGGTCCTGTGGTGCTGGTAGGGCCATGAGTGTGTGCTGTTAACCTGTGTAGATGTGTGTGTTATTGGGGGCTTTCTAAGCCTGCTCAATGGCTTTATACGTGTAAATTTATTATGTATTGTGTCACTACGCCAGTTCGCTTACGAGCCTCCCCATCCCATAATGGTGCGAAAAACCCGTCTCTGACCGAGCTTTATAGTCTCCTTCCTCTCTTTCTCTCACCTCCTTACCCACAAGGCCTCCCGAGAGACCTCTCCGACCACTCAGAAAGTGCACCACCCACACAAGGACTGGATACAATGTCACTCACGGCATCCACGGATGCGCTCACTGAAATCCACACGGATTGGTGTGCCCTCCACCCGCGAAGAGTATGTTGTCAGTGCGCTCTGTTATCACATAAACATCTACGGATACTAACACCACCCGCAGCGGAGAATAAGACACCTCAGAAGCATACACCTTCGTAACATCACGCTCGATATCAAAGAGCTATGCAAGCCCACAAAAGTACGAAGCGACACCAAGGACATGATTGACCTCAACACACCAGTAGACCGACAAAGATACCTCCAGTCAATCAACAGCTCCAAGTTCCTCAACGTCTTTTACTCTCTGCACTACGACTCAGATGAGTGCTTCTACGTCAGCGAGGTGAAGGAGCGCTGCATTGACGCGGACTTCCAGGAATTCAGGCTTGACGGGTTCCAGAACGGTATCAAGAAGGGAACAGACACATCTTTCAAGCTCAAGGTGTGGGCTAGCAAGTCTGGGGATACCGGTACAGCGACCGCTCACTGGTCGCTCTTACTGGACTACGTCATCCATATGGAGTTTCTATTGTATTGGAACCCTCGTCTAGAAGGTATCAAGTTAGAAGACAAAAACTCTGTAGTTGTGGAGTTGTTTGATGGCTTCTATATCCTGGGCACTACTGGCATTAACCTGGAATGGTACAAGTCCATCTGTATTAATGACAGATCCACACATAAGGTATCTGTGGAATCACTCACATTTGACTCACTAATGAAGCTAAATGGTTTGGAAATCGGTATCGAAGACTTACAAATCTCAAAACGAATACTAGAATCACGAATCAAGGAAGCAATCAAGGGGAGCCAGGTTATCGATTCACACAGACTGGACCAACTGCAAAAAATAATACAGAAACAAAAGGACAAAAACGATCTAAAAAAGGAAAGGCTCCAGGAATTGATAGAACTCAAGAAACAGAAACTAAAAGCTCTCCAAAAGAAGAGGATCCTTCGAGAGGTTTCCCTGAAAGACTTCAACAACATGAAAGAAGAACTGGGCACTACACTTGTGAAATTTGAAAACACGCTCCAGGACCTTATCATCGAACGTTCCAGAGTGGTAAAGACTGTAGTGAGCATATTTCCACAGCGCAACATTGAGACATGGTTGGAATGCAAAGAGTTTGAAATTCTCCCGACACAGCTCTCACTCAAAAATATGACCGACATCCTCAACGCAAGCAACCCACAATACATACATGAGATCAACGCTGGATTTGGGTACATATGTCATTTGATAACACTCTTATCGCGTTACCTTGCTGTTCCATTGAGGTATCACGTCCGGCCATTTGGATCATCGTCCTATGTGATTGATAAGATATCACAGATAAACCAAAGAAAGGTGTTCCCACTCTTCTATACATCTCACTTTTACCGGTTTCAGTATGGTGTGATGCTATTAAACACTAATATCCAGGATGTCCTGGAAGAAGCATACCACTACTAAATTTCTCTCTTAATTTAAGGAAGAATACATAGAGTATCTATAGAATAATATATATATATTAATGATAATATGTCGTGATGTCGTTCCAAATATGCAAAAAAAACTGAAGATGTTTAGGATAAATCTTATTTATCCTCATTCTTTAACTGGTTTACCACCTCTGACCAACACCTGCTCATCAAACATTTCCTCTGGGTTAGTTTCCAATCTCTTGTAACTTCTAACCAAATTTTCCTTGAGGTCAAAGTCAAAGATTCTCAAGCGTCTCGTTGTACCTCCATAGCCGCCGTATCCACCTTCGCCACTACCTCCGCCGTAGCAAAGCCAGATTTGGTTATTCTCCGACTCCTTTTGATCAAGGAGACAATAGTCATTGCAGTGGTCATGTCCGACAGACACCACAGAGACTCCTAGTTGTTGCAGCGTATCACGCGCATGAGTGTTGTAATTTGGAGCAGTAATACCCTCCTTGTAGTTTCCAACATACCCTTGGTTGGTGTTTCTGTACTCTGGAAGTGGAATATGGAAGAAAGCCATGTTCAAAGGTGTCGTGCCGACTGGATAAGAAGGCTTGTTTGCCTTGAGCCACTCAATCTGAGACTCCTTGAGCCAGTCGTAGCCCGGAAGCACCTTTGGAGATTGTGAGTATTTGTGCGAATCCATAATGTAAAAGTTGATGACTGATTCAGATTTTGAGTAGACATGCAAGATGTAATTTCCCACTCCATCAACATTCTGCGGCCCTTCAGTAGCAAGATTGAATGGCAATGTCTTCATGAATGCCATCAGCTCTTCTTTGGACATGGAACCTTCGTCATCGTGATTACCAAACATGATAGCGTAAGGTATTTTTCTCTCAATAAACGGCTGAACAAACTTCAATGTTGATGTGACTGAGTCAAACGAGTCCTCCGAAAAGATCTGGTCACCCGTGAGGACAACCAAGTCTGGCTTCTCAATGTTAAGCACCTTGTTAAGGAATGTGAGCGTGCGTTCGTCTGCTTTACAGTCTGGCACCTCAGGATATTGATCACGGCAAATACCGTCTGAAGAGCTGAAATGGAGATCAGCAACCTGTAACACTTTGAACTTGCCTTCGCTCGTTACATCCAACTGTGGTCGCTGTTGTGATGTCATATGTGTGATCCCAGGACTGTTTTTGTGCGTCAAGAACACTGGGATACTTCCACGTATACCATTGACTGGGTTGGAGGATACACTCCAGTCGTAACGTGGGTCGACTGGCTTGTTAAAGATGACATCTAGACCGTAATAGAACCTGTTCGATTTGTTTGGATCAAACTTTGCAATCTCGTGCACAACGGAACCGTCAGATCTTACTTCTAGTCTGGTTACGGCCTCCGCGCCGACCACCTCAGAGAGCGGACAGGTCTTAATGAACAAGTGCTGGCGGGTAAAGTAGGACCACTTCTTTCCATCCTTGGTCCAATCAAGTCTCTTTGGAAGAAGGCGCCATCCCGGACCCGGTGAGCAGCTGGTGAAGGCGTTGCAAGTTCTTAGTGCGATTCCCGTGATGACCTCATCAATCGACTCGTGCGGAATGTATGGCCTTGTCGACGCTGACGATGCTGCTGCAACGCTGCCTGGCTCGAGGGCTATTGGGTGTGTACGTAGGAGGAAGAAGATAAAGCACAGGAGTGTGGCGCCGTAGGCGATAGTCCTCGTAGCGGACTTCGTCAAGCGTACCATTGTGTGTACTGAATAGCTGGAATTGTGTAGGTCGCCAAGTGGTAAGGCGAGGTCGATTTACTTTTTCAGTAGGCGAAGAGGCCAAGTAAGGGGGAATCACAGAGTGAGTTAGCGTATTCGGAAAATTTTCGTGACTATTCTTATGGTCAAATTAACAAATGAAGGAGTATAAGGAAGCACACCACCTACTGTTCTAGATAAATGTCCCAGCCTTTGTATATTTATACGGATTTCAATATATAGTCCCACTTTGTCTCACCTTGTCTATGTTGTCTCCTTTGTCTTTTTTTCCTTTTTCTTTCCCTCCCCTATATTTCTTTTTCACAATGATTGCAGCGCATGCGTGCGTAGGCCGTTGTTTTAAGCGCTTTGTACCAAATCCGTGCATCCAATTCTCCGCTATGAAACTTGAGAACTAAAACAGGACGTTGGAACGAATCGGCTACAACTTGTTTGGCTATCCGCTACCGTTTGGTTTCACTTGTTTGGTGTATTTCTTTTCTTCAGCATTCCTTGTTCTAGTTCCATCCAATTTCTGTATTCTCTTGCTTTTTTTTCCCTCATGTTACCTTTTCGTTATCATATTCTGCGTATATTATTATAATAAAAAACACATTTATCATATTGTGGTAAACTCAATTTGATATCATCAGGAAGGCTTTAGTGCTTTCTTACTGCGTGTGCATCGCAGCGCCTTGTTTGGGTCGGATTGAAAATCTTAACACACAAAAACAATCAAAAGATTCTACATCTGTATCCCCAGTTCACGCGTCTGGATGCACTATAGAGTAAAGTTCTGGTTAGAGTTATGAGTTCCTGATGTTATCTTCTGGATCGCTGCCATTCTCTCTTGGCATATACAAGATGAGGGTGTCTTAAACAAATAAAAGCACATACCCCATAATCATCATCATCATCATTATCGTATGCCAAGTTGTCTCTATCCTAATGCACACTATGTCGCCACAACCATAAATTATTTATACGGATGCGGTTACCTGCATGGCACTTATTGCCTATATAACTTACACGAGCAAAAACTCAAGGGCTACATGGTCAGAACTTAATTGGAAAAGCTATATGATATTATTATGCCCGTCCCTGCGTGCTTTTTCCGTGTTCCACAACCTGCAATCATGGTCGCCTTCATTCTAGACATCTATATGAGGTATTCCAATCGGAACTGTAATACTCTATTTCTTGTTCTTGCGTTTTTTATTACTCAGGGGCGCTCCTTTGAAACATACATACCATTGTATATTCCTCTTATATACTTAAAACTCAGCATCACTTGTCCCCATGCGGGCGGTGTGCGCCAGCAAACAACACACCACTTTTATTCCCCTGTGTTTGACTGTTATCAACGTAAGCCTTTCTCTTCGGGTTAAGCAACTGTCTAGCATGTGGCATGTGCGGTATCTCTGACAGTTTAGACGCATCTTCCTTTCCTAGACTTTCTTCCAGACGTTTCAGTTTACTATGAGCATCCTCTGGCCGTAGATCGTTCTGGACCTGCCCTTGGTTGACCTGATTGATAGGCGGCACCTTACTTCTGTCCTGTCCCTGGAACATTTCTGCAGTTCTATGGTTCGGTGGTCCTGGAGGAGCAATACTAGTACAGATTAGATAGATGAGCAAACGATGTACAAGTTGTTAAATTTATATTAGTTCCGAAATTGCGAACTGAACTTTTCGCTGACACCCCAAATAGACCCCCACACGGTCTAGGCAGCCTGCAAAGTCTAGGCCTGAAGGTTATAATCCCCTGCCTTAGGACCTAGGACCTAGAATATGTGCCGCGCGCGAAAATGTCAACCTTCATTAGACCACCTAAACAAACAGTTCAGTTTACACACAGGCACACAGATCTCTAGATAACACTGCTATTCTCTCAGGTATACGTAGGATATATACCAACAAGAGAAAAATGGATACCATTGAGTATGTTCTTGCTTTGTCCTTGTCCGCCCTTCTGAATCTTTCTATAGGTTCCCTGAGAAACAGTATTAACTAACACCCCAAAAACAGTGAGCAGCTCCAGCAATGGCTGACCGATATACATCTCTCAGACTACTCTGAAAAGTTCAAGGCATTTCAAATCACATTTGAAACACTCAAATTCATTGACACGGACATCCTCAAAGACATTGGGGTCGATAAGATTGGAGATCGTATCAGACTGGAACAGGAGGTGAAGAAGCTCAAGGGTGAGCACTACGTAAAGCTCATGAATATTGACGAGATGTTCAACTCTATCGTCCAGATCAAACAACCTGTCATCAAACCATTGTCTTCGGGAACATTGATATCAAACCACAGATCTGAATTCAAGTTGAACCCACCACCACAGAGAAACGAAAAGTCGTTGGTTTCCTTTATCCTACAGAACGGTTCGACTGTTAAAATTAATGTCTCGGGTTGTTTCAACGCTGTTTCTATCAAGAAGAAACTCGTCAAATTTCTCGATCTACCAAACAAAAATGTCAGTTCTTACGATGCTTACTTGACAGACTCTCAAGGGTCCCCACATCTCCTATTTGACGTGGAGCTGGTTACTATATGCCATTCCAATGATCGTATTGAGAAACACAGAATACTGTTTTGTCCCAAGAATGAGCAACCGTCGTCTATGGCAATTGAAGTCTCCACCAAGTACATTTCAATGGAACCAACAAAGATTGATAAGGATGAAACAACGCAAGAAGTTAACCAGGATCACAAGTTTAGATCCATCTTTGGCCAAAGACCATCTTCACAACTCATCTCAACAAACTTGTCTCAATACTTCCCAGAGACTAAAAAGGATAAGCTGCAAAAAACAATACGCAACTCGGTACGGTACTCTGTCCGTATGTCCACTTTTGGTGGCGGTCACAACAAACGTATGTCTACAGTTGGTGACTTCCTAGTGGACAGTTCCAATAAAGTCGACAGAGCACGTTTGGACAGCAACGACGTTGACACAATTGGCACCATGGATTCTCTCAATTTGCAATCAAGTATGGATCAAACTAAACAGAGATTTTCAATGGTCTCGACGCTCAATTCAGTATCATCATCCCGTCCAACCTCTATCATCGAACTGTTTAACGTTGATACAGATTCAGATGAAGATGATTTGGTGACAACGAATGTAAACAACGTCAGTCTCACATCAGGTTCTATGCACTGGTTGAAAGGTGCGAGAATTGGCTCGGGCTCTTTTGGTACTGTTTATCTAGGTATGAACTCCCTTACTGGTGAACTAATGGCCGTGAAACAAGTGGAATTGAAACCTCTGTATGACGAATCCAAGGAAGATACAGAGAAAGAGAAGTTGGTACATAAAAAGATCGTGGAATCACTACAACATGAAATGAAACTTCTGTCTGAATTTCACCATGACAATATTGTCACCTATCTGGGATCATCCACAGATGAGAACTATATCAATATCTTCCTGGAATATGTCCCAGGTGGTTCATTGAATTCTATGCTTACAAACTACGGGCCCTTTGAAGAGCCACTGATCAGAAACTTCACGAGACAAATCCTCATTGGCTTGAACTACTTGCATTCTAAACACATCATTCATAGAGATATCAAGGGTGCAAATATTCTTATCGACATTAAGGGTGAAGTTAAGATTTCCGACTTTGGTATCTCCAAGAAATTGACACCATCCTCCAAGAATGACAAGAGAGCTTCCCTTCAAGGTTCTGTATACTGGATGGCCCCGGAAGTTGTCAAGCAAGTGGCGACAACGACAAAGGCCGATATTTGGTCGGTAGGTTGTCTCATTATCGAAATGTTTACTGGTAAACATCCCTTCCCTAACTTCTCCCAAATGCAAGCGATCTTCAAGATTGGAACACACACCGTACCAGAAATTCCAAAGTGGTGTTCTGACGAAGCAAGAGATTTCCTAGAACAGACATTTATCTTAGATTATCAAAAGAGACCATCAGCTACAGAATTGATGGCCCATAAGTTCCTTGACCCAACATTGGGTGATAGCTGATTGAAGCAATACATGCATTTATATTCATAGTTTGATGTATATATACACAGGATCTTTGGTCTCTTAACCGATGGCCCATCCAGCGATGTCCCCTCCAAAGACTCCACCAAACCCGTCTTGGTCCTGATCACCATCAATCAGACCTTCAAACAATCTCTTATAACACCAAGTCCCAGGAATATTGTAATGTTGGTATGGATCATTTTTTGATAATCCATCTCCACAGAGATAGCAGAAGTTTTCATGGCACACATAACACTTCATCTTATTACAGCCATCACTCTTTGTGGTAACAGTTTCACAACGAGGACAACGAATGAGTGTATTATCATTCCTCACTGCCTCCAAAAACTCTCTCTCGGACAATTCACGATCCATCGCTAACTTAATCTTAGCACGTCCATATCTTATCATATACTGATCTTTCTTGTCCTGTGGGAATTCAGCGTCAAGCATATGCTCTATGACGTCTTCTGGAATTTTGTTCAACTGCTCTCCACAAGCATTATTGTATCCATGCCAGCTGTGTTTACACAAGAAACAATAAGCCAATGAACAACAGTGACAAATAACAAGTTTCTCATCTGGGTCTTCACGAAAACCCCAAGAATGGCACCTGGGACAATTTGAACACATTAGTGGGTAGTGCTGAGAGTATGTATCAAAAAGAAGACCTGTGAGAAGCTCCTCGTACTTGTGTATGTAGTCATCATTCAAGACATGACGAAGTGTAAAAGATGACATTCTGGATTTGAATAGATATTCTTTCAATTTATCAGCCGATAGATCATCAATATTTTTCACGACCTCTATGGGACACTCGGGGCATTGAAGCTTGGTAACATCACCATTGTCAATAGTACTCACAGCATAGTCCTTGAAGCAGTCCTTACACAGGCTGTGATCACAGTCCAGAATCACACCATCAACACCATCTCTGTTCTCCAAACAAATAGGGCACCTAAAGCGACTCTCTGTAAAATGTTTTGTCCGGACTTCTTGACACATTCGCCCCCATCGTTGGTATGTCTTCTCATCATTGGTTCGTATGCAGCTGTTATCAAGCAACAAAGTCTCCATATCAGCGGGTACCTCGACTGCCACATAATTACAGACTGAAATTGCCACAGAATCTTCAAATCCTTGTTCTATAGCTTCTTCAATCAAACTTCTAACATTATCTGATAGACTATTCAGAGTCTCGGTGTTTATCAAAGAGGAGAATAACCCAAAGTTATGCCTCTTCAATGGAAGTCCAAACACCAAATCAAGCCCTCCAACATGAACACTTTCAAATGAACTTATTTCCTTATCCTTCGCAGGATCCATAAGAATGAACCTCACAGGCTGTTCTGGTCTCAGATCCACTGGAAGCTTGATCGATGACTTTCTTATCTGGATCTCCGGAAAGACTGATTTTAATGCTTCAAGCGCTTCTTCTGTCTCTTTTAATATCATAAGAGAGCCATTTGTCATACCATTATATTATAATCTATCGTTGATTACTCTTACCGTTTAAGTTACTTGCAGACCCCTGAAACAAAAGAATTCAAAAAGGAAGCTAAAAGTCTGTTTCCTTCTTCAGCCTATGGGAATTATCCCATTGACACTAACAAATATGGCAGATTTTAACACCCGAACATACCATTCTGTAAGTTGTCTTTAATCACCAAAGAAACCACCGAGAATACGTGTCGTTGATAGATTGAAGAAAATACTTGATGGAGAGCAACCTCATCACTTCTGAAATGTCATCTAGGTCTACAGTGAATCTCAGAACATTTGATGCATTCCGTATGTTTACGCGCGATTTTTTGTTGGCGATACTAATAAAGCGCACAAACTAACACTTTATCTAACAGCAAAGGTGGCATCAACACACACAGTAAGATCAGAGCGTGGCTCTTACTCCACATTCTTCACATTCTTTCTGCTTCTGTTTCTGACATGGGTTGAACTGGGATCATTCTTTGGCGGCAAAGTGGATCATCAATTTGTTGTGGATCCGCAGATATCACAGAACCTCACCATTAATGTAGATATCCTCGTGGCGATGCCCTGTAACTTCCTTCACACAAACGTAATGGACGAAACAAATGACAGATTTCTTGCTGCTGAGAAGTTGAAGTATGAGGGTTTTTCTTTCTTTATTCCACCGACATACCACATCAATGACAATAAGCATATCCGCACCCCAGAACTAGATGAGATTATGGCTGAGGGTATTGTTGCACAATTCATGGACCGTGGTGATCAAAAGCAATCCGGCGCACCTGCATGCCATATTTATGGAAACATCCCAGTGACGAAGGTTTCTGGGGACTTACATATTACTGCTAAGGGATATGGTTACCGTGGTGACAGTAGAGCTCACGTTGATATGGAAGCATTGAATTTTACTCATGTCATTAGCGAGTTTTCATTTGGTGAGTTCTATCCATACATTAACAATCCGTTGGATGGCACTGCCAGAGTTACACAGAATAATCTGGAATCTTACAACTACTTTTTGACAGTGGTGCCGACCAAGTACCGGAAATTGGGTGCAGAGGTGGACACTAATCAATACTCGATGTCTGTTCATACAAAGACATTTTCCTTGAAGAATCGTGGCGTCCCAGGTATCTTCTTAAAGTATAACTTTGAGCCTATTACGATGGTTGTTGAGGATCGTAGATTGACATTCACAAGCTGGTTAGTGAGGTTGGCTACAATTTATGGAGGTATTATTGTCTGTGCTCAATGGGTGATGAAGATTCTGGACAAGTTCTTGGCTCTTGTTTTCGGTAAGAAATTTGCCCAGAGGGGGTCTGAAAAAGCTCAGTCTTTACTTGATGAGGATGTTCCAAAAAAGGATTGATGTACATATAAAAAAGGCAATAGAGAGTGTTCAGTTTTGATTTCATCATCATTTGTATCATTAAATTCATCTATAAATAGTTGATTCTTCATTAACAAAAAGGAACAAAGAATATCAGAGCAAGTGTGCAGGCCTGCGTGCAGGTTTGGAGTATCTAATCACGTTTCTATATAGTCTTCTCCTCTTGAATTGTTCATCAACCAAAAACTCATTGTTGATGTCAACAAACGACTCCTTTGTCATCCTTATTCCGCGGTTGTGACACCACTCATTACAATCATAATCAATATTCCAAGAATCATCATCAAATTTCCAGCTTTTTGGACATGTAACCTCAGCAATTGTGAGCGTACCAGGTGGTGGTGTTTGTGACTTGCGGTATGAGTTTGTATGGTCAAAGATTTGATTGGAAAACAAATAGAATTCCCATTCATTAGTTGTGAAACTTTTTCTCCATATCTCAAAGATCTCGACCTCTCTTATATCTGGTTCATCATCAATGACAATATCCTTACGTTCGGATTCCTTAACAATCTTATCAAGTTCCTTCTTTTGTGGTTGTAATGTTTTCTTCAACTTCAAAAGCTTCTTTCTTATCTTTGGATGAATGGAAATTATCAAAATCCAACCATTCGTGATCATTAAGAATCTCCAAGGTATATACGGACCTGCAATTATTAGTGAAACAATAAGGACAAACACAGTGAAGAAGATGGAAGTGGAAGTACGCTCATCCTTGAAACCAGCAGTTCCATACCAGAACTTTTCACCTTCTCCCCAGATTTTTAACAATTTGGTCATATTGTTCTGGACATCTCTCATATTGACGAAAAACTCCATATTCTTTTGGACTACTACATAGCTGGTGGACACCTTTGCATCCAACTCTGGAACACTGGTCTCGACTGTTACGGTATCATCTATCCGTGACTGTTCGATAAAGTCCTCCAGTTGTTGGGTATTTTCGTCGAGCCTTGTAAAATTGTACAATAAAGACTCGCCTCTTTCTCTGGATTTGAGCAAGTGCGGTCTGTGGATGGGATGTCTGTAAATGTACCCTGGCACCATGACGCCATAGAGAAGGAACAGTAGCGGGAACATAATCAGGATGTTCGGATGAAGCACGGTCAATGTGTATAGCATCGCAGCTGAGAGAGTTAGCGCTGGATTTGACCAGTGGAATATACGGAGGAAAAAGTACTGGGCCTGGAAAAGGCCGCCGAGCCTCTCGGTGAGCTTCACGAGGTTCCGCACAAGCTTTGACACGGAAAGGGGCTCGGTCTGTTTTCTCAATGGGTCGCTGATACGGTCCTCAAGCTGTACACGTGCCGGTATACCCTGTGGTAAAGCGTGCTCGAGCATTTTCTCAAAAAACAAGTCAACAAAGTGGGACTTTTGCTTCTCCATCTTACGCTTCTCGCGTCTCTCCTCGGCGGACCACTGGCCCTCCCAGTCCTCCTCTCTCCAGAACGAGTCCAGCTCCCCATCCGAGGTGTTGTCGCTGTAGTTGTTGTTCCCACTGGACGAAGGAACAGTACCTGGCACGCTGAAGCGGTCCAAGCTCGCACCAATCACAGAGGCTGCCGCTGCGGCCGCCAACCGCCTCTTGGATGCCTCACTCGGCGTGTTGTGACCATCATTATCTGAGTATTGCGACGTCACATCGTACAGCTGTGTGAGCCCATGGACCACGGCTTCCTGGATCTTCCTCGACATCGTTACGAATTGGCCGCCCGTCTCAGTCCCTACAACGAGGGCTCTTTACGTCGTTGTCGCGGTTTTCTTATGTTGATGGTAGCGCTCAAAAGCGATGCCGCCTGCTGCGCCCAAAATATAAACACAATTTCGCTGAAACCGCCGCTGACTCAGCAGGCGAGCCCCCCCCCCCACAATGTGGGGAAAACCTTGATCCAACACAGGGGGTGGGGTATCAAAACAAGTATATTTCTCAAATTATCATCATCCCCGCTCTCTAAGTATGTGTTCTATGTGCTTGTTCTCCTGTATTTAAAAGCAAAGGCGTTTCCCGTCGACGTCGTAGCGGCCCAGAGTGTTGCGCTGGTGGTTCAGAAATACCAGCGCACCCAGTACCTAATTGAATAGGATGGCCCACATCAGCGAGATCAACGAGTTCCAGCAGCGTTTTCCTCTGGAGAAACGCCATGTTGGAAAGCCAGTTCCAGGTTCCAAGAGACCAGGGTACTCTGAAATCTACCACAATGCCTCGCTAGACCGTAATGACTTGTACGAGACCATCTCCCCGAACCTGGACACACTCTCCAAGGTCTTTGCTAATGCTGCGGCCCACTTCGCCAACGAGGACTGCATCGGAGTGAGACACTTCAACAACGTGGAAAAGAACAATTTTGACCCGTTCTACACGTATGAGTCTTACTCCAAGATTAGAGAACGTAAGAACAATATTAGCGCTGGTATTATATACTTGGTGACTGGCCACGCAAGGTACAGAAACGTCACCTACCCAAATGGAAGACCAAACTTTTGTGTCTCCTTGCTCAGTCCAAACAGAGTCGAATGGCTCTTGGTTGACCTTGCAACTAGAGACATATCACTCCCAAATACTGCCCTCTATCCAACGCTTGGTCATAATTCTTCCCGTTATATTCTTGAACTCACAGAGTCCCCAATCCTCTTCCTGACAAAGAACCAAATTCCAAAAGTCCTCGACCTTAAGTCTAGTGGGGACCTTCCAAAACTCAACATCCTTGTCTCTTTGGATGAGTTCAGCCACGGTGACGCAGTTCTGTTTGCTAACGCAAAGTCTGCTGGTGTTGACCTTATTGACTTCCGTGCAGTGGAAAAGACAGGAGAGCGTAATCCTCTTCCAAACAGTGAACAATACAATCCCCCGACCCCAGAAACTATCTACACATACTCGTTCACTTCCGGAACTACTGGTAATCCAAAGGGTGTTGTTCTAACTCATCGTATTGCTACCTGTGGTATTGTCTCTTGTATGAATACGCTGGATCGTCCGATGTCCACATTCAACATGTCAAAGTATATGGATTTTGGTAACAACCGCGATGATAAAGGGAATCAAATTACTGCATTATGTGCTTTGCCTTTGGCTCACATCTATGAGCGTCAAATTAGTAATTATGCATTGTCAATGGGCTACAGAGTTGGTATGCTCTCTGATCCATCTGATCCTCGCTCCATGTTCTCTGATCTTGTTGCCTCTAAGCCGCATTACTTAGCATCGGTTCCCCGTGTCTGGAATAAGCTGGAAGCTGCAATTAAAAATGTTCTGAAAAAAGACTTCAAAATTAACGGCTCAATGGAACAGTGTAACGCTCATGATGTGGACAAATTGTTGCTTCGTAACCATATCCGTTCTCTTTTCGGATTCGACAATTGCAAGTACATCATCAGTGGTTCTGCTCCTCTAGGGAAACAGACTGTCATCTTCCTTAGAGAGAACCTTGGAGTAGGATTTTCTGTGGCGTATGGTTCTACTGAGTCATTTGCTGGTATCTGTTTTGGTGATCCATTTGAATCATCTGTGAAGAACTGTTGTGGTCCTCCTTCTATAACTTGCGAAGTGAGACTCAGGGATCTGTCAAGCATGGGATATAGTGTTGATGATAGCACTCTTCCAAGGGGTGAACTCATGCTGAGAGGTCCACAAATATTTTCTGAATACTTTAAAAACGAGAAAGCTACAAAGGAGTCCTTTGATAAGGATGGTTTCTTCCATACTGGCGATGTTGCTGCCATTGATAAAGACGGTGGAGTGTACATTATTGACAGAGTAAAGAATTTCTTCAAGCTGGCTCAAGGCGAGTACGTTACACCTGAAAAAATTGAGAACATATATATGGCACATTGTCCACTTTTGACCCAAATCTTTGTTCATGGAGACAGTTTGAAGAACTATCTAGTTGGTGTCGCTGGTATTTCTCCAGAATACTTAACGAACATGTTAAAGAAGGACCATGGTATTGATATCAAAGGTGACGACATGCTCTCTCTCTTGAAGGACATGAAATTCAAGAAGCTACTCATTCATGAGTTGAACCGCCATGTTGCCAATGCCGATCTCCAGGGTTTTGAGAAGGTTCATAATATCCACTTCGACTTTGAACCACTGAAAATTGAAGATGAGGTACTGACACCGACCTTGAAGCTGAAAAGAGAGAACGCAAGAAAGAAATTCAAAAACGTCTTGACCAAGTTGTACGATGAGGGTTCTTTGATCAAAAGTAACAAACTCTAAATATTTGTATATATTTTTATACAATTATTAAACATTTAAATTTATCATTATGAATCTCTTTTGTATCTCCCGTAGTTCGCATGTCTATCACGCAACATGTTTAATAACGCTTAAGTGTCACTACATAGTCCCTCTCCTTTCGTAATCTGTATGAAATCATTGGTGATTTATTTGGTGTATAAAGAAGAAATGCAAATTTGTGTGTGTGTATGTTGGAAATGTTAGATATCACCGAGGTGTATTAATGCAGTATTTATGCTGAGCTTCTGGTCATGGTGTAATAACACCAAAATCACTTGTGTTGCTCAACATATTGTTTCTTTGCACTCTTGAAGATAACATCAAGCGTTTGGTTTGCTGCTTGATCAAGTCTTGCAACAATGTGCTTTGGATCGTTCATATTCACGGCAATATAACCATCTGGGGTAGAGTCAACTGCTGTTTCTCTTGCCCATGTAGCTTCATCGTACTCCGCAAGAGAGACCACTGGTGGATTGCCGTCAATGTATGCTGGAAACTGTGACATTTTAGTGCCTTCTTTTGTGATTAGATAAGTGGAGTCTGCTTTTTATTTGCATATAATTCACCAATATAAGAGAGAAATCTGTGTAGAAAAGTTCCTCCTAGTAGCTAAAAAAATAGCTGGTACGCACACTCCTTATACCCCCTCTTGGAAAATTATATTTTGTGTGATTGAACACTCATCTCTATCACATCGCAAAATGAACTAACAACGACTAATAACAAATAACAAGCTATGTTAGGTGGTTCTAAAACTGTGGTTCCAGGGCAAGTTATTTCCCCAATTTATAGAACTATCGACGGTTCTACCAGTGTTGTGCACAAGTTTGAGTCTGGCGTGGGTTCTACAATACAACAGCTCGAGGTCGGCTCCAGCAAACAGTCGGTCATCTCATCGACGCTACTAGGCCAAGTCCGTGTGGAGGAAATTCCAGAAGATATTAATGGAGAGGGTGAAAAGAAAACAAAAGATACTCCGCTGGTTTTGAAAAGATTCCGCATATCCGTGGAACCATCAACAACATCCACAAAAGTGGCAACGAGTCTTCCGAAGGAGAACGATATTGTATTAACCCGCGTGACTAAACTCAACCTCAAGCAAGCATATGTGGAAATTTTGGCTCTTGAGGGTGCAGGAAATGTGCTGAGTGATTCTGGTATTGGTTCTAACGGTGCCGGTGTGTCTGCTCCAGGTGGTGGCTCTGGTGGCTCTACTTTCTCTGTTCACCAAGGTTCCTCGGACTTGGGGGAAACGTTCAAAGGGATCATTCGTTCCCAGGATGTACGTTCAACAGAGCGTGATCGTGTGAAGATAATTGAATGCTTTAAACCAGGTGATATTGTTCGTGCACAAATCTTGTCTCTTGGAGACGGTACAAACTATTACTTAACGACAGCGAGAAACGATCTTGGAGTAGTATTTGCGAAAGCCAGAAACGGTTCTGGTGGACTCATGTACGCCGTCGATTGGCAGACGATGGTCTGTCCAAGCACAGGAGATATTGAACTGAGGAAATGTGCCAAACCATTCTGATTAGAATTAGAATCTTATAGCATTATATAGAAGCATCAATGCTCTTACCTCTTACGCTATAAACCATCCGGTTTATAAATGATTACAAACACCAGTGTAATTAAATATAGCACATATCAATAAAATAAATCTGAGCCTCCATATTTATGTTTATATGGTGGTCTACGAGTCTTAGAATAATGAAAATCTGCGGCAAAAATAAAAAGAGTAAATTGTAAGAATGACACGGACAGGAATTGAACCTGCAACCCTTCGATTGCACTGTTTAATCGCAACTGGAGTCGAAAGCTCTACCATTGAGCCACCGCATCATCTTGGAAGCTTGTGGCGAAATTGTTACTCAGACCAAGTAGAACTAAAGCTCCTCAAAGCATTCTACTTTTACTAGTTTCTTTATGTTATCTTGAAGAATAACCCTATATTAAAGACTCACGATAGTTAACTTTATGAAATCCGCCTGACTTAGCGAACACAGTTGGATTTGTCTGGCACGGGATCTCAGTTGCACCTGCAGTGATCTCATCGGGATTACGACGTGTCTAAGTGTCTACCTTACCTCCTGTTTAGGTCTTCTACTAGTAACTCTTCGAATACTAAAAAAAGGAAAATGAATTAAACTGTGTATATACTAATCAACTACCTCTTGGAATGCTTTAAATTATATCAGGTAGTGTGATAGCCAACCATATTTGGGAAACCCCAACACTTGTACCCAATGGCATTGGCAATGTAACATAGACCCTCAGTCTCAACACCATCCCAACCCTCCTTTCTGTCCCATGTAGTACCAACTGCATAAAAGGGAGGGAACATTGCACCTTGTCTATAAACGTTTGCCTTTGCAAACAAAATTGCACCACCAACAGACTTCAATTCATATTTAGCGTCTTTTTTCTCGTCCAACCCGTATGTAGCTCTATTGTTGGACAGGTCAAGCATGTGAATAACATCACTTCCTGGTCTAGGTTCAAAGAAATAATCTGGATCTTGGTCCATTTCCTTTTCCTGGTCTGCTGAAGGCCTGAGACGTGAACCGGCCCATGCATTCAAGTCATAATCTGGATGCGTGACTTGTCCCTCTGGGTTCTTCATGTCGATTCTAACTGTTGCAATGTCCACCTTGCTGCTAATAAAGTGCGATAGCATCTTATCTGGTAGCTCAATGACATCTGAGTCCAAATAGAGCGTGTAAACTTCATTTCCCACGCCATGTGAGATTAGGAAATTACGCATCTGTGCGAGCACACGACGTCTTTGTCTTTGCACTTGTGGCTTTTGTCTTTCAGCTCTGGACAGCGATAACTGCGATTCTAGGAATGGTGCATGTATCAAAGTAATCTTGGAGAATGACTCTGATAAATCTGTGATAGTCTCTGTGTTTTTGATGTTATTAAAGACACCCTTAACAAACTTGTCAATCTTCTTGAAGGTAGCACTGTCACCAATGAGCAAGGATATAGACGTCTTTGGGTGTTCAATATCCTTCAAACCATCAAGCATTACAAAAAAGTCTTCAAAAGTACGGCCTTTACCAAAAGTATTTGTAAAGGATGACAGGATGACAAGCTCATTCTCCGCATAGTCCCAGACACGCGTACCGTCCTCCTTCTCCTGTGTCTTGAAGGAATAAACGTTCTTGGTGTACTTCTCATCATTCACCTGGAAGTCATGGCTCTCGATGGATACTTGAACTTTTCCAATAGCGTTATCCTTGTCCTTCTTCGCATTAATGACCTCACGTTCAGCTTCTCTCACCTTCGATTTCATATCAGCGATCTTCTGCTCCCAATCCATACGCTCTGCAGCAAGTTCCAATTCAAGCTTCTTCTTCAACAGCACATTCACCTGGTTCTCTATCTCATGTTTCGCAATAATTTCAGGAGATCTACTATCTGTGATAGTAGCCTGTGACTTAATCATCGATGAGCTCTGCTCGGAGACATCGAGCGAGCTGATAAGGCTAGATATGTCCGAGAGCGAGTAAGCATACTTTTGGTTAGCGATAGTCACAAAGACCAGCACGGTCACCAGCGAAAAGACCAGTGCAAGCCACTGGCGGGAATTCAGACGGAGCATTCTTTCCAGTCTGTTTTTCCGCAAATTCCACCCTGCTGTTGCTGTTATTAAACAGAAATCCAAAAAGCCAAAGAGACGGAACAGAACCCAGTTCGATTAAACGCGTCGAAGTTGAAAACGCGTTGAGGTCCAGGTTCGCGCAGGTACACAGTTGATACGACGCTATGCACATGAGTTTCAAAGGAACGATCTACAAGATATTTTCTTATTAATTGTAATATTTCCGTCATTCAGCCATCTTGAAGCTCGACATCGTGGTACGCCACAACGTTAGGGAAGCCCCAACAAGTGTAGCCGATGGTTCTTGCCTGGTAACAAAGGCCTTCTGTCTCGATACCATCATAGCCTTCAATGCGATCCCAGGTAGACCCCACAGCGTAATAAGGAGGGAACATAGCACCTTGCTTAAACACTTCTGATTTGAGGAAGAGTACAGCACCACCCACAGAGTCCAGCTTCACTGAGAATTCACGCTTGCCGGTGTTATCCCACTTTGGATCATTCACAAAGTCGTGCATGTGAGCAGCGTTCTCTGGGCCTGGGACAAAAAGGAAGTCTGGGTCGTTGCGGTCCAAACGAACCTCTTGTTCAGCAGTTGGTTTCTTTCGGGTACCAACCCAAGAGTTAAAGTCATAGTTCTCAGCACCACCTTGACGAATACGAGGTACAACAATATCCTTGTCAGAGTTGACAAACAAACGGACCAAATCCTCTGGGATATCCACCATATCTGCATCCAAGCACAGCGAGTAGGACTCATCTGCTAATGTATTCGTAATCAAGAAGTTTCTTGCTCTGGATATTGAACGACGGCGCTCTTTTTGCACAGCGAGAGAATGTCTCACGTCACGGTCCAACTTGTACAAGTCCTCCAAGAACTGTGCCTGGATAACGATAACCTTCGAGAAGAATGTGTCATCTTCATTGGCGTCCATATATTCCAGAATATTTTTGTACTCCTCCTTGGAACCAACCAACAAGCCTAATGTGGACATGCTGCGTACAAATTCAATTGTCTTCACCGTTGTAATGAAGTCCTTGAAGGATCTTCCAGCACCGTAAGAATTTGAATGAGCAATGGAGGTCAACACGATCAACTCATTGGCCCCTGTATTAATAGCGCTGGCTGTGTAAGTGGTCTTTTGGTACTCTGGGACACTCTTTTCAAAAGTATTCTTGAGGAGTCTAGAGTTGACCTTTGACCCCAAAAACTGTGGAAGAGATACAGGGCAAGCTTCTTCGGTCTCGCCGGATTTGATCTTTCTCAGCTCGGCTTGCAGTTGAAGGACTTCATCCTTCGCTGATTGAAGCTGCTGGTGCACGACAATTTCGGTGTTACGCTGCTCTTCGTTCTCCTCCGCCTGTTCCTTTCCGTGAACAAATTCGCCTCCGCCAGGTCTTGAGGTAGCTTGTTTCAGAGAGTTCAGTTGCTGACTTGTCACCTTCAGTTCATCTCCTACTCGTCTGAGCTGCTCTTCTAGCTGTAGTTTCTCCTGGATGGCAGAGCGGGAGAATATATTTGGGAGGATATTGAACAATGCAATTCCCACTAATCCAATCGCTAAGAGAACTATAAAGCGCTTCACGGGAATGGGCGCTGAACCCGATGTGCTTCTGTGGGACGAAAGCATCTCGTCTCTAGCTGAAATCTGTCCAATTCGCTGCTCAGAATTATTGACTCTGCTGATGCTGCTCAAGTTGCTCAAAGTGATGAAACTGGTGCAATTACCGGAACTAGTTCAAGATGCGTATAGAGGTGTTTAGCAAAACAATGCGATGTATAGGCGCAAACAGAGCAGAGCAAAACAAAAACAGACAAACAGACAAATAGAAAATCAGAAGGCAATTAAACGAGCGGACTCTCCTTCTCCGTTGGTTCACGAACCTTATGAAACTCAGAGTGAAGCACACGTGACAACAGAAGAACTCGCAATACAAAGAACACATCTATACAAAACAGATAGGCACACGTTGCCCAATTTTCCAGTGGCTGCAATGAATGGCATGGTTAGGGCACACACTTATACACAATGCTTTCCCCTTGATAATGCTATGGAACTATGGAGCCATAAAGCTATAAAGCTATGTGAAGTAGATGATCGTGAACATTATAAATACATGGGCCTTTAGAACAGCAGGCCGAAAGTCTTTTCGTACCACCACTCCATTCCTCTCTTCCCGGCCTGTGCAAGCCTCTCAGCCTTAAGAATAGCCTCCTCCTTTCCGCGCTCCTCCTCCTCATCAACAATGTGCTTCAAACTCACCAGGTCAACCTCCTCCGGCCTTCTAGCCTTGCACTTGGTTGCCAGCTTGTAGCCAGTGTAGGCAATAACGTACACTGGCAGGCCAATGTACCCGGTGATGAAATTCTTCCAATTGAACCCATTGATAAACACTGTAAAGTTTTTGATGAATAGGATCAGCACACAAAATCCTAATGAGATCCAGGCCCCATATGGCTGTAACGGGGCGTAGTACGCCAACGATTTTCTATCAACACCCTGAGCCTTCAGTGCTCTGCTGAAGCAAATGTGTGTGATGAGGATGGTGATCCAAGTCAGTAGACCGAAGATGGACACAACGTTGACAAAGTAGTTGAACACAGACGATGAAGACTGTGCACAGGACATATATGCCAAACAGCAGAAGGCGGCGCACACTGCAAGTGCATTAAATGGAATACCCGCCTTGGAGGTCTTAGCAAACAGCTTAGGCGCCTTTCCATTGCATGCCAAACCATAGAGGGTTCTAGAACCGATGTACAAATCAGAGTTGGCTGCGGAGAAGATGAAAATCAAGATACATGCGTTGATGACATGATCCAAGCCCTTGATCTGAGCATTCTTGATGGCAACAACAAATGGAGAGGCAGATGCAGAGGTAGAAGCTTTTGTAGCACTAATTAACAATGGGTCATTGTAAGGAACACACATTCCCAAGAGGAAAACAGAAACAACATAAAACACTATAATTCTGTAAAAGGTCAACTTGATTGCTCTTGGAACGTTACGGCGTGGGTTCTGAGCTTCACCAACAGTGATACCAAGCAATTCAGTACCAGAGTAAGCAAACACTGCAGTGACGAGAACATTCACAAAGGAAACAAACTTACCCTTCGAGACACTAGCAATTCCATGGTATGGTTTGAAAGCTCCTGGATCCTGCCAGTATCGGAAACCCAATCTATCATGAGTAGGAGCACCACCAAGCATTATAATAAATAACAAGAGGATTATTCCCAATACAATAATGACTTTTAAACACGAAAGCCAAAACTCAAACTCACCAAAGATACGAACACCGAAGATGTTGATCAGAATGATCAAGACCAACAGAATGGTAATCCAGACACCAGGGTTCACTTTATCACTCGAGACCCAATACTGCATCACCATTGCTCCTGCAGTAATCTGATTCGGTGTCACAATAAAATACTTGAAGAGATAACAATATCCTACCGCAAAACCCAATGCAGGATCAGCATAACGATCAGCATACCCAGAGAATCCATCTGCCAAAGGGATGTAAGTTGCTAGTTCGCCCATACAACACATCACCATATAGACAATAGCACCCACAAATGCATAACCAATGAAGAGAGGAGCAGGTCCAGAGGAAGATAAAGCAGAGCCTGAGCCAATGAGTAGACCTGTTCCTAAAGAACCACCAATGGCGATCATACTGAGGTGACGTGCTTGAAGGTTTTGCTTGAGTCTATATCCCTCTTGGATGGCCAAGACCGATGCTTCCTCAATTGTGTCGAGCCGATGCTCTGTAGAATTTGCAATGGCTTGTTTCTCTATGTCATATGTCGTCTGTTCTGTAGAGGTGGATCCTTGGTCAAACTTTGTGGTGTCTATGGAGCTGGACATTTCTCCGACAAGTGTATAGGATTCCTTCCGTCAAGAGAAGCAGTACACAACTATCACGCAAGTTTACGTGAAACCCATACAGATTATATATATACGGATACTGATTAAATTTTAGGAACCGAGGTCACATTCCACTGTAAGAGGTTCCAAATTCACTAAAGCATATACCATACTCCTTTATCCCCTAAACCCCTTAGTTCACAGAGCGGATATTTTCTGATGCCTCCGCTCTTCTACGGCAACTTTTCCATCAAGCCCGTATGACCGTAGAAGAGTTCGCTGCAGCACAGTACTTCGGTTCTCAGCGGAGGCTAAAGGACGGTTTTTAGATGTAAATTTAACACAGCAAATTTAATTATATGTGCGTGAGGGTCGACAGAACCTGGGGTTATGTCTTCATGATTAGAAAGATACTGATGAATTTCAAGTGTTGATCTTTCAACGGAGTTTAAACCCAATTGGCGGGGTAGTGGCTTCTCTCTCCGCATGCTTGACACCTGATTAACCAATGTCAAGGTCCATCGTGTGCTTGTGTGTAAAATGCCATAGAGGTCACGCATTAGAACTGGGAGCCTCTCAAAAGACTACAATTCCTCACCGCTAATCCCTTAGTTACTGCCCCCCCCCCCCGACGGTGTTAAGCAAACTACGAGTCAACATAGAAACTGGACTCTGTTAGACTCTGAGCTGACTCGAGCGCAGTTAGGGACTTCCCGATGCCTTGGTGTCAAAAGTGCCTCAGGGTTCAAGGCATCAGGGCCCTTTGTTGGTGCCGTTCGCTCGTTGTATGCGGCAGGCTTTGGATATTGTGCGTGAGGGATGTTTTGTGACACAACCACAACAGGAAAGAGACACCGATAATCTGGATCCTTCGTTACTTGGTCCTACGGAATGCCTTTGTTATACTGCTCATTTTCACAATCACTACATGCTGGGAGACTGTGATGAATAGCTTGTACAGTTAAAACCACTTTCTATGAGAAAAGAACTTTACACCCAAACACCACCCAGACATCTCTCAATACACCCAGACATCTTATGATCTGTTCAAATATCTCTACAAATACCTCAAAGTTAGACCTCTTAGCTATTATAGGGCTAAACATTATTGTAGTATATATTATTCAAAGTAGATATAACTCAAACTTCTCATTTGCATTAAATTATTACTCATTTGTAAAGATGTGAAAGGGTGCTAATATGTGAACTTTCTTTGATGTATATCAACTAAAACGAATTTACCCTTCTTTATATTAATAGCATATTATATAAATAGAAATTATGACTCATGAAGCTTTACATCTCTAGAAATGCTAAAAAGTTTAAAAATTCTTAGAGATTGGTCTGTTGGTTAATACTTTGGTGCTCTTCATTCCCCCCCTTTATTGTAGAATACTAAATATCACATAGATTGGCCACTTTTATAGAGAAATGAACATATGTTTAGAAAGGTTTTAAAATATAAATCAAAACAGCAATGGAAGAGCCCTTGATTGAAATATGGAAGAGAATAGCAGGAACTATATTTGAGTGGAATATTACAAATGCAGAAGTTTAATTGTTTTCAAGCAGCATTAATTTTTTGTTTCTGAAGTTTCCAATTTCAAGATTTCCAAGCTCAGCGGTATAAGAAATATTCAAGGTTTAACGCTTACATCCTGTATGCAGGTACATCTATTGCCAAGGACCAAATTAACTCATATCAATATTTCAAAGGGGCTCTTAAACTGAAAAAATGAAAAAGAAAGCAACATTGACCACAGGACGGATAACAATTCCTATAGTGTGCATTACGCCACGTGTGTCTTGGATCATATAGATTGATGAACAAAGTATGTCAGCTATGTAGCTCCTAAATATTGGAAGATGTACATACGGCGCCATGCATTACTGACCTAGCCAAACTAAAAATTGAGAAACTTTTCATCTGGGATTGGAATCAATTCATGTACAATATCACGTACATTCGGACCACCAATTACAATTTCGTGACTCGAGTGAGTAAGTAGTAGCACCGTGAAAAAGGTCAGAAAGGCACATAGCTACATCAAAGGACTGAGATTTTACACATAGCATATTTTATAACCTGATCTCCTAACCAAAAGAACACATAGTACTGATAATCAATCAGCACAAGGGACACCCATCTCAATGAAGTATCCGTTGTGGTTACCAACAACAAGCCATGAATTAATATCAATCAAGTTTAATGGCGTACTGTCATCTGCATTGTTGTTGGATGGGCCGTTGTACACAACTTGGTTGATGGTTTGTGGAATAATGTTGGAAGTCAATTCAAACTGAAGACCACCATTGGTGTAGTCAGTAGTTGGAGGAAGACGTGGAACAACGTCCAACTGAGAGTAAACTCTGACGTAAGTACCAAAGTCGAAAGCATCCCCATTGGCAATAGACTGATTCTTAGCGACAGTCTGGAACATTCCATCAACCCAAGAATTATATTCTTGGTTACCTTGTTTCAACCCAGCAAATGTGATGACCAATGGGTTGTATCCCTTTAGCTGGAGATCTGCGCCTGCAAGACCGGCGTAACCACCACCTAGAGAATGACCCGTGACAACCAACTTGTATCCCTGATCCATGTATGGAGTAATTCCATCAACAACCTTATCCATAAACTGTGTATAAGCAATGAAAAGACCACAGTGGATTTTACAGTCACCAGGACAAGCATCGGTATCACCACGAGCACGGATCAGGTAGTTCTGACCGTCAGTGCTGTTTTCATTGGCCAAGGACTCACTGGAGAAATTGGAGCTAAGGTATGGAGCGTAGTCACATTGAATAAAAGTGAAGTCGGTGATCCAGTCAGCAAGTGTAAGAGAACCTCTGAAAGAAAGGTACAGAGTTTTTGTGGATTTGTCTGCGGCAATAAAGGCTGTACCCGAGAATTCCAACTTGGACATGTCCGGTTCAATGACGGTAACAACTTCAATGTCTGGGTTCTCCCTACAGAAGGAATTGGAAGAGCACTCACTAGAGAGAGCACCTACCGAGAACTGACTGTCCATACAGTAGGCAACTTTAGCATAGTGTGCTACTTCAACAATTTTATCGTATTGGACTTGAGAAATTGTTGCCGTAGCAATAGTAGCAAAGAGCGAAAGTGCAAGGAAACGCATTGTGTATGGGTTGAGGAGGAAGACGATATCAGCTGAATGACACCCATAAGTTGGGGGGAGGGGAGCAAAGTAGTTTAAATAGTTTTTTCCTACTATATAGAAAAAACTTTATTTTTACCAGTTCCTTAATAGAATATGGCATCTGCAGACCATAAAAGCTAGATATGGCCTTGCCCTTATGTGAAATTCTTTCCCCACACGCAGGCATGGCGGACGTACACATACTCTGCATGTATTCCCAAATGGCGCCTGTAGAACTTCATTAAATCGGACGGGTTAAACGAAATATCTCCAAGCTCTAACAGGGTCGGTGGCATAATTTTTTTTGCGTACCCTGACTGATCACAAGATCGTTTTCATTTGGCGACGAGACTTAGTGAGGATGGTATATAGCTTGTCAGTCTTCCCAAGAAAAATGTCAAGGAAACCCTGCTGAAATCTGTGAGCCAAGGCGAAAGAAAGAAATGACGCAAGATCTACGAAGAGTGAAACACACGGTTAACCATATCCGAAAGCGTAAACTGAGGTTTTCTTTCAGGTTTGTGGCTCGCTGCTTAATGTCAATTGGGTCTGTTTTCTGATGCGTTTCAGTAACGCTTGGTTGGATAAGCGGTTCTGCGTCCAGGCATCGAGAACCTAGTTTGGGAGAACAAGAACTTAGTTTATGTTTAATACACACAGTTTACATGGTAAATTGTGGTCATCTCCATATTTGCTCCAGATTATGTGCGGGGTATATGATGTAATGATGTCCTAGGTACGGGGGTAAAGAGGACGATGCTTCTAGTGGAGTCTTTGGTATCAGAGTTAAGCGCTATACAGGACGGTTCGACACCCACACCCATAGGCACACAAGAATATTTGATACCATACGTGAAGTTGCTAGCACTGATCGGAAATATCCTTGCTAGGATTTACCCATGAACTGTGGAACGGCTAATAGCAGAAATATCTACGGATAAACGTACAAGGGGCATTTCATCATGATTTAATTAGAGTTGTAGGGGGGGGGATGTACACACCTGTAGGGGTGTAACGCCGTTCAAGTAAAACAATCTACCGGAGACTTTTTTTAAAAAAACGACCAAATCTTATTCGTCATTCGAATCACTGCATGGAGTACCCATTTCGATAAAGTATTTACCGTGGAACTCCCAGTAGTCATAGTTTTTCTTACTAATCAAGGCAATGACCTCCGTGGTGTTGTCAGGAACAAAGTTGTCACCAGGGCCTTGGAAGTAAACCTCCTGTTGTGTCTGAGGAAGGTCCAGACTTTCCAATTCAAATTGAAGACCACTCTTGGTAAAGTTTGCTGTTGGAGGAAGCATTGGAATGACGTCCCATGGGTTGTAAACTCTGGCGTAAGAGCCGAATGGGAGGGCATCACCATTGGCGATTGCCTTACTAGTGTGGATTGTCTTGAACATAAAGTCAACAAAGGAGTTGAATTCCTGGTTGCCTTGCTTCAAAGCAGCATACGTAATCAACAATGGGTGGTAACCTTGCAATTTGAACTCCAAACCAGCAAACACAGCGTAGCCACCACCTAGAGAGTGACCAGTAACCGTCAAGTTGTAACCATCCTCCAAGTAAGGAACAGAGGCATTGAAGATTTTGTCCATGAAGTTGGCATAACCAACCATCAGGCCACAGTGAACTTTACATCCATCACACAAGTCAACATCGCCGTGGTCTGCAATTTGCTGGTTCAAACTGGAAACATTTGTTTCCAAGGTCAAGTTCAAGGCACCAATACCAGAACCGACAATTGGTGCATAGTCACACAATGTAAATGTATAATCAGTGTTCCAGTCACCAGTGGTAACGGAGCCTCTGAAGACAACATAGAGCATCATGTTGGCATGATCTGCCGCAATGTAAGCCGTACCACTTGTGTTGTCACTAGATGGTCTGATGGTGTCAATGACCTCAATATCTGGGTACTCAGTACACCACGAGTTCAATGGGCATTCATCGCCAAAGTCGCCAATGCCAAAAGAGGTGTCATTCATACAGTACGAGACCTTAGCAAAATGGACAGTGTGAACCAATTGGTCATATTGGGCATCGGAGATGGAAACGTTCACCCATTTGGAGGCCAGAACACTGCCGATGATGTTCGAGAAGAGGAAGAGGAGGCCGACAAGGAGCATCTTCAAACTGTACAACAAAGACAACACAATTTGATCGGTATTCTATCTAGGACGCTTTCCATGATCAAAAAATAAAGGAATCATAGCACGATGATCTTCTGCTCTTTATATACTGCGGTTTACTAGCTCAATACTGAGGTGGGGGAAGAAAACTCTTCGGAAGGTCACATCTCCTCAATGCCGGACGCATCCCGAGAGACAGCCTGCAACCATGGAATGCCGAAGAGGGCATATCACACTCAACCTCAGGGTGGAATGCTCGGTCTTATATAATGAGAAGAAACGCTAGATATAGCTACAAGATATTTTCTCCGAGCAGACGTCATTATAAATGACCAAACATATTCTTTTAAGTCATCTGACAAGATGGGAAGAGGGAGCAATGCAGACAGAGGGGGTACAACACATTGGTAGGGGCAACCATACAGGATGTTTGTTGAACGTTGAACCCCGCTTGTTCCCTTGTTTAATAAATGAACTACAAGCTGTCAATTGAATTACGTTTTTCGGTGTATTCTTCTTCTCGTCTCTTTGTGTAGTTAATTTAGGTCATATCTATACTCGTGTATATACAGTGAACCAATTGACCTGACCAGTGTAACAGGTTTCTGGCTACTCTGTCTCCCTTGCTCGTTCTACTCTTCCGAAGTTTTTTATATGACAAGCAGGATCAGACATACATAGGCATCACACGATTTTAGCACCTCTTTGAAGCTACATAGCCAATTAAAAATAGTACTAAAACAGGAAACAATAAGTTACTTTAGTAGGCGTTCCATGACACCCAGCAGATTCTCAACCCCAACAATAACGTTTTCATCGTAACCTTGTCCAGGGGTAAACTTTGCATGAGCAAAGTCAATTATAGACAACAGGCTCAAAGGAGCCAATTCTTCCAATTCGTCATCATTATTGTCGTTATCATCATCATCATCGTCATCATCGTCTTCGTTGTATGCCAAGTCATCTCTAAATATTGGGTCTTGATCCTGCATCTCATCCCATCTCTGAAGATCGTTCTCATAAGCAAAGAATACACTTCCAGAGATGATCCTCACTTCCGTTGACAGTAAGCAGTTATATAGTAATTGCAATCTCGTAAACATGTTACGAATGACAATCTGATGTCTCTCGGGAGATAACCTATTATGTGTAAAGAAAATTTCAAAGTTCTTTGCAATGTTTTCTGGTGTCAGTGCCCTGCCATACCATTTATCAAAGACAATATATCCACTTTCATCGAGGGTTACATGTTCATTAGCATTGTTGAATTCAGCCAATGATGGTAACTCAGATCTATAAAGCTTCATACCACACACTCTGTAACTCAATGAACCCGAGGTGGTAGATCGACTAACTTCTTCCATTCTCAACCTTTTTTCTTCAGGTGTCGATTCATCATACAGCTTCGAACCCAATTTGATATCAATAATGGCAGGTTTCTTGAATCCATGTAATAGGTTTTGCAGCACAACGTACTTTTTGTCACTGGTGCCCACTTGTTGTTTACCTAATTGCCTGATCTCTTCGGTGACTTGCTGCGAAGCCTCTACTGTGTCAGTGATTCCTTGTTCAAGTGTTCCAAGGAATACCGGCATCCAATCCGTCAAGGTGGATCCCTCAACGTTGTCCTCATCCTGATTCTCATTATCCAACTGCTTTTGTGCTTGGGTATAGAATTGGATTTCTTGCTGAGTGGTTGGCTTAATAAACAGAGAGCCACTTTCATCAACCAGTGACCCGTCGTGTCCAGCAGCTCGGTGCTCAGCCTTCCTGTAACCGTTCATACCCTTGCGTTTTTACGGGATCAATTGCTCAGAATGTAACAGGAACAGCTCTGAAGGGGAAACAGATATGCGCCATAGCCCATCCTTCCTCTTTTCCGTTTACGACAGCAGGCTATTATGGAATTTCCTGATTAGTTGCGAATGGCGCAGGTCTTTTCTATTTTTACGCCACACAGCCGCCTTTGGCGCAAAATAAATTATGCAATTTCCCAATAAAGACCCTTTGCGAAAACTGGCTGGCTACCCAGCTGCGATTTTGTGTATTTTGGCAGTTTGGAAAGCTGGGCCCTTTCTAACACGAAACCGATACATCAAAAGAAGAAGAGGAACAACCACACAAACAGGTCCTTTTGCTTCGGGAAAAATGAGTTACAACAACGTGAGTATTTGAAATTATGGGATTCGGGCTTTTGGTATGCTGATATAGCGCTTGCCTACACCAATTTGATGGTGGGATGTTGAAGGTATGTGCGTACAACGAACCACGGGGTTCGGGAAAGAAGTACGGCTCTTATGGCCCAATTTGAAGGCGATGAAGTTGTTAGATTATGGCATCGATGATCCAATCTTGTGGCAATGGGCCACTTGAGAGCATCTTACTATTGATCGTTTAAGTCTTATTGGTTGATTTGACTTAATTAGCCATGTTTCGGCCACATTCTCGCGACACCACTTATCATGCCCTCGTCCTGTCTTCCTCTTGACAGTCCCACTAACATCACCCATTATATTCAGCAGCCTTACGGGTATGACAACTCCAACCCATATGGAGATAGTTATGAGATGAATACATACAACGACGGTGGCGATGATTTTGTTTCTTACATGAACAACATTACCAGCATCAACAATGATCTCGAGAACTACAAGCAGGTTGTTGAGTTGATCGAGTTCAACCAGAAGAAGTTATTGAACGAAGTTAATGAGGAGCAGGAGAATGCCACAAGAAAACAGCTTGATAACTTGATGTCTCAGGCTTCTAACATGCAGCAGACCTTGAAGTCTAAGATCAAGGACGCTCAAGTTAAGGCTGGTAATGACAGCGCCAAGAAGGCACAGGCCGAGAACTCCAGACAGGCTTTCCTTAAGTTGATCCAGGACTACAGATTGTCCGAGGCTGATTACAAGGAGGCCAACAGAAACCAGGCTGCTAGACAGTACCAGATTGTTCGTCCAGATGCCACTGAAGACGAGGTTAGAGACGCCATTGATGATGTTGGTGGCCAGCAGATCTTCTCTCAGGCTATTTTGAACTCTACAAGAAGAGGTGAGGCCAGAACCGCTTTGGCAGAGGTCCAGGCTAGACACAAGGAGTTACAAAAGTTGGAGAAGACCATGGCTGAATTGGCTCAGTTGTTCCATGACATGGAGGAGTTGGTTGTTGAACAAAATGTCCAGGTTCAAAACATTGACCAGTCCGTTGCTGGTGCTCAGAAGGATGTTGAGCTGGGTCTTGGCCACACTGATAAGGCTGTTGAATCAGCCAGAAAAGCCAGAAAGAAAAAATGTTGGTGTTACATTATTCTTACAATTATCCTCATCATCGTTATTATTGCCATTGTCGTCCCATTGGTTACCCATTTTAGCAAATAAGCTTGATCATTTGACGGATCACTGCAAAAAGAACTTGACGTTTTCCATATACATCTAATTTGGTTGTACTTTTATGTTACAGATTTATCACTTTCCCTTTTCTTCCACTTTTTTTGATGTTCTTCTTTCATCCCCATACACATTTCATGTTAATATAACGATCTGTTTTATCATTATGTTGTCCATGAGACTCCTACCAATATTAATAACTACGTTTTACTTGAACCAAGTTGTATTTTGTATTCAAAATCTATAAAATATAAATATGCTAGAAATATAGATATAGAACAGTGATTAAGTCCTGCCGATGAAACGTTAACAACGGTCACACAGCCGAAGCCGTTGACCGAAGTTCACTCAGGGTGGAGTAGTTCTAAGATTTGCTCTCCCATCAACGAAAGTGTTCTACCCAACCAGAGGCACACATCCAGGACGAACCCGAATGAGGAGCTAGCTAGAAGGCATCGTCGTGGTTCTTGATTTGAAGAGCAAAACCAGTTCTGAACGGGTGCGGTGTAACTAGGAGTCTTTGTGTAATGGTGAAAATTTTTGGAAGCTTGTACTTCGTATGGTGTCCGGGTTTAAATACACACAGGGCAACCATCTTGGTTATAGCCGCCAATACTTTTTATATTTATTTATATAATACACTTTTATTTCTGCTAAAGTATATATGTATTAAATTAGTTATCGTAACCATCTGGCAAGGCATCAAATCTACGAAGAATTTTTTCGATTCTATCCATACCCTTGATCATAGCACTCATCTCTGGGCCATAAGAGATTCTGATGTATGAGTACATCTCTGAATCACTCAATTCTCTGAAACTGAGTGGGTTTAAGTCAAAGAAGATACCAGGGACAACAATGACGTCCTCATGAAGAGCTTCATGGAAGAATCCGAGACAGTTGGATAACTTCCCTGGGAGATGAGATAGATCAACCCAAATGTAGAAGGTCGAATTTGGTTTCACCTTAAAGTGGAACCCCATCTTTCTCAATCTACCGAGACAATAGTCACGCTTTGCCATGAAATGTTTCTGTAAAGCGATGGTTTCCTTCTTGACTAAGTTTGGTTCCAGATATGGGACTGCAGCTTCCTGGAATGGATAGTTTGTACCTCCATCTAGATATGAACCAGCAGAACTTAAAGCGTTAATGTACTCCTTTGGACCAACAATCCACGAGACTCTCCAGCCTGGTAATCTGAAAGACTTTGTAAGACCATCAATAATAAGAACTGGGTCAGCGTTCACATCTTCAACCTCTGAGGCAGAAGAAATAGACTCACCGAGCTCACCATCATAATAGTAACGAGAATAGAACTCATCCATGATCAAGAGACATTTGTTTCTACACAGATCGTGCAACTCTTTCAACTCTTGGGGTGTCATAGCTTGACCAGTTGGATTTCTTGGGTTTGAAGTCAGAATGGCAGAGACACCTCTGTTAAGTTCACCCTTGATAATGTTCATGTGAATTCTGTAACCATCTGTCTCATACAATGGCACTGGAATAGGAGCAAAGTTCTTGAAAAGAGACAACATTTCAGCATAGGCGGTATAGTCAGGCAAGAAGAAAGACAAGTAGGCATCACCCAATACAGCTGCAATTCTAGTAAGTGCAGCACGACCACCTGGGGCTATATTTACGTTCTCCCATGTGTATTTGGAAGCCTTACCCTGTCTATAGTGAGCATTGTACAAGTCAGCAATGGCTTGTCTGATTTCCTTGATTCCAGATGTTGGAGCATACTCACGACTCTCAAAAGACACTGGCATGGTATCTGGTCTCTTGAAACAACCTGGAATGTCACCTGTCTCAGGCATACCCTGGCCTAAGTTGACCCAGTCGCCGTGTGGGTACCCACGCTCAGCGGCTCTGTCGGTACACCAGATCACACCAGTGGCAGCGTTCTGCTTGTTTAGGGCCGGAAAGTTTACGTCTGGTGCAGCTAATGGACCTGGAATAGGAACAGGGGAATCTATGCGCTCCATTGACGACTTTGAGTCATTTTGAAGTCTATTTAGTCTGTTGAGTAGTGGGTTAACAGGTCTTGGGACGGGTTCCGGTGAGGTCTGAGCAATGGTTGGTGTAGTGGATTCTGCAATAAAAAATTGGGAGGACGAATGCTTCAACGGCTCAGGCAATGTGTGCCCAAGGTGCTGAAATGTTTCGTCGGCCATCTTGTGTCGGTGAGGTTCCAAGAAAAAGTTGTTGAGGAAGAAGTTTTATAAGAGCGTAGTAGTTTTGGGTCGAAAGTACATCTCCGAGAGCCTTCTTTGCCATGTAGTCATCGCGAAGATGCTCTCATTATTGTTATACAACAAATTACTCTTAAGAGACCATAAGGCAATCAGGCAACGATCGAAGTGTATTTACATTTTATACGCTCATACGCACATGTATTCTATGTATATTGTAATTAAAAGCCTGTGTTGACGTATTTGCCGTCCTTCAACAGCGTTTTGGCAGCAGAGGGCAACACTTCCACTTGCACCTCAGATGATTTGTACCTTTCTCCATCAATGGCATATAGGCCTTTCACTCCTGGCTTTGGTATAAGACGGTAAGCAACTGCTTTGGAATGATGGAGTTCCGGTGCATGCACATGTTTTCCTGAGTCCAAAGATAAAAGGATGGGGACTTGGCGAGTGAGCGGTGTCCTTGAATCCATCATGATGATGTCAAAGCACCCATCGTTTGGTAATGTTGCGGGAAAGAACGTAACGTTATGTGTGATAACAGGCAATTTACCTGTATAGAAGAAGCTGATGTTACTAGTGTAGTCCTCTGGAAGGAATTCCCAATCTTCTGGAACGAGAGATGCTGGATCGTACTTCAGTGTCAGGTTTTCTTCTGTAACGGTGGTCTCCCCTGAGCCCTCTTTGAGGGATGAGTAACAGTTGTAGTGCTCCCTTATTGCATCTTTAGTCTTCGCAACATACTTTATCGCAATAGTACAGGGAAATTTGTGAGATCCTAACAGACCATATGCCACCCCAAGGTCAAATCTGAAAGGACCCAGAAATTTGAGGTACTCCGTGTTTGGGTCTGCATTGGCAATGATCCCTAGAGTTTGACTCAAAAACGATATCCTTGTTTTGTTGGCCTGTGTAACCGCCATCAGATCGATGTTCACAATTAACGACTTTATGATGGAGAGTGTAGCTTCGGTCACGTTATTTGTGCCATGACAAGACTCCGACATTGCGTTACCGCTTCCACAGGGGAGTTGGGTCACAGCAACTTGATCCAATGCCTTTGCTCTGTCTGGCCTTTCATAGAAACCATTAAAAACTTCATAAGGAACACCATCACCGGAAGCACACGCAATAACGTCACACGTATCAAGGTCCAATTCTCGAGCTATTTCCTGAGCATGGCGAGTATATTCTGTTTTCTTAATTTGAACAGAACATCCGGCAGCTTCCAATATGGGAATCGACCTTTCCTCTACCAGCTTCAAGGCACGACCATTTCCACCTTCTGGATTGACGATAATGATGAATCTCCTCGAAGGTCTGGCCCCTGGGTAAGCGTGGGAATAGATTTCGGAGAGAATGTCTATTGTGTCCGATGATCTCGAGATTTGGAGGCAGATGGAGTCTGGTATAAGATCCTTACGATGTGTGCGGGCGTAGTTGATTTTTACTACTCTTTTGTCTTTGTCTTTGTCTTCTTCCTCAACGTACTCTGCTTTGAGGATGTTGGCGTAGAGAATGTAGTTTGGGACATGACGTGGTTTGGTCTTATCGCCGTCGCCAGACTTTAACGACAGTATGCTTAGGAACGAGGAGTTCTGACGCTGGTAGAGGCCAGGGTGAATTGTGACCCCATTTTCATCCAGTGATGCTGTTAGTGTTCCCATTGGTGTTTGTTCAGCGGGATATGGGTGGTCGTACATATTTTTCACTCATGCTCGTTTACAGTAAATTGTTGTTGCAATTGATACTCTTGTCTACCTACCAGTGCACCGACCGACTGCAGGCCAACCAATCACTATACTATTCAAAAAAAAAACCCTTGTAAAACATACTTTTATACATCTAAACTATAAAACAAAACACAAAGACGTATATGCACAGCATACGCTTTACTCCTTGTTGTCAATGTGCTGATCGTGCATCTTGGCGTAACGGCCGGATGGATCTTCGGCACAACCCCAGTCGGCCTTTGGAATCCATCTCATTACAGTGTCAGCAGCAGCCTTAGATGGGAAGAGATCGTCAAACATGCATCTGTACCAGTAGGCCTCCTTTGTGGTTGGGATGTCATCGCCCCATTCGGCTCTTGGTCGCTTGAACTGCTCATCGGAGATAGTCTTCTCGGCAGTGTCCTTGAGGCAGTCGATCCAGGAGTAACCAACACCGTCGGAGAACTGTTCCTTCTGTCTCCACAAGATCTCCTCTGGCAAGTATGGCTTAGCACCTGGCTCGTCAGATGTGTCAAAGGCCTTTCTGAGGATGTACTTCTCAATCTTACCCTCGGATGGCTTGATAAGCTTGTCAGCAGGGTCGATGTTCATACAGAGCTCCAAGAAGGACTTGTCCAAGAATGGAACACGAGCCTCGAGACCCCAAGCCATGGTGGACTTGTTGGCTCTGAGACAGTCAGCCAAGTGCAAGTTCTTAACTCTCTTGACACACTCGGTGTGGAACTCCTCAGCGTTTGGAGCAGCACCGAAGTAGAGGTAACCGCCAAAGATCTCATCAGAACCCTCACCGGACAATACCATCTTGACACCCTGTGCCTTGATCTTTCTAGACAAAAGGAACATTGGAGTGGAGGCTCTGATTGTGGTAACATCGTATGTCTCCAAGTGGTAAATAACATCGGAGAGAGAGTCGAGACCCTCCTGCAAGGTGAATGTGTGCTCGTGGTGGATAGTGCCGATGAACTTTGCAACCTTTCTAGCCGCAATCAAATCTGGGGCACCTGGTAAACCAACAGCAAAGGAGTGCAACTTGTTCCAGCCGTGGGCATGCAACTCACCAGAGTCGTCAACACCAGCAAGCTTGTCGTCGTCATCGTGAGAGGCAGCCTTGGCGGTCTCTCTAGCGGCGATGGAGGCAATCAAAGAGGAGTCCAAACCACCAGACAAAAGGACACCGTATGGGACTTCAGCCATCAATCTCTTTCTGACAGCGAGTTCCAAGGTAGATCTCACCTCCTTGTAGTTGACTGGGGTGGTTGGGATCTTGTCTTCGTCCCACCAGGTTGGCTCAAAGTATCTTGTGAGTTTGTCAGTTTCAGAGTCGTAGACGTGACCAGGAGGGAAGGCGACAATGGAGTCACACTCATCAACCAAGCACTTAAGCTCTGAGGCAAAGTAGACAGTCTTTGGGGACTTGGAGGATCTACCCATATACAAGGTGACGACACCGATTGGGTCTCTGGCAGCAATGATACGATCTCTTGGGGCGTCGTAGAGAACGAAGCCGAACATACCATCAAGATATTTTGGGGCATTGATGTCGTACTTCTGGTAGAGCGGGATGATAGGCTCACAGTCGGAAAGCGTCTTGAAAGGGTAGTCTGGGAACTCCTTTCTCAAGTGGATCTGGTTGTAGATCTCACCGTTGACGGCAAGCGAGAGGGACTCGTCCTCAGAAGTAATTGGTTGGGCACCAGAGTCCAAACCAACGATGGAGAGACGCTCGTGGCAGAGAATGGTGGAGTTCTTTACGAGGTTACCGGACCAGTCTGGGCCACGGTGTCTGATTCTCTTGGAGTACTGCAGGGCCTTGGACTTGAAGGTCTCAACATACTCCTGCTTGTAAGCAGCGAAGATACCACACATGTTCTGTTTCTGTTGCTTGTGTCCTTCCTCTTCCTCGTTGTGTTGGAGTGGGAAGACTCATCCACTTTTGTGAAAAATTCAAAGATCGCTCGCTTTCCTTGTCCGAGCACGACTGACTCATCTCTGGGGTGGCGGCTGCGCTTTCCCTTAGCGATAAGCTGTTTTGCTCGCTCCGGATGCCGCAAACGGGAAGGGTCTCGAGGCCCAGTCTGGGCTGCGTATGCTACAGGGGCAGTAGACGGGGATTTGATACATAAACATAAAGAGAGTACAGCGTACGAGTGTGGGGATCTAGGCACTTCCATCAGTTTGCGTCGGACTCTGCGATGCTTGGGGCATAGCTGGGAAGGTAATCTGCGTCGTCCTCGAAGCCCGTATCTTCCTCTTGGTCCTCTTCCTGGTCCTCGTCATCGTCGTTGCCATTGTCGTACTGGTTAGCAACGTCGTCGTCGTCGTCGTTGTCGTCACGCATTGTGCCGTTGTCCTCAGCCTCAATCTTCATCTCCTGGCAAATGTCATAGCACTCCGCAAGCAGTGCGTTCAACGTTCCCTGGCCCTCTGGAATCTGCCCATCAACAATAAACTTGCCATCCTCTCTCAGGTTGTCCAGCGATGCCAGCTTCATCTGGTATGGGTAAAGCTCTCTTGGAGAATTGATGCCACCCATTCTCTTAACCTCCAGCAGACATCTGCGCACTGTTGACAGCTGGTTGTGGATTGGCTGCAGTGCCTCACTCACAGGCTCACTGGACTCCAACAGCTTGTAAACAATCGCATAGCATCTTCTCAAGAGGTACAACAAAACCGACTGACCCTTATTAGATGAAGACCCATCGTCCGAAGGAAACTTGCCATGGACTCTCAAGTCGTCCAGCTCTTGAAGGTCCTTCTGGTACGTATACAAATCAGTCTCTCTCAGTGTCCATCTTCTAGTAACCAGAAGGTCCTCCAATGTCGTCTTCAATTTAAGAAGGCGGTTATAAATTGGTAATAAACTCTCATCAAGCTTGAATTTGTGCGCATGCAGGTCATGAATCAAGGTGCTACAGTCATCCAGAAGACCATTCAGCACACTCTGGCCATTCTCTTCGGCTTTGCCGGATTCCAAGGACTGGAACTTACCAATAGAGTCTCTGTGTGTTTCCAGTTCGTGTAATTGTTCCTCGATGGAGTCCAACTCCTTCTTGTCGTAGTTTGGTCTTGATGCCACACTCAACAGCTTTCTTCTCAGTGAAATGAGCTTCTCAAGCAAACTCTGCAGAGACGGGTCTACATCCTCAACTTTGTTCTCAACCTCTTTGTAATCTTCCAAACACTCCTTCAGCTTGTGTTTCAATAGCGTGTCTTCCTCTTCCTCAACACTCTTGTGCTCGTTTACAATGCGCTCAATCTCTGCAAGTCTCTCCTTAATAGGCAGCAGATCGTGGTATGTGTAGACCTTGCTTTCGCTCAGATGTTCCAAGAGTCTCTGCACGGTGGTTAGAGAGGCATATGTCGCTGGTGCGGTCTTAGTAAGCCCCACAGTAATGAAAAAGAGCGATAGCAGCTGGAAAACATCGTCCAGGACCTGGTCAACTCTATTAGGATGCTCAATTGCACCACCACGGATCTTGTTCAGCGACTTAACCAGTGCCAGCACGTTCTGGTACACCTGGAGCACATCCTTGGAGTTTAGATATTGCGTACGGTCCTTCTTGAGACTGGACAGGCGGGCTCGAATGTCAGAGAGATCGTCAAAGATGTGTTTCTCGGGTTCAGGGATGTCGTTCGTGTGAGGCATCCTTTGCTCTATGTGTGTACGCTTTTTGATTGATTCGTCCTACAGAGCTTCCAGGATGGTCAAAGTGAAAGGAGTTAAAGGTGGCAAGTTATAAATTGTATCGCCGCTCCTACAATTCCCTCTCAGGCCACCGCGAAAGTCGGCAGCTCCGTAGCCAGGGCCCCAAACCTTTCCAAACTAATGGGGAGTAATAAGAGGGAAGGAGGAAAAAGGCCCTACTAAAGCACTATAAGGGCATAAGAGACGGGGGGGGGGGGCTCATGAAATCGTCATTGTATTAGATAGAGAAAAAGGAAAAAAAATAGGAAAGCCATAAAAACATATAAAAGAGCGAATCAGTTAGTTGCCATCGTCCGGGTTCGCCACTCTTAGAATCTTTCTCGAGTAATCGGCTTCATCTGCCAACGAGCCTTCACTGATTCTTCTTCTGCCCAGCATCACTGGGTTCAATCTTTGATCAACCATGTCCTCCTCTTTGCCACTCAGGAATGGATTGGACAACGGTCTTGAGAGCTGTGACTTGTCACGCTTCATTGCGCCGAAGTAAGCAGAGTCGGCCAGCTCGGCATCACGCTCCTCCTTCTCACGACGACGACGGAGCCACATAAAGACGAAGAAGCCTGCAGCAATGAGCGCAATACCACCAACAACACCACCAACAGCAGCACCAATAACAGAGCCTTTACTTGTGGATGATTTCTTTTTAGAGGAGTCCGAGTCTGATGTGTTTGTAGGCGAAGCGGAAACCATTGAAGTGGCCGTGGATGTGGATGTTGGGTCGTTGGCTACGGTGGAGTATATCACAACTGTTGTGCCACCGCTGCTTTGTGTTGAGACTGCAGAAGTGGTGGACTGTGCTGCTGTAGTTGTTCCATCTGTTGAGGTTCCACCATTTGTTGTAGAAGTTCGTGTTGTTGAAGATGCGGCAGTGGAACCAGTATTTGAGGCCGTAGACGCTGTTGAAGATACAACACTTCCACTGCTTGAGCTAAGAACGTAGTTACTGTCCATGGCATAAACGTTGTAGGAGTTATCTCCACCACATGTTTCTTGTCCGTATCCGAAACAGGTTGTGGAACAGCCACTGGTGGTATCACCAGAAGGGGCATCATTACCGCAATAGCAGGTGGATCCCTTTGTGAGGGCAAAGAAGGAGAAGCCAGAACACTGTGAAGAGCAGTAAGAAGAACTCTGGTATTGATATACACCCTTACTGGTATAGGACGAAGGTATGGATGAGTAGCAGCCGAGTGAAGTGGTAGCCTCGACCACGGAGATAGCCAGAGATAGTATTAGTACCGGAAGCATATCCTATGCTCTTGCTGTGATGTGGGGCTGAATGATAAATAGACACTTGCGTGTATATATATATATATATATAGGTGCAAGAGACGGAGAGTCGAATAAAGATGTCCTCTAAAATGATTTTAGCAGAGGGAAAAAGGAAGGAGAGATGCAAAGGGAGTAGATCAACGTGAGACCTGGATCAAGGAGTCAAGTCTTTCAGTAAACAGGTGGAGGCGAAAGACACCGAGAAGGAGGACACAATAACAGTTCAAACACGGTGGTCCAGTGTGCGTTCGTGAGCAAGGAGACACTGAACACTTATAATCTCTTCGTCCAAAGCCCAGCCCTGTTGGTTGTGTGGTAATGGCACGAGCTTGGGAATGTGTAGCTAAATTGGGCACGTCGAAGGAGTGCGCGTACGGGAACGGGGAGGTGGGGGATGTCGGTCTGGAAATATAACGGGACCCAGCAACAACCAGCAGTTTAAACTGTCGAACTAGGAGGTGCTGAATAACTTATTCAAAGGAACAACTAAATCGGACGTTGAAACAACTCAAGCTGAATTTTACAAAGGCCCCTTTGCTTTTTTGAAATTGGAGCAAGGAAAAAGGTTAACTCAGACACTGCGCCCAGTTTCTAGTTTCCCCCCAAAAACGCGCTCGCGCTGTACAGCAGCTTTTTTTTTTCACGCGTGTGCGTGAGTCGGTCGGCCCACACAAACGGGCCATTCGCGAAACCGTCCAGTGGGCTAGATCCATTAGATAAGCATCTATATTTAGCTTACGTAATCATAATTTCACGGATGATCAGTCATAGTGGTGTTTACAAATCGGCTCTATTGGTGACGGCAGTTTTATCTGGATTGGTTAATCAAGGGGGGAATGGTGCTGGTGGTAGTGATGGTAGTGATGGTGGGTATGCAACTGGAGCATGTGGGTTGGATAAGTGCACACCATGTGGGTTTTGGTGTGTGCAGTGGATTAAATTCTTGTTTAGACTCGTGGTTGGTAATAGACCGATAACGACAAAGGGGGGAACAGAGCGAAAATGCCAGTCTACAATTCCAACCCGAATTATATATAGAATGCAAATATTAGTTACTTTATTATACACATACACATGTGTGGTGTTGTTAAGATTATTATAATCGTAAGAATCCGGTATCCTGAAAGTCCCGGTAGACTTCCTCATCAGTCACAAGTCTGCTGTCGTTGCCAAGGAGTGTACCTGGTGCCATTATTGAGCTACCAGAACACTGGTACACAATATGTAGCATCAGTAGTACGGTGAGTATTAGAAGCACCTTCGACAGTGCTGTGAGTTTCTTTGGTGCCTGCCTCGTGGACGTCGTAACGGGCAGCGGCAGCTGGCCAGACTTCTCGTCAATTGTTCTTGTGTGAAATGGCACATTGGTGAGCTCATACGCAGTCTTGTGATGGTAGCTCGCTGGAGGGAAGGAGGAGCGGTAGGCTGGTGGGTGTACTGGATGGTGTGTCTTCAACTCTGATGGTTCAAATTCTACATGGTGTATTTCCTCCAGCTTCAAGTTGGCAACAAACACTGCGTGGGGGAGAGGGTGCTCGCCCAGGAGCACCTCGTCCACGGCTAGATACTCCCCCGGTGTATGTAAATGTGTAGGCTTTCCCATGCACATTCTAATACTGTCTGATGAGAATTAGAATAATGACAATAAGAGAAAAATGAGGAAGAAGGAGGGAGTCTGCAGGAAGGAGAGGAAAATGTTTAACGATCAATCCAGGTGAAGCCATTTCGCTAAAGTAGCTGACTGAGTTATCTGCATGTACCAATCAACTGAACTGATAAGGACCAATGATTTCTTTTTGCTACTGATTTGAGATGAGCTCACACAGTGCTATATAACCTTTCCTATAGGAGACACTTCCAGATCAAGACATTTCGCGTCAATTAAATGTTGTCTTCTTACGCGTCTCATAGGGATCGCGTCTGCCTCTAAATTTTTGCAGTAAACCTTTTAAGTAAGTACTTGATGTGCTACAGACACGCACTTTTTTGGTGTTTTATATCGAGACCAGATTCCCACCTTGCTTTGTTCTTCTTTCTAAACCTGTGTTCTACAAGTACACACACATTTGACCATGGCCAAAGCTCCGCAAGCCTCCACGCGGACACCTGCTTCCACGCGAGGGAGGAGGAGCCGCAAGACATCAGAGTCTCCAACAGTGGTCGATGCTCGAGTGCTGGGGGCGCAGACACCCTCGAGTACTAGAAGGGAATTGAGAACACGTCACTCGGAACAACTGCCCGAGTCTCCATTGTCTCACAAGGTGCTCACAAATGCCGATGTTAACACAAGATCAGCATTCGCATCATCACCCATCAAGAAGGTTCAATTGCCATCTCCTTCTCCAGATTGTATAATATCAAAGTCATCCCCGTTGAAAGGAGCATACATTGAGAGAAGAAAAAAAGTCATGTTCACGGAAGCACTTATACACGATTCTACACAAGCACACGTGCCTACCTCAAGGAAACCAATTCTTAAGAACTCTAACATGAATGCGATGCGTTCTCCGCCACAGATGCAAGTTCTCACTGCCAACGGTAAGTCGACACACAGTGAAATCACACCAGATTTGCCACAGTACTGGTCTCCCGGAAATATCCCGCGCTTGGATCAGCCAGGGATGGCTGATAATATCCTGGGCTTTAAGACCTTGTTCACAGGTGGATTATCCGTTCTTAAAAGAGAAGATTGCAACAGGCAGTTTGAAATCTACGCAACTTTCAACATACTATTCAAGGATTTAACGGATAAAAAAGCTAATATTGTTACATCCCATTTGAATGATCTCATACCGCTTCTTCAAAAAGACGTGGCAAAGATTGAAACGACCATCTTTGATGAACAAACTCCTGATCCATTTCTTACAAGGGCCGACGTTCAAATTATTAAAGTCTGTACAGTGATTCTCTCCAATGCCAAATTACAAAACCACATTCACAAATTGGGAGTCAACATAAAAGAGTTTGTCTCTTGGGCAGTTACACATAGCTGCTTCGTCATCACAAGGTCTGACACTTCGAAGAGTATCTTATCTGCAAACCTACAGCTTCTCAAGGATCAAAGATCTTATTCAATACTGCCATTACAAACCCAGGAAAACGTTCTTTTCTCGGTAATGAGAATGAAGTATATACAGTCTGGTTCACTTATTGGTGAGAAGCTTAACACAATCAAAGCCCTCATGATCAACTGCACACCAATGATGGAAAAGAATGTCAAGATTTGGCTTCCTCACCTTTACAACTGTCTATGTGACACATCATCTCCGCTATACATGAAGATAATTGGTGCAACCTCATCAGTTATTCTTGAAGCTGCAAAGTTATTCATAAATTCCAACCCAGTGACTTTTGAGGTTAGACTATCCATGCAAAATCCAATCATGAAAACATTGAACATAAAGCCTTGCAGCCAACTATCCACAGGGTCTTCTCCAACTGACACAACGCAGTCTACATTTACATATATCACTTCCAGATTGTATGAGATGCTTGATCAAGGAAACTTCAAACTTGCATTGGATGTATGGCTGGGATTGACAGTTCTGTTGTTTAATGATCCAGCTTTCCTGAAGTCAAACCTTTCCAGTGAGTCATTATGGTACCAAGTTGTTCATCGTTGTATTGTAAGCAATGACAAGGAAGTTACGGAACTAGCACTGAAGACTTGGAGAGCTCTTGTATATACATCATGCAATGCACTCCAACAATTACCAAAAGAGAACTTTGTTAATTTGATGAGTCTCATGCTCAGCGTCTTCTACTTTGACGAGGATACCTTTCCACTTCAAAAATTTGTTGGTTCGGTTACAAATATATTTGTCCAAATTACTTATGGTCTTTTTAACAGTTTAAAACTTCGTGATATGATCACCACTATTGTTCATTGTTTGGTTCCAGTTTTGGTGAAGTTTCTTAAAACTAATTCGCAGGAATTAGCGGCCTTTTCAGCAAAGATGTTTGCACATATACTTTCACCACAGTTGGCAACAAAGGACTACTCACTCTACTTGGTTAAAGTGATGTCTTCTGAGAAGTTTGATATGAGGGATATCAAGCCTTTGTCACCAGTAAACGTTTTCAGATGCCATTCTGCTTTGTTTTCACTTCTTACAGAGCAGATTTGGTGCCATAAAGAGATCCCCTACCGAAACAAAGCATCTATACTTTCTTCACTGATGTCACGATTGAAAGGAGTATTGAATATGGATATTGGTGCTGTTGCATCTACACAGATTTTGAAAATCATTGATGACGATTATAGACTGTTCTTCCACACATACGTCCAGAAATTGAATGAAATTAAAGATGCAGATGCTAAGGTGGAACATGTTAATAAGTATATCATTTTGCTTAAGACAACTTTTGGTATGTCTTGTATCGCGAGACTTGATGAGAAGAAAGAAATATCATATCTTAAAGACAATATCTACCTTTCCATTGTTAAGGAGACTTTTCAGTACTCGGTTAAAATTACTGACGTTTTGAAGTTTTTGATATCACACATTAAGGCATACAGATTAAACTTTTTTGAAGACTTAACGTTGATACTAAATGATAAGAACATCAACCAGTATATTACTAACAATTTGGAGTCAATGATCTTTGAAGCGTTCACTAATTCTGATGCATTGGCACTATCACATGCAATTTGCAGAATTCCAAAAACCAACATGTTATTTAAGAGCTATTTCGTTGCTATTGCTAAGACTTCAACACCTATTCAGTATGTCAACGAACTGTCTCTCAAATCATGGGATTATCAAGATACCATCCTGTTGTGGAAGTATGTGTCAGCAAAATTCCCGGGCCTGGAGCCTACAATCATTGAGACAGTATCATCCAGGCTTCAGGATAAAGATGCAGTATATGCAAAAGGTATGCTTAATTATATTGTGTCTGATATCCCTATAGAAATGCTCCCTCGTTTTAAGGAACACATTCTATTTCATGCGGTCGATTATCACAAAGTGTACACATCTGAGGATCACGACGTCTTATTCAGGTTATTTAAGAGATACATCGATAAGTCTGAATCATTGCCTTTGACGACCGCAGATACAATTCTTCAACATGGCATAACTCTTTGCCTAAGTTTGTTGAATATCACTGCAACTGAGACTCCATTGCTTGTGAGAGTATCCAGAGTGTTGAAGTATTTGATTGATCATGTCGAGAAATTGAATTATATTCATAAAGACGTGTTCCAAAGTATGATGCTCAATACGAACAAAGCTCGTGCTATAATCGAGTCTGTGAAGTTTGACCTGATATTTGTGCTCCCCTTGGAATGTGTGAATGTGCTGGAATGGCCTGTTCCACCACAAAGATCTGTGGTTCCAAAATCTGAGATCATGAAGGAAATATATCCCGTTGCAGAAGTAGACTCCCAACATAGCAAGATTACAGGGAAAGATAAACCAATTGCTGCTGATATTGAACAGAGTTCCTTCGTTACAGATTCATCAGATACAACATCTCACAGTTTGAAAGACACTATTGAGATTGAAACCAGCCTTGCGAACTCTATTGTTGATTCTACAAATGGTTTTGAGACTAAGTATTATTCTGAACAGAAGATTGAAACAGCTGTTACAGGAGTTCAAGTATTGAACTCAAGTCAATTTGCCAACACCAGTGAGACTATATTAGATCCGAGCCTTACAAAATATGTTGATAGCCACGGTGATGAACCTACTCAATTGATTCAAGAAACGGGATATGAGGAAAATACGAAAACCGAGAAGAAGTCTCTGATTGCATTGAACGAGAATCTCTCGGAAAAGGAGGTAAGAGCTGTAAAACTTTCTTCGGCTGATAGTAGCGCTTGTGATGAAGGTTTGAAGCCCGGACTGGATAATGAGCTTCCGGAGACTTCAGTGTACAACGACATTGATTCTAGTCCGTTGAAAGAAGAGACTGAGGTGGAGGAATTGACTAGGAGAGAAGAAAACACATGTACATCTGGTGATCATCAAGACGGTGTTTATACAGAAGTTGAGAAAGGTTCTAATGCCAAGAGAAAAAGAATACAGATAGACTACACATCTGTGAAAAGACAACATACTACAGAAGAGCATGATGACCCACTTTGTTGTTCAACTATACCATACTCTTCACCAACACCGAAACCTAGACGGAGGACCCCACCTGAAACTATGAGTATTCGTAGTTTACAACCAGCTGAGGACACTGATATTTCGCCTATTCGCAGAGCAATATTGAAGCAGCCATCTACATTCGAAGCAATTTCCACATTTCTCGATGCTATTACAGATGATGATATTACTTCTTTGACCAAAAAGGAGGTGTTTGAAATTGAAAACAAGTTATTATTTCTGATGATGAAGATGAGATCTCCTGAGTAAGAGGGAACTTCAATAGTTTACTTACACCCAAATATTTTACGAAACTTATAATGTTATGACCCAATTTATGCTAATATTAAAAAACACTGTCTATATATACATATACATAGTTCATGAGTTATTATCGTGTAGTTTTAGAACTTCACCAACAAGATAAAGACTTCCACAAATGACAACGTTTTCTCCTCGCTTGATGAGATCAAACACTTCTGGAATCTCTTCCGCAGTTTCAACATCCTTTGAGTATTTCATTACTTCATCCTTTAAATTTACAGGGTCATGAGCACTTATCCATGGCATACCATCAACCTTTCCAAACTTTGTGACAATGACCTTGTCCTGAGAATTGACCAGTTGTCCCAACAGCGGTTTCAAATCTTTCCCCTTTGTAACTGCTAATACGAATGTGATTGGCGAAGTATATCTTTTACGTAGGTATAAGCTCAATTCTTTTGCAGCTTGGCCATTATGGGCGCCATCGAGAATCACTGGTATTGCTGGTTTTAAAGAAGAGTACTTGAGCTGTAGTGATTGCAGTCGTCCTGGCCATTGTGTTGATTGGATGCCTTTCTTAAGCGATTGTAGCGTGAAGTTCATTTTCGATGGGTAATTTTTTTGAAGGAATGGGAAAAGAAGATCAATAATTTTCAAAGAGAGAGACATATTTTGGAGCTGGTAGTCTCCTTGTAGTGGGGATGCTGACCTATCCACTTGGCCCAGGGTTGTTTGGATATCATCTGAGGTCTGTCGCACCACACAATTTGAGGAGTTCATCTGCTCAGCTTTCTGTGCAACTTCTTTCAAAACTTCTAAATCATTGGTACCGTCGACGACATTTGCAACTCCGGATTTGATGATACCGGCCTTTTCTCTTGCAATTTCTGAGAGATTAGAGCCTAGGATGTTCTCATGATCAAGCCCAATCTTGGTGATGCCTGTCACAAGAACACCTTTCGTTGTGCAAATTCCCTCTTGATCCACCACAACGCCTTCAAGGATATTTGTGGCGTCTAGTCTTCCACCTAACCCAACTTCCATCACTGCAATGTCCACTTTTTGTTTGTGGAAGATTTGTAATGCGGTAGCAGTCAATATTTCAAACTCTGTCGCACCAATGTTGTACTGTTCGTTGACATCGATGACCTCCCTTTCTGTATTTGTAAACATATCCTGGTCTACCGGCTTGTTATTCAGTGTCACGGAGTCATGTCTATACACAAGATGTGGAGACGTGAATTTACCAACTTTGAAGGTGGTTGTGTGGAGGAGGATGGATGACAGATATGCACACACTGATCCCTTTCCATTTGTTCCCGCAACATGGATAAAGTTCGCAGATTTCTGCGGGTTTCCCAGCCGGGACAGAAGTAATGCAATTCTTGTTAGCCCAAGATCAATTGGCATTTCGTTATTTCATTTGTTGTGCTGAAGGGCCCAAAGAACCAGAGGAGCTATCAACTAGTCTCAAGAGATCAATGTATTTCAGAGTTGAGGCAAAGACTATCAAACGAGTTCGCGGCGAGTCGATCGTTTTCGCGAATGGTTTAATTTTGGGTGGTGCTCATTTGACGGCTTTGGTGGTTCTGCTTGAGGACAACACACAACACGTTGAATTCCATCAAACTCATTAATTCCTGGTGAAAGGAAAGAGTTTGACTATTTGAGGTTCTTTATCTGCTGCAATTCTTGGTGGTAGAGCTTGTAATTATTAGCACCTGAATTCTTTTGCTACGCTAAACGTTACTTCAAATATATCAACGCGTCATCGCTTCTTGAAAACATATACACATACCGCACAGATACCCATCACGCAACTACAACAAGATGTCGATTGAGAAGAGATTAAAGAAGATGTTTGCGCAACCGCGTAAGGGTGAGACCTACGAGCTACGTGCCGGTTTGGTATCCCAATACGCCAACGAGCGTAAGGACACAATCAAGCAGGTGATTGCGGCCATGACTGTTGGTAAGGATGTGTCCTCACTCTTTCCAGACGTTTTGAAGAATATTGCTACACATGACTTGAAGCAGAAGAAACTTGTGTATTTATACCTGATGAACTATGCCAAGACGAACCCTGAGCTCTGTATCTTGGCTGTAAATACGTTTGTGCAGGACACTGAGGATCCAAATCCCTTAGTGAGGGCATTAGCGATCAGAACCATGGGGTGTATTCGGGTGGATAAGATTGTCGACTACATGGAGATACCTTTGAACAGAACACTTGCAGATGAAAACCCATATGTGAGAAAGACGGCAGCTATTTGCGTGGCAAAACTATTTGACTTGGATCGTCAAGTGTGCATAGAGAATGGGTTCTTGGAGAAGTTGCAGAACATGGTTGAGGATTCCAATCCAATGGTTGTGGCCAATGCCATTAGTGCGCTTGCAGAGATTCATGAGACTGAGCCAAGTTTGAACGTTTTGACAGTGGATACTGCGTTGTTGAAAAAACTACTGATGGCATTGAATGAATGTACTGAGTGGGGACGTATCACAATCTTGACTGCCATTGCTGATTACGAGGTTGTAGATGCCGATGAACCGAGCCATATCATTGAGAGGGTTATTCCGCAATTGCAGCATTCCAATCCATCTGTTGTACTGGCCTCGATCAAGGTTATCCTAAACAATGTTGAAAAGATTAGAGCGAAGGATGAGTATGACTCTGTCTTGAAGAAGTTGGCAGCTCCATTGGCTTCGCTGGTCTCTACTCCTGCAGAGGTGCAGTATGTGACGTTAAGAAACATGAGAATCATTATTGAGAAGTATCCTGACATCATGACAAATTACTTTAAGGTGTTCTTTGTACGCTACAATGATCCGTTGTATTTAAAGCTGGAGAAGATTGAGTTGATTGTGAGATTAGCCACTCAGCAGAATGCTGGGTTGGTCTTGAATGAGCTGAAGGAGTATGGGTATGAGTTTGATGTTGAGTTTGTCAAGAGGGCAGTGAAGGCGATCGCACAGGTTGGTATTAAGGTTGGTAAGTACTCTAACAGGGCGATTGACATCTTGATTGGGCTGGTTAACGAGAGAGAGCTGTACAACGAAGTTGTCGTTGCGCTCAGAGATATTGTGAGAGCCTATCCGGAGAGATCTGACATGATTGTTACAACAATTGTTCAAAGTCAGGACAAGCTTGTTGACCCTGAGGCGATTTCGTCGGTAGTGTGGATTTTGGGCGAGTACGAAGGTGCCGAGTACGAGAATAAGCTGAGCGAGCATGTTGACAACTTCCAGGAGCTCGATGTTGCGGTGCAGCTGACGTTGGTGCACTCACTGGTGAAGATCAATGTGAAGACTGGGCAGCTGAAGGAGCTGCTTGCTAAGATTTTCAACAACGTTGACAGTGTTGAGAATGTTGAAGTTCGGGACCAAATCTACCTTTACTGGAGAATTCTGTCGCTGGACAATGCGCCGGCTCTGAAGAAGCTTCTTCTGAACAAGTTGAACAACATCACGACCACGATTCCACAGTTTCAGCCCGAGCTGCGTGAGGCGCTGCTGAAGGAGATCTCGACGCTCAACTCAGTGCTGTTCACCACGAGCGTGTCCAAGGGCGCTAAGAGCACGCAGATCACCAAGATCAAGGACGTGAGGCTCTCGGTGCAGAACGAGGAGAACCTGCTTGACTTTGACGACGATGCTTCCGAGGGCGCCGCGCGCTCCGAATCCATCAACGTCCTCGATGAGCTCAACGATCTCTTCAGCTCCTCCACCATCCAGCCGCTGGGCGAGCTCCCTACTGCTCCGACTCCCCCACACACAGAAACACACAACGGCATCTCAAAGGATCTCCTGGACCTTTTTTAGCTCTAATACATACGCTCTCTACGCTTAGAATCTCGCGCTCCGTAGATTCGACAGCCTGCCAACGGCTGCCCCGCAGCCCGCCACAGGCTCCCGCGAAAACGCGCGCCGCTCAGTCCCCGGCGCTGTCTCTGGCGTGCCCTTGCTCTACTCTCTAACTGTCTTGGCATACGGCGTCTAGAGATGTGCTTGCAGAAGGCACTGGTGGGAGGTGGGTGATTGGATAGCTTATCAGCATGCTGTGAGGTGTGGGTGCTGGATTCTCTGGCTGCCAATCGCTGGGATCACCAGGCCGTTTTGACAGCTGAGAGGGTACCCAGTCTCGGGGATTAAGGGTCCAGAGGGCCCTGGCCGCAACAGATGCCATACTTTTTGGGATCACAAGACTCCCACACGAGACCTTTGCCCCCTTGCTTCCCCCTTTTGCTTCTCTCGTTGTTAGATCGCAACAGTCGTAGGTAAAATATTTTTTACCCCTGGGCCTGGCTTGGTGGAGGGGGGGACTCTGTTTTAGGGCCTCAGAGCATCGGCGTAGAGCCCAGTGAAGAAGGGAAAGGGCCGCCCTAAAATGACGGACAACCTCTTAAACCCAACTGCATGAAAACACACACTGTCTGCTACACCAGGCTGGTGCTTTGGGCATTGGTTTTCGCTATCCTCCCCGCTGTGAACGCCCTTATCACTTTGCGCCGTTCACTCTTTTTTTCTCGCAGCTCCTCAAACTCAACTTGGCATAGCACAGACACAAAGCGTGATCGTGAAGCGTTATCTATATAAAAAGCAGCCAAATTTCCCTCCCCTCCTTCTAGTGGGCCTCTGTAGTGTATCTCATCCACCATAGCCAAAATGGAAAAGGTGAACTATACGCTCAACTCATCCGGCTCCAAGTCCGACCAGTTTGACGACGTTGAGCAACTCACAATCGATGCCCTGCCCCAAAACGAGCAGGACATCATTGCTGTCCAGGACGGCTACCGTCTCAAGAAGTCGCTCAAAGCACGTCACATTTCCATGATTGCCATCGGTGGTGCCCTCGGTACGGGTCTGCTGATTGGTTCGGGCTCTGCACTGTCCTCTGCTGGCCCAGCTTCGCTCTTCATTGGATACTCCTTCATTGGATTTCTTGTTTACGTTGTTATGTGCTGCCTTGGTGAACTCGCAACCTATATTCCTCTGGCAGACGGTTTCGCTGGTTACGCTAACAGATATGCTGACCCAGCTATCGGATTTGCTGTTGGTTACTGCTACTTGTTCAAGTATCTCATTGTCACTCCAAACCAGATCACAGCAGGAGCACTCGTCATGCAGTACTGGGTCTCCAGAGACAAGGTCAACCCCGGTGTATGGATCACAATCTTCCTTGTTGTCATTGTCCTAATTAACATCTTTGGTGTCAAGATCTTTGGTGAATTTGAATTCTGGCTTTCTTCCCTCAAAGTCATTATCGTTATCGCTTTAATCCTTCTTTTGTTCATTCTTATGCTCGGTGGTGGCCCTACGCATGACAGACTCGGTTTCAGATACTGGCAAGACCCAGGAGCTTTCAAACCATACCATGGAATTGCTAATGAATCTAAGGGTAAGTTTGTTTCCTTTGTTAACGTCCTTGTCACTGCTGTGTTTGCTTACTCTGGTACTGAATTGGTGGGTATCACCATCGCAGAGGCGGAGAACCCACGTCGTAACGTTCCAAAGGCTATCAGACTCACATTCTACAGAATCCTGGTTTTCTATGTCTTTTCCGTTTTCCTCTTGGGAATGTGTGTTCCATACAATGACCCATTGTTAATTAGTGCTACAAAAGCTTCTACCTCTGCATCTGCCTCTCCATTTGTTGTTGCCATCAAGAATGCTCAGATCAAGGGCTTGGATCATGTCATCAACGCATGTATCTTGGTTTTCATCTTCTCCGCAGCCAACTCTGATTTGTACATTGGTTCTAGAACCCTCTATGGTTTGGCATGTAACGGTAATGCCCCAAAGATCTTTGCAAAGACATCCAAGTATGGTATTCCATATTATTCTCTTGCAGTGTGCGCCGCCTTTTGTTGTTTGGCGTACATGTCTGTTTCATCTTCTTCCGCCACAGTCTTTGGATACTTTGTCAATGTCGTGTCTATCTTTGGTCTTTTAACTTGGATCTCCATTTTAATTACGCACATTTGCTTCACTCGTGCTTTGAGAGCCCAGGGTGTTGACCAGAAATCCCTTGCTTACTACGCTCCATTGCAGCCATACGGCCCATGGATTGCATTGATCTTATGTATCATTGTTGCGTTCATCAAGAACTTTACAGTCTTTATCAATGGTTTCAACTACAAGACCTTTATCACTGGATACATTGGTATTCCAGTGTACACTATCTGTTATGTTGGTTACAAGGTTATTTACAAGACCAAGATGAGAAACCCATACGAGGTTGACTTGGTTACCTTGAAGCATTACATTGATGAAGAGGAACAGGAGGGTAAAATTAAGGACGCTGAGAGAAAGGAGAGACTTAGGGTCAGTAACAGAAAGGATTCAGAATGGTTCTACGACAAGTTCCTCTCTTGGTTATTCTGATTATATACCAGGATTCACATTATTTATCATATGTTAAGGGTTAATTTACGTTTTGCTTTAGATTTATTACAACTGTAGCATTATCATCAAACAAAAAACCAAATTAAATTCTAAATAAAAATATCCTAAATGCAGAAAGCTAGATACCTAAGTCCACCTTTAATGAGTATGTAACCACAAAGGGAAGTGTAATAACCAACAGTGGATACTGAGCCAAGAGCATAATGGCATAACAGTCCATCTGTTCATGAGGTCCGTCTAATGGGGTGTAGAAAGCAGTGAAGTAAACTTGCGAAGTGGCAGATGGAACGCTCCAGCTGACAATCAACAAAAATCTTGATATGTTATCGTTGATCCAATGGGACTCATATAGTCTATTTGACCACAGAATTCCAATGATTGGCATCAAAATAAGCCTTGAAACCAGCATAAACAGCACGGTTTTCCAAAAACCCTTTGGAATGGAGGATATCTCAAGACGTGCTAGTGTTCCACCGAGCAGGAACAATCCCATTGGAACAGCCGCATTTCCAACATAAGTAGTGAAATCCATAACAAAGTTCAAAGGTGGAAGTTCGTCTGGTGCATTGGGGATGTTGATGCTGTTATGGACAAATAGAGCGCGGACCCAAGGAATCATGGCCACAAAAAAAGACAAAAGAAGAGCCAACGATGGCACACGAATCATATTTAACATCATGAACTTCAACCATCCAAGTCTGTACCTTTTGATAAATTCATCTAAACGTGGATACTTTGAACCTATAAGGACGGAATCATTATTATCCTCCAGATTCAATCCTACTTCTTGGGTCACGGAAATAGTTTTTGCCAACATATCCATTGTTCCAATGGTTTTTATTCTCTCTGCTTCACTGTATTCTTCAATGATGGTCTGAATATTTTGATTCCTTGATCTGTGTGACCTGGAAGAGTATCCAGATTCATTTGAGCGCACTCTTGCAAATGACGATGATGCCACGCTGGGTCTTCTCTTTGATTGCGATAACGTACTTGCCCTTCTGTGACGTGTTCCACTCTGTGAAGACCGTTGTGTAGAAATGTTTAGACTTGTTGAGCTGGTAGTGTTGTCATCTTGATCAGTAGAAGTACCATTGGTAACGAGAGGGACAACGTCATACTCATTCTCATTATCGCTTTCTAATTCAATTGCATCCTCTTCAATACTTGGTGTTTCACCCTCCAAGTGGATTTCATGTTCTAAGCCTGATTTCTTGGAGATTACACTGTTCTTTTCATCTTCGTTAGCCTCATGATCTTTTTTGGCGTCCTTGAAGTCAAGCCCCACAATCTGGAACATACCCAAGTTCATCATCATAAACTGTTGCACAGCTCCAAGCACACAGGTCAAGGCCACTGCCTTGTCACCTTCTGCAGAGGTGAAGACCATGCCTGTGTCCATACTTTGTACATAAGCAATAGGTAGATCAGAAATGTTGGAAAATATCCCAGCAAACAAAAGGCCAAACTTCCACTTTTGTGGCACTGGCGTTACGAAGCTCGCCACAACTGCTAATGCAAACCCTGTTCCAAAGATGATGAGTCCCGATAGAACGAATATGGAAATCTCCTTAATTTTACTGCCAGACAAGTTCGTTACCACCTTGTTAAAAAACAAGCAAGGAGCAAGGGCATTGACCACCATGTTGGAAATACCACGGCTGGTCTCGGTAGTGAGCATGTTGGCTTTCACGAGACTGAAGCCCACGCCGAGAATGAGATAAATCTTGATAATGGGTTTCACAGAAACATATATAGCTGCGCCTAAGGAGATAGGATCTGACATTCTGAACAGAGGGTTGATGTGTGTTGCGTTGTTGGTATTGTTAGGGTCTCAAGGAAGGCAACGGCTGATAAACCTGGAGATGATGAGAGATGAGATGATGAGCAAAGAGGTTGGCAATGGGGACGGAAAATGACACTATCTGGTTGGGAGTCGTTTAATTTTGAGTCTCAGACAGCCTTAAACCCTTGTTTTCGGGTCAACTTTGCCGTTGAGCTCACTTGAAGCACTTGTTCACCCCAAATATAAGAGAGTGGAGCAGTTTAAGACAGATTTTGCCTTTTTTTGTCCTACCGCGAGGCCCCCAGTCAAGCTAGTTTACAAGATAGTCCCAAGACCCTGCAGCCTTTGCCAAAATGAGTCCCAAAGCCCGAGATTGGGGGACACTGGAGGGAGACTCGAAGCACACATCCGCACACCTTCGGATCTGTGTATGATACGACGCGACGCGTAAACAATGTTTGTGCACCTTATGTTGTGTTTTCCATTAAAAGACTGCTTATTGCATATCACAGCGCTGCTTTACTTGTGGTTTACACCGTCTTCGTATTGGGAGAAAATGTCACTCATTTCTCTTATATTTGGTTCCTCGTCGCAACGACCTACCAGCGTCGTCTACGACAATTCGCTCACCAAATTCTTTGGTGTCAACAACGCTCCAGTGGCGTCATTCTGTACAACCATTCCTGTTCTCCAGCCATCTCTGATTTCCACGTCCTTCGGTATCTCGTTGATCACATTATTCATACTGTGTATCTATGTGTACATGTATGTCAATTCTCAATCCCAGACAGGTGTGGAGACACGCCTCTTGACTGCCCTCGTTCTCGGGAATGTCGCCTACACTCTCTTGACGTTTGGGGATTGGTTCGACCTGCACTATCAGGTCGTTTTGTGTAATGACTACAAAAACGGTCTCATCAATCTGTACCAGGTTAGTGAACTCATTGAGAACTACAGATTGAAGAACGTTTTCAGCTCGTTCATATCATTCTACATCCGTGTCATCTCTACTTACTCCGTTTTAGTCTCAAAGCAGTTTGCTGATATCACCACCGAGGCCGCTAAGAGCATTTATTCCTTCCTTGTTGAAGGAACTCAGGAGGCCTGGGCAGTTGCTTCCGAATGGATGAAGCCTAATGCTTAACGTTTCTTCTCTCTTTTTCTCTGGATTGTACATGAAATGACAGTCTCATGTCCTTTTTATCTCTTCACTTCTATTTCATTCATTCTTGGTGCTTTGTTTCTTTCTCTTTCTCTATTTCTTCCTTCTTTTTGATATTCTTCTGTGTTTTAGACAGTGTTTTCAAGAAATTTATAACGTATTATTATATATTGTAATTGCAAAATACTTGATGTTGAACAATCCTTCCACTGGCTGGTAATTTGGAACTACAACGTTCCAGAAGCTACCTTACACAAGGTCAAACATTGATAAAGATAAACATGCTTATATATTTCTATAATATGTTGTTGCTACTCAGACTATTTTTAAAAAGTAACAGATGCAATTTCTTCCTCCGTCAGGACCGTTCCGGGAGTATTCAAAATCCTATCCATCTGTTCTCTGGACATGTCCTTTATAAGAACATGGACATGTGACAGTTCAGCTACACTTTGAAGCGCAGGGAAGTTCCTGAACCACACGATATTGTCCTTTGGAATGGCCAACCCGTCCACAAATGACTTTTTGACGTATTTGTCAATGATGGCCCTGGTACGATCAGAAACATCACCAATTTCTGACTTTGGGTCTGAAGCAATCTCTAGCTTGGTCCATGCAACCAGATGTGTGATGTTGGATGTGAAGTTATAAGGGAAGTCGTTGGCAATGATCATTACGTCAGAACCATCCATAAATAGCTCATCTGTTCTGTTTGGCTTGGAATTAATCGTACCGTCCTCATCTACCCAGTGGAGTCTGTTCTTCACAATGTATTGAACCACTGAGATACCCTCAGTCTTACACTGTTCCTTGAAAATGCGATACCTGTTCATGTTTTCAGTGTCCCTATATAGACCTTCGAGGGCATTGGTTTCTATTGTTTAGCCATTAGTATCCTTGAGATGATCCACAAAAGACGCGTGTGTGTGTAAGCGTGGGCAGAAGTAGACTCACTGATATAGTTGAGAGCGCACTCCCATGTGATCTTCTCTGTTCCGAGACTCATGAATGGACTATTTTATAGCTCCCTTGAGTGTTGATTTGTAGGTATATGTGAATGTTAACACGGTGGACGAAAAGCCCACTTTAGTTGGCTCAATATGCATGCATTGGTTTTGAGCTCTCAGGGGGAAAAACTCCAACGGAGATAATTCTCATTTCCTACTTATGGCCGGGTTGTACGCAGATTACGAATAATTTAGCAGTATAGATATTAGTTAGTATACATTTCATTCCTTATTTGGTTTAAACCCTAGAGATAAGCTTATTCCAAAAGCTTTGTGATCTTACCAATGGCAATTGTCTGACCTTGGTCTCTCAAAGTGAATCTACCAAGAGGTTGGTAATCCTGGAAAGTCTCCACACACACTGGAGAAGCGGTCTCCAATACGGCAATGATTTTCATACCCTTTTTGGCAAATGCAGGTGGCTTCTTGGACTTTCTGTTGGTACCCTTCTCAAGCTTGTGCAAGAGAGCCTTGAAATGAACCTCCTCGATGGCTGTATGAACGTGCATGACACATGTGTAACCAGAGGACAAGATAGACTTCAACTCAACAATGGCAATCTGAGCCTCAAATCTTGTTACAGTCTTAACCGGGGCCTTTGGAGAAGAAAGCACGAAACCCGCTGCGATATCTTCGTCTTCAATACCTTTAAGCTTAATCTTGACCTGCTCACCACAGAAAGCAGATTCAACCTCCTGCTCTGTCTCATTATAAATTGTCAAAACTTCAACAGAAGTCTTGTTTGGCATCACAACTAACTGGTTACCCTTCTTCACGTAACCAGACTCAATCTTACCCTCGACAATAGTACCGAGGTCCTTCATCTTACCTGAGATTGGCAACATGAATGGGTCGTTGATGTGTCTCTGCAAATGGGACATGTTGTCCAAGTACTCCAAAAGAGCTGGGCTGTTGTTCCATGGGGCCTTCTCCTTTGGAACACGGTCCTTCAAACCTTCACCAGTGTAACCAGAAACTGGCATAAAGATGACATCCTCCTTAATATTGTAACCAATACCCTTCAAGTACATACCAACTTTGGCAATACACTCATCATATCTCTCCTTCGACCATTCAACAGTTGGGTCATCCATCTTGTTGACAACAACAATCATCTTGTTAACACCCTGGGTCTTAGCTAATAAAGCATGCTCACGGGTCTGACCACCTTTCTCGAAACCAGTTTCGTACTCACCCTTTCTGGCAGAAATGACGAGAATACCAACATCAGCTTGGGAAGCACCACCAATCATCTCAGAAACATACATTTTGTGGCCTGGGGCATCCAAGATAGTGTAACGTCTCTTGTCAGTCTCAAAGAAGGACTTACCAACTTCAATTGTTTTACCGTCGTTTCTCTCCTCCTTGTTAGTGTCCATAATCCAAGACAAGTACCAACCTTGTCTACCCGCATCCTTGGCTTCCTTCTCGTATTTCTCAACGGTACGCTTGTCAACAGTACCTGTCAAGTAAAGCAAGTTACCACCCATGGTAGACTTACCGGCATCAACGTGACCCATGAAAATAATGGAAACGTGATCCTTACCGCCGTACATGTCTTGTACAACAGCCTCGTCAATTCTCTCTTCAGCCGGAACTGGTGTGGCCTCCTTCTTAGCTGGAGCTGTCTCCTTCTTAGCTGGGGTCGGAGTTGCTCCCTTCTTGGCTGGTGCCTGAGCTGGTGCCTGTGTGGTCTCCTTTGGGGTTGGAGCTGGGGAAGCCTCCTTTGGAGTGAGAGCAGCAGGAGTGGTGTCCTTCTTCTCCTCGGCCTTTGGAGCTTCTTCCTTCTTTGTGGTACCAATCTTAATAGTGGAGGAACCAGAAAGCTTGAGGGTTCTCTTTGGCTTCGGCTTGTTCAAGTCAGCAGAGGTAGTAGTGGACTGCTTTTGGTAGTCATCAAGAGACATACCACGTGGCTGTGTAGACTGAGGTTGTTGCTGGAAGTTGGTATTGTAGTTGTTGTATCCCTGGTTGTAACCTTGGTTGTAGTTCTGTTGGTAACCCTGGTTATAGTTGTTGTAGCTTCCGCGGTTGTTGTAGCCTTGGTTGTTGTTAAATCCACCCTGGTTGTATCCCTGGTTGTAGTTTTGCTGGTAGCCCTGGTTGTAGTTCTGCTGGTAGCCTTGGTTGTAGTTATTGTACTGACCTGGAACAAAGGGTTGAGCGTTAGGCTGGAAAGACTGTGCCTGGTTTGGGTTGTATTGACGCTTGTCATTCAAGGACTGCGCAGAAAAGTCCTTTGAGAGGTCATCTTGATTGTATCCTTGGCCTGACATGGTTATTGAACAATCAAACTATGAAGAAATCAGGAGGGAAAAGCGTCTTGTAGATACCGAAGTAAAATCATGTTGACAACCAAAGGATATAATGTCGAAGCCAGTGAAAAAAAACTAAGACTCAAATTCCGACTACATGTCACATGTCTACGCACGTGATCCCGGAACTCGTAGCTCTAGGCAAGAACACGCGCAAGCCGGGCAGAAAATGCTAGAAAGTTCTAGAGGGAAGAGTTCTCCCCGGAGTTATGCGGAATGTGCCCTAGGCAGAACCTGGGGGCTCTCTAGAACCTTCTACACCATTCTGGGGTCTCTTAGGCTCAGCCGGAAGGATATGGCGTCACTTGGGTATAAAAGGGCCCCGATTCTCTCAATGGTTCGAGCCTTTTGATTTACTTCTTCACACCACCACCAGCAACAGCTACAAGTCCCACCAGTTAATAAATTACAATCACAATGTCTTACTACAACGCTTCCCTTGCCGATATCCTCAATGCTCTTGCTGAAGAGAACACTGCCCCACGTTTCTCAAGATTCCCACAGAGACAGGCGTTCTCTCGCCAGCAACCAGCATATTTTGCTCCACAGGAGGAAGATGACGACGACGAGTCTAGTGATGGTGGCTACTACTCATTGAGATATCCAGATTACTACCCTTACTTCTCACAGCAAGGTTACCGTCCAAGGGGCTACAGCAGACGTCAGCAGGCTCCAGTACAACCTCAGGCCCAGCAACAGGCCCAGCAACAGCAATCCCTCGACTTGGCTGACATTTTGAACTACCTAGCCGGTCAGGGCCCAGAAGCTGCCACAGGTACACCTTCTACTGCTGCTCCAATCTCTAGTACTGCTGCTGCTCCACTTCAAAAGACAGCTTCAACCACAACATCAGCCTCTGAGAAGACCACTCCATCGCCAGTTGTGCAACCTACAGTTTCAAAGTCCGACGCTCCAAAGCCAGAGGAACAAAAGAAGGAGGCTCCAAGACCACAACTGAGACCACATTCATTACACTGCCACTCTACTGCCAACTTCAAGGAGCCAAAGCCAAAGATTGAGATCTCTCAGCGTAACGCTAAGAACCCAACATTACCATACTCTCCACAGACAAATGTTTACGAGACTGAGAAGGAGTATATTGCCGTTTTGGCAATTGCAGGTGCCACTTTATCCCAATTGGACATTGACTTCCACCCATCCACTAACGAGATTGTTGTCAAAGGAACAATCCCAGAACCATTCCCAATTGACCAAGGCATGAAGATCAATGAGGTCAGAACTGGTTCTGTCGAGAGAAGAATCAAGTTCCCAACACTACCAAAGATCGTTGATGAGCAAATCAAGGCCAAGTTCCAGAATGGTTTGTTGACCATCAGAGTCCCAAAGACAGATGAGAAGGAGATTAAGCCAAAGAGAAAAGTTACCATTGAAGAGGTTCCAGATGAAGAGTTGATCTACGAAGAGAAGGGTGGCTTGGTTCAGTGATGGTTTTAGACATTTTCGTCCATCCATAATTAATTTGACGAATACGGAATAATGTGTTTATTAGAATTCATATTTGTTTTTTTGTGTTTTTGATATAAAGATTTGTTGTAGTCAGTAGAACAGTTTTATTAATACTGATTTTTAAAGAGATCAGACGCCCATTTTTGAGATACATTCAAAGTGATCAGGAAAACTACACTCCAAATTAAGTAAAAAATATTTATTATTATATTAACAAGAATACCAGCTTCTTTAGTATATTGTACAATGTATGCAGTTCCATGGATTTAATTTAATGATTCCCATGTTCTTCCCTTAACGCTCTTCAACTCGTCTTGCGTCATAACCTTGCCGGTTGTGAAGTATCCAGAGTTGATCTTAGCGTCGATCTCAACACGAGAGTCAGGAGGGATCAACGCATCTGGGATTGGGACTCTTTCCACAATTGGGATGCCTTGCTCAACAATAGCATCGTGCTTCATGTTTGACATTGACAACATACGATCAATCTTAGTAATACCCAACCAGTGCAAAACATCTGGCATCAATTGCTGGAATCTCATATCCCTAACACCAGCAATACACTCAGTTCTGTGGAAGTACTCAGCAGCAGTATCACCGCCCCTCTTTCTGGCGTTGTAAACCAAGTATTTGGTAACTTCACCCAAGGCACGACCTTCCTTTCTGAAGTAAACAACGACACCAGAGCCTCCATTCTGAGCCTCCTTGACAGCCTCCTCAATACCAAAGATCAAGTATGGACGACAGGTGCAGATGTCTGAGCCGAAAACGTCAGAACCGTTACACTCATCGTGAATTCTCAAAGACAACTTCTTGTCTGGGTTCGAAACATCAGCTGGGTTACCAAAAATGTAGACTGTAAGACCACCAATCGGAGGCATAAAGACTTTAATGTCAGGTCTAGTGATTAACTCTGGGTACATACCATTGGTGTCTTCAAATAATGCCTTACGAAGCTCTGTCTCAGTAATGCCAAATCTCTCGGCAACACCAGGCAAATACCAGACTGGCTCAACGGCAACTTTGGAGACATTCAAGTCACCATTTTTGTTAATAACAACATCACCGTCAACCTTCAATCTTCCAAGCTCAACAGCTTCCTTCATCTCAGCCAATTGCATGTGTGCCTTGGTGACAGAGATGGTTGGCTTGATGTCGACATTTTCTGACTTACCGACATCGGCAAACAGCCAAGGAACCAAGTGGCCGAATGGATCCATTGAGACAATCTTCTTCTTGTCACCCCACTGTGGTTGCTCAATGATCTCAAAAGCTGGCTCTGCATTAGTGTAGTCAGCAATGTAGGAGGGGTCCAACTGCTTGGATGCAACTGCCAAAGCGTGGTAGACACAGTAGGAGCCAGCGCTGGCGCCAATGGCGTTGTGCTTGGAAAGACCATCTTTATATCTCGAAGCAACAACTGGGCCTCTGACATCTGGGTTAGAGTGGCCCCAGTTTATGGAAATTGGCTTGATATTCTCATCATCGGTGTAAGTGGTAAGCACAACGTCTCCCATATCAACGGCGGTCTCGTTCTTGAGCTTCATCTCTGGATGCTTGCATGACTTGTGGTGGGCATGTGGCAGGGCGGATGCCGTGGATTGCAACAGAGCAGCAGGAGCCATATTACTAGTCTTGTGGATTACTCTGCTGTGGGAGTTTGGTAGCTCTCTTTCAAAAAAGTGCAAGCTGGTAACGAATAAGAATTGTTAGCAGCTGGGGTTGCGGATGTGGGGGGTATATGTCTGATGTGTATACAGAGACGGACTTGGCTGGACTTTGGTGTAATTAACGTATAAACAAAGCCTTGATGATCAGCCAAAGAAGGGCAAGGTGGCAAACGGAACTGGTGGGGAGCACTCTCTATTTATACTCGTCTTCCTAGCCGCCTGCTCAGCCGAAAACTTGTTGACACAACAGGCTAAAGAGGACCCGCAATTATCTCCGTGGGCGTTAAGACCTTCCCCGACGGGTATAACAAACAGCACAACAAAGAGCACCGGTACGCGCCACAGTGTCACAAAAACACTACTGATTACATCATCACGATAAGATAGCGTATACACCTGAACACCACTGGTATTTGCCCCAACCGCCACCCTCGCGCAACAGCGAGGGTGGCTCACCGCGTGGGCTGCTAATGAAAGCAGCTCTTCTCCGACGGCGATAGCACGGGTACCAGTATTCCAATACTCTGAACCCAACAATGGCTCAATGTAATGTAGAACTCACCCGTTCTATTCTCAAAAGCCTAAGTGCTGGTACCACTACCCGACGCAACGACTCAGCTGTTCCATTGCTTTCTCGAGGCAGAAATCTAACAAAAGCAATGTTGACATAAGCACTATTGTAATATTTACGTAATCAATATACATGGAGCGTTACGAGCCCGTGGTATCGCGGATTCTTGCTAGTGTGTATATAATTTCTGGCTGTTGGGGAACAAAGAGGAAAAGGAAAGCAGCCTGTGTGTCTGTGAGTCTGTGTCTCCCTCACGTTTCCTCTCTGTTCTGTGACGAAACACAGCGGCGCCATAATGGAGTCTGTGTCCATAGAGCTGATTTCCAAGCCAAAGATACTTCCACAACCCAAGTGTGAGTTGTTGGGCCCAGTCTCGATTGTCATACAGTCATGCTTGGGTCTCATCGCCATGTCATCTCTCATGGTTAAGAGACTCTACGAGCACCCAAAGAGACCCTGGAAAGTGTGGTTTTACGATGTCTCGAAACAGATGCTCGGAGCATTGGGTATACATCTGTTGAACCTATTTGTGTCGCTGATCAAGTCCAAGGCTGAAATGCTACAGATGCTTGATAAAAACAGCACGCCAGGAAATGGAGACGACGAGATCGGGGAATGTGACTGGTACTTCTTGAATTTGCTAATGGACACCACAATAGGCGTTCCAATTCTTTACCTATGTCTCATTGTTGTCTACAGTGTCTGTGAGCTCTTCCAAATAAGGGACATTGAGAGTGGCAACTACGGTAAACCACCGCATTTCATTCCGTACTTAAAACAGCTGTGCATATTCTTTATCGCTCTCACAATGATGAAGTGTATGATTTATATACTCTTATACATCCCCATCTTTGCGATATATGCAGACTGGGTTCTCAGTTGGTCGGACGGATTCCCAAATTTGCAAATTGTCTTAGTAATGCTGGTGTTTCCAGTCATGCTCAACTGTTTCCAATATTACGTTGTGGATAACTTGATTAAGTTCCCAAACACAAAGCTGTGAACTCTGTCAGTTTATTTTAGATTTTTATCATATGTGTTATTGCATTTCACTAGCTTTTTTTGTAATTCCCAATTCACCTTATTTTGCTATGTTTGTTTTTAAACTGCTCAGGAAATTCCCTCTGAACTAGGGGGACCATATAGACCTTATGGTTCTCACATACCAAATAATTGTCTTAAAGCAAATCCGAAAAATGGCTCTCCCCTAGTATCACCGACAAATTGACACGTTCTATGTTATTTGTTGTTATCATAGTGTATTTTATAAATTTTTCTACATGGTCACTATTCTTGATCGTAACGTCGTATATATTTCAAAGCCCCATTAAAATACTTCAGGGTCAATCTTTATTCCAGAACTGATTCTTATCAGTTCAGACCCTTTCAAATTGAAATTTGCCTTGTTCAAATTTTTCATAAATTCATAGATCTCCACGTTTTCGTTCATCCCAAGCAATCTCTCTTCAAATATCTTGAACATTGCTATAGAAATCTTTTGCATCTCCACATACCCATTTAACAGCAAATTATCCCAAATCCTGAATACAATGTGTGCTGAAACACTATCTGTAAACAAACTGACAAACCAATTAAAGCAAATAGGTTCTAATTCAACATCACAATCCAACAGATGTGCGTATAGTTTAGGTAACTGGTCTTGAAAGTTTCTCTTCAACGTGATCAAATCACGTTTAATATTGGATAAGCTGAAAAATCCACTAGGGAGTACATGTTCTGTCACAGCAATAAATGCCCAAAATGCATCCTCCTCCGTATGGAATACCAATAAAAGATTAGCAACGACAAAATTCATGCCTTGACAATACCCAATGTTTCTGTACTTTCTTGAGAAAGCGGTCAGAACATTCTGTAATTTCTCCAATCCAGGTCCATTGTCCTTGAAAAACACATTAAATGGCATTGTTCTATATAAATCAAGCTCAATCTGCGCTTCAGCCTCGATGTTTGGTTCAGCGGAGCTTAATAACGTATGGTACTCTGAAGGTGTCATTAAATGCTTTGATCCTGATAATTCGGACCATACTCTAGGTCTATACTTCATCGGAACACCATTTTGGACTAGTTTGGTAAATGTTTTATGCAATGGTTTGTAGTGAGTAATGTTCTTACCGTTAATCATGAACCAATCTCCCGAATTCTCATTATCCATGAGCGAAACTTTCTTAATTAATTCATCCCACTCTTTATTAGTTTGCTGTTGTGATTTGTCGTAATCATTAGCAATTTCAAGAAGCTTTGAAGTAATATTAGAGTTCCCTGCAACGTTATATGTCGATGTTGAGCCACGAGGTGTTCTTTTTTGCTTATTGTCATAGAGGAATCCAAATTCATCAACGTATCCACTACTTAAGGAGTTAGATTGTGGAGGCTCTGTAAATGCTGAGGCGTTAAAGTTCTCCATCTCCACCGGTACCAGCTTTTGTGATACTGATGAAGTGTTAGAGATAGCATCATGGACAGGTTGAGGAACGTGATTGAGGAATTTGTTAGACATGGCATTTAGGATAGAGTTGGATTGGAGGAAGTTTTCGTTAGACAATGAATGCAATGGTGCTGGTCTCTGTGGAGATGTAGATATAGCTGTTAAACAAGGTGGTGATGACTCTGAGTGCGTTCTAGTATTCCTTCTTGGTGTGATAGTAGCATTTCCAACTGCAATACTTGATGAGGATGAACTCTTTCTCTCCTTTCCAGACTGCACAGGCGACACTACGTTGGACGATACCTTGGATTGGAAATCTGAATTGAGAATCCCATCCTCCATAGCATCTGAAATCATATCTAGTAAGAATGATTCATCGGATTGTATGCTCACACTTTCCATTCTCTCTTTCAGTAGCGAATCCACCTGGCTGCTGGCAAATCCCATCTCTTGTAACAGTTTTATCAAAGCATTTTCCTTTCTAGTGTATCGCTTTTGTATGAGTGATAATTCGGCTTCACGCTGGGCCAAGTCGGTTGAAAGCTGTCTGATAAGTGCTACAGCTCCATAACGTCTGATCAAATGCTCAATGGATTGATTTGATGACATGTGAATGTTGCCAGGAATGACATCAGCACCGAGAATGGTTTGATGGAATAGCTCTTCCCTGTGTTGGCTTGATATTGAACCTCTCGTAGCAATGCTATCCACAGATATATTAGAGTGTAGTGGTGTATGTGCTGCAACATCACTAGAAGAATCGTTCTGAGGCTCCTCATTCAATGTGTCGTTAGTGTTTGGTTCGTTCTTGGGTACTGTCCTCTGTGTGTTCCGTCTGCCCCTTCCATGAGCATAGGATATGGAACGTGACCGACCCAAAGATACAACGTAATCTGTTGTATCCCCCATCAGCAGCTTTTATAGGTCACTATGCTGGAGCGTTGCTTATTGTAACAGAAATGAGGATGAAACCATGTGATTTGATTGATTGAGGTTTCACATAGAACTGTCAGAAATTGGAGGTACAAACATGGTGTGCGGGTGTATGTTCGGGGTATGGGAACACATGTATATAAACACTCTCGCCAATGATTATGTTGCTGCGAGTGTGGTAGTCCAGGAGAGCCCGGTCTCATCAGCACTTTGTGCATCAAGGTTTTGTATTCCAAGTTGATTCAATTTCATCGTGGACTGTATGCTTAAAACTGACTAGTTTTAGCGGAACTTCTAACAACATGAGGAGGCATCAAAGAACAGGTAACATTATCTCTTTTACCCATTCATTTTAAACAAATTTATCAATTACGCGTTTACTATACATAAATACATTAGAATGAAACTTGGTGTGCATTACCGTGCAAATAGATCTTGTTTCACTTGCTGGATATGCCCTCTTCCTAATGGCTTAATTGGGTTCCTTGACGGGTATAACTAAAGCTATCTATAATTTTCCATTGTGAAGGTCAGTAGTAAACTAGAATTTCAAGCTCTATAACAACATCGGCTTCTAGTACTCTCTTCTTTATTGTCTAGTCTGCTGAACTGATGGTGATTTCAACGTTCGTTGACAGATAGAAAGGTCTGTGGTTCACCGTAAACGTCGCAGAATGCGGTGAATATCCCACAAATACTGTCTGATAAGACACTACACAAATATCAAACGTAGAAGGCAAAATCTTATTACTAAATCGAAATGAAATCTTGTTTTTTGAATGCAACAAGAGGGTTTTTATGTGATTACTCAAACTTCTTGACTGGGAAGAAGGAGGAGTAAGCAGAAAGAGCTGGTGCACCACCCAAGTGGACATAAAGAACGTTGGAACCCTCCTTGAAGGCGCCCTCCTTGACCAATTGAATCATACCCTGCATAGACTTACCCTCGTAGACTGGGTCTGTCAAAACACCTTCTGTCTCAGCACAGAGTCTGATGGCTTCAATGGTACCCTCGTTAGGCACACCGTAACATGGGTGAGCAAATCTAGTGTCTAAGATGTAGTCATCGAAGGTCTTGTCTAATCCAATCAACTTGGCAGTGTTGTTAGCGATTCTGAGAGTCTGTGTCTTTGTTTTCTCAGGGGTGAATGAAGCATCAATTGCAATAACATCAGCCTCACGACCATACTGAGCGAAACCTGCAATCAAACCAGCTGTGGTAGAACCAGTGACACAACAGACGACAATCTTATCGAACTTGATGTCATTTTCCTTCTCATACTCAATAACCTCATCGGCAAATCCAACAAAGCCAAGACCACCCTTTGGATGCTCAGAACAACCAGCTGGAATGGCAAATGGCTTTTCACCCTTGTCCTCCAACTCCTTGAGTGCTGTCTTAAAGGACTCTCTGATACCAATGTCAAACTTGTCCTCAATAACACGAACGTCAGCACCCATTATACGAGACAACTCAATGTTACCAACAATGTTGTAGACCTCTTTCTCAGCTTCTGGGATTGGAACCCAGTCCTCCTGAATCAAGACACACTTCTTACCCAAGTGAGCAGCAAGAGCGGCAACCATTCTGGTCTGGTTGGACTGGCGGCCACCAATAGAGACCAAGTGGGTGTAGTCACCTTCCAAGATGTCTGGGACAATGTACTCAAGCTTTCTAAGCTTGTTACCACCAAAGGCCAAACCAGAGTTACAGTCCTCACGCTTTGCAAAGAGATTGACCTTTCCACCAAGAGCCTTGGAGAGACCCTTGAGCTCAGAGATTGGAGATGGGCCGAATGTAAGTGGATACTTCTTGAACTGGGAGACACCGGTGGTGGACATTGTGAATATAATAGTGATTGTGTTACTTAATTGATAAACTTGATAGTATGCTAGTCAGTTGGCAAACATATCATCCAAGTGAGTGGAAAACAGGCAGACTTATATATCTTTTTGCACCCTTCTCTACTCATCGAGCGATCCACAAGTTAGCGCATTGGCGGAGGATCCAAGGTGCGCTTATCATTCATGTCAGCCGCCAGTCTTCTCGGGATTATGTCTGGCTCGAATATCCGCTGTAAACAGCCGAGCTCTTGGATGCAGCTCTGTCGGCTATAGTTCAACCTTAAAGCTGAGTGCCTATAATTAATATGTCAAGATCGATGGCTCTAGGGCGTACAATTAGAGCAGCCATATATCCTTTGAACGCAGGACCTCGGTCGGTGATCTACACAGCGTGGCCCATATCCTCTGTTGGTGAGTAGCGAAGTTCAGAACATCGAATTTGCAAATATGTATGACCAAAGAAGTGCACCTAGTAGATCTAATGGGATATTTACCCTAATAAATGGATTCCTTATGGTACATTATTACAAAACCTCGGTGTCTGGAATCCAGAAGAAGTCAGTCCCTAGGCTTTTAGTCCCACTTATCAGACCCGCCATTGATCGGACTTAGAGCATCGCATAAGTATCTCAATCGGTAATGATCCCGGGAACCAATCTTTCGTTCATATATCTTCCCCTTCTCCCTCATTCCGCTTACTTCTTCCCCCTCTCACAAGTCACGTCTAAATTCACCAGTTAAAATATTAATTGATCAATCATGGGTCAAGTTCCATCCGTCGAAAAGATTTCTGAAAAGACTACCATCTCCATCCCTAAACAGGGAACCCTCACTGGTCTCACAATCAAAGAGGAAGGCACCAATAAGCCATTAACAAAGCGCTTTTGTGGTGTGAGATACGCCCTCCCGCCAACAGGGGAGTTCCGTTGGAAACGCACGCGTCCAATCCCAGAAGATTATGACTACACAGGCGAGTACTTTGATTTCCTGCCCCAGGGTGCCCAGCCTCCACTGCCAATGAAGGAACTCATCAACGTTAGAGCTGGTTCCGGTGTAAAGACCACGGAAGACATCACCTACTTGAACGTGTGGGTTCCAGCCTCTGACAAGAACAAGCCTGCTGAAGGTTGGCCAGTTCTTGTCTGGTTCCACGGTGGTTGGTTGCAGTATGGCAAAGCCAACCACTCTATCAACTTTGACCCTAGAGACTTGCAGAATGATGAGAAGTTCGATTTAAATTATATTCTGGTTGTCCCAGGTTACAGGGTCTCTCTCTTTGGCTTCTTGGCAGCTCGTGAGTTGCTTGAAGAAGACTCAATGTCCTCGAACTTTGGTTTCTGGGATCAGAGAGCTGCTATTGAATGGACATATGACTACATCAAGTACTTTGGTGGTAACCCAGCACAAATTTCTATTGGAGGCCGTTCTGCCGGTTCTTACTCAACCTTTTTCCAACTTTCCTACGAGCTGTATCACCCAGAAGAGAGACAGATCATTAAGCAGGCAGCTATGGTCTCTAATGCTCTCTGTGTTCAACCAAAGGGTATTGATGAGTTGCAGAAGCAGTTTGATGAAGTGTGCACCAAGGTTGGTGTTGACGTCTCGCTGTCAACTGAAGCTAAATTAGCCAAGCTCAGAGCCATTCCTCACACAGAACTTGAACAAGTCGTAGAAAAACTGGATATGCATACGTTCAGAGCATTCACTGAAAACAACTTCATCTCTGCCACTATACTTAAAGACATCCAGTCTGGTCACTACGGTGCCCTCTGCGCAAAGAAGGGTATTAGATTGGTTATTGGTGAAGTAGGTAATGAACCATTGGTATATGCCAACTTAAACACACCAACTACTCTTCATGGACTCAAGTTGCAATTAAACAATTACTATCCAGCCAAGGTTGTTGAAACCATCTTAGAAGCATATCCAAGTGTTGATCCATCTCTAGAGACTTCTGACCCAGAATTGTTCAAGAAGAAGATTTGGGAACTTTATGGTGTGATTGTTTCTGATCTTCAAGTGAGTGTATCACTTCGTGGGTTCGTAAAGAGATTGGTTGACGGTGGCTTCCCATTGTCGAGTATCTACAGATATAGAATTGATTTTAGACCAAAGTGTCTTGACAACTACGTTAAGCCAGAGGATGGTGTCCCACATAGTGCTGAGAACCATTTATGGTTCTATGCAAAGCTTGATGGGTTCCTACCTGAGGAAGAGCCAAAAATCCAAAACTTTTTGATTCCATTTACTCAGTTCTACAACTTCAAGCAAGTCGAGTGGGACAACTCGAAGATTGACTCCTACAGATACTTTGACAAGAACGGTGAGACTTACATCAAGGACGATGAGTTCTGGGATTGGGGTATGAAAATATCTGATGCGGTTTACAATGCTGAATTAGCATGATTGATTGTTTCATTATTTACATCTTAAAAAACATCTTAAAAAGAAGACTAGCTGGTTCAGAACCGACTGTATGGATCTTATCGTAAACCTAGGGTGATGTACCTCGCTGTAACACATACGTCCAATAACCCTGCCCCTCCCCCGCAAAGAATGCCGTATAAGGCACAACTGGTTTTGTGAGCCGCTATGTAAACCCTTTGGCGCTGCTCGTAATAACCCTTTGGCGCATCCTTGCCCTGCTACCAAGCAAAAAGGGTGTCACTATGGTTCCAAGAGTGACCATCGCCAGCAGACCTCCAGTTATCAGCGGAGTCGCTTCAAATGCACCAAGTTCGGTTCTCCGCTATTTTAGTCTCTCCAACTTTCTAGTCCACGATGTAAAGGGCGCACAATCACACACATTCCCAAATTGCCAAAACCTTAGATCATCATAGACTCACAAATTCCAGAATTCAGAGTCCAGCCACCATCAGTCAAGTTCAAACCGACCCAGTGTCAATTGATTGCTTGGAAAGTCACCGGTATTACTGGTTCAGACGCACCTATAGAGAGACTAGTCTTATACCCAAGCTGCCTGCTCATCTTCAACCTCTGCCAAAGAAACAGCCCTCTGATAACGGCGGGGAGGAGGTCCGCGCGCCTCAGGGCCTGGCAGGTTCAAGGGCTTCATAACCGCATGCTGACTAACTTGATTACTTAAGATATTAGTAAGACATAGTCGGGGCACGCCCTGCTCCGGACTCGGGTTTATATAATATATGGTCGCGCTGCAAAAGAAGGAAGGTCTATAGGTAGAGAAAGATGGTGATAATCGAGCGCTATAGTAGACCCTTTCGAAAGCCGATACACATAACAGAAAGATGATCACAGTAAAGGCATTGACAAAATTCAGAGCAAACTCCACCATATCTGTGTCCCGGCGCTTGCTGTCGTCCACGACGAATACGAAAGACACACAGACAGTGCCACAACAGTCAACACCACAGGCTTTCAAATCCGATCCGCTACAGTTCTATGGGAACACTGAGATCTCTGGCACGGCCGAGGACCGCATGAAACATGTGTTTGGGGGCAGACTAGAAGGTGGTGCACGGTTGGCCTCATCTAGAAGAGACACTGGACAGCCAAGGACGATTGCAGGTGTCCAAGTCCCGGACAGACCCAAGGAACCTGATAACTGCTGTATGTCTGGCTGTGTGAACTGTGTGTGGGAGCAGTACAATGATGATATTCGTGACTGGAGACGCAAGCGTAATGATGCCGCTCAAGCGTTGAACAAGACAGAGGGCGTGTGGCCGGCAGACTTCCACCCACCGTTAAAAGTGTTGGAGTTCAAGAACGTTCCTAAAGAGTTGAGGGCTACAAAGAGAAAGATGTCAAAAGGCACTAAGAAGCTGAGCAGTGCAGCTTATTTCCCAGCTCGTGGTAAGCCCGGTGCTCAGAACCTAGAAAGGAAGGAGGAAGACATCTCACAGGAGGAGGAAGGGTGGGACAATGTTCCTGTAGCGTTCAAGGCTTTTGCAGAGAATGAGAAAAGGTTGAAGGAAAAGAAGTTGAAGAAGTTGAAAGAATTAGAGGCAAAGAAGGCATTAGAGCAACAGTCATGATTCCATATGGTGTCCATTCATTTGTTAAGTACCGTCATTATTTAAGATGGGTTTAGGATTTTTTGACCTAACCATCACCATCTTCATTATTTTATTTATATTAAAAAAATCAGGTGTTCTGACCGATATGGATGTAGATCTACAATCAATCCCCATAAAAGATAGTCTTAAAGAAACACAGAAAACTGGTCTAATACATCTGAACCAGAAGAACACGATCGAACTTCGCATCATCATCAAAATAAGAGAAAAGGGAAAGTTTAAAAAAACACGGATAAAAAAGGGAACAATATAAGCTTTGCCTCAAGGGAACGTCTCCAACTGGTCAAAAACGTGTCTCATGAATTGGTCCTGTGGTATGAAGCCATGTGCTACACATTCAGTCATGTAGGGGGCTTTTTAGGAGCCCCTGAATGCTTTCCTATATGGCCCGAGCCACGTCTTTGTGGGTCTGTAGATATCGAAACTTTATCTCGTGCTACAAGGCAGTGTACAGGAGCGTAGGCATGCTATATTCACAAGAACTATTTACAGGATTTACTCAGCGAGCTTCTTCACGTGGTACGCTTCCAATACGTCGTCGCTTACTTCACTTGGACTCTGGACGACGAGGTCAGTGCCGTTCTGGGTCTTTGGGAATGCCACCACGTCTCTGATGCTAGGACTCCCAACGAGCATGGCACACATTCTATCAAATCCCAATGCCAACCCAGCGTGTGGGGGACAGCCCATGGAGAGTGCTTGGAGCAGGTGGCCAAACAGCCTGTCTGGGTCTGAAACACGTAGAATCTCCTTGAAAATGAACCTCTGGAGCTCTGAGTCGTGAACCCTTCTCGATCCACCTCCCAACTCTACTCCGTTGACAACAAGGTCGTAGTGCTCGCCATTCACGGACAGTGGATCCGTAGCAAGCTGCTCATAGTGCTCCGGCTTCGCCATAGTAAACGGATGGTGTGTCGATTGAAGGGAGGATATGTCGTACTGCGGGTATGCAGTCTTGGATTCCGTAGAGAGCTCTTCTGGGGAGAACAATGGGAAGTCCTCGACCCAAACACCAACAAATGAAGCTGAACGTTTCCATCTAGTTGGGAATTCCGAAATTGCTAACTGTCTGAAACGGCCTAACGGAGTTGGGTTCTCATACGTCATCTTAGCTCGCGAGGAACCGGCAAGGACATCACCAATTTGAACATTAAGCAATGATTTTACAGCAGCTGGTTCATGTATATCGGCCATTGTTGCAAACTTAGCTGTCCAGTTCTCCACGTCTTCAGCAGATTTTATTGGAACAATTATTGGCTTTCTATTACGGTACTCGCCGTCATCAAAAAGCTTACCAGGAAGCTTATTCTTGGTGCCATCAACATCAAACATAGCACCACGCAAAACACAAATCTCAAATATTGGGAATCCTTGGTCCTCCTTGGCAGTTGCAAACTCGCTCAAGTCATTGATGACAATGGTTGATCTAAGATCTGGCTTGTCAATACCATACTTGGATAATGCTTGTTCATAAGTCAAATGGACTAATGCACCATCCTTAACGCCCTCATCTCCATCCACAGTGTACACATTCTCTTCAGCAACAGTTTCCCATACAGCTTTAACTGTCTTCTCAACAACATTTTGCACGTCCTCCATATCGGCAAACGACATTTCCAAATCAATCTGCGTGAACTCTGGTTGTCGATCAGCTCTCAAATCCTCATCTCTAAAGCATCTAGCGAGCTGGAAATAGTTTTTTACGCCACTCGCCATGAGCAACTGCTTATATTGTTGTGGACTCTGTGGTAAAGCGTAAAACATTCCATCACGACGAGTCGGTACAAGGAACTCACGGGCACCTTCGGGGGTCGACTTGAAGAGTAGCGGCGTTTCGATCTCTGTAAATGATTGCGAAATGAGGGAGTCACGCACAACTTGTGCAGCAAGCGCACGCTTCTTGAGCGCATTTTGATAGAATGGCAAACGAAGCTGAAGGAATCGATACTGCTGTGGCCATTCCGCTGGTGTTTTCTTGAGGGACTCCAACTGGGCAGGCACAACAGTGGATCCGTTAAGCGTTGTATAGTTTTCAACTACCAAGTCCCATCTCACCTCCTGATCCTCGTCCTTTGAGTGACGTCTAACGATCCTGCCTGTTATAGCAACGCAGTCTTCAACCTGTGCAAGTCTCAGGTCTTCGACGAACTCATCACGGGCTAGAATTTGTGTGTAATTTCCATCAAAGTCCCTTAGTGTCGCAAAGGCAATAGACTTTCCCAACTTCTTTGGCTTCCGCTCTATCCAACCAGAGAGTGTAACTTGTTCACCCCATAGTGATTCCAACGTCGTATTAATGTCATTTATGGTATGTGTGTGTTTTGGAAATGCAACTAGATGTATCGTTAGTATGCTGGCCTCCGTGTAATCTGGGGTGATGGGAAAGGTTACTCACACTTTTGTACTGTTGTTTCCTTTGGAGGAAGCTGTAGTAATAATTTTGAATTCGTTGAAAAGCTGCAGCGTTTGAGTTTCTGTAAACTCGCCCGACGTACTGCTCGAAGGGGCCAAGCCATTTCTTACGGTAGCTTGAAGCTTGTAGAAAGCACAAATGTTAGACCAATTTGGGAGTATAAAGACGAGCGAGAGCTTCGAGATGAAAGAGTCTGGAAAGAGATGGTACGCGCAACATCGACATTTCTATAGATGAATTGTAATGAATCTTGAACACTGAATTGAATTAAATTAAATTAAATTAACTTCGTTGATGTACATTGTTTTATATATTTCGTTACATTAGTGACCATTTTTGTCAAGATGGGCTGCTTCTGGCGTGTCAACGAGGTCAAATACCTTCAAAGTTCCGTCCAACGAGACAGCAGTGAGTACTGTGCCGAGGACATCAATCTCCATTACTGGAGAACCTTTAGACACCTCAATAGTCAAGACTATTTTCTTTGACTGGAGTAACCACATAACAATCTCTCCTGTCTCTGAGCCTGATGCGCTGGTCAGTGTTGTTAGTCACGGGTGGTCGTTAGAAAGGGGAATAAATTCAAGAATACTCACATCAATGTCTCATCTTTGGTGATAACAAACCTACTCGAACATGAATACTTCTCAATCTGTGCGCCTTGGAACGTTTTCACAACCTTGTTATTCATAAAGTCCCATAGTCTCAGTGTGTTGTCCAGCGTCGATGACAACAAGTACTTACCATTAGGACTGAATCGTATGTAGGACACGGGGAAGGAGCTCCCACCTTTGTCGTAGATAAGCGTTTTCAGACACTGGCCCGACTCTGTATCAAATAGCCTAATCATGCCATCGTAACTTGCGCTCGAGATGATGGTTGAATCCCAGCACAGGTCCACCGAAGCGATCGGGTCCGAGTGTGCGCTGAGTGTCTTCAGGCACTTCCCTTGCAGTGGGTCCCAAATGCGGATAGCCTCGTCCGAGGAACCTGTGACTATGATGTTTCCCTTGTAGTTGTACTCCACGCAAGTGATGTGGTAGGTGTGTCCCTCGAGTAGTCGTACGCACTCACCGTGCTCAACGTCCCAGATCCTGAGCGTTGCATCGTCGGAAACAGAAGCAATGTGATGAGAGTCTGGAGACCACGCAATATCATTAACACCCTTTGTGTGCCCCCCAAGGGATCGGATGAACTTTCCAGTGCTGAGCTGAAATATCTTGATGGAACAGTCAGCGGAGCATGTCGCGAGGTAGTGGCCGTCTGGCGACATTTTAGCACTCGTGGTTGCACGGGCATGTGCGGTGCTCTCAGTATATCGGAGTCTGAAGTTCGGTGTCATCTATACTTAAAGATCCGCTATAATGCTGTGTACATATAACTATTCACAGAGAGACAAAGGTACAGCGGAGAAAGGCTCCCCCTCCATCAACGTTTCGCGAGTAGAGGTCGAAACAAAAAAACAAGGGAGCTGGCCGGGCATTTTTGCCACTCTTTGATACACCGGAATAAAGGAGCCAAACCAGCGAATAAAGATAAAACACAGAAAAGAATGGTAAGTGATCGTTAATTGAGAAGGATGCAGTCGAGATCCAAGCTAACGCCTACACAGTCACTGAGACTCACGCCACAGAACGCACAGCCCTCCACTGTGGACAGCACCAAGTTTGGAGAGGCTGCGCCATCAGCACCTGGGCTCCAGGACATTCTCAGAACCGGAGTGGGTCCTCTGTCGATTGCCTCGAAGGTGAACGGCCGCCACCCGCTTGAGCAACGCCTGGAGAAGTGGGAGTCCACGCAGCGTGAGCTCCAGATGGAGCAGTACCGTCGTCTCTTTGGCGCAGCCGAGCCAATCAAGCGCGAGATGGAGCTCAAGATCGTACAGAGCACAGACTTTGTTCCATCCGTGCTTGGAGGCCCTTCAAACGTGCACAGAGACATCCTGCTAAACAAGGACACATCGGTTGACTGGGACGAGATCTACACAGGCTTCGAGCAGAGCAGCAGCCTCAACATGCACACAGAGCTGGAAAGAAAAACAGGCATCTGATCTTCCGTACTACCCCCTTCATTATATCATGGTTACGTTGTTTTCTTTTTGTACTCCCTCCCGTAGGACTGTATATGTAGATATATGGATATATGGTGTACCCATATATATTCCCAATGGCGGGCTCGTAACCTCATCTGCCATTTTCCGCCGTGTCACTTGTGTTAGCGTCGCGCCCTGCCAAAGACGAAAAATTTGTTCACTTTTTGCCCTTGCCGATCGATGGAGACGAATGCCAGATTCCACAGAGAAACTGATTGCAGAGTCCAATTAACTACCCGACCGAAGCCGTTTCTACCTCCTACCACTAGCAATGCAGATCAACGAACAGACCACAATGTCGCAGGCCAGCGCCCTCTCTTTTGGCCCTGAATGGTGAGTGATTGTCCGGAGTTTGGGCTCTCAAAAGTGTTGATGGAAAGACAATTCCTGTGTTTTTTGACGTGTCGCACAGGCCACTTTCCGCTCACACGGAGGTCACACGATGGTTACTTCGGCGTTGCCTGTGGGGACCATAGATGGAAAACATAGTATACTAACACCGTGTGAACAGGATGCGTCCAAAACCCTCCAGATCGTCCGATGATGTCTTTTCAAAAGCACAGCAGCCGATCAAGTCCGCATGGGGTAACGACCATTCCACTAATGGCACATCTAGAAACAACAGCAGTAACAACTTGGCTGCCCCATCATCCAAGACAACATCGTCAAAGACCAGCTATACCACCGACGAGCTCTTGCAGGTCTGGGGTGTCCTCCAAGACAAGCTCAAGGAGCAGGGATCTGAAGAGAAGTACCGTACACTCCAGCCAATCCGTGACCTGGTGAGCCAGGTGGAGCGTGACCGCACCTTCCAGGCAGAGAACCAGTCAGCTACTGCAAATCGCAAGAAAGTGAAAGGAAACCAGACCAGAAATACCACTGACGTTGAGGTTCTCACCGAGAAGCTCAATGAGATTAACAGCTGGGCAAAGAAGGACGGCAATGGTTTGGACTTTGCCAGTATATTGAACGATGTTGCTAACTCCAAACAGCTGCAACAACAGCAACAGCAACAGCAACAGCAACAGCAGCAACAGCAGAGATCTCAGAGTCCGTTTTTGAGTAACAGATCGCATCTTCAAGGTGACTACTCCACGTTCTCCAATTTGAACTCCCCATTAGCCACTCCACATCACTTGAACACCTTCTCCACATTCCTTCAACCTGAACAGATCAACTGGTACTATATAGATCCAAACGGTGTTGAACAAGGCCCATTCAACGGCCTTGACATGCAGAATTGGTACAATAACAGCTACCTTGCTCCAGAACTCCAGATCAGACGTGAAGGAGAGTTCACCTTTACTCTACTCCGTGAATTCGCCGCTCGTGTTGGCGACACTATCCAGCCATTCCTCATCCCACAACCATCTTTGCAAACACCAGCTTCTTCTCAGTTTGACCCATTCGAGCAACACATTCCAGGCTTGTTTGACCAGTCTACTTTCATGCAACAGCCGCAAGCCCAATTACCACAGTTCCACTCGACACAACAGAATGCTTGGAATGTTGGTAGTTCTGGACGCTCTTCCCCTTGGATCCAGCAACCCCAACAGGTTCATGGTCTTGGTGCTGATTACATGCAGAGCAATCTGGCACCTGCTGTCTTTGGCAACAATGCTGATCCAACAAGCGATTTCACACAGCAGCCAGTTGAGGACGAATTGTTCAACGGAATTCAGAACCAAATGATGGGATTAGGCAAGGGTGATACAGCAAAGCAGCTGTCTCCAGATCCTCTGAAGGCCTCTCAAGTTAACTTTGCCGCAACTTCTTCCTCAGTCACTGCCCCAGTTATAGAATCAGCAATCACACCTTCTCCTATCCAGACTAGACAGCAATCCAAGGCTCCTTCTCCAAAGGCCGTTGCTTCTCCTGTCTCCGCTCCTGTCATCCCTGCTTCAAGAGCTGAAAAGAAGAATAAGCCTATGAAGGTCACTACTACTGCCGAAGTAAGCAAGGCTGCTCAATCTGAGCCAAAGGCTGCTCCAGTGGCACCATGGGCCTCCCAGGCTTCTAACTACACAACTCCACAGATGACTTTGGATCAAATTCAAAAACTTGAAGGCCAAGAGAAACTCCGCCAGCAGAAGCTGCGCGATGAGAAGGCCGCTCAGCTGCTTGCCAGCACAGAAAAGTCTCTCAGAGAACAAGAATCACAGGCTGTCAGACCATCTCTTCCTTCAACCTCATCTTGGGCCACTAGTAGCAGGGTAGAAACACCGACGAAGACCCTTGCTGACATCCAGCGTGAAGAAGCTGAGGCTGCTGCTCGTGCTGCTAAGCAGACTGCACAAACACATACTCACTCGCATGTTCTCACAGCAGCTCCATCCAAGTCCTCTTTTGCGTCTATTGCTAACTCTTCTGTCCCAGCTGCCTCTGCTTGGACTGTGGTATCTTCTAAGAAGCCACAACCAAAGCCTCAGCAACAAGTACCAGTGATACACTCCACAACAAAACACTCTACACCGGACATGCTGCGCTCTGTCTCTGCCAATGTTACACCAGCTGCTCCAACAGTCTCCACAACCCAAAGAAGTACTTCCCCACGCCAGGAATTCCTTGCTTGGTGCCGTTCCACAATGAAACTGAACAAGAGTATCAATGTGAATGATGTTCTCCAAGTGATGCTCATGCTTCCAGTTGGTCAAGAGTCCTTCGAGATCATTGCTGATACCATCTACTCTAACTCTTCTACCATGGATGGAAGACGTTACGCCCAGGAATTTATGAAGAGAAGAAGAACTGTCGAGGCACAAGTCAATGATGGATTATCATGGAACGATGCATTGCATATCTCGGCCGCTGATGACAATGATGGATGGGACTTCCAGGTTGTCAAGAAGAAAGGTAAGAGAAGAAACTAGATTTAGCACTCCTAAAATATCCTTTGCATATATCATATTCTGAATCAGTATTTTATGTGACGTTGTATGATCCTACATGGGTTGGAATGTTTGTAGACGTATTCTTTTTTATTATATTGCATTCTCACTTAGGAGGAGGTGTCACTGCAGCCTTGTTTGCGTTAAATTGTGGGTTGAATTGACTAGCAGTCTTGTTCGGTGTCAAAAGCTTTCCATCAGCATCAACCTGGATTCCCCACATGTCGAGCAAATCCAATTTTCTATCCTCAATGGCGGCAAATCTTCTTCTGAGGGCTTCATTGAAACACACCTCTTGCAAGAGTGGCACAAAGAGTGGTACCCAGCCGGCCTTGTACTGCTCTGTCTCACGAATGATCTCCTGGATCTCTAGCTCCTCCAGCTTCTGGGCTGTCTGGAATCTCTCCCAGAGCTCGTCACCGATCGAGCCCTTCTGGTAAAGCATGTTCATGAATGGGGCCACTTCTTTCAACTTGATGGTTCTTCTCACCGACTCAGCACCACGTCTGATTAAGGCCGCCTTCAGGAGCTTATCCGTTGGCTTCGGATCCTGGCTCACAAGCTCAAAGAACATGTCACGTGGAATGTTTCTTGGGAAAAATGGCTTCTGTGCGTACTTGTCGTTGATCTGCTTCTTTCTGTAGTTGATGGAGAATATGACGAGCGCTGCAATCAGCACCGCAAGATAGATCAGCGGTGTGAACACCGACACCTTCTTGAATGTCTCTGTGGTTGTTTCCTCGTCCATATCGCTTCTTTGTCTCCCTTTTACGCAGTGGGATTCGCCTCCTAACAGTGCCCTCTCAAACTCAAATGAAAGTGCCACGGAGCACCAATTTATATATAACGTTGATTGCGTCGCTGAAGAGAAATTCCGCGAATGCGTTCGAGTCGCGCCCTTATTATGTCAGATCTTAGGCTCGGGCTTTAACTTAGGCAGAACCAAGTGGCGAACACTGGAGACTTAATGTTAAGCCCAGTCAACACGGAACTTTTATCGCTATGACCACAATTGTAAGTTGCTGATATTTGCTTATTCTTTGAAGTCTCTGATATCAAGTACTAACGGCCCCAGATCCTCCGTTTTCGAACCAAGGATGGTATGGTTCGTGTCTCTGCTGACACCAACTCAGACCTTCTCAAGGCCGTGGAACAACTTAGCCCTCAGCTTCCAAAGGTAGATGTTCCCTCAATCAGCATTGCACAGTCTCCAACAGGACCATATGAACACATCGCAGCCTTTGTTGGGCGCCCCTTGTCCTCCTTGGGCTTCAAGAATGGTGAGCTATTGTTCTTGAAGTATGGAGAGATTGCACAACTCACAACTCACAACGAAACACAGCCAATTGCAGCCACAATCTCGGGAAAATCATTTGTGGAGATACCTAAAATTTCACAGGGCGCCAGTTTCATCAATGAGTTAAGCGTTGATAAGGAGTTGGCCAAGGAGGATGGATTGATTTCACGTAAAAGATCTGCAATGTGTAGACACGGTGATAAAGGTATGTGTGAGTACTGTTCTCCACTACCACCATGGGATAAGGGATACAGGGAGGAGAATTCTATAAAGCATGCATCATTTATGGCCCATGTCAAAGAGCTGGACCACTCTACGAACAAACAGCAAGGATCTTCTTACATGGCACCGCTTTCTCAATCCAACTACGCCATCGACAAGCATTGCAATGGTGGGCATGAGCCTTACCCACGCGGTATTTGTTCCAAGTGTCAGCCATCAGCCATCACTTTACAACAACAAGACTTTAGAATGGTGGATCATTTGGAATTCTCGTCATCGAACATGGTGAACACGTTCATTGATAGTTGGAGACAGACGGGTATGCAAAGAATTGGATACATGTACGGCAGTTACCAGAAGTATGATAAAGTCCCACTGGGTGTTAAGGCTGTTGTTGAGGCTATTTATGAGCCACCACAGCATGATGAGAATGATGGTTTAACGCTGGCATTGCCATGGGAAGATGAAAAGAAGGTTGATGAGGTAGCCAAGCTATGTGGGTTCCAAAAAGTCGGTATCATATTTACAGACCTGACGGATGCTGGAAAGGGTGACGGCTCAGTCGTCTGCAAAAGACACAAGGATTCTTTCTTCCTGTCGTCTCTCGAAGTGATCTTTGCTGCCAAGCTACAAAAAAGACACCCCAACGAAACCCACTTTTCTGACTCTGGTAAGTTCTCGTCCAAGTTTGTCACGTGTGTCATTTCTGGTAACTTAGAGGGGGGCATTGACATTTCGCCATACCAAGTGAGTGAGAATGCCGAGGCACTAGTGACGGCTGACATGATCACTGGTTCTACCAAACCTTCATTTGCATACATCAACGAAACCAACGAGGAACGCTATGTTCCGGACATCTTCTACACCAAGGTCAACGAGTATAAGCGTGAGGTGAAAGTGAATGCGAAGCCTGCCATTCCAGTCGACTACCTGCTTGTTACTCTTTCGCACGGTTTCCCTCAGGAGCAGAGCCCGGCCTTCACATCCAACTCGTTCCCAATTGAGAACAGACAGGCGCTGGGAGTTTCCCAGCACCTGATGGAGGTGCGCTCGCACCTGAAGATCGACTCCCTGAAGCAGGATGAGGTCATGCACAGGCTGTCTGACTTCCACCTGCTCGCTTACCTCTTCTCTCTTGGTATTCTGGCTCCGTCTGAGGAGGAGCTCGCTGCCAAGGTTGCTGTGGGGCGCCAACTGGAAGATGTCTACTTGCTGACCCAGCAGCCCGGGTGGCAGACGCTTCTGACCATCATTAGAAGTTCCTGAGCAGTCTTCCAGCTGTCCCTCCAGCTGCCCCTGATCCGTCGGGCCCCAGCACCAGGCCATCATTAAAGGCTGATCTGCTCTAATCTTATAAACGCTAATTATTCATAGCATCTCCGAAATAGGCAATCTACAGTAATCGAATCTTCTAGAGAGATCGAGAGCGGGCGGGTAAAGTTCGCGGCGCGAGGCCATCGCCTGAAAAGTTTTCTATAAAAGGTCGCCACCAGGTGGGCGGCTGTACTGTGCAAAAAGGGCGATATAAACACCATATATAAGCGTAAAAATGAGTGCTCCATTCGGTTTGGACTTTGGTAACCACAACTCCGTGGTTGCTGTTGCCAGAAACAGAGGAATTGACGTTGTCGTCAACGAGGTCTCCAACAGAGCCACACCAACCATTGTTGGTTTCGGCGCACAGAACAGAGCCATCGGTGAGACCGGTAAGTCCCAGCAGACGTCCAACATCAAGAACACCGTCGACAACTTGAAGCGTGTTGTTGGTCTTCCATTTAGCCACCCGGACCTCGAGGTTGAGAAGCCATTCTTCACCTCCCAGCTCGTGGATGTCGATGGCCAGGTTGGCGCCAAGGTTAGATTTGCTGGCCAACAGGAGACCTTCTCCTCCACCCAGCTCGCTGCCATGTACTTCAACAAGGTCAAGCAGACTGTCACTAAGGAGACCAAGGCCGTCATCTCCGACGTCTGTGTCTCTGTCCCAACATGGTACACCCAGCAGCAGAGACACGCCGTCTCTGATGCTGCTAAGATTGCCGGCCTCAACCCAGTCAGAATCGTTAACGAGCTGACTGCCGCCGCCGTTGGTTACGGTGTCTTCAAGACCGATCTCCCAGAGGACAAGTGGGTCAACATGGCCTTCCTCGACATTGGTCACTCCTCGTACGAGGTTACCATTGCTGCTTTGAAGAAGGGTGAATTGAAGGTTCTAGGTTCCTCTTACGACAAGTTCTTTGGTGGTAGAGACTTGGACTTGGCCATTGCCAACCACTTTGCCGATGAGCTCGACTCTAAGCACAAGGTTGAGGTCAGATCCAACCCAAAGTCTTTCTCCAGAATGCTCGCCTCCGCTGAGAAGATCAAGAAGATCTTGTCTGCTAACACACAGGCTCCATTCAACGTTGAGTCCGTCATCAACGACATTGACTTCTCTTCCTCTATGAACAGAGAGCAGCTTGAGGAGCTCATCCAGCCAATGCTTGAGAGAGTTACAACCCCAGTTGAAGCTGCCATGAAGCAGGCTGGCCTTTCCTTCGATGATATTGAGTTCGTTGAGGTTATCGGTGGTGGCTCTCGTGTCCCAGCCATTAAGGAGAGATTGACCGAGTTGTTCGGTAAGCCATTGTCCTTCCACTTGAACCAGGATGAGGCTATCGCCAGAGGTGCTACTTTCATCTGTGCCATCCACTCCCCAACCCTCAGAGTTCGTCCATTTAAGTTCACTGATATCAACCCACACTCTGTCTCCTATTCCTGGGACAAGCAGGTCGACGACGACGAGACCGAGCTTGAGGTCTTCCCAACTGGAACCGCTTTCCCATCCACAAAGGTGATCACTTTGGAGAGAACTGGTGACTTCAAGATTCAAGCCAAATACACCAACGCTAAGGAATTGCCAGCTGGCACCCCAGTTGAGATCTCTTCTTTCGAGATCAAGGGTGTTAAGCCAACTGATGCCACCGTCACTGTTAAGGCTAAGCTCAGATGTAATGAGTCTGGCTTCTACGTTGTTGAGTCCGCTCACACCGTTGAGGAAGTTGAGGTTGAGGAGGAAATTCCATTCGAGGGTGAAGGTGAGAAGCCAGAGGACTACGAGCCAAAGTATAAGACTGTTAAGAAGCTCGTTAAGAAGGATGACTTAATTGTTGTCTCCCACGATGACTCCTTGCCAACTGAGAAATTGAACTCTTACTTTGAGAAGGAGGCTCAGCTCACTTCTGCTGACGAGTTGGTGTTCAAGATCCAGAACAAGAGAAACGAGATTGAGGAGTACATTTACGACTTCAGATCCAAGTTGGATGACATTTACGCTCCATTCGTCAACGACAAGGAAAAGGCCGACTTGTCTGAGCTCTTGATGAACACTGAGGAGTGGTTGTACGACCACGAGGACTCTTCTCTCGGTGTCTACACCGCCAAGTACGAGGAGTTGGCCTCCAAGGGTAACTTGATCAGAGGCAGATACTTGTCTGCTGAGAACGAAAAGAAGGAGGCTGAGAGAGCTAAGAAGGAGGCCGAGGCCTACCAAAAGTTCACCCAGAAGCTCCAGGCCGACAAAGAGGCCAAGGCTGATGAGCCAGAAAAGAAGGATGCCGAGGGTGACTTGGACTTGGATTAAGCGATTGAATCGTTTCACAGCTCTAAAAAATAACTCGGTTCTTTTGTCATTTTAGTCAAGCACAAAGGTTTGTACATGAGTGAGGAGTCTTATATACATACACACTTCTCGGTAGCGGTGGTGCTCCCACCTGTTTTTCTATATGTTTCTCAAGGTATTCTGCGTTTATTTCAGGTTTTCTCTTAATACGTTTCACGCTCTGTTTAATTCATTTCAGTAGTTCATAACAATGCTTCGGTACTATTGTCACTTTCCAGTATATGTCACCGGTTTCGGAGTTCGCGCACAACGTTTCCGATCTACTCCAATGACTCAGTTGCGCTAAATACCTCGTACGATAGTATATCATAATAAGCCATTAAAAGCACTGTATTTCCTGTTCTCTGCTTTCTGGTCCTCTTCACACCCCTAATATTTGCTCTACTGGCGGTTGAAATACACAACAATGTCAGAAATCGTTGTTGTTGGTGCAGGAGTCATTGGTCTGACCTCTGCTCTTACTCTCTCTGAAAAGGGTTACAAAGTCAAGGTCATTGCATCACATTTCCCGACTGACCCACTTAGTCCAAAGTACACTTCGCCATGGGCCGGTGCTCACTTCAGACCATTCCCATCTCCTACAACCAAGGACTATGAGGACGCTATGCTCACCAGAGACACATATCAGTACTTCAAGACACTCGTTAAAGAGGAACCAGAATCCTCTGTGAAGTGGATGGAGGGTGTTGATTATCTTGAAAGCAAGGGTCTCTATTCAATCACTGCCAGAGGTTATACTGAGGGTATTGATGGACTGGAGGAGCTACCAAAAAGTGCACTACCAAATGGTGTGACTTTCGGTGCTCGCTACGATACATGGGTTCTTAACTCTCCATTCTACATACAGTACCTTCAGAGGAAGCTTACATTCAAGTACGGTGTTGAGTTTGTAAGAGCTGAGTTGATTTCCTTGAAGCAAGTTTGCAAGGCTTATCCACATGCAATTGTCGTCAATGCATCCGGAACCGGTCTTCAATACAGTGGTAGTACAGACCCAGCTTCGTTCCTCATTAGAGGCCAGACATTGCTTCTAAGAGTCCCACAAGATTGTCCATACTTAGAAAAGACCATCACACACCAGTCAAAGGATGGACTTTGGACATTTGTAATCCCAAGACCATGTTATGGTGGACTAATCCTGGGAGGTACTAAGCAATTGGATGATTACCAGACTACACCAAAGGAAGAAGACACAAGTGCATTGATTGCTAGAGCCAAAGTTTTATACCCGGAAATCTTTATCAATGGTGAGTTAGATATTAGAAACATCAACGTGGGATTTAGACCAGCAAGAAAAGGTGGTATGAGAGTCGAATCTGAGAAAATTGGTAAGGATATCATCATCCACGCTTATGGTGCTGGCGGAATGGGTTATGAGTTGTCCTATGGCGTGGCTAAGAAAGTCACTAAGATCGTTGATGATATCGCTTCAAAGGCGAAGCTCTAGTTCAAAAAAATTTATGGATAACTTGGTATATACATTTTCAATGAGACACTCACTTGCAATTATTAACCTTTCAAGAACTCTTTGCACAGTGCCATCAACTCATCATTAATAGTTGTATCTTCACTGAGAGACAAGATCGTTCCAGCAATAAACTTTGAGTTATTCTCTATAGCTTTTGCAGCACCGTCTGCTGCATTTGAGTCGTTGACTATAGTCTTTGCAGTATTGAGCAATGTAATAATACCCTCAGTATGATTTGTCAATATATAATCCGGTTTGTTCTGTAATAATACACCTGTGGTCTTAGTGAGCTCAAATATAAACGAGGCCGGGACATTTGGATTCTTGAACTCCAAGACACGAGTGACCAAAGTCGCAAAATCGGTTTCTGTTCCATATACTGCAAGTTTGTTGATGAGCAGTAGGATGATGGTATTGGTTTCATAGTTTGACTCCGAAGTGAGAAGTGAATCAATGATCTTATGTTCTGAAAGCTTAATCAGCTGAGATTTCCCCAACAACACAATAAGTTTCTTGAGGAATGCATTGAGAAGAGTTGTAAAGTTGGTGTAATACCTACTATTACGCTCTGTGTCTTCAATCAACCTAGAAAGGGTCTCAATGTTAATTTCTGTGAAGAAACTAGAAATGGTGTCAAAGCTTACCAAAGTTTTAAAAATGTGTAAGATTCCCTGGAATTGTACAGGGTCAACCAAGAAGTTATATTTGGCAAGCGTGTCGTTGACAATGGTTGGTGAATTGTCCAAAATTGCATTTCTGTCCGATGCTGATGCAATTGAGTTACCAATGATAGTCATTGCTGCTGAAAGGACATATCCGTTCTCTTCATTTTTATCCTGAATCTTCTGAAGGCATAGCTGAATTAATGCTTTATTTGAAGCGGATGGGTTTGCCGAGATGTTTCCAATGGATGCGTAGATCTTACGTTGTACCATAAGCTTATTTTGAAACTCCAGTGGTTCAAGGAGTTTAAGAGATTGGAATAATTCATTCTGTGTAGATGATTCATGGTATTCGTCTTTAAAGTTTAGTCTCTGGTCAAGAGTTAGTTCTTCAAGAATTGCAGATGTGTTGATAAGTAGCTCTGGTAGCTCATCGTCATCAAATTCACCATGTCTTGAGAGGAACGAAATCAATTTCCTGGTAAACCATTTGACGTGCTTCACTTCTGGAGAGTAAAACTGCTGGTATGTGATCAGGTCTGTGAGGAGATCAATAGAGAGGAATGTGTTTTCGTAACTGGTATAGATCAAAAGGTTATTGGTGATGTGTTTTGCCACTGCCTCTGCAACATCTGGCGAGTCAATGACCACGTTCTTCAGGAATATGAAAATCCGCTCATTCAGGTCATCATCCTCAAAGTTCTCTTCCAGCTGCAATCCCAAGTGTCTTAGGAATTCAGTGTTCTGTACGACTGTCTGTCTGTTGTGCGGTTTGTCAGCGACTGCGTTGGCAAGGACTCTCAAGGTCTCCATGACTACTGGTCGGAGTCCCGGTTTTTGGGATCGCACAAGCACATAGTCAGCAGCAAAGCAAAACTTGTCTAAGTTCTTGGTGACCAATTCGTTGTCCCTGGTGTCCTCGTCTCTAAGCAGGACGGCGAATCTGTCGAGCAGTGTGACATAAGTCCCTGTGTAAATGGAATCCGGGTTCAACGTGTCCTGTTCACACGCTTCAACAAAGGTGTCAAGCCCAAACAGCACTTGCTCAAGATCCATATCAGCCATCTCGTCGGTCCTACAGAGTGCATCAATTGAGAAAAAACAGCTGTGATCCAAAGTCAAGCTTGAAGTCCTCATCACCCACCACGGCTGTGTGTAGATTATTCCGGGGATAAACTCTGCCCTCGGATTGCGTCATTGGTGCCATCCTGACTACTGAACAAAAACCGGCATCAAACACACCACCGAAGGAGTCCAGAAGGAATCGGAAAAAGCTGATCAGCGAGAACCGATTCCCTCCTTTGCCTTTTACATTCTGTTCCCGCTATTCATTGTTCAATCTGCATAGCACGTTGACTTTAAACGGTTCCAAACGTTTGAATCTTTGAGTGCCCGCATCCCACAAAAGTGTCCTCATCATCACACCTTGTTTTACCATCACCGAACATACACACCAACCTTGCCACCATAAACTCACTTCTACTGACCTGCTGCACAACCAAATAGGCATATAATGGCACGCTCCGTTGACCCTGAGTCTCGAAACATCTTTTCTCCGGCAAAGGCCGCTGCAAAGACAGTTGACACCACTGCCACACAATCGAAGCTCTCGCTAGCATTTAAGAACGCCTCTGAACAGCACATCGACAGCTCGCTCAACACACGAACCCCACATAGATTAAACACAGATCTGCCCTACGATATCCATGCTCATAACGACGGCGAAGAGTCCATCGGCCACGATTATGACCACCCCATGGTTGCTAATGAGAACGATGACTATGACGACGACACCGATGACGATGATGATGCCCCATTGGAAGAACCAAAGGGCGAAGAGGACAAGGAAGACTACAAGAAAGGTGGATACCACCCAGCATACAAGGGTGAAACATACAAGAACGGCAAATACTGTCTGGTAAGAAAACTTGGGTGGGGCCACTTCAGCACTGTTTGGTTGGCAAAGGACAATGAAAAGAACAGACATGTTGCCATGAAAATCGTTAGATCTGCCAGACACTATACAGAGACTGCACTTGATGAAATCAAACTGCTTAAGCGAGTCAGCGAGTGTGACCGAGACCACAGAGGTAAAAAACATGTCATTGCATTTTTGGACTCATTCATGCACGAGGGCCCTAATGGCTCCCATGTTATTATGGTGTTTGAGGTACTTGGTGAAAACCTTCTGAGCCTGATTCGGAAGTATAAGCACAGGGGAATCCCAATTATCTATGTGAAGCAGATTGCGAAGCAGATGCTTCTGGCATTGGATTATCTTCATAGGGAGTGTGGTGTCATCCACACTGATCTTAAGCCTGAAAACGTGTTGATTGAGATTGGAGACGTTGAACAGATTGTTGCCATGGTTGAATCCATTGAACGAGCACAGAAGGACCAGAGAAAATTGGAGAGAAGAGCTTCCAGAAAGTCATCTGCTCACCAAGCAATAGGTACAGCTCCAACGTCCACCGCTGCCAGCAGCACAAGCTCTACACCATCGAGAAACGGTAGACGCTCAAGACGCCAGACCCTTGTCATTGGTTCACAACCACTCCCATCCCCAATTAGCTCAGGACACATGTTCGGTTCCATCAAAAACGGCGCCGGATCACCATTAAAGCCTGGAAATACTACACCATCAAAGCCTGATGTGGTGGCAAACTCACTATCATCAATGTCAATCTCGGCTGACAACAACACAATGCTCGAACCTCCGACTAATATCAAAGATTCCACAGAAATATCTGAAGATAATCTTATAGGTGTAAAGATTGCAGACTTGGGTAATGCTTGTTGGTATGATGAACACTTCACGGACGACATTCAAACGAGGCAATACCGTTCACCTGAAGTACTAATTGGAGCTTCTTGGGGGTGTTCCTCTGATGTCTGGTCTTTGGCTTGTATGATCTTTGAGCTTCTCACTGGTGACTACTTGTTTGACCCTGTTCAAGGGCACTCATACACCAAGGACGATGACCACGTTGCACAGATTGTTGAGCTACTGGGTAAGCTTCCTTCCAACCTGTTGAAAGATGGTAAATACACACGTGAACTTTTCAATTCCAGGGGGGAATTGAGAAATATTTCAAAACTAAAACCATGGGGATTAAGAGAGGTCTTGATAGACAAGTACAAATACTCTGAACAAGATGCTTGTGACATTTCAAGCTTCTTGTCTCCTATGTTGTGTACGAACCCGGAGAAGAGATCGGATGCCGGCGGTATGATCAATCATCCATGGATTGCTGACGCTGTGGGTCTTGAAAACGTTGTTACGGAAAGACCATTGTGTGGGTGCGGTGATGACATTGCTGGCTGGTGCAGAGAAGTTAAAGGTCATCCAAAGCATTGAATGTTACTACTATTTTTTTTCTTTCCTTGAGCATGATATTAATCGCACTAATTTCTTTGGGATATAACTTATGTACCAACTAGTTCCTTAGTTCTGTTCTTATGACTACCAGTATCATCATTAAACCTGAATAAGCGTTTTACTTGTCCTCCTAATATTTAAATATATTTATTTAAGATCTTGGGGGAAAAAATGTTAATTGCATACCTTGAACTATCCTGTAGGCAAACCCGTCCTAGTGGGCACGTGCTTATAAGTATGGTGTTCTAACTACGATTCGCTAAATGGTATTCATCTCCAAAAACCACTTGTTGATGATTAAGATTAAAAGCGGCCCAAACTTACCACCCACACATACCACACCAACACATATATGCATTCTATTGCTACATTAATATTAAAAGTGGTGATGATCTGAAGTAGCAGTATGAAGTGCTTTCTTGCCCTTTCTATATTCTATAATGTACATAAATCAAAAAAAAAAAAAAGCAAAATATAACAGCAAAACATCTTAGAAAAACTCCGAAAATTAAGATATTAGATTCTCAGCTCTTGAGAAGTGTTCCCAAAGGCACCTTGAGGTGGTGCACTTTGGTACCTCTGAATGTTAAAGAAGTCACAAATCACCTTGACGTATTCTGATGGTCTCTGGTCCAAGATGTCGTGCGCTGAGTTGATATCGTAGAACTCATTCTTTGGGAAGTGCTCATTGATCTTCTTGAACCCCTCTGGGGAAATGAATGGTGATTTCAAGCCTCTGATGAATTTGACTGGTCCCTGGAACTGTAGCCCCTCTGTTGACTCAACTGGCCAGTCAGAAACGTCCTTGACTGCCATCTCCTCCATATGACGAACTGGGTTAAGGAACTGGATATAGTCTTCTTCGAAGTCAATCACTGGAGACTCAAATCCCTTTGGCTTCTTGTTCACCAAGTTCACAAGCAAGTTCTTGCGTACCACAGCATTTGGAAGGAATCTCTTCATGGCGTCGGAAGCCTTGTTTTTCCAGTCCTTGTCGTCCTTACGAATCTTGGCCTCGTCCAAAACGTGAATCATACTCTTAACGTACTGTTTCATGTACATCTCAATGTATGGCTGCTTGATTGGAGCATTGTCGATAATGACGGCCGACTTGATAAGGTCTGGGTGTCGAAGAGCAGCGAGCATCGACACTTTGGCGCCGAGCGAGTAGCCAACGAGCTTGATTTGCCCAAGGTTGTGGTTTGAGCAAAACTCCTTGATGTCCTGCACCAAAGTGTCGTAGTTAAAAGGCTGGGCATGCCCTGTTTCACCGTGATTTCTCAAATCAATTGTGTAAACCGGCGTGTGTGTTCCGTTGGCAATGAGCTTCGAGTCTGTGACGTAGGACTTCTTGGAGCCAAAGATCCCGTGAACAAATAGGATCGGTTCCTTCTCGTTGATGTTCATGTTCTTGTGGAGAGTTGCCTGTGGCAGGTGTAAGTCGTAGGCCATTTTGAGCGTTTCAGCATGTGGTAGTGAATCCTTCAAGACCTGTGAACTTCTTAAAACCCCTGTTGGCATAAACATCTCTGTAGTTATTCTAGGTGAAATGAGCGGTTACTGGAGAAGCGAGGAAACTACATCGAAACAATTTCTGGGGATAGGTGATTCATCCTGCTTTATATCCATCTTGACTCAAGTTTACTTTTAGTAACTATTGCAGATTCGCCTGGCTCTAGACGTGCTACTTCTCAGAACCTCAGGGCGTCTGATTACGTAGTTTGTGGTTATGACGGAGTGCCCTGACCGATGATCTGCAGGAGTTGTTCCAGTGCTTTAGTTTATACGGCCGTTTTGACAGTTCGTAACATCTGAGCGGAGAGAGCTACGGATACACTCCAAATTGGAGCGTTCTTCTTTTCCAAAGTACACTCTGGGAGGAACACTAGTACTACACAACAGTGCTCCTTGCTCACACCGCTCACATACCTGCAAGTACTCCGTTTCTTTTGCGATGTGCTGGCCTTACCGTTTTTGGAAAGGGCCACATTCATGGAGCCCGAAGGGAAAGCTTCTTTCTCAGAAGTTTTCTGCTTGGTTTCTAACTTGAGTGTTCCACTCACGGCAGTTGTATATGAATAGAAAAGTAGGGTATCTGGGTGGTTAACTTTGAGCCAATGGTTTTCTTTCCCCTTTGTTTGGAGAGGATACACATGCAGAATTTTCGCTGTCCGGAAGCGTAGTTGGCGGAATAGTGTCTTACATTCCGCTGGTGCTGGATATTGTGGAGAGGTCAGACCGTGGGGTTCATGGAAGGAATGTAGAAAGTTAAGATAATACCTGACAAAACCACAACTTGTGGAAAACCGAACTAGATCCCAGCTCAATTGTAGCCATAGATGCAGCAATGGCCCATCCACTCTTCGAAGAACGTGGAATCACACCAGAGGTGGTGAGAGAGATCTTACGTCAGTTAGCCGAGGGCGCACAGCAGAACCATTGCCGTTCCCCAATTGCTATCAGCAGCGTCGCCCGCAAGATTCAATCCACAACAGTAACGGTCACTACGCAATGGGACCCAGAACTATCACTGTGCTTCGTACAGCACTACCACAAACGCCTTTCGTGCTCCTCCAAGACAACCAATGAGATCTCTAGTCAAGACTGGGATGCCATCAGAAGAGGCGTGAGTAAGAGATTCCCGGACTTTGCTGACTACTCCGACAAGGAGATGGTACATCACATCAAGCTTATACGCAATTATGCAAGAGTAATGAGGCAAGTTCTACGCCTGCCCGAAACTGACTTTGACAAGTCCTTCCCAGGAAAATATATCTTTCAACAGTTTGCTGGTGGATGGGAATCTCTAATGGAATCAAAGCCACGCTCGCAACGCAGATACATTCGTGAGTTCTCTAGAAGAACAGATAACAGAGCTGTGTACGAAATAGTTGAATTTCAGATAGACCAGAATGTTAAATCCTCAAATGAGAAACTGGCTCTCAGATCAGGCCTTGCTAATCCCAAAAGAGTTGACACGATGAGAATAAGAGCAGAAAGGGTAAAAAGAAGGACAATTTAGAACGCTCATTTTTTCTTCACTAAATACCAATAATCGATACCCATGTTTTATATCTTCACGTTCTATTGTTTAAAAAAGCAAGTCATTGAATTTCGTTAAACAATTATATATACAAGTGTAATAGTTATAAAACAGATAGAATTAATCCAAACAAAGATCAACTCCTAAACGGCCTCCAAATCAAGGGACGACACCAACTTTCTCTGGTCAATTGACCTCTTCAACAGCTTACCAAAGAATGCCGAAGCAACATCTGCATCCTTGATAGATCCCAGAATCTTTTCTCTCTGAACAGCATGCTTGTCCAGAGATGATTGGAATGCATTCTGCACTTCTCTAGCTGGGAACTTGAGAACCTTACGACATTCCTTAGCAATTCTGTCAGAGTTCTGATGTGGGTAGTCCAACTCCTTCACTTGGAACTTAATCTTCTGTGCTAACTTTCTTGGAAGTGCATTAGGGATATCAGTAACCAAATACGTTACCGCAACAATACCGATACCAATTGCCACAGGAACCGCAATCAGACGAAGAGTCTTTAAGGAGAAGAAAGAGCCATATTGGAAAACATTTTTAACAACTCTTCCAGTAGAAGTAGCACGGGATATGGCATAGATACCAACCGAGTAAATAGAGTTCTTCCAAACAAGTACTTGATCTGTTGTCTTGGTACTAATTCCAAGTGCAGCCAAGAACCCTTCAAGCGATGGGTCAACAAAATCAAAAATAGAAACAGAGTTATCAACCTGTCTTGTGAGCAAGTCTTTTCTTCTGGTAAACATGACATCATCTCTGAATACCTTTTCAGTCTTGAATTCATCTCCTAGAGCATCCCTACCAAGCGTGTTAATACTGACGACACCTGCAGAAGTCTGCTTACGAGCATACAGTTCACACTCGTTAACACACTCCAATATATTGGCACTAATGGCCTGTTGTGTGTCAAGGACGTATTCAGCCAAGTTAAAGAAGCCCTTGTACACAACCACCGGATGATCACCCACAGTATCAAGTGTAGACATAATTCTGTCCTTCGTGTAACTGTAAACGTCGTGAGAAGTATTTTCAATAATCGAGTCAATTTTCTCGCTTACTTTGACACTCTTTACCATACTATCCTCATACTTTGGTGAAAGTTCCTCCAACTTTGTTGACATGGCATCTTTATCATTGAGGTACATTTTCTGATTTGCAGAAGACAACTCTTCAATATCAGAAAACAAATTCGACATGTAGGTCTTAGCTGGTTGGAGCTTTGACAAGGCTCTCTTCTGGAGCACAAAGTTCCGCAAGCTTGTTTCCAAGTGATCAAAGTCTGGATTGGCACCAATGTTGTCAAAATCATCGGAACCACCTGGGTTGCTATCATCCCCACCATCGCCATCATCACTGTCGTAATCTGGAAGCTTCTCCACGACACCACTAGCTGAAACAAAGTGGACAAATTCACTCGCATCTTTGTGTGTGTCTGGTGAGAGCTGCTGTACCTGCTCCAAGATTTTTCTCATGCATTTGTTCTGGTCCTTGATGTTGTCAAATCTGTTCACAACAATAAAAATAAGTTTCTTTTCGTTTGCAGCAGCTGCAATAAATTCCTTTGCGGATAAAGTAAACTGGTTTTCAGCACTAACAACAAAAACCACCAAATCAATCTCCTCTTGTCTTGAGAATACCTCTGTTGTTTGGTATGAATCTAAATTCAAACCTGGTGCATCGATCAATGCGATGTCCACAATTCCGTTTCTTAACAAACTGTTGTCAATGGATCTTTTGTCAATTACATAGACTTTTAAGATGGAGTACTTATCACACTCTCCAACCAAAGTTTCGAGGTCTTTGATCTTGAATACCTTATATGTTTTTTCATTTCTGATATCGTATTCATACCCTATCGGGACAGCATGGACTTCTTCAACGCCATTGTTCTCTCTGGAATCAATCACTTCACAGAAAACTGTAGTGCAGGGTTGTTGATCCTCTGGAAGTACTTTTCTTCTCAAAAGGGCGTTACAAAATGTCGACTTACCAGAGTTTAAATCACCGGTAACAAACACTTTCGAAGATGTATCATCGATTCTCTCCTTCAACGCATTGAGATGCTTCGTCACTTGTAAAAGCTTGTCATCAAGAATCTGTGCCAGGGCTGCTTTGTCCAAGCCTGACACCTGGTTGTTGCCCATCTTGATGTTCAGCTTCAAAACCTTGAACTGTGCATTGGCAAACTCGTCATTCTCTTCCTCACCGTCGTTATCGTCATCATTCTCGGGTTGCTTCTGAATGGACTTTACGCTTTGGATAGAGTTTTTTCTAATGATCGCCAAGTGTGCCTTTCTGCTGTTCAGGAGCTTGTCTGAAAGCTCATTGGAAGGGTAGAACACCGGGCGCTCCTTGTTCTCCCGCTGCAAGTCTGTGAGCAGCTGGATGCCCGATGCGATGGATCTGTCCAACGCAATCCTATTGTTGTTGTAGTGCAGCTGTGACACTTGGCTCTTCAACCGCATCTCGTTGGACAGACTTCTGCTGTGGGACGTGTTGAAAGGCACCTTGAGCCCATGCTCGCCATCCACAGCAGTACTTCCCTCCAGGAGGCCCTCATCACGGAAGTACATCAACTGCTGCGCGTGCTCCTCAAAGAGAGTCTTTGCGTCGTCATTGTCCTCCGGGCCTCCAGCCGTGTCCTCCTTCGGACTGTCGCTATACTTCTGGCTCATATCCTAGCAGCCGCTATGAACTCCTCGTCAATCCCTATGGGTTCTTGCGAGCTCTACCAAAGTAGAGAATGTGTGCTATTACTTCCCGCTACAGTAAAAAAAGGGTAAACATTCAGCCGGGTGACGCCACCGGCGGGGCGAGTCTGATCTGGCGTGGTGTGCGGGTGTGTTGCTTCTCAACAACCTGGGCTCGGAAATTTTGTGGGTGATGAGATGAGTTGTGAGGGTATTTTAGCAGAAGCTGACCAAGGATCCTGGAAGCCATTTAAGTTTAGAGCATGTCATTCAGAAAGAGAGGAGAGGTTATCAGTACTGGTGGTCATGTGGCTCCGCCTATTGCTGTTACAGGGCGTGGTGCTGTTCCAGGGCGTGGTGCTGTGCCTGGAAGAGGGCCCCCAACAGCAGTACCCGGTAGAGCCCTAGGCATCCCAGGTAGAGCCCCAGGGGCCCCAGGGGCCCCAGGGGCACTGGCTGGCATGAGAGGAAACATTCCTGTGAGAGGCATGCCTGTTGATGGTTTGGCAAACAAGATGACGACACTAGCTGTGGAGGATGAGTTCAAGCATCCCGGTGTGCGGCCATCGACCATTAACTCCCAGAGCACGGTGTCCACTGGGTGTGCTGATCTCGATAAGGTTTTAGGCCACTCCGGATTGCCATTGGGCTCTTCGATGCTTTTGGAAGAGAGTGGTACCACGGATTTTGGAAGTGTTATCGCTAAGACCTTTGCCAGTCAGGGTGTTGTGCACAACAGGCTTGACTCGAAGTCTTCCAACACACATGTTATTGTGGTCACTTCCAACAATGGCTGGGGTAAGGAGCTCCCCGGGGTTTACAAGGGAAGTAGTAGAGAGATCAAGAAGGCAAGGGTGTTTGAGAACGAGAACAAGTTGTCTGTTCAGAACCTGATCGATGGTGAATCGAAGCCTGTAAAGAGATCTACTTCTGCACAGCCAGTTAAGGACAACAATCTCCGGATTGCCTGGAGATATGGTCTTAATGATCCTAACAAGAACAAGCAACAGAGTGAGAACCTAGACAGTGAGATGTATAAGGACTTCAACCACCAATTTGACATCACCAGCAGGCTGACTCCCAGTCCTGGTACAAACGAGATGACACACATCCCGCTGTCTGTGACGAGCTTCAAGCCCGTGATCAAGCACATTGAACATGTGATTCAGCAACACAAAAACCATGTGCTGAGACTGGTGATACCATCGTTCTTGAACCCTGCAATGTATTCGCCGACACTGACGTCTCCACAAGAGGTCTTGCCATTCATTCACACGCTGAGGGCACTGACACGAAAACACGACAAACTTGTTATAACAATGACGATTGCCCTTGACCTGTATCCACGGGAAAGCTCACTTGTAAAGAACATGGAGCTGCTGTTTGACTGTGTGCTGCATCTTGAACCGTTCAACCAAGAGATGGTCAAGTTTCTGGAGAAGGCGTACCACAACCAGCCTACAAAAGTGCAGCATGGACTAGTGCACATCTACAAGGTGCCGCATCTGAGCGACCGTGGCCAGATGATGGTGATGAAGGGCGAGTTCGCTTTCAAGAATGGCCGCAAGCGGTTTGAGATTGAGGAATGGGGCATTCCTGTGGAGGATGAAGGTGAGCCACAGCAAACTACACAGAACATTGACTTTTAGTGCATATTGCTACCACTCCGTACGCACTGTTATTGCATGGCTAAGGGCTGAAGAGCCGATTTTCCGAGCTTAAGCGTAGTTACCGTCCAGCTTAGATCGTCGTAGATATAGTGGGGCTACATATACAGGAATGAACGGAGTGCTTTATCGAAGCACATCACTGTATGAGGGGTAAAGGGAGCAATGACGGCGGGGGAGCAAAACGGGAACAAAAACAGACACCTAGGGGACGGCCCGTGGTGTGTATTTCGAGCGAGGGATTCCAGTTTTCTATTATTGTCTACATGAGATTTGGTTTTCTCCCGCTTTAGCAGCGCTGGCGGCCATAAAGCCCTTTTGTTTGCTCTTTATTTTTACTATTTTTTTTCTTTTCCATATGCTTTGTTCCATGAATAGTATTATGATTTGGCGTCTCGTGATATAGGCCTCTTGAGGTGCACGCTGATAACAGCGAGAGTGGTTTTGGCTTTCCCCCGTAGCTGCAATTGTTATTCTAGCCGGGCCTGTCTCCTTTCCTCCAGAAGAGGCGTTGGTTAGTGCCGCTCTATTGGTCAATTTCCATGTATGAAGAAGTATCAAAGAAAAGAAATAAAAGAGCCACACAGATCATAGCTCTTCATTCTGCAATTGTGTTGGGGAGGAAAAGGCACAGCTTGTGTTAAACTCCGGGACACAGTGCGAATCGGGAACAATAGATTTTACCATATGGAGTAGCCTATATGGCGGAGGAGAGCTCACAAGGGAGATTAGAAACACTACAATCTAGAAATGGGAGCAACCAGACCGTTTATAATGCATCATGACATATATCTATATGTATATATATATTCATTTATTCTGTTTCATATATTGTGCAACACGGCCATATAGCATTGTATATACGCCCCGCCCCAATCGATACGTAACACCGGGCTACTCGCCTGTGCACATCCATATAGGGCTACGCGTATATCTCTCGGAACAGAAATACCGAGCGCGGGCTCCTAAGGTTGCGCGTATTAAAAAGGATAAAAATTTGACACAAAATGAGAAAGCCGATCAAAGGAGATGCCAGAGCACGCAAAGGACAGGTCCGGCCGGACTTTGTCGATGCCTTCTGCTTATACAACCGAGGATTTAGGGACATGCAGGCTCCTATTCACACATAAATGTGTATATGTACAATATGTATGTGTATTTGTGTGTATGTATATATATCTGACAGGTTGTCCCGCACGCTCTTATCTCCATGACCTCTCTTGTGTAGTTGTGTAGACGCCATAAACCCCAATCACACACACACACACAACACAATGCGCTCGTCTCTTATTCTTTTGAACGAGGCCAAGGCCCTCATGGAGCTTCCTACCAAGAACAGAGTCCAGCTCGCCTATGATTTGCACATGCCCAACAAAACGGTCAACCCGAACCTCAACATCAGATCCAACGAACCGGTGCTCTTCCTCCACGGTGTCTTTGGCTCCAAGAAAAACTACAAGGGCTACTGCCAAACGATTGCCAACCAGAACCATACGCCGGTGTACTCCCTCGACTTCAGAAACCACGGTGACTCCGAGCACGCCTTCCCACTCGTCAACTACAGCACGCTAACGCAGGACGTGGTGCATTTCTGTGAGGACCACAACTTGAAGAAGGTGAACATTGTCGGTTACTCCCTCGGTGCTAAGGTTGCCCTCCTCACTTTGTTGAAGTACCCAGATCTATGTAGCTCCGGTGTCATCATTGGTAACGCCCCAATCAAGACACCACAGGTCAAGATCTACCTCAAGGCTTTCATCAAGGCCCTTAAGGCCCTTGTCGGCAAAAAGTCCACTATCACAGTAAACGACAAGGAGTGGAGAGCAAAGGCCCGTTCAGTCATGCACAAGTACATTCCAGACGGTAATATCTTGCAGTACCTTTTGAGAAACATTGACATCAAGAAGCCAAAGTTCGCCACTGACTACACACCAGGCCTCGTCAACTTCTCCATCCCAGTGCGTCACTTTGACAACAAGGTTGTCGAGGAGATTGCCGACTGGCCAGAAGAGGAGGTCAAGGGCTTGCAATACAACGGACCAGTCAGAGTTATCAGAGGAACCCAGTCCGTTTTCATCGATGACAAAGGTTTGAAGGCCTACAAGGAGCACTTCCCTAACTACACACTCTCAGATTTGAACTCTAACCACTTGATCTGGGCTGAAAGACCACTTCAGGTAACAAAAATCGTCAGTGACTTCATCAAGATGAGCAGATACCAGACTCTGCAAGAGCACTTTAGACACATTGAGCACCAGCCAAACGACTACGAGATGGGGATCAAATACGCAAAGACCGAGGATGAGGTCCAGAATGATGCTCAAGTCCAAGCTGAAATTGAGACTGAGGCAGCAATCAAGCACACACATGCTGAACCAGAGTCTCTCCAGCCACTGCAAAAGAAGAACTTCCCACACATTGACGTTGCAGCCATCCCAAGAGAGGGAACCGTTGAGAACACAGTGAAGGCTTAAAAGGGGCCGTGACAAATCTTTCAATATTCATATATCCTTATAAAAGGAATACAATTCAGAAACAGAAGAACAGAGGAGCTATATGGAATAAGAAAAATCAATTCATTACCAAATATTGACACACAATGTAGCAATGTAGAGAAGACACCTTCTTTATAGTACCCATAGAGCGAAAGTTTCTATAGAAAAATGCCTGAAAAAACATGTTGCGATTAGCAATTTAGCAAAGCTCCAGTCCCTCTCTTGCACCTCCACATTCCACACTCCAAGCCATCAAGAGTTGCCGTACACAAGTCGTAAATATCCTATGACGGACGTCCAGCTAGACTTCCCTGTGGAGATATGGCAACAGATTGCACAGTGGGTTGCACTCCAGGACATACTTCGGCTCCGGTGTGTCCACCGCACTGTGCAACGCATCATCGAAGCGAACGAGATATGGGCCCCACTTGTGCGACAGCGGTGGTTTACCTCTGATGATTCAGCAATGGATGACTTCCATGCAATTCCTAATATGATGGATTACTATAAAGGCCGCCACTTTAGGGACTTGGAGGTGAAAAAAGATCTCATCTCAAGGCCATTTAGTCTTAAAGACGGCTGGAGAATCGCACGGATGAGCAAAGAAGTTGTCCCGCTGCTAGTAGAAATGAAGAATGACAAAAGCGATTTGACCACTCGATACTACGCGTCTTCAATCCTTGAGGTGGTACAACACAGACACGCAGTGAAGAAACTCAGGCAGTACATATTTGATGCCACCGAAACACCCAACCACCGTCAACTTCCACTTTTTGAAGATGTTTGTATCGATGTCTCTCGGTTCGATAGAGAATTTGACAATTTACTGCCGTACAGAATGTCAGTTATTAACTCTACAATAGAGGCAGTCAAAGCCCATCCATCTTACGGACTAAGCACCACTTCGACATCAACTGTCCTCGTCATCATCAGAGCACTCGCATCGGAGATACGCAAAATTTCGATGGCTGGATATTCGGAAGACTCCATGGAGGATTTTTCAATATTAAGATTCTATGCCGGGGAAAGAGAAGGAACACATCAAATAAAGTATGCAGTGATACAGAAGTTAGCCTCAGCATTCAATGTTGAGACTTCCATGAGCCCGATGTTCCTAATCGTTAAAGACAAAGCATTCAAGAGTGGATCAAGCTATATCTCTGTGGACAAAAACCTCTCAAGACCAAAAGTCTTTACAATTGCAGAATTGTACTCGTATGTCCGCCGTGTGAATGTGTTCAATATAGATGATCCAATGGTCCTGTTGCATGAACTCACGTGCCCACTTACCATCCCACAATACCTCAAATCGCTTCTCAGTTTCCGCAACACACAATCAGTGGCCCACCGTTGGGAAGTGCTACGGGGAAGCACTACCTACAAAGACACATACCCTGTTTCTAAGAATCACATTCCGTCCAGCATGGCAGACTATTTTGCCATGTGTCTTTGTACGCTTTTGCAACTACATGACATTTGTGTCACCGATTTCTCATACCTCGCCAAAAAACTCCCTTTTTGTGCGTCGTTTGTTGATGATGAGTTGTGGGAGTTTCGAAGTCTTGGATTCAAACTTGATGCTATGTCGTCCTTTAGAGAATTGGAAAACAAGCCAATAATGGACAGACACAAGTTTGAAGACCCTCCATCATTTAAAATTGGACAGGTTGTCATGCATGTTAGTGGGTACCCCTCTGTTATATCTGGTTACACTATAACAGCAGGGGATATTTTCTACTCTTTATTAAACGGTATTGAGGCTAGAGGCACCAGATTGAGAGCATCCCCAATGGAGGGTATCACACCAGATTTAGTTGATTTGTTAACGAACGAATACAAGGTTGGTATCTTCTTCACCAATTTCAATGAAGACACTGGAATGTTTGAATTGACGCCAGAACTGCAAAGGGTGTACCCTAACCTTTAACAGTATTTAAATATGATGCCATGATTAACGTTTATTAATTGTTTTTGTTTCTGTTTTTGCATTCTCTGGATGTCATTGTACTGTGCACCTAACCCCGTAAGTAGAGATACGGTAGAGATTCTACATCCAGACACCACATCTTTACGTCCTCATATCACTAAACACATTAAATTGTCTTCAGATCACTGTTGATAAATTCTTAGTTAATTTAATTGGATAGTATTTAATAACAGTCTTCTGTAATCTACAAATTTCTTTGATAAAGTTTGATTTTATGGTATTTACTAAAGGATTCTATTTTATGTTTTAGTAATACAATTGAAACAACTGTTCTGTAAAATAGAGATACTCTTTTCTGAAGTAATACTTTGAAATCAATTTCATATAAAAACTAAACATTATCGAGTAAATACAGTACTTCACATTGATTCAAGGAGTTAATGCCATGATTTAAATGGATTTCAAAGATAGGCCTTAAATTTAAGGAGAATTGTAGTAATTAAAAGGTTAGTTTGGTGTGCGGGTTTATACTATTGATGTCCAGGTGTAATCTGGCATAAATGTGTGTGTTTGCAGCTGAAAGAGGATTATATGTTAATGCACAATGTCTTGAACGACTTATTAGAACTCCATAGCTATGTCGTTTAAGATAAACAAATTCAGAAACAGTAGCAGGGGTGACCTACTGGAACAAGCCATGAGCGTGTTAATACAGATCTATATAATTCGCTTCATCTCCTTCGGCAACTACAGGATATACCAAAGCTACAAAATCAATTAGAACCCAATGATTTATAATTTTCAAACCACTAATATACATTGTAAAGACATAACCGAACCGTAAACCAAAATCATTAAAGCAAAGACATCATCAAAACCAAGTGAAAATAAAGAAAGATATTAAAATTCTTACAACTCCTGGGAAGCCTTAGCCTTAGAGGACTTCTTTGGCAACAAGTTCTGGTGAATGTTTGGAAGAACACCACCCTGAGCAATAGTGACATGACCAAGAAGCTTGTTCAACTCCTCATCGTTTCTAATGGCCAACTGCAAGTGTCTTGGGATGATTCTAGTCTTCTTGTTGTCTCTAGCAGCGTTACCAGCCAACTCAAGAATTTCAGCAGCCAAGTACTCAAGGACAGCAGTCAAGTAGACAGGAGCACCAGAACCAATTCTCTGGGCGTAGTTACCCTTTCTCAACAAACGGTGAACTCTACCAACTGGGAAAGTCAAACCAGCCTTAGCAGATCTAGTCTGAGAAGCTTTCTCAGTAGAACCGGCCTTACCACCTTTACCACCAGACATTTTAATTAATTTGTTTTTGTTTTGTGTATGAAAATGCGAACAACTTAAGAATTGTTTGCGATATAGAATAAGAAACCGTTCCTAACTGAAGCTGTTGATGTTACGAGGGGCGGGCTGCTGTTCTTATATACGCGCACGCGTCTTGCTGATGAGCGCTCCAGTATTGCACGGTTTGCCATGTTTGTTTTGTTTTCACTCTAGTGTTCCCAGCAGCTGTTCTGAAAAGTACTGTATGCGGATACGCGTACATATGAGTATGATGGGAGTTTCGCTGGGAGTTTGGGGTGGTGAGAGGCCAAATATGGAAAGTCCCAGCGGTTTGAAAATTACGCTTACCAAGCGTAACTCCCAATCATCATTCTGATACTTACGCGGATTTTCCTAAATACCATAGTGATAACGCGTAATTAAGAGAACATGAGATGGGAGGAAACGAGCCACGTCCTGTAACCAAAACAATATGTTTGTTTGGTATATAAACAGAAGCGCCCGCCCCCACCTTTCCTCAATTGTTATAATATTGCAATCACCAAGTTTAATAACTTATTAACTACATTACACACATACACAATGGCCCCAAAAGCTGAGAAGAAGCCTGCCTCTAAAGCCCCAGCTGAGAAGAAGCCAGCTGCTAAGAAGACCTCCTCCTCTTCCGAGGGTCCAAAGAAGAGAACCAAGGTCAGAAAAGAGACTTACGCCTCTTACATTTACAAGGTCTTGAAACAGACACATCCTGACACTGGTATTTCCCAGAAGGCTATGTCCATCATGAACTCCTTTGTCAACGATATCTTCGAGAGAGTCGCCTCCGAGGCTTCCAAGTTGGCTGCTTACAACAAGAAGTCCACCATCTCCGCCAGAGAGATCCAGACCGCTGTCAGATTGATCTTGCCAGGTGAGTTGGCCAAGCACGCCGTTTCCGAAGGTACCCGTGCTGTTACCAAGTACTCCTCTTCCACTTCTGCTTAAACAAGCTTGTCTCCGGTTTACGAATTTAATTATGGGTTTTGGTTTTGTTATAGGTTTTCAAGTTAATGTATATTAGTGGCTTACGATAGCAACACATATTGTAGAATATCCAATTAATCTTTTTATTTTTAAACATGATTTAATCATTCCCAAATGCAGAATAAATATGCAGAATCAACCGATTAGTTACCATTTGCTACCGACACTCAGAATGTCAGTGGCCTTCTCAATGATGCTGAACTTGTAGTTGTACATGCGTTCATGTGTGATATCAAACAGGTTCTTGAATTCCGTAATGTACTGTGTTATAAAGCTCTCATCTGCCAGTTTGTCAATGTGCGGTATCATAAAGTACTTGTCCAACAATGTAGCCACCATCTCTTTGTTGTTAACACTGGTACCACCGTTATTAACACCACCACCATTGATACACCCACCAGGACATGCCATGACTTCAACAAAGTCACAATCTGCTGGGTTTGCAGTGGCCTCTGTTTCTTCTTCTGCTTTCTTGCGTGCCTTACGACGGGCAGCAAGACCTGAACCAATTTTGACCTTTCCGGTTGGTTTTAGCTTCCGTACTAAATTCTGAATGTTTTTAAATCCATTAACAACAGCACTTGATCCCAATTTTTTACCGGTCTTTTCATCAATCAATTGGAATTCTAAAACATCGGTATTCTTTCCTTTAAATTCCTTGATGATACTGAAGACACCTTGCTTTTCGTAGTACTGCTTTAATGAGATGATATAATTTTGCGCATATCCACCACTTGCGGATCCAATATTTGAAGACCATGACTCCACTGGGAATGGCCAATGTTGCGGAGCCGCTTGCTGATAAAGATGTGAAGGCGTAATGTTGTCTTTGGTCATATAATCTGTGATGTTGACATCCTCTGCCTTGATCAGCTCAACAAGTTCTTTTGGTGTTAATACACAGTCAACATCAACGTGGTCTTCTGGTCTGGCTGCTTCAAGTTTTTTATCAAAACACGGCATAATAGAAAGATGATATACATCATCGTATGACATCTTGAGCTGCTTGGAAATGAGGTTTTTAAGTAAGATACCTGTAATTTGCTGAGGTGATTTGACGTTGAGGAGATACGGTAAAATCTCTGGTTTAGTTTTCTCCACATAGAGTACAAATCCCGGGCATATGCTTGATAAGCAAACTCTCGACTCACCAGAAATCTTCTTTTCAATGAGATCTTGGTTGATCTGTGCGATGCTGATTACACGAGAGAGTTCGGTCCCGACAACGAAACGGAACCCATAGCGCTCGCTGAACAAGTTGATGAGCAACTCGTCCACTTTGTAGATTGGAATATTCAAAAACACCGCAAGTGACACTCGACTTTGATGCGATAAACTGAGGGAGAAGACCTTGGTATCCTTATATTTGTTCAGGTCATCGATGAGAATCTTGTGTGTTTGTTTAGCGAGAAGAACCTCTTCTGCACTTGTGATGCAGCCAGAGCAGGCAAGACAATCCTGTAACGATATATCTGCGGTGGGAAGATCTTTCATGGTTCCGTCATCAATAGAGACCTCAAAGGCAGCTTCTCCTCCCTCGCCTATCTGGATTTCATAGTTTCCTTGGGCATCTGTAGTGTTGGCACTAGCTCGTACTTCTCCAGCGGGCTTGATGCATGCAAGACCGGGACTGATGAAGTCGTTTAGGTCTGCTTCCGACAGTATGGCACTCATGGTTTTGTGCGTCTGTTCTTTATAGACTTTTAGTAGTCTCAGAGTGTTAATAGATTAGAAAAAGAACTGAAAAAATAAGACTAGCATACAAAGCTCTGAGACGTCGCTTTGCTGATTAAGTACTCTGTTGTGATTGCACAGGAAAAAAGGTCTATACTACTAATTGCACGACCAAAATGGCAGACATTATTAACCCGATAGAAAATGGCAGAATAATACACATCAGGACACCGCAGCGGCGGACAAGATTATAACGCCGACTCCCATTCCGAAAAAAGCCCGCTGATAACCCAATAAGTTGTGCCGTACGCTTACGCTTTTTCGCAGCTATAAATTGGATACATCCAGCCCTTTTCATCAATCAGTGACCTCAAATTGATCTGATTATTAAGTTATTGAACATTCAACAATGGTGGCCGTCAAAATCCAGAACCTCAAGGACTGGGAGTCCGATTTCAGCCAGGATCCAACCTACGCATTGGCCTCAACTGTTTTGCAGCAGCAGAACTCTGAAGACTTGTTGATCAACTCTACTGTGAAGATCCCAAATGTCTTCTCTAATGTGATTGACCCAGAAGGTGCTCCCATCACTAACCAGAAGTCCAGTGGTAGATGCTGGTTGTTTGCCACCACTAACATGTTGCGTCGTACGGTCGCTGAGAAGTTGAACTTGAAGGAGTTCCAGTTGTCCCAGAGTTACTTGTTTTTCTACGATAAATTGGAGAAGTCCAACTACTTCTTGGATAAGATCATTGAGACGTATCAGGAGGATGTTGACTCTAGATTGATCCAGTCCTTGCTCGCTGACCCAATTTCAGATGGTGGTCAGTTTACTATGGTGCAGAACTTGCTTGAAAAGGTGGCAGTTGTCCCAATTGACATCTTCCCAGACGTTTTCACCTCTACCAACTCCAGAAAGTTGAACGAGTTGCTGAAGTCCAAGTTGAGAGAATATGCTGAAATTCTCAGAGAGAAGAAGGCCAAGGGTGAAGATGTTGAATCAGCAAAGTCTGAGATGATGAAGGAGGTTTACAAGTATATGACCATCTTTTTGGGCAAGCCACCAAAGCCTGATGAGGAGTTTACTTGGGAGTTTTACGACAAGGACAAGAAGTACCAGAAAATCACGACTACTCCATTAGAGTTCTACAAGGAGTATGTGAACTTCGATTACAACAACGCTGTATCGATTATCAACGACCCACGTAATCCTTATGAGTCGATGATTAAGGTTACCGACTTGAATAACATGACTGGCGGTCGTGAGGTGTTGTACTTGAACATGTCCAATGAAGTGTTGACTGATTTGATTGTCAAGCGTATTAAGGCCAACAAGCCAGTGTTCTTTGGTTCCCACACACCAAAGTACATGCATAAGAAGAAGGGTGTTATGGATGTTGACTTTTTCCATTATGATGGATTCGGATTCAAGCAGAACCAGTCTAAGGCCTCTCGTGTCAAGTACGGCGAGTCTTTGATGACACATGCTATGCTCATCACTGGTGTGAACATTGATGAGAAGACTGGCAAGCCAGACCGTTACCGTGTTGAGAACTCTTGGGGTAAGGATTCTGGTATTGATGGTTACTACATCATGACTCAAAGCTACTTTGAGGAGTGGTGTTACCAAATTGTGGTTGACTTGAGCGAGATCAAGGAATATGAGCACTTGTTGAAGACCAAGCCAGTTGAGTTGCCATTGTGGGACCCAATGGGTGCCTTAGCTGGCGCAAACTGTGAAGATTGTGCTAATTTGTAAGATGTCTGAGATTATATATAAATGAATATATAACTGAGTATGCTAATAGAAATTCCTGGCTCAAACCATTGAACTAGATTATCGCCACTTTGGCCACCCGCACACATTTGACCTCTCATAAAAGTGATGGGCAGACACACAAAACTACAAAACTACAAACTCTACACCAACACCCAAACTCCCAATATCCATGAATTGTACCGTATACAAAACCAGGAACAAAGAAATCACAAACAAAAGTTTCCCGATTGAGAGCTCAATGGCTTGAAACATTCAAGTAGCGATTGGCTTAGTCAGCATGGCATAAAATTCCGCCCAGACACCAGCAAAACCACTGATTTCCTGTCCACCTATTTAGACATCAATCACTGCATTTAAGGCTTAAGAGCTCAAAGGCCTTCGACCAACAGAGCAATAGCGTTGAAGTGACCATTTCGCCCGATATGAAATTTTCGTTTTCTACGCTAATGGCACTGACGTTTTCGCTGTTGGAGCTAGGTTGTGCCTCTGCAATACCGCCAAAGGACCACGTTGCACGAGACTACTTTGCCGTGTCACTGGACCAAAACGCTCGTATCGAAGAACTACAGCAGAACTTTCCAACATGGAGGTACGAGCACCCTGCCCGTGGAAATCCCGGTTATTTTGTATTCTCCCAGCTAAAGCAGTACGGCGTTCTCGAGGAGCTCCTCGACACATCTGACCACGATGACCTGTCGATTGACAAAGAGGACCACACTGACAAACTCAGAAAGAGAGGATTTCTGGGATTAGGACTCCGCACAATACATAAACTTCCTCCAAAAAGACTGTCAAAGCGTGCTCCTATACCATCTGCAGCAGACCAGCCAATGGACTCCTCACAAGAAAGGATTGTGGAGGCTCGTGAGCAGTTCTCCATTAATGATCCAGAGTTTGGAACGCAGTGGCACTTAGTTAATGGCCCGTTCCCGGGGCATGATCTCAATATCACAGGGGTGTGGTCACAGAATATTACCGGCCATGGAATTGTTGCTGCCGTGATTGATGACGGTCTTGACTATGAGAGTGCCGACTTGAAGGACAATTTTTTCGAAAAGGGATCATGGGACTTTAACGCTAACCAGCGTCTGCCGAAGCCAACGCTCTCAGATGACTATCATGGAACAAGGTGTGCCGGTGAGATTGCTGCAGTAAAGAATGACGTTTGTGGTGTTGGTGTGGGCTTTAACTCGAAAGTTGCTGGTATTCGTATCCTCTCTGGGGAGATCACAACAGAAGATGAAGCAGCAGCTCTAGTGTATGGCCTTGAGACCAACGATATTTATTCATGCTCTTGGGGCCCAACGGATGATGGAAGGACCATGCAAGCTCCTGATATGCTTGTAAAAAAGGCTATTCGCAGAGGTGTGATAGAGGGAAGAAACGGAAAAGGCTCTGTGTATGTTTTTGCATCTGGTAACGGTGGTATGCATGGTGATAACTGTAACTACGATGGTTACACAAACAGCATCTACTCTATCACAGTAGGTGCTATTGATCATAAGGGTCTTCATCCGCCATACTCGGAAGCATGTTCTGCTGTGCTTGTTGTTACTTATTCCTCGGGGTCTGGTGAACATATTCATTCAACAGATATCCGCGGTGGTTGTACTAACAACCATGGTGGCACATCTGCTGCTGCTCCATTGGCAGCAGGAGTTTATACTCTTGTGCTTCAGGCTAACCCAGATCTCACATGGAGAGATGTCCAATATCTTACAATTGAAGCTTCTGACACTGTGAACGAGCATGATGGTCAATACCAGGACACCCCAGTTGGCAAATATTCCCACAAATACGGATTTGGTAAGTTGGATGCTGGTAAAATCGTAGATTTAGCTCAAAAATGGACGAATGTGAATGAGCAAATCAATGCCACTACGCCTGTAATTGAGCCAAACACCGGTGTCGAGACAGAGTACTTGCATGAATTTGAAGTTGACGTTGTTTCTGAGTTCAAGAACCTTGAACATGTCGTCTTAACATTGAATATGGACACAGACATACGTGGTGAAGTCTCCGTCGACTTGGTCTCTCCTAGTGGTGTCACTTCCAATTTAGGTGTTGTGAGAAAACTTGATAAGTCCAATGAAGGCTTTAAAAACTGGAACTTTATGTCCGTGGCCCATTGGGGTGATGAAAACGCCAAAGGTACATGGAGATTACATGTCCAGAACCACGACTCTTCTAACAAGGTGAATTTAAAGAATTTCCAACTAACTTTGTTTGGCCAAAAGAGATCTCTGGATGAAACTGACAAGGGTGTTGATGCTACTTCGTCTTTGGTCAGTGTTTCTTCAGCTATTGAATCGAATTTATCGACGGATTTCTCTAATCCAACAACCAGTATTTCTTCTACATCTGAACCATCAGAGACATCAGAACACTACGAGGGCGATGGTCACGACCACTCCGCAGATGAACACACTGGAAAGTACCTTCGGTCTCCATCACACTATGCGGAATACTTCTTTGGTCTAATTCTCATTGGATTCTTTGCCTTGATTCTCTACAACAAATTTGTCAGACCAGGAACCACACGGAGACGTGAGCAGTACGAATTCGATATTATTCGTCCAGAGGACACTGACACAGACTCTGATTTTGAGTTGGAGAATCAGTTGGATAACTTAGAAGAACCAAGACTTAGTCATTCTTTCCCTAACGAAGGATTAGAGAGAGATGAGAGTTTTGAGATTGATACAGATGATGACGACCACCTAAATGCGGCTAGTGATACAAGACTGCAATCTGATTCTACAAGAGACAGTGATAAGTGAATATCAGTTATAGATATGGGTAAAAGAACACACTTTTGTTTTGACTTTTTTCAAGCATTGAATATATTTTTTTGGATTGTAAAATTACCGTAGTGTGATGTTGATGTCATTTTGTTATGGGTGTAGACGTTCAAGAAAAGATGACTTTACTACTCCATGTTATCGAGTTCAAACTCTGTAGAGGCGGTCTCTACGCTGGAGATATTTCTCTCCATTCTGTTCACGGCATTATAATCGGTCAGATCGATGTTTCCAACTCCGGTTAGTTTCAAGTACAACTCCAGCAACAAGAGAATCCAGAGATAGATCAAGAAGGCAGCACCAGTGACAACCATGATGTAAGAACTGTGGTCGGTCTTGAGTCTGAGAACAAGGTTCAATTGCTCTTCATTAGCACCCATAAACAATACACCAGATTCAATGAGACAGAATGGTGGAAGGTATTGGAAGGACATTATCTTACTCTGAAAGAATCTTTCATCTTTTAACAAAATAGAAATTTCAATGATCCTCAAAGTACCACCGATCATGAGGACCAAACCAAACATATAATGGACTTTTGTACTGATCTGAAGAGCTTGGACATGCTCAGACATGGACCAGCCAGTGTAGATGAGCAATAATGCCGGAATGAACGTCCTTCTACCGCCTCTGGCCAGGAAAAGACCTAAAAGACCACCGCACCACCAAATGATTCCCATAGCGGTGTGTTGGTAATCTCCATGACCCCAAGGTTCTTTACCCCAACGGTGTTCAGTGAATGTGTTAACGATACCCCAAAGAGTCATGATGAGCGAGTCATAGAAGTCCTGTGAGTGGCCACCGGTTCTTTGTCTGAGAGAAGGGATGACGAGGAGAATAGCATAGAGAGCACCGTACATGACGAAGGCGGATCCCATGATACCGTGGGCCAGACATTGGCCAGTGTGGGCTTCACGACAAAAGCCAAACATGGCAACAGGTGCCATGCAGGCCTTAACCCAGCCCGTCAAGGTACACAGGATACTGAGCGTTCTGTGAATGACCCTGATAGTTTTTTCGTTTATCTGGCCGATTGGTCCAAGCTTCTTCTCGTTGTTCCAGATCTTGGAGCCGGAGTGTACCAGGCCAATGAAGAGGTTGGCACCTGAGAGCAAGAGCAGGAACCATGACGTGCCTCTGGAGGTTCTGTTTTCCACACCGTCGCCATCTGGGAATCGAAGGAGGAGTGCCTCGATAACGGCGTAGCCGGTCGCAGCTAGCTGGAGGAGGACAGCGGCGTGTAACCGCTCTGCAAACACGAGTACAGCCGCAACCGAAGGCGTTATGAGCAGGAGAGAGACCGTGACAATCCAGTGAAACGACTTGGAGGCACCGTTCACAATCTGTGGCGGCGGATAGAGCTCATCATCATCTCCTTCCATTTCCATCCCCTCCATTGCGGCGCACAGAACAGGCAGCAGGGCAAGCAGTAGGAGCTGGCTGAAGCGTGTTTTTGGTGAGCGTGACATGTTGGATGCTCACAATCTGGTACAGTTGCTCCAAGGAATACACTTAGAGAAGGTTTTTGGGTGCCTGGTTGCGCTTTTGCTGCTTTGATACCTCTTCCCGAGTGTGTTAAACATGTTACAATACTAAGCCCTGCGCGCCCTGATGCTTATAATCGGGGTTTCCGTCCCGCGGTGCCATTTAGCCGAGTGAAAAGATGGACTGAACACCATTTCACAAGGCATTGGTGTTTAAAGAGGCCAGAGCGTGCGTGAACAGGCAGTTTCGTGATGATATCTGGGAACAGAGAGACCATTGCAGTGTTCCATTGTTTACTCCCGTTACCCCTTGGTAACAATTTGCTCGTGCAGATGTTGCTGGAGGAACAAGGGGATATAGAGTCGGAGTACTAAATACCATGCCGTTCACTCAAGCTGTTCACTGAGGTCATTCCCACAGAGGCAAGGCCTGCTGGAGTGTCAGCTGTAACCAGGCCTGTCTTTGCGGGCTTGCCTTGGAGCGTTCCTCACCAATTGTGATACGTCTCTTGGCTGACACAGCGATGAAACCGCAACGCTGTAAGCCCATCTCCACCACAAATAAATGCGTAGCACGGGAGGGCCCGAGTCTTTCTATAGAAGCTCTTAACACGATCGTGATAATACAATAGTAGAGGAATTACAGCATGGTATGCTTCCAACTTGTGTTCCTGGCCCAGGTGACTTCTGCTCGTCTCTTTGGAGGTGAGCATCCATCATCCCAGTTCTCACATGACTTCTACACAGTCAACGACATCATCGCCCGCTACCGCAATCTTTCTTCACAAACAAGGGAAGTGTCCTTCTTCAGGGAGCAGCCACAACTTGATAACCCCTGCGTTCGCTCTGCACTGTTTCCTATCCTTCCTCAATGTCTTAAGAGGTCGGCTAATGAGCTCGATCCCAAGCAGCGAGCAGCGACTGCTGCAAAGCTGTCGGTGTGTGAGTTTGAAGCAGCACAGATAGAGTACCCTTCTGAATGCCAAACCCGAGCAGGATACTTCTTCGGAACCGAAAGTGTTGATTATCCTTCGTGTGTTACTGCCATGGAGAGGAAGAGCCAGTGGTGGACTACGTATAGCGGATATTACCAATCCATTGGTGATATCTGTCTTCAAGAATCTTTGCCCTACGAGAAGGATGAAATTTGGGATATGTTTGTTGGTGTTACAGAACACTATGAGCGAGTGTTCGATGCTTTACAGGAGTATGTGGTCATGGCCGAGACGTTCAAAGGGAAGAGTGAGGGTTCCTTTGATGCCATCCAAAAGTTCATGGAGGAGATGAAAGATACTTCCGAAAGAAATAAAGATCAGATGGAAGTAATATGGAAGTACGTTGTAAAGAAGATGGAGAACTTGTCGAAATTGAGTGTTAGCGTCACAGAAGTTGCCAAACTACAAAGTGATACTTTGGAGTCTAACATCATGACTCTCTTCCAGTCAATGGATGACCAGTTTTCCCAAGAACTGGATTCTTTGAAAGAAAGATTCCTGATCGATTTACAAGAACGGGATAGATTAATGGAATTATCACTGGATAATACCAGGGATAAGCTGCTTTCTTTTCAAATGTTAACGCAGGACTCTTCTAAGCTTTCAGCAGAACTGAACTCAGACTTGAGGTCCACACACCAAACAGCAAAGCACTTAAACACCACGCTCTTTGAAATGGATGAGTCTATTGGAAGCCTGACAGAAGAAGTCAAAGATGCAACCGAGATGATGACTTCATTCACCGGTGTATTGGAGAACAATGTGCTTGTCCGTGCAATGCTCTATATGTCCCAGGATTTTGCTATGGCTGGAGTCGAAGCAGTCTTGATCACTGGTACTTTATCCACCATCTGCTTCTTTACCATAGTGATGCTCAGTTGGAGGATCAACGTCTTCAAGTACGTTGGTATCTTTGTTGTGTCTGTTGTTCTGGGATGTGCTCTTGGTACGGTATTTATGTTGGTTGGGCGTGTGGCTAATCAAGAGCTGTTGCGGCAGGTGCGTAGCCCAGATGGGACCCTGAATTTAATAACGTCAGACATTTTATAGTGAACCATCATCATTTATCAATTGGATTCTACAAGTTTGGATTATCAAAACGGTCGTAATTTTTGTTGTCCAAAAAGCTATATATAAACAAAAGTGCTTTTTACATCATTTAGAAGACATCACCGTGGTCGAACATGGCATCGGCAACCTTAACGAAACCGGCCAAGTTAGCACCCATAACCAAGGATGGCAAAGCCTCCTTGTTGGACTCCTTAGAGTACTCAGTGGCGAATTTGATGGACTGGTTGAACAAGACGATCATTCTCTTGTGCAACTCCTCGTCAACCTGCTCGGAGGTCCACTGCATTCTCTGGGAGTTCTGGGCCATCTCAAGGGCAGAGACCAAGACACCACCAGCGTTGGAGGCCTTACCTGGACCGTACCAGACGGCTGGGGTAGAGGCAGAGGCGGTGGTGATTCTCTCACCCTCAAAGACGTCAATGGCGTCCTGGGTGGAACCCATGTTGGAACCCTCGGCAACGTACTTACAGCCGGCAGCGACAAGGGCCTTAGCCTCATCACCAGAAACCTCATTCTGGGTGGCACATGGAAGGGCAACGTCAACCTGGCCAACGTTAGCCCATGGTCTGGCACCGTCAATGTACTTGACAGCCTTCTCAGAGAAAGAGGAGGCCTCGCCAATGATCTCAGAGAGGGACTTGAACTTCAACTTAGCAGCCTGGATGTCGTAAATCTGCTCCTTGGTAATACCAGACTCAGAGATGATGGCACCCTTGGAGTCAGACAAGGAGACAACGGTACCACCGAGCTCAATAACCTTCAAGGCAGCGTACTGGGCAACGTTACCGGAACCGGAGATGGCAACTCTCTTACCAGAGAAGTCTTCCTTGTTCTTGCTGGCGTACTTGATCATCTGCTCAGTGTAGTAGACCAAACCGTAACCAGTAGCCTCTGGTCTGATCAAAGAACCACCCCAGGTCAAACCCTTACCGGTGAGGACACCCTCCCAAGAGTTTCTGATCTGCTTGTATGCACCAAACAAGTAACCAATCTCACGGCCACCAACGTTGATGTCACCGGCTGGGACGTCAGTGTCCTGGCCAATGTGTCTGGAGAGCTCTCTCATGAAGGAGACACAGAACTTTCTAATCTCGTTGTTGGATCTGCCCTTTGGGTTGAAGTCGGAACCACCCTTACCACCACCGATGGAGAGACCGGTGAGGGCGTTCTTGAAGATCTGCTCAAAGCCCAAAAACTTGAGGATGGAGAGGTTGACGGTTGGGTGGAAACGGAGACCACCCTTGTATGGGCCGAGGGCAGAGTTGAACTGGACTCTGTAGCCTCTGTTAACCTCGAGTTCGCCCTTGTCGTTCTCCCACACGACTCTGAACTGGATGATTCTCTCTGGAATCTGGATGACTGGCAGCACCTTCTCGTACTTTGGCTCCTTCTCAAAGAGAGAAGAGGCCTTCAAGGTGGAGTAGACCTCGTTCAAGGCCTGCTCGAATTCTGGCTCGGATGGCTGGACCATTGTGTATATGTATGTGTTGTGTACTGTGTTGGGCAGATGCTTAATAAGCGAAGACACTGAATCGGAAACCAGAATCAAGAAGCACCCTCCTACAAACAATCACAAACTAACGGGCTGCCGACCGGCTTATATATAGCTTTCCTCTTCGTCCCACACCCATGGAGCATCGATTCCCGCTCTTGGCCCTCAGCGCCCCAAGCGCTTTGAGAAACCGGTCTTATGCCGGCGATGCGCCTTCCCATTGGCCAGAGATTAGAGCGATGTGAGCGAAACGCGTTACGCCGGTGTGCGCGTACCGCCTGCTCTGAGACGGTGCGACCATGGGACCGTGGGCACCCTGGCACTGTCCGTGGGCTCGAGAGGTGCCATGGTGCCATGGTGCCAGCCCGTGAGCCGGAGGGTCAGGTTTGTATGTGGCACTGCTCGTCCAGTGAGTTGGTGAGCATTGTGTGGTTTCCGTGCAGGCCCTGTGCAGGCGCTGTGCGGGACCCGTGAGGTGAAAAATTTGTGTCAAACCGCAGCGGAGCATTTGGCGGATGGCGGTTGAGATCACGATGGGATCACGAAGGGATCTAATCTAAGAGGTGATTGCACAGCGTGGGCCTTGGGCCCTATGGGCCCCATGGGCGCCCCAGACTCGATGGGAGCACACCCCCACACGTAGCTACATAAAGAGTGGGCCCGACACTCGGCGAGGAAAACCTATATACAGAGCCCCACAGAGCGGCCGCAGAACACCGATCACTCGTCACCAATTGGGCCTTGGGGAGGCCTTTTCCCCCTTCTCAAGAAGTCGTCTTATCTAGAGACCCTCAGCAAATGACTGCATCCCGCAACCAGTGGGCTCCTTTTCCCCTGTTGTGGGTGGGAATCCCTCGCAAAACCGGGTGTCATTCTGCCTCAATCGTGTGCATGACTCCAAGCACACCCTACTCGCCTGTAATCAACACCGTGCTGCCATGTGACTGGCCAGTGGCCAGTGGCCATCTCTTGCCCCATAGATACCATACGCTTTTCTGTGCTCCACAACTGATTATGCGCTGCCTGTTGTACCGGTCCTGGGGTACGTTTGCCCTATCCTGTCTGGCCCCTCACCACGCCCCGCCAGCTCACCAGAGCCATAAACAGTCACCTCCGAGTCGGCGTAAGCCTACGCTATACTCCAGTTGTTACCTAAATAGGTCCTACTTGATCCGCCGACCTATCTGTGTGTGCACTTACCATCTCTTCCTGTTGCTGGAAACAGGTCTCTCTAACACAGTGCACACATTTTGCCGGCGAGGCCCCACCGTGTTTTTCCATATCCCCACACAGCTATGTGGCAGAAGACAGAGGGCGCCAGGAACAATACCGGAAGCATAGAGAGAGATGGACATTAAGAGAGAGATCAAGAGATAGACAGAGAGAGCGCCTTGTAGGCGACGGAAATAGGCACGGCGCTTCCGTATGAGGATAACGCCGGTGTGCTCATACCAAATGGCTTTCGCGAATCCAACCCCCATATAGAGCGAGTTCGCGTATTCGCGGAATTTCCTCGCCCCGAGGCCTCCTAAGCCAGTGTGGGTGGAAATAAAGATCAACACTTTGGAAGGGAATAAGTGTAACAATAGGAGCCACACACATAATATATATATATATATATATATATACGGAAACACAGAGGGCGGAGTATTGGGGATAATCACACGCACAGAGAAAGAATGACGGTGTGCAAAAGGGACCGCTCATCACACAAGATCTCGTGGTCACGAAACGGCTTCATCGCCTTTTCAGACCTCACAAACTCGACCAACCTTAGCATCACAAAACTCGAGTCTATCAAAGGCGCATCGTGGCGTCTTGCACCGAAAAAAACCTACACGGTGAAACCGCCATCACAGACGCTGTTGCATCCACTACAGAGAATCCATTGGTCGCCCGCAGGTCCTGAGCTCGCCGTGGTGGATGAGGTGGGAAGTGTCACGATCATCGGTACGGGACTAATTAGAGTCGGCTCACAGCACCAGTTGTCTTGCTACGAGGACATCGACGTGCTTTACCAGGACGACGTTGGCAAGTGCGACGGGGAATCGCTTGCCAAGTGCGTTGCTTTCAAGTGGCTCAACGTGGATAAGCCCATAATTGCAACCTCGCCTACCATCGCACAGAACGACAAGTTCAACTACTCGGTACACCAGTACAAGAGCTATGGCTGCTTAAACCCAATACAGGGAAAGACAGGGTGTCTACTTGTGCGGCGTAACGGTATTATAGGCCTATACTACCAAAATGTCGGCAACATGCTGGAGTTCAACAAGACTGAAGTGCTGCTTGAGGAGAAGACGTGGTTTGACCAGGCAAGCATTGGGTACCTTAGAGATGGAACTATCATTGTTGCTGCACACAGCGTCTTGGATAGAGCTTTAAGAGTCTACAAGGTGAGCGTAGACTGGGGTACAAGCCCACAAACTAAAGTCCAGCCAGCAATTAAGGTGGAGAGACTTATTTGTGAGAAACTGAACAGGGTTGGCAAGAATGGCCTCACTTTGGAATTGGATAGAGTCGAGATTGTGTCGCCAAACTTTTCGCTGGATACAGAGCTAGACATCTTGTTGAGCTTCACCGGACCTGGTGTTATTGGAAAGACACTGCTGCAGAAGTACCAAATCTCAACGGAGTTCAAGAACCTTCGATTCAAGACTGACATGGGCTCAGTCGAAGGATACCCAAACTTGGTGCTCATTGGAGAAGACAGTTTGAAAGATAAGATTCTGGACATTGGGTTCAAGAACTTTGACTTCTTTGTTGTTGTGATAACCACAGAAGGACACGTGCAGTTAAGAAGCCGCAAGAAACTGGCTTTGCATCATCCTTCGTCATCATCTATCAGTACGCTCCTTGACACTGGGTTCAAGTTTGAGAGGCCAGATGTAGCGCCAGAGGATATGTGCGTTGCCCCATCTCTCTCCGGGTATGTTTCGTATTCCAAGAACAAGTTGACTTTCCATCCTATTGTGAAGACACACAAGGAGTGGCAACCGAAGGAGGTACAGTTGGTTGCGTCTGGCGTTGCTACTTTGTTTGCAAGCGCTGGATTTACCAACATTGCTGCCGATGAGCTCATCGCAGTGATTCAGCGTGAGGTATCGTATCTTTCTGATGATTTGCGTAGGGAGTTTATTTTAAAGGTGCTGAAGGAGTCACACTTGGCACTTAATTTCACATTGGACTACTCAAAGGACCAGATAGACAAGCTGCTTGTGTCACCACCTTTACAGAGGTTACTGGCGTTGCAGTACTCCTTGGGTAAGTTTTTACCGACAAATGAGCAGAGTGCCATTGCCGAGTGCCTGCTGAACCTGAGGCTTGTTGCATTCAGCATTATGTTATCGCTGAGAACATTATTCCATCAACAGCAGCGGATTGCCAAGAAAGGCAACTTTGAGAGTCTTGTTGACGCAATCTACAGAGCTGAGAGTCTGCTGAGTACGATTGGTCCTATCAACTGGTTTGTGGAGTTGTTGGTTTTCAGTATCCAGGAATTGATGAACTTGTCTGTTGACAGCAAGTACAGGACGATTGTATTGTCGCTGTTTTTATCCAAGATTCCGAGGGCACTGATGATATATTCTATTGCTGGTATCAAGAGGATTGACGGGTTCTTGACGAAGATGGAGGAGCAGTACCGGATGAACAAGCAGCATCCGTTGAACCACGAGCTGTTGGTCAAGAGCATTGATCGGTTCCGGATGCTGATGAAGCTTGTGAATCTCGGCCAGTTTGAGAAGTTTTTGATGTCTATCGAAGGGTTAGTTGTGGAGAACAACAAGCAGCTAGCGCTTGAGTGTGAGCAGTCGTTGATTTTCTGCAATGTTGTTCCACCGAGCTACAACAAGCACATTCCACAGTTAATGAGCAAGTTTATGGGGATGTTTGTGAACCATCAGCCGCTCTCGAGTATATATTTCGAGGACACTGACTGGTTGAAGCTTTCCGTGAAGGAGAATCAGATTCCCGAGCAAGTGCTGCTGAACGATGATTCTAGTGTGTCGTATGTTGTGCGTCTGAATGCTGATCTGATTGACGACGTCACCAAGACTAAAATCACACAGAAGGAGAAGCTCAAAAAGTGTCTACGATGCGAGCGTATTCGTGGAGACCCGGAAGCGGATGGGTTCTACTTGATGGGGCGTGGTGTTACCGGGGCCGTTACACATTGGCCCGTTGCGTACCACCGTACTTGTATCTGCGGTAGCTGCTGGGTGTACATCAGGGAAGAGGAGTGTGTCTCCTGAAGCGAGGAAGAGGAATATTTATATATATATAGGAAGCTTATATATTAGGAAACCGTTTGTAATAGACAAGATGTATGCACATTCCACGCACAGCACTGAGCGTTAAATAACGGTGTTTATCGTTCTACTTGTACACTGCGTCTTGTATATACCTCGCCGTCCTTCCTACAGGCGAGGGGACCTATATAATTTTTTTTCACCATTCTTTTCAGCATTCAGAACAGCCATGCTCTATGACATAAGCTCCATGGCATAAGGTCTCATGGCATTATGACACCTGAATGCCCCAAATGAAGAGAAGTGGGACGGTACTAAAGAAGACTTTTCTTTCACGGGGTGGGGGCTTTCCCTCACTTTTTCTTGCCTAGCCCTATATAGAAAGCACAGACGGGCGGCGCGGCACATTAATATGTTATATAAAATTACCTAGGAAGGTTATCGTACGACAGCAGCAGAAAAGTGTAAAAAACACACTTGTTGGACAGGGAAAAAAGCAGACCATTTATTCTGATAATATAGTGAATTCCTTCTTATTTTCAGCCTGATGCAGTGTTCACGAAGCCGGGGCAGCCGCCCTTGGATATACGTGGAGGGGAAGACAAGCGGGGGGGGGGGACACATGTGCCTGGAAGATGCCATTGGGGAGGTGCCACGGGGGAGAGGGTGTTAGAGCGACCTGCACAACAGTATGGATCAATATACGCACGGTGTAGGAGGAGGCCAGGCCACGCCAGGCCCCCTCCGGTGCGTCTCGTCGGTGTATGCTCGGTCTTCATGAATACACATTGCTCGGCACACGGCCACAACCTCAAAAGCCAAACAACTGAGTTAATATGCCGGCTGGGCAGCAGCCGTCCTTTCCCCCAGGCCTGCCCCCTGTAGCGCAGGCAGAGAGAAGCGTCCATAGGCAGGGAGCACAGAGTGCGAAGGGCCTGTGCAGAGCCCAGGGCAATTGGGCATGGGTCTTTTCTTTCCCCAAAGCACGTATGCTCTCTATAAATAGTGTTTGAGGTTTGATCCCGAAACGAGCGATGACGGCTGAGCGGGGCCCATTACGTGTTTGGGTGCTGAGGCGGGAATGTTTTGGCCAGGTATAACAAGTGGTGGCGCCGGGGCCCAGTGAGGGGGCTCGCACTCTTGATAGCGTGGGACATCCCTGTCTCTCCAGAGCATGGGTCTTCCTCGGGGGGGGGGAGCCACGACGCGTGCACTTGGCCTTCCGAATGCGGTAAAGAGCAAGATTCGTAGTGGACACGGCCGTCACTGTTTGTTGGGCTCTCTCATGGATAATGGGCAACCGTGGGGCGCGACTGCGATACGGGGAGGGGAGGAGAGGGCTCCCAGGCTGGCAGATCAGAGCCTACGCTGGCAGGCCGGCGGCTACCCATGAGGGGGCCACACTCTTTTGCTGCGGGCAGCCACAGCTCTGTGCAGAGCGATGAGCATTGGGCCGCCTGGGCCGCCTGGGTAGCTGGACAGGCGGGCGGGCCGTGGGGCATACAGCCGGTCGGGCTGTCCCACCACGCCCCGCTGTCCAAGGTCCTCAGCCCAGGCTCTCCAGGCTCTCCCAAGCAGCACTAGGCCGCCCAGGAAGCCCCAGGCAGCTCCAGGCAGCCCTCCCCGAGCTCCCAGGCCTACGCTGCCTTATCTTAGCGGTCTCGGCCTTCCCCCTTCCCTCCTGCCTCCCCTGGCCTTGCAGTGCGCGCGCAGATCTGTGCGCTGGCCTCTCTCAAGCTTCTCTGTCTAAGGGGGTACGGGGGGGGCTCTTCGTCCACTGGATAGCTGACAGACGGGACACCGCTCCCGAAACGGTTTGTGTTTGATCTGCCCACACACAACAACTGCACTGGTGCAGCGTGAGGGCTCTCATTTTGCTAGCCTCGCATTCCCACCAGGACGGTGGGAGATCTCTTCGTAGAGCGTTATAAATATCATCCGATCCCCCCAGGGGCCGTTGCTGGGCTCGCAACTAACTCTGCAACGCGTGAAAGAGAGATCAGATAGTGCGCCCCGCCCCCGCCACTCACCAACAGCCCACCCACACAAGCCCAAACGTACGACAATGCCCCAGTCCGCCCTCAGAAGGTCCTCAATGGTGTCCTCGCTCTACCAGCCGCAGCTGAACCTCCACAGATCCGCCACCGGGCACCAGACCCATGCCACAGAGACGTCGCTGAGCTCGGACGTCGAGTACACGACCGCCACAGACATCAAGATCGTGCTCAACTTCACCAAGAAGGAGATTGAGCTCGTGCGCTCGACATGGAAGGAGATGATCTCCGATGACCTGTCAAAGGATGTTGCCACATCCACGAACCACGCTTCGATCGCGTCGTCGCTCTTTTGCATTCAGTTCTACTCGAATCTGCTGTCGATGGAGCCGGAGCTCGAGAAGATGTTCCCTTCTATCAAGCACCAGGCCGTCTCCTTCTCGGGTGTCCTCGCCACCGCCATTCACAACCTTGAGTCGCTCCACACGCTCGACGACTACCTCAACAACCTCGGCAAGCGCCACGCCCGTATCCTCGGCATCGACCCACCACACTTTGAGCTCATGGGCATTGCACTGCTCAAGACCTTCCAAGACAGATTTGCTCACAACTTCTCCCTTGAGCTCGAGCGCTGCTGGGCAAGACTCTACACCTACCTCGCTAACTCCATCCTCCAGTTCGGAGTCGACCCCGTGCTCAGAATCGACAGAATAAACTCGGACATGGACTCCCTAGAGCGTACAACGTCCCTCCAGACCGAGAACTCGCTCTTCGACTCCCGCTCCATTTCAACAGCGTCCACACAGACCCTCGTCACAAGCGCAGCGCCGTTCGTAACGGCACATGACACGCCGTCAGCGTCTCAAAAGCCAGTGCCTCCGCTCCCGTCCAAGATCCAGAGCACGAAGAAGGATCACCGGGAGATCAGACTCAGCAAGAGAATCTCCAGCAGAGCCGGAAGGCCAGACGACAAGGACTGTGTCATTATGTGATACGGCCCGTGACTGGCCCGTGACTGGCCGCTTGCACACATGTTCCCGGAATTTTCATTTCTGCTGTGCTCCACTTCTCTGCATCTCGCATGGCTAATGTTTTATTACGTCGTTACTTACCTTCTCCTTAAACCACAATATACACATACGATAATGGCCCTGGAGGCCTGGTATTTGACACAAGACGTCATCGCTCCTTTCAATAGTTATCTCCGCCTCCTGAAACATAGACACGTGCGCGCGCCTTTGTGTGGGGGGGCATCGCGCGCGAAAAGAGACGCTCCCACTTTATAAAAGAGGCAGCCCGGTAAGGCGAAGAGGGCATTAGGGATCGTGTGCCTGTGATAACCAACACAGTGGCATAATCCGTGCACTCGAGTGGTGATACACACACACGTATATATACGCTGTTCCCCCGGTGTGTTTTTCGTTTTTGCCTGCTTGCCTGCCTTGTGAGCGTGACCTACACTGATGGACTACGACTACGAGGAGTACGACGACCTGGAACCACATCCGCTCGCCTTCCGTCACTGGAAGTGGGTTCTGGCACTGCTGACGTTCCCCCTCGTGTACCTCTTCATATACCTCCCGCTCAGCAGCCTGCCGGAGTACGTGCACTTTGACGAGCTCACCAAGTTCGCTACGCTCGCAGAGGAGCACACAGACTCGTACGAGAAGCTCATTCTCATTGGAGATGTCCACGGGTGCTTCGAGGAGCTCCAGGCTCTTTTGGAGAAGGCCAGATACTCACCACGCGACCATGTGCTCCTGCTAGGAGACTTCATCTCCAAAGGCCCAGACTCCATGGCCGTGCTCGACTTTGCCATTCAACACAATTTCTCTGCTGTGCTGGGGAACCACGAGCTCAACATTCTCTCCAAATACCAGAACTCAAAACCAGTAACGTTCGACGACGGCGAAAAATATGTCCTGGACAGACCAGGAAACATCAAGACAGACCCAGAAACACGCCTCGCCCGCCACTTGACCCCAGAACACATTGAATATCTAAGCTCATTGCCCCTAGTTATGGACATTGGCCCAGTAGATGCAGGACGTGGTATGGCGCTCCATGTTGGATTCAACTTGGAGCAGCCATTCACAAATCAAAGCATCAACGATCAATTAGCAATGGACAGAGACTGGTACAAGGAGTTCAACACAGAAATGAAAAAATCTCCAAAGAAGGAGAGGTTGGTGGTTTACTACGGACACAATGCAAAGTATGGCCTTAACTTGAAAAAACATACCAAGGGATTGGACTCTGCTTGCGTTAAAGGTGGACAGCTCAGTGCTTTGGTGTTGGATAGCGAAGGCTCAGAGCAAGGATTGGTCCAGGTTGATTGCCAACAGTTCGTCTAGATATTAAAACAGTATATATATATGTGCTACATCAACTTATTATATATATATATATATATATACGCATATCCATATTCACTAACCTTGGTGTCTCTCCAATTCTCTCTTAATAATTAAATCTTTACTCAATAATAATCTTAAATGATCGCTAATAGGAGAACATGACTCTGGGTCATCCTTATCCATAATCTCCACCATCTTACGGAACTTCAAGAACAAGAGCTCGGCTCTGGTCAATAAATCATTCAAATGGTAAGTCATACTCAAATCGTTAAAGTACTTGAGGACCTCATCAAATTGCCTTAAATGGTCAATGACAATCTTCTCGTTCTTTTGTAATATCGCCAACGCAACAAACAAGTGGAACTGTGAAGAATAGAAATCAGTCCATAGGATTTCCCAAAGCCTGAGAGAATCATTCCATGAAAACTCACGCTTATACCAGACAAGTAACATGCGGAAGAAGAAGAACAAGTTATTCGAGTCACACTTCTCTAAATGAATGTATAGGTCAGGAAGCATGAACTGCACCAACTCGTTCAGAGTAGACATCTGGTCTTTCATACCACTCTGATCTGCGAGGAAGTTGCGTTCCATACGGTCCATAAATTTGACAAAAGCCCAAAATGCCAATGAATCATCCTGTAGCGTAACATACAATGGCGACAACAAATCTGTCATCCCTTGTACATAACCCAACTTGTCATTGTACTCATTGAAGGTCAATAGTATTTCTCTTAGCGTACGTAAGTGCTGGTTCTTGATCAATGAGACGTCTTCACCATCATCCGGGCGACTAATCATTTCTGTATCATCGCCGCCATTATCATCATTTTGGTACAGTTCCATTGTTCTGTCAGTTCTTTGAATGTCCTTCTCAATACGGAACTTTTGGTCATCAAAGTACTCATCATCATGAAGCAACAGCTTGGTTCTCCAAAGGGCTTTCATTTCCTCATACTGTTTCTTGAGAACCATTCGAAGGTCTTTGCGCTCAGAGTATGAAGAGTCCCAAGGATAAACCCCAAGCAAAAACAACCACGCTTCACCTCTGATACTTGAATTCAACCCACCATGGAAGATTCTATCCTTGACCTCATTTACTGTGATGCATAGTGAACCCGTATGGTCAAAGAAGGAGTCCCAAGTTGCTTTCGTCACTTCTCTTTTACGCTCGTGAGCATTGAGAATCTCCTCTGGCAGTAGCTTGTCGAAATTTAAACCCAACTCCTTGGAAAGCAACTCACGAGAGTTAGAGTTTAAAATGATTTGCTTACGGGTCTTTTGGGCCTCCTCCTGCACACCCATCGCCCACTTGGCCAAATAGACTCTTGCAGTATCAAACTCGTCATTGACTCTCTGGACGTCTGGGTTCTTTAGAAGGATTCTGATCGACTCTGGAGAATCGTCCAGTGCCGTGGTGACATGGTCCCTTGTGAATTTGGTGATCTTCGCCAAGGCCTCGAGCATGTTCCAGCGAGCGTTGTTCAAGATCTTGTTGAGGTTGAGCTTATCTCTCACAGTATTCTCGGCGCGCTGGATATTTGTTGGAGAGAAATTGTTCAGGTCTTCCAGTGTTGGGTTGATTAACATGATTGACGGTTCTAATGTAGACCTTTGCAAGTCGCAGTATGTTCTGAGTTCCTCTAGGAAGTGGATGCCGCCCCAGAAGAGCTCGTTGCCCTCGCCAAAGATCTCAAAGTTCTTACTCTTGTCGGACTCTTCCTTCATCGTAGATGGTGACTCGTCGTCGTGGAAGAACAACACCGGCAGTTGGTCGCTTTGGGTGCGTGTGTTCAACACAAGGGAGCCGTACCACCATCCTAACGAAGGGGGGCGCTGCTGAATGCTAAAGAGCTGTGCCAGCGAGACCTCAAAGGAGAAAGATCCCCCGGGCGTTGGCCTCTTCACAAATGCACCGTTGTTGGTGCCCCCCATATCAACCTTCTGGAACACTAGCATGTCCTCCTTCGACAAGGTGCTCTCAGGCATCCACCCAACGGTGATCTCCTTGTTGGAGGCTCCTTGTTCGGTGGCCATGTAGAGAAACCCCGCAACGTTGTCCGCGGCGGTCCGCGACTGGTGCACATACACCTTGCTCTTGACATAGAGGAGCTTAACCTTTCCAATTGGGAAGCTCATTGTGTGTCTGTTGCTCTTAGCCGCCCGTTGTATAGCGTTACCGCCATTTCGTCTCGTCCGCCTGCTATAAATACACCTGGTCGCCTTTCGGCTGACACAAAAAATATAGTTGGCGCAGCCCAGGGCTGCGTGACTGCATCAACACATATATACGCTGCTACTGTAGGGCAGTGGTGGACACTATAATACATACAATATACACGATATAGAGAGGGAGGCACCGGAAGACATCAAACACCGGTCGGCTCACTGGTTCAAGCCGATCAACTCCTTGTCTATGTTTTCGACGCTGATCTTGTCCTTGTAGCTTTGCTGTTGCTGCTGCTGTTGCGCGGAAGCAGCCATTGCGACGATGGCCTCGGCGGTCTTCTCAGCATAGGGCTCGGTGGAGAACACCTGGTCGTTCTTCTGGCCGGTCCTGTCTACCATCTGGGAGAGCTGCACTTGTGTGTTGTACTGTGCGACAGAGGCCAAGTTGTAGTCGAGCGGCCGCACAGGCATCTGGAGCGGTGGCAGCTGGGTCGAGAGGTCCCCAGCGAGCGCCAGCTCGGTGGCCGATTGTACCTGGTTGTTGCTGAGAGCTCTCGACGACGAGCTTCTCATGTGCTTGATAGACTCGTACGGCGCATGGCACTTGTGTGTGTAGACGATGGTGACGTAGCCATCGTTCAAGGTGTACGTCAACGACAAACGGGAGCCGCAGTACTCGGTCTTCAACTTGTTGTTGACGTTGCGCTCCATATTGGATCTCGACTTTCTTTGGCGGCCTTTGTCCTGTGAGCAGATGAACATGAACGTGATCTTTTTCATTTTACGGCCGCCCTTATGGTAGTCACGAACAGCAAATTTGTAGCCCGTCGTCTCTGACATCGGCGCAATGTAGAGTTCAGTGAGCTTGCGGGAGTAGTGTTGGTAGACCTCGTTGGCAACATCCTCGTCGAGCTCCGGACGGGGGAACTCGCTCTCAGACGTCTGTCCACGGAACCTCAGCTCCTGCACATCCTCCGTCACGTTGAACTTGAGCCGGTCCAAGAAGCTCCCAAAGTCCACCATCCCCGGAAGCACAGAGTCCTCTGCCTGCTTCGTCACCTTCCGTTTCGTTCTGCAACTGTGGCAGGTGGAGTACTTGGCCAGCTGCAGCGGCGTCTCTTGTGTTCTCTTGACCCGGCATCGGGTACACTTCTTGATTGCTGGCACCGACTTCTCAGTGCCCATCTCCAGCTTTGTGCCATCCATCCTTTTTAGAGCTCTATTGTTCAGATCCTCAGAAGAGTGTCTCAGCTGCCTCTTTACCCCAGGTTCTTAGAAAGATTCCCGCAGTCTGCCAAAAGGTGAAGTGCCAGTTTTGCGCCTCTTGCTTCTTCTTTGTTTTTGTTTTCCTTCACGGCTTTGTTTTGTCTGCCAATTTTTTAACGGGTTCGAATGGTTTTCGTGGCAGGCTGCCATTTGCCAACGGGCGCCGAGAAACACCTGAACACCACTAACGCGATTCGAGGTTCGCAAGCCACACAGAGAGAGAGAGAGAGTGTGTGTGTGAGAGAGAGAGAGTGAGGGAGAGAGAGAAGGAGACACGTCGAGATAATTACAGGAGCAAAAGAGACTGCGAAGAGAGATGTCGGACTCAGAGCTTAGTGAAGTAGAACTTTCTTACGAGGAACACGCCGAGGAGGAGGAAGAGGTGGAAGAAGTGGAGGACGAGGAGGAGGATGACGAGGAGGAAGAGGACTTTGACGAGCAGGAGGAGTACGAGCAGGAGGAATTCCAGCCAGAGTCCTCGGACAACGAGTTTAACATTGATGATGGGGACGACGACATGAGAGAGGAGGAGGATTACGAACAGGAGGCCACACCGAAGCCGCAGAAGTTGAACCTGAAGCTGAAACTGTCCAAGCCAGCAGCGCAGACCGCACCGGCCACCAAGACGAAGGCAAAAAGAGCAGTGGTAGTAGACGACGAGGAATACGGCGAAGAAGCTGGAACACCAAGTAAGAGGGCAAAGAGGGCAGCAGTGGCGAAGCAGGAGGAAGAAAAAAAGAAGAAGGAGAGAATGAAGAGTACACCGCCAGTATCAAAGAGATCGGGCCCATCACGTCGTGCTGCGCAAAGGGTAAGCTATGCCGACGACTTTGATGATGCGGATCTGCTAGAAGACGGCGAGGAACTACCAGAGGATGAACGTATGCCTTCGAAGCCATCGCGGCTCCATGTGCAGGATGAGGATGAGGATACGATCCCTACGCCAGCGCTCGACGCAGAAGGGCTGAGTGACGACGACGACGAGATGACGGGCTTGACGCAGGATGTCACGAAGATGACGGAGAGGCAGAGAGCACGTCTACGTGACAGCGGTACGCCAGAGGAGTCCTCAGCCCATCTCTCGCTGAGCAACGATATTCAGAAGCGCCGTGTGCTAACAGAGGAGGAGAATGCCCTGCGCCGTGCTGAGATTGCCAGAAAGAGAAAGAACCTGTCTGAGAAGAAGCTCGAGGAGGAGAAGCAGGACACGATCAACAAGCTGCTCAAGAGACGTGCTGGAAAGGCCTCTGCTGCACAGCTCAGGGAGGACGAGGCCGAGGAGGCATCCCTCCTGGACAAGCCTAGACGTCCGCAGTTTGGCCACCCGGCGCTGCTAACCTGGGTCTCCAGGGGCCAGACGTTGCAGTTGAGAATTCCAGAGCCTCTTGGCAAGACCAATTGAATGAACGAATGAACACAGACTGATTTGTAGCGTAGTGCTTTCTCCCTCCCTCGCCGTCCCCTCGATTCGACACATGCGTCCCAATCCGGAAGTGCGATTTTCGTGATACAAGTTCTCCGAATGCGGGAAATTGCTTTGGAGAGGACGAAAATCACCGTAGAAGTGAAACACTCTCAACACTTTTTTCCATTAAATTTCTCTTTACGGTTAAGACCACCCTAAGTTTTGGACTCTTTGAAAAGCAGCGGAGCTTGTTTATCTACGCTGGCGAATTCATTTGGGTGTTATATTGTTTCTGGAGGAAATAAAGCGCCCTGTGTTGTGGCCATACGACTTTCTAGGGGAAATTTTGACGTGATTGGAAAGTTTACCAGGCTCTGGAAAACCCATATCAGCTCGAGCCTACCACCACTGCGCCAGCAGCCACCGTATCCACACCGTGGTCTGGCAGTACTGTTATACAGGGCAGCGCAGACTCAAGGACATCCACGATGAATGGCATGGGCATGAACAGTATGAACAATATGAATATGCAGAACATGCAGAACATGAATATGAATGGAATGAATGGGATAAACACCGTAAATGGGATGAACAACATGAATACGATGAACAACATGAACACGATGAGCATGAAGATGAACACGGCAGGCCAGTATCCTATGGCCAGTATGGGCCAACAACAACAGCAACAACAACCACAACAGCAACAGCATTTTAGTGGTATGCCCGGACAACAGCAGCAACAGCAGCAACAGCAGCAACAGCAGCAACAGCAGCAACAGCAGCCACAACAACAACAACAGTCTGGCCAGGGGCAGCAAATACAGCAGCAGCAGCAGCAGCAGTTCATGATGCAAGGAATGGCTACACAGTTCCAGAGGGTGCCACAAGGGATGCACCAACAGGGACAACCGCCACAGCAGCTCCAACAACAGCCGCCACAACAGACCCTTCAACAGCCGCCACAATCACAACCACAACCACAACAACCGTCAGTACCTGCTCAACCACAGCAGCAACCACAACAAGCACCACAGCAAACCCAACCGCCACCCCCAACAGTAGCACAGTTCCCTGATGGACAGTTCAATGCACAGCCAGGCCAGATTGACCCATCGATGCTCATGACAGCGCAGCAGGCCAAGTCATCTGGTCCTTCGTCCGCAGTTCTTCCAACCCCATCGGGTGCTAATTCCACAACACAAACTTCAGTGCCGGCTTCCGGCTCTGCTGGTGCTGTTAGTGCTGCTGGGGTAAACGGAGCCCCACAGCGTGCCATGGTACCTGGGGTTGGCCGTCCGATGATGAGAAGTGGTGTGCCTCCTCCGGGTGGTAGCACTCTGGGAGTCAACGGGATGGGGATGGGGATGGGAATGGGCATGAATGCCAACGTAAATGCTGTGATGAACTATCGTCGCCATGTGACGAACACTGAGACGTTAAAGTTTTTAGATTTCTGTGAGCTTGTTGGTGTTAGATCTGAGAGTACGAAGAACATTTTGTACTGGAAGAAGATTATCACGGAGTATTTCAGTGAGACAGGTGTACTACGGTACTCTGTGAAGGCTGGAGGGGACTCCAGACAGTTTGAGTTCAGCGTGCCCATCATCCCAAGGTTTTTTTTTTCGATAATCCAGTCGGGAGTGACGAGGATTGAGATTCAGCCTGGGATGCTGAGGACACAGGTGTTGCCTAATGGCACTACATACCTAGAGTCGCCGCGATGCTGTTTCACACATCATTATGCTGACGGGTCGTATGTCAACATTCACGGAAGTATGAAGGGTATTTTGAACCAGTCTTTGAGGATTGACTGGCTGGACTTCCAAACGCATGTGTTTATTCCTGGTGTTGAGTGGCCGTCTTTAGAGAAGCTGTTATCTGATGAGTCGAAGATGAAGGATGTTCTGGGCATGTTGAACGAGTCTGAATCGTCTCCGGCGCTCAAGACGAATGGAGCTAGCGGGAAGGACGAGAAGAATGTGGATCCCAAGAAGCTGAAGGTACTACAGAAGTTCCGGTCCAACTTTGAGGTGTTTCACTCGATGTCGAACTTTGGGCTACAGGAGTCTGTTATGAGGGTGATGCAGGTGAGCGATGTGATGGCGCACCTGAGGTCGCTGATGATGTTCTCGATCACCTCGAACAACACGGGCCCGTTACAGGCTCTGGACGAGTTTGTCGCCCGCATTCAGAAGAAGGACGGGACGCCTACTGGGAAGGGCGCTGGCAAAGGCAACAATAATGGTGTTATGGGCATGGCTTCTGCAGGAAACAATAGCAGCAACAGCAGCAGCAACGGCAACGGTGGCAGCAGCAACAATTCCAGCAGCACACAGAAGAAGTCTGAGCCGGCATCGCAGAAGAACTCCCCGATGCCAGACGGGTCTCCACAGAGGACTGGCAAGATGGCGAACCTGGACCTGTCGCAGTCGACTCTGAGCAAGAGAAGGCGCAAGAGCACTGTGGGCGAGCTTTCTCCGAAGAGCCTTGCGGAGAGCCCCAAGTCGAAGAAGAAGAGCAAGCGGTGAGGCCCGTAGAGGCCCGTAGAGGCCCATGGAGCCCCCCCGTTGGGCCTTTATATAGGATTCCCTAATACCATCTGTATTATAACAAGAGCGTATGACGTAATCAGAGGGTCTGGGCGCGCCGAACCGAAATTCGAGAAAGCGTCCACGTCATGATGGCCAGTTCTGGAAGTTTTGTGGAGTTTGTTGAGAAAGACTAGAATCACGCAGGAGAAGGTCCGTAGACGATTGAGCATTGTTTTTGCACGCTGAGTGAGTGTTGGCATTGCATCTGAGAGTTAACACCTTCCTCCGACTTTGGCTCTTGTTTCCGAGCGAATTGAGGCTTTCAGACACCACGCAGCGCAGTCCACCATTAGATCCTGGTACTATTATTACATCTAGACGGTATAGCACAGAGAAGAGCAACAACCGCCGCAGTAAGCCGACTTTCTCGTAACACCGTCAGCCAGGACTACTACAGCCCACAATGACCGACATCATCAACTGGACGATTTTCGACGAGCTCGTAACAATGGACGAGGACGAGCCGGGCTTCTCCAAGTCGCTCATCCAGACGTTCATTGAGCAGGCGACACAGACATTCCGGGACATCGACGCCACTCTCAGCACGGACGACCCGGACCTCAACATTCTCTCGCAGTATGGCCACTATCTGAAGGGCTCTGCTGCGTCCTTGGGACTCGTCAAGATCCAGGAGCAGTGCGAGCGCATCCAGAATTATGGCCTCAAGAAGGACTTTGACGAAGGCGTCCAGGGACGCCAGTGGGCCGAGGCCATCAAGGAAGCCCTCAACAGGGCCCGTGTCGAGTTCGACCAGGCAAGAAAAGTTCTCAGCGACTACTATAACGAGGCCCTGTGAACGCTCTGTTTCATAGCACTCCGCTCAACCCGTTTTCTAAGTTGTTTTACACCCCTTTTTCCCCTGCTTCCATTTCCCTATTCCTTCAAACTCGCTTTCTTCCCACGTATGTGTTGATGCCCCGTCATGTTATCCCTATCCCTTTCTGCCCTTCACCGTTTCTTCCCAGAGCTGCCACCATCTACAGACAATGTTTTGAGAAATTGGCTATCCATTTGATTGTTTTTCTTTCTTTATACGCTGCTGTTCTCATCCTTTCCTCTTTATTGGTTTCCTGAATAAATAAATTAATATGCTACTCTAGAAGCCCCTCTCCCGGATCAACCAGATCGCCAAAATCAGGCCCCGGCCTAAGAAACTTGACTCCCCGAAGCGGCTCAGGCATGTAGTCCTCCACAACCTTGCCGTCCCGGAAGTTTGGTGGATACTTGTACTCCTTGGCATACCCCAGCTCCTTCATCAGCGTCGTTGGGGCGTTCCTCAGGTGGAGCGGAATTGTACACTCGCCAGACTTGTCCCTGAGCGCATCCTTCACCCGGCCCCACCCCTTGTAGATCTGTACGCTCTTGGGTGCCCTCGCTAGTTTGACGGCACAGTGCACCAGTGCCAGGTCCGCTTCGGGAAGCCCAACCTTCATCACAGCTTCGTAGGCCGCAATGGCAAATGGCAAGCACGAGTCGTCAGCTACTCCAACATCCTCAGACGCAATTCGGATCATGCGTCGGGCTATGTAGAGAGGGTCTTCGCCTCCTTGCAACATCAGGCCCAGGTACCACATTGCGGCGTCCGGGTCGTTGCCCCTCACAGACTTGTGGAACGCTGAGATTGTGTCGTAGTGTGCCTCGCCGAGTCGGTCGTAGAGCGAGTGCGTCTTTTGTAGAATGGGCTTGATATCCTCAGCTGTGATCTGTGTTGATGCCGACTGGAAGTGTGCGTCCATCAGCTCTAGGATCGTGATGGCAATACGCGAGTCTCCCTGTGCGAGATGCGCTAGATAGTCAATGCCGTCCTTTGAAATTAGGAGTAGAGGCTTGCTGTGCACAAGCTTACGCATCTTGTTGATGTGCAACAGACCCTTGTGTAAAATCGTGTAAAGCTCCTTGATCTCCAGCTGGTTCAGCGTAAACACTTTGCAACGGGATAGCAATGCACTATTGAGTTTAAATGAAGGATTCTCAGTGGTGGCTCCTATAAGTACAACCTCACCTTTCTCCACAAAGGGCAGAAAGAAATCCTGTTGTGCCTTATTGTACCGATGAATCTCATCACAGAACACAATCGTCCGTCTTTTCGTCAGGAACTGCTCCTTTGTGGCATTCTCAAATACTTTTCTCAAGTCTGAAACTCCACTGTGTGCTGCATTCAGCTCCACAAACCTGTGGTGCGTCCTTTGGGAGATAATACGTGCAATTGTGGTCTTTCCTACACCAGGGGGACCCCACAGGATCATCGATGGCACCTGATCGGTCTCGATGAACCCTCGGAGAAGGCCTCCTTCTCCCAAGAGATGATGCTGACCGACATATTCTTCCAACGTCTTTGGACGCAACCGTTCACTCAATGGCATATGCAGCTGTGTTCGAAGCAACCGAGCCTCCTCAGCTTTGTCTATAGGTCTGGGCTTTTTTTTGTTACTGTCTGTTTTCTCATTATCAATCACAAGCGACGTTTCTGGAGTATCGGTTTCTGCTCTGTGCTCCTTATCCTGCAGCTTCAATCTCTTTATAGACACATCACGGCCATCCTCAGGCTCATCGTCGATCTGTATTACCTCGCCTTCGCCGCTTTTGGTCTTCTTCTGCCTCTGGAACGCAGCGAGGACATTTGGCTGTTTTTCCTTTGTTTGGCGGCCCTTGCGCTCACAGTCGTCCAGGTGGTCATTGATCTGTGAAAGTGAGAGGGCCCTCCCGCAAATGGGACAGCTCACCATATTAAATTGAGAGTATAGCGTTGCGTGATGGGGTTGTACTGGTATTAGTGGCAAATGAAATGAGACTCAACTGTGGGAGGACGCGTTCCCTATTCTTTTTTTCGCGTATGCGTCGTGTTTTTGTTATTGTTCTCCAATATGGGCCCAAGTGTATACTTTTTATTGTTATATATATTTCCTCCACTTCTCATGCTCGTAAAGGTTTATACATAGTTGTATATCTTTAGACGTGGTTTATATCTATCTAAACAATCCCTAATAATAGAAGGGTTGGGGGAAAAAAGGATCCTCAAGTACCCCACTTAGTACAGCTCAGAGATGACACCGAGAGACTCGGCGATAAAGTCTGGAACACCAGAGGCAACAGCGTTCTGTTCAGTCTCAATACCCGTGAGTACTAGGAGCGTGCTGAGGCCACCGTCCTTACCGAACTTCATGTCTGTGTTAAGTCTGTCGCCTACCATGATACATTTACTTCTGTCGAGCCCCTTGTCCTTGACAATGGCATCCAGCATGTTCTGCGATGGCTTACCGCAGGCAATTGGCTGTCTACCAGAGGAGTAAGCAACGGACTCAATGACAGAGCCAGCCCCTGGAAGAATCAGACCCTTCTGCGGGAAGGTGGAGTCAATGTTTGTGGCGATGAACTCAACGTTGGACTGCTGGAGGTATTGCAGAGTGATGGCGAGCTTATGGTAGTTGATACCAGTGTCCAGGCCGGCAACGACACAGCCAACAGATGGGTCGATTGGCAAGAATGGTGTTGAGGTAGCGCTGAACTTCTCATCCAAGCGTGGATCGGTACCACCAATGGCTTCGTAGCCCAGCTCATTGAGCTCTTCCAAGATGCCAGCCTCACCGAGCACCCAGACCTTCTTATCCTTTGGCATTTTGACAAAGTTCTGCAAGTAGGTCGCTGCTGCATAGGCAGAGCCGAATATTTCGTCTTTGGAGGCCTCGAAGCCAAACTTCTTGAACTTGGAGGTGTAGTTGGCCCTCGACTTTGTAGAGTTGTTCGTGACAAAGATGATGCGTTTGCCGAGCTTCTTGAGCAGGTTCAGGGTGTCCACGGCACCTGGAATGGCGTGGTCTCCGAGCCAGATCACACCGTCGCAGTCGAAGATGAATGTGTCATGGGCATCGAGAATTGTCAGGATTTGTTCCTTAGTGCTTACTTTCGTTGGTCCCGTCATTATGGCTCACAAGGTGTGTGTTTGTGTGTGTGGTCTGTGTGCTTCTATTTGCTGGGTTTATCCAATCTTTTCGTCAGTGTGTCAATCGAGCTAACAGAAACGGCAACGAGTATACGCAATTGGTTAGTAGAGAGCTTTCAGATGACATATTTGCGAGTCCGCTGATGGTCCTCATTAGGAGGCCACCTATCTGAGAAATATCGCGAATATCGCGAATGCGCAAATAGCGCGAATAACGCGAACACGTTTGCTTCCAGACCTGGCCCCCTCACTTTTCAAATGAGAAAAGGAACTGGGGAAGGCACCAGTGTCCTGGGGCCAATCGGGGAGAACCACGTTTAAAAGCGTACTACAGCTGTAGAGAAGTGCCAGAACACGATGAAGAGAACCTTGCTGAGAATGGCGCAGGATATGCCACCACTGGAGGGCTATGCACCCGTGCAGTGGAAGCGTAACCTGCCAGCCCGCGGGCTGGCCCCAAAGACGTACTTCGCCATCCTGTCGGTACTGATGGGCTACGGGTGGTATAGGGCCATTGCAGGCAACCGTGAGCGCCGTGAGATTGTGAGGGAGCGTAACTGGGCCAGAATCCACCTGATGCCGTTGCTTGTGGCCGAGGATGACAGAATGGCCGTGAGAAGAATGGCGTCGGAGGTGCAGAGGGAGAAGGAGGTGATGAAGGACGTAGAGGGTTGGGAGGCCGGCAAGAGCGTCTACAACGACGGCAAGTTCAGAACACCAACCTTCTCCTGGTCCGACACCAAGTGATTTGTGCCTATGGAGTCCCCAGCTGTTCAGCTGCCCAGCTTTGAGATCTCGAGAAGGGCCCGGCCACAAGCCCATACCTATTTATTCGGCTCTTTTTTTGCCACATATTTATTTATACTTTCTATTTATTCCATACATTATTTATTACACCATATACAACCATACAGCGCGTAGGCTCCCCGAGGACTATTAGCTGTCCATCCATCGATTCACACGGGAAAACGCGGGATCGGAAAAGATCATCATCCAAAAGTAAACAATATAAACCATGTGATTCACACAAAAAGAGCGAGCTCACTACGACCACGCTACCAATGGCTCTCCAGGTTGTTCCTATAGCACTGCTTGTGACAGCACGCGTGCTCAACAGTTTGTACTCGCTGATTCCGGACTGTGATGAGGTGTTCAACTACTATGAGCCCCTCAACTTCCTTGTACGCGGGTTTGGCAAACAGACGTGGGAGTACTCTCCGGAGTATATGATCCGCTCCTGGTCCTACCTCCTTCCGTACGCAATTGTAGCGTACCCATTGTCCTTCGTCTCGGACTTAGTTACCAGTATGCCTCCAAGCACGACATTCTACGCCATTAGACTGCTGACTGCTACTGCAAATGTGTACGCTGAGTACCACATGTTCTTGACTCTTAAGCGCCATGCGGGCCGCTCGGTGGCCAGCTGGTTCTTGCTCTTCTCTGTGACATCAACTGGAATGTCCCACGCTTCTGTGGCCCTCCTCCCTTCTTCGTTGGCAATGACGTGTACGACATTAGCCACCTCAAACTTCATCCGCTACGCAACGTCTACACATTCAACACGTAATGCGCTCCTGGTCACCTCCTGGTTCGCCGTTGGTGGGCTTCTTGGATGGCCGTTTGCACTGGCATTGGCTGTGCCATCGATGCTCTACATCATGTTCCAGTCATACAGCTACCCAGACAAGCTCAGACGCTACGTCTGCTGGTCAATTGCCATTACGTCCTTTTACCTCGTCTTGATCATGGAGGTGGACCACCACTTTTACGGCAACACCGTCGTTGTTCCACTGAACATTGTATTATACAATGTCGTAAATGCCAGCGAGGAGTCGGGCCCAAACATCTTTGGAACGGAAGATTTGATGTACTATGTTCAGAACTTGCTGTTGAACTTTAACGTTGTCGCATTGCTCGGATACCTTGGTGTCATTATTGGTCCTGCCTTGTTCTTCTTCAAGAACAACAAGAGAATTGGCTCTGTTTTAACTGTGGGCGTTGTGGCACCTATGGCATTGTGGTCGGGCATCTTCTTCTCGCAGCCACACAAGGAGGAGAGGTTCTTGTATCCGATCTATACGCTCATCACCACATCTGCTGCTGTGACCACGCCAATTTTACTCACGGTACTCAAGTCTGTTGTGCAGCTTGTGACACGGAGCCAGAGAATTACGCGTTTGGTGCACCTCTTGATGGTGTTCATTGTTGCTGTGCTCATCTCCGTAGTTTCGATTTCGAGGACTGTGTCATTGTCGATGAACTACAACGCCCCATTGGATGTGTATGCGCACATCCCCCACGATGCAGTTGGAAATATCTGTGTTGGTAGAGAGTGGTACAGATATCCATCCTCATTCTTCTTGCCACCCCACATGCGTTTGCAGTTTGTTGAGTCTGGCTTCAGAGGGTTACTTCCTGGCGACTTTGACGAGTCCTCTGGCTCCGTCTATGAGGCGATCCAGGCGATGCCAGAGGGCATGAACAATAAGAACGAGTATGATGCTGGCAAGGTTGGCTCTTCGGCATCGTGCGATTACATGGTTGACATCGACGATTCGGTAGATACGGAGTTTGGCGAGGTGAGCTTCGTTGACGAGGGTGTTGTAAGGGCTGGCTGGCAGCTGTTGTACTCTGGCAAGTTCCTGAACAACGACAAAAGTGAGGGTCTCGGAAGACTGCTCTATCTCCCTGAGAGACTTCAGGCGCTTTTGGAAACGAGCCTCGTCTACCATAACTACAACTTGTACATCAGAACCGGCGACGACGACACGCCAGCGTCAGCATCCGCATTATAGAGGCGGAGGAGACTGCACACCTACTAATTCCCCCATTTCTTAATACACGTACCGAGTGCTTTGTTTAATGGCTAGAAAACACCTTTCGCGAACTGCTCCTTTGCCCCAGTGCCAATGACAACCATGGGCACCCATGGCACCCATGGCACCCATTGGGTACTGGCCCCAGGGCCTTGGCTGACTCTGGATCTGTCGCTTGTAGTGCTCCACACAGCCCGTACCCTACACGGCCCTACAGAGTCCACACAGGGCCTGTACTCCACGGAGGTGGAGCCGTCCCCGGGCCCCTGCCCAGGGCCCAGCCAGAGTCAGCCTAATTAAAGGGAAAATTGACAGGGTGGAGAGCGGGCGTGCGCGCACCAGGCACCTCCAGGCCGGCCCCCCTCGTTACGGTTCCGCAGCCGGGAGGTGTGCACGGGCGCCAGGGCGGCCGTCGAGTCACAAAAGTTTCCTCAACACCTTCTGGCCCACCCAACAGCCACCACGCGGTTTCTGTTTCTGGTTCTGGTGGTAACGTTCTGCGTTCATCAACTGTTCTTAGTTGATTCTTTATTTGTTCGGTCTCAGTAATAATTGCAAAGTGTACAGCATGGCTGACGTTGTATTGGGTTCCCAGTGGGGTGACGAAGGTAAAGGCAAGCTCGTTGACTTGTTGTGCGATGACATTGACGTGTGTGCCCGCTGCGCCGGCGGTAACAACGCTGGCCATACCATCGTCGTGAACGGTGTCAAGTACGACTTCCATATGCTGCCGTCCGGCCTTGTGAACAGCAAGTGTCTCAACCTTGTTGGTAACGGTGTGGTCATCCACGTTCCATCCTTCTTCGAGGAGCTCGAGAACCTCGAGAAGAAGGGCCTCGATTGCAGAGACAGACTTTTTGTCTCATCCAGAGCCCACCTCGTCTTTGACTTCCACCAGAGAACCGACAAGCTCCGCGAGGCAGAGCTCTCCGGTAACAAGAAGTCAATTGGTACCACCGGTAAGGGTATTGGCCCAACATACTCAACCAAGGCCTCCAGATCAGGTCTCAGAGTCCACCACTTGGTCAACAGCAACGAAGGCGCATGGGAGGAATTCGAGGCAAAGTACAGACGTCTCGTATCGACCAGACAGCAGCGTTACGGCGACTTTGACTACGACGTTGAGGCTGAAATTGCTCGCTACAAAACGTACCGTGAACAGTTGAAACCTTTTGTCATTGACTCCGTGGACTTCATACACAAGGCTTTGGCAGAGAAGAAGAAGATCCTCGTCGAGGGTGCTAACGCTTTGATGCTGGACATTGATTTTGGTACATACCCATACGTTACCTCCTCCGCAACTGGTATCGGTGGTGTCCTCACCGGTCTCGGTGTCCCACCACGTGCCATCAAGAACGTTTACGGTGTCGTGAAGGCATACACCACCCGTGTCGGTGAAGGCCCATTCCCAACCGAGCAGCTGAATGCTGATGGTGAGAAATTGCAGGATATCGGTGCCGAGTTTGGTGTCACTACTGGTAGAAAGCGTCGTTGTGGTTGGTTGGACTTGGTCGTCCTCAAGTACTCCAACATGATTAATGGTTACACCTCGTTGAACATCACAAAGTTGGACGTTCTCGATACGTTTGCAGAGATCCCTGTTGGTGTCGCGTACAAGCTGAATGGTAAGACACTGTCGTCTTTCCCAGAGGACTTGATCGACTTGGGTAAGGTTGAGGTCGTCTACGAGACCTTGCCAGGCTGGAACACCGACATCACCAAGATCACCAAGTACGAGGACTTGCCAGAGAATGCCAAGAAGTACTTGGCCTTCATTGAGAAGTTCCTTGGTGTCCCTGTTGAGTGGGTCGGTACTGGTCCAGGCAGAGAGTCCATGCTCCACAAGCCAGTTGAGAACTAGATGTGTCTTATTCTGTTATTTCATCTCGCTCTTCTTTTTGTCATTAGAGAATTGTTTGTTTGTACATTATTTCAATATACTTGGTTTCTTTTAATTTGCGATATAGTTCTTTCTTTGCGTAGCAAATATATACTACATATGTTAAAAATGCAATATGATTTGAAGGAAAACTATACATGAGTAACCTTCCACTTAGCGATTCTGCAATAATCGGTACCAATATTTCTTACCAAGACGTATTTCTCCTTTTTAGAAGCCCACAAAGCATCCACACAACCAATACCGGTATTCTTACCCTCTGTCAGGTTATACGTTCCGCTAGAAATAAATCCAACCAAATATCTAGAGTGAGGAGTATCAGGGTATTCATGCACATTAATACCCCTTGTATCTTTATTGTTCAAAGATTTCATCCATGAATCTAATGACTCTGGTGGAACAGCATAGAGACGAGCATTGTCATTAGTATTACCTCTGCCGAGTGCTTCAATGCTGACAGGGATAACTGGAAGTGGTGCAGCAGCAGACACTGGATACTCAATGACCGTCTCCTTGGACAACACAACTGGAAAAGTAGAGGTTTTGGTTTTACCGTGTTTTACATCTTCAATGTATTCATAGACATCATGGAGTTCCTCAATAACACGATCTCTGCCGTTCCAGTTGGAGGTACGCGTGCGCTTCTCTGTCTTAACGTGTGGTAGAGCGACACGCAATGCTTGCAAGTATCTCCAATCACAACCAAACGGATCTCCAAGTTCACCCTTGGCAATATCCTTGGAGTGCAAATGCAGCTTCTCGTAATTGACCCTCTTAGAAACAGGTTTTTTGCTCCATTTATCTCTCTTGACCTCGGCAGTAAGGTTGTTTTCCAACTGGCCGGCCTCTGTAAATGGAAAATCGACGGGGAAAAACGGCTGACCTTTTTCAAACTTCAGCTGATGTGCCTGTTTGAGCCCACCAAGCTTGAGGTGTGCAATGTGGTTCAATGCATGCCACACAGGTAGACACCAATACCATGGAAGCAAGACGGTCCAGACGTTATCATGGTTATAGATAATCACTGGAAACCCATTTCCCTTGGTACGATCAGCACGATCTTTCTTCAACTCGACCGCAACCTGCTTCAATGACATTTGTCCTTCATACGAGTTTGTTCTTCCGTCGGAAGTAAACATGTTATTCACAACTTTCTGGCTGATATTGTCCTTTGAGGTTTGCATTTCAATCAAAACGTCAAATGGATCACTATCGTTAGTAGGTCTCGGTTTTACCCTGTTGGCGAGACGTGGATCTTGAGCTTGGAACGTAAACATTGTTTTTTCTGGTAATGACGACTCATTACACAGTTTACCAAAAATCTTCGATTCTAGAGAGCTTGGATATAGTGGCTTGAGTACAGTGGCTAATGCGCTGAGAGAGATCGGCCCGCAGAGGTCGATTGATCCAATGGAATATCTGTTATCCAAAAGTTCAACGTCATCAGTCTTAAGGCTCAGAAGAGTTTCAAACACTTGGGTATAAATGGATGGATGTGTTCTGATGACCAGTCGCTGCACTTCTGTTTTGAAACTGATTAAGGTAATCTCACCCAAAACTTGATTATCTTTATAACACAGTTTTTTGGTGATGTTTCCATGGGCCATGATTTTTTTCCCAACGTCCTCTTTAATCAATATTTGCAGTACATCTTTCAGACTGGTCTCATTGTCAGCCTGCAAGACACAAGTGCCAAAGTAACTCTTATCCCAAGCGACTGCACCATCCAAGTGGAACGCTCTATGACTTGCCCTGAAGCATTTTTGTGTAGGCTTTAAAGGGATCTGCCAGCCCCATCTTTTGATCATATGTGCTCTTTTAGCATGCCAGACGTGGGAGTTTAGCCAAACGTGTTCACGTTGTCTTTTCATATACTTCATCTTACCCAATGGTTGGGGTGCCAATGAATTGACGCTTGTGTTGTCGTAAGATCCAATGTTGTTGTTCATGGGGATGAAGTTGTCCTTTTTAGCTTCTTTCAATTGGTCTTTGAGGATTTTGATACGTTGACGGAGTTTGAGTTTGCCGAATGACAGGGTTTTGTCGTTTGGGAGTTGTTTGTTCAACTGTGCCCTTGCGGCCAACCGTAAGAGAGCAGATGCCATTCTAGCTCTGTATAGTTCACGACCCTTGAGGGCAGACCTCTTTTTAGAGACACCGGAGTCTGAGGACATCTCACGAATAGCTCTCTTTCGCAGCCTCTTTGGGATACGTTTGACATTGTGTGATGCGGTTCTTCTTCTCAGTGTTCTTGGTAGTGATTGGAACGTACGTGTTGATGATGCAAACTTTGAGTTGAGCTGGGCTTTCTCCAGCTCTGTGATTTCAAAGTTACGGGACCTGAGAAATTCCGACACATTGAGAATACCGTCTTTTCCAAGATCTTGTTTTCGGGTTAGTATGAGCGTTACGTGAAGGTCTTCATGATAAAATCGGGGGATGAATGGGGGCGAATGAGGACGAACAAGACTGAAAAAAGACACCAAACACTTGTTCAGAGAGCTAGAACTCACTTGGATCGTTGGTCTCCGCACGAATCTGTCGGGACTGCCGCTTCCTGAGAAGCTTGTACGACTTGGAATCCATACCTGGGCTTCCTGTATCTCCAAGGCTTCAAGAAGGATCAGATTGAATTTATACCTCTTCTTTAGATTATATTTTCGCTGTGTCTGTGTGTGTGCCGCGATGCAAGATGGGGCTCATAACCACACCATGCCCTACGTGTGTCCCAGCTTACCCGGCTGTCATGTTTTTTTTTATTTTTCTTCATAATAGAAGAAAAATGAAAAAAAAGCTGTACAAAGGTATAAAAGGGCAGCGCGCCCGCTGTTTTTCGATCCCTTTTCCACCTCTGATTTTGGTTTCCTTTTCTTCATACTTACCTTAAGACGCCATCGGAGATCAAGAAGTCCGTTTTGGCCAGGGACGCGTGTTAGCATTGCACAGCGCTTCACGTGGCACTGCTGACGCCCCCCATGGGGGCGGGTGGGTCTTATAATTTTTGATGTCGTCTCCATTCTCTTCTTTGTTCGCTGTGCGTTATTTGGCCCCTCTTCGCTGGAAGATGTGTGTCTGGCCGTGGCAAAAGACGGGAATGGAGGTCTTCTTCGGGCGGGAGCTCCCGCCCGAAATTGAAGAAGGAAACCTCTTTTTCTCTTTCCAGTTGTGCCAGTGTCAGGCGACGCTCACTACAGGATGTCCTATTTCTGCTTGTAGATGTGTTTAGATGTAGTCCAGGATGTTTGTGGGTGCCTGGGCTCCGCAGCCCCTGTGTTTTTCTACAAAGTATTACGAACGGCCTTTTCCCATGCTGGCTTCACCGACGGTTCTGTCTAAGGTTGCCTTCGGCCTGCCTGCTGGTCTGTTCCTTCGGCCTCTCAGCAGCGCCTGTTCTTGCGGGCCCCTCTTAGGCTGTTGAGCTCGTCTATGGCCGGAAAGGCCCGACTCTAAGCTTGACAGAGCTCGCAAACAGTGGGCGCGGGAGCCCGCGGCTCCCTTGGGAAAGCCGCCGGCGTTTATCAGCACCAACCTGCGGTAGCAATCGGTACAGTTTGGGAAGGGATATAAAGGGCCAGGGACCCCGTGGGATCGTTGTTGTGCAGAGCCTCAGTGGAGGAAGACGGAGTTCGGACTGACGATGACAAAGAAATTCACTGAGAACGTGACAACACTATATGCTGGCGCCTTTGTGCACACCCCGACACTGGGCGAGATGGAGATTGTAGAGCACGGCGTGGCAGGTGTAAGCGCAACGGGTGCCATTGCCTTTTTCGAGCGTGACTCGACGGTGGAGGCGGTGCTGAGGGAGTACGAGCTCTGCAGAGACGATGTGGAGGTTGTGGACGTGACGGAGGGCAACAGGTTCTTCTTCCCGGGCTTTATTGACACGCACATCCACGCCCCACAGTACCCAAACAACGGCATCTTTGGTAACTCCACGTTGCTCGACTGGCTCACAACGTACACATTCCCGCTCGAGTCCTCCTTCAAGGACCTCTCAAAGGCCAATATGGTGTACAGCAAGGTGATACACCGCACCCTCAGCAACGGTACTACCTGTGCCGCCTACTACGCCACGATTGACGCCGATGCTACGAACCTGCTGGCCGACTTGGCCTTTGAGCACGGCCAGAGAGCGCTCATCGGAAAGGTGTGCATGAACGACAACTCCCCAGACTACTACATTGAGACGCTTGACGAGTGCAAACACAGCACACAGAAGGTGATTGACCACATCGAGAAGGTGGACCCGACTCACACGTTGATTTCGCCAGTGCTTACCCCACGTTTCGCACCAAGTTGCACCTCGGAGCTCTTGCACTGGCTCGGCGACTTGAAGAAGAAGTTTGGATACCACTCCCAGACACACCTCTCTGAAAACAAGAGCGAGATCGAATGGGTCAAGGAGTTGTTCCCGCAGTCGGAGACGTACACCGACGTTTACAACGATCATGGGTTGTTGGATGAGAGAAGCATTTTGGCTCACGCTATCCACCTCTCTGACTACGAAAAGGACTTGATCAGACAGAAGGGTGCCGGCGTGTCCCACTGCCCGATTTCAAATTCTGCCATCACCTCTGGCGAATGCAGAGTCAGATGGTTGTTGGACAATGGTATCCCAGTTGGTTTAGGTACTGACGTCTCTGGCGGGTACTCTCCATCAATCTTGATAACCGCAAGACAGGCCATCTTGGTCTCTAGACATCTTGCAATGTCTACTGGTGCTGAGCGCGATAAGTTGACAGTAGAGGACGTGTTGTACCTCGCCACCCAGGGTGGTGCAAAGCTCGTAGGTATGAAGGAGAGAATTGGTACGTTTGATGTTGGCAAACAGTGGGATGCCCAGTTGATTGACCTTGATTGCAAGGGATCTCAAGTAGATGTGTTTGACTGGCAAGTTCCAGAAATTGGTACAACATTGTACCAGACCAAATGGAAGAACATTGTTGCCAAGTGGCTATTTAATGGCGATGACAGAAATTCAACCCATGTTTGGATCAATGGAAGATTGGTTAAGGCATGAGGTTCGTACATATGGATGCAGCAGGTGATTTTTTTGTTGTGTGGTGTTTGAAACTGGCAGGTTCCAGAAAGTGGTGAAGTGGAGAACGTTGTTGTCAATGATGAAAGGGCAATGGTAAGGACTCTTCGCATATTTTGGGATTATGGAAGAATTGGCGACGGCATGTATAAAAGATCTGTGATCTTCTGATTATTTTTTGGCACTTGTTTATGTTATGGGCTTAATTATTTTATATTCTACTTGCATTTTGGTAAAGCAAAGAAAACAGGAGAAAAAAACAACGTATTAATGCATATTCTCTATTTATATATCAAAAGACCTGTAGAGTCTTAGGGGAAGGGGAGTGGGGTCTTAATAGTACCCAGGTGCGTAGAGTAATGGTAGTTTTGGATGGTTTTCTTGCCACTCAGCTAGTATATCCATAATTGTATCCTCAAATGGTACCCCGTCTGGGTAGGTTTTGCTCTTTTGTACAGCTGCTGATAAACTTGTAGCTAATTGTAGAATACCCTCACCACCAACCTTCGCATTTTCGTCATCATCCTTAATATCAACATTGATCACATGGACAATCTTATTTAGCTTTGCACCACGGTTTAACAGGTCCTCACACACGGAGTCAAAACATCTCTCTTCACACGTGAAGACAAAGTCGAATACACCCTTTCCTTCATGCCACTTTTGCGGAGCCGTCTTGATCTTTCTGTTTCTATCGAGCATCCTTAGCAGCCCATTTGCCTCATAGACTCTCGCATCCTGATTGAGCAAGTCGTTATAGATCTGGTCGTAAGGTGTTCCAAAAGCATATACATTTGGCTTATCGATAGAAGGACCGGGAAGTCGCACAGCAGAGCCTGTACCAGCAGAGGAAACGTTAAAGCCAGCGTCCTTCAGACGCTTGTGGGATTCCATGGAACGATTGTTGTTGGCTGCACATACCGTACAGAATTTGAGGTCGCTCATTGCGCAGTGTGCTTGTTGTGATCTTGCCTTCAAAGCGGTGCTTGCTATGCCTTAATTGCTACGCTTTTAGAGCTTTCTTGAGTGTGTTCACTTACTTCACTTTAGTTAAAAGCCATGAATAAACCCCCTCGACCGCGGAATTGGTAAGAGCACATACTTTGATTGAAGGAGGAGAAAGTCTCAGGTTCGATTTTTGGAGTTTGTATTTAATTGTGAGATTTTATTATTAGTTTTTTTTATAGAAACTATGTTGGTTTCACCACTACTGGGCTACTCAATGACGTAAAGAACAGATATAGCTAAATGTGTCAGCATGCGAAGGAAGCGACTACTATGCCGGACATTCTTAATGAGGTCAATTGGATTATGCTCTAGATATACATACGGGTATACTTTTGCCCCTGTACATCGAGACACTTTTGATTGTTCCGGAGTCAGCAATAGAGGGGAATGCCTTCAAATTAACTCCGACCGGTGTTAAGCCTTATATATAAACAAAATAGTACCATTGCCGTAGTCGGAGCACATTTATCATGTGTGGTATCTATTTCTTTTTGGTATGGTTTAACATGGCTCATTCATTCATTGGAAATACACAATTAGAGGATGTAGCTCATCTTGACGTACGGTGTAGATTATATACCAAGTTTGCTATATATACGCGAAGGTCGGACTCCTCAATGTGTCAAAGGTTATAGTTAATGCCCCTGAGGCAACTGGAGCATACTGGCACACACACTAAAGGTCCTAGAGAGAGGAGATATCCCCTCCTTTCACTATAGAAATCACTTGACAAAAAAGTGGAGTTATGGCAAAAGACAAGAGAGGAGAAAAGAAGGGCCGTCTCCCGCTCTCCCACTGCTAGCGTAAGCAGGAGAGCTCGTAGGTACCACCGGGCACTCGGGACGCTTTCCACAGATGACTCACCCAGAGCTTCACGTGGATGGCGAGTGGATCTGAATCCAGGCGTTTCGCAGAAGTGCAATAGCGGCCCACCAACAATGAGAGTTATCAAATCTAAACAATAGACACACAAACGGGGTATCTCTGGTCCAATCCATCGTTGTTGGAGATGCGATAGGTGAGGCGCTCAGCAGTTGCACAGATCGCACAGATCGCAGAGATACTTTCTTTTCTCCGTGTTTTTCCGGGCCTTCTCCGTGCTCGGTGGACGCGCCTGCCCTAAGTCGTGTGGGCACGCGCGCTCCCGGGAGAACCCGGGTGGATGGGGGCAGCTCGCTTCGCGCGTCTGGTGTTACCACATTTGGCGCGTGCTCCGCTCCAGCTCGCCCGGGACGCTCCGGACTGGCTGTTTGTTGCTGGTTGCCTGGTCCCAACCCTCTGAAACAAGACGGGCCAGAACACTAACAAGTTTGTAGCCCGGCAGGAGGAAAACAGTCAGTTAAAACCTGTCTCCAATAGAAGGCAGCGCCAGAGGCACATCACATATACCAGACAGGGAAGAAAAGAAAACCCATACCAAAAAGAAACCACAGCTGCACAGATGTGCATCTGGTACGAGCAGCAGTAGCTCTTCTGCACCTCTTTTTTTTTTCTCCTGTTTGATTTGAATAACTCAAAAGCCCATCGCAGGTGGAAAAGGAGATTATAATTGGGCGTTCCTTTCCTCCTGAGGACTCGAGTACAAGACTAAAATCTCACCATCTTTGGCCCATCCTCCTTCCAACCCTTATCGGTGGTTTATCCCGGAAACTCCCCTCACTAGACATACGCTCGCCCGGTCGTCCCGATCCCCCGGTACCTCCCTTCTAATCTGTCTATCACATTGTACCATTATTGTGTCAGAATCCATACACCCTTAAAAGAGTCGGTGCTTCCACTTTAGAGTTATACACATACACATTTGTCACGATGCTGAGATCCACCACCAGAAACCAGCTGAATCAGAGACTAATGACTGTAAGACAGTACACATCAGCTTCAAAGCCATCCAGTATGGCCTCTGTCACCCGCGATGCAACCAACGGTAAGGTTGACACCACACACACAAAGAAGACCCCAATTGGTGCTGAGGCTGTCAGGCAGTTCAACATGCCAATGGCCACCAGATTGTCTGTCGACGGCCCAATTGAGTGCTCCCTCACTGGCTTCCAGCTCCTCAACTCTCCTCTCTTTAACAAGGGCTCTGCTTTCACTTTGGAGGAGCGCTCCGCCTTTGGCCTCGAGGGTCTTTTGCCAGCTCAGGTTAATGACCTCAATGACCAGGTTGAAAGAGCCTACAAGCAGTTGTCTTACCTCAAGACCCCACTTGCAAAGAACGATTTCTGTTCCTCCATGAGAGTACAGAACAAAGTTTTATTCTACGAGTTGGTTAGACGTCATATTAGAGAACTCGTTCCAATCATTTACACACCAACAGAAGGTGACGCTATTGCTGCATACTCCCATAGATTTAGAAAGCCAGAGGGTTGTTTCCTCGACATCACGGATCCATCATCCATTGAGAGAAGATTGGCGAACTTTGGTGAGGACAAGGACGTTGACTACATTGTTGTTTCTGATGGTGAAGGTATTCTTGGTATTGGTGACCAAGGTGTTGGTGGTGTCCGTATTGCCATCTCCAAGTTGGCATTGATGACCTTGTGTGGTGGTATCCACCCTGGTCGTGTTATTCCAGTCTGTCTTGATGTTGGTACCAACAACAAGAAGTTGTTGAAGGATGACTTGTACATGGGTAACAGATTTGAGAGAATTCGTGGTGAGGAGTATGATGCATTTGCCGACAAGTTCATCCAGGTATTGAAGAAGAGATTCCCATCTGCCACTCTCCACTTTGAGGACTTCGGTGTCACCACCGGTAGACCATTACTCCAGAGATACAGAAACCAATTGGCCTGTTTCAACGATGACATTCAGGGTACTGGTGCCGTTGTGATGGCCTCCATGATTGCTGCTTTGAAGCACACCAACAGAGAATTGCTTGACTCCGAGATTGTCATCTACGGTGCTGGTTCCGCCGGTCTTGGAATTGCAGACCAGATTGTCAACCACATGGTTACCAAGGGTGCTACCCCAGAGGAGGCCAGATCCAAGATCCACACCATGGACGTTCGTGGTTTGATCCTTGATAACATGCAAGATACCTCTACCCCAGACCAGCATCTCTATTCAGACCCGGCCTCCGAGTGGGAGGGTGTTGACACCAAGTCTCTCTACGAGGTTGTTAAGAAGATCAAGCCAACTTGTTTGATTGGCTGTTCCACACAAGCTGGTGCCTTCACCAAGCAGATTGTGCAGGAGATGTACGCCAATAACACACGTCCAATCATTTTCCCATTATCTAACCCAACAAGACTCCACGAGGCTGTTCCAGAGGACTTGATGGCCTGGACAGATAACAATGCCATGGTTGCCACTGGTTCTCCATTCAAGCCAGTTGACGGCTGGGTCATTTCTGAGAACAACAACTGTTTCACTTTCCCAGGTATTGGTCTTGGCTCCGTCTTGTCGAGAGCCAAGGTAATCTCCGACACCATGATCTCTGCTGCTGTTGACCAGCTTGCCGCTCTTTCGCCTCTTGACAGAGATCCAAAGGCCGGTTTGCTTCCACCGCTCGAGGTTATCAACGACACTTCCGCCAAGGTTGCTGCCGCCGTCATTCTCCAGGCCATCAAGGAAGGTAACGCCAGAATCGAGGACGAGGTGCAGCCAGGAAAGGACGAGTACGTGTCTGTTCCTAGAGACTTCTACGAGTGTGTTGCCTGGGTCAAGAGCCAGATGTGGAAGCCAGAGTACAGACCACTCGTAAAGGTTGAGCACCAGGAAGACATTCATACACACCAGTACTGATGCTCTAATCAGAGCAAACACAAAACCGGATATATTTTATAGATTCAGCAATAACTAGGGTAATTTTAATTGGAGACCGCACTGTAGAGACCGCCCTGTAGAGGCCACCGCCATTGCTTACACACAGAGGGCCATTGTTTACATTTCGAACCGCGCGAAAAACCCGCCTACCAAAAAAAGGTAAACAAACCACAAAGACACCAACTAACTCCACGACAACGGAGCACATCCAGTGTGATATAAAACACAAACAGCGGTTGCTATAGCCACCAGATACCGGCGACCCATACTTACGTCCACACACAAAGACAAGAACACGGCAAAAAGCAACGAACGAAGCTCGCTGGTTTGTTCACAGATACACAGGACATATTTGTACACGAGCTTCCCTCTGCATCACATACAAGAGATCAACACGGGAAGAGTATACCGTCCCGAACTACTATCAGCTTCCATTTGCTCTTTGCCCTTCTACATTAGTCCCCCTTCTGCCCTCAGCTACCTGGCCCCAGAACCCACCCATTTCAAGCAGCTTTCCTAGACGGTGTTGCCCACCACCCACAAGAACAGCAGAACACAAGAACCGATTGCTCCACACCTCTCCCGAAACATTATGCCCGTTGCGTACACAGACCCCAGAACAGCTTCCTACCTCTACGACAGCACGGACCCGGAGGAGTCGATTGTGGCTCCCGATGTCCCCAAGCTCAACCACATGAGTGCCACAGAGATTGCAGAGTACCTCGATGAGCAGACAGCCGGCATCGCTACCAAGGCTGCTGCAACCAAAAAGCCTGCACCACAGAAACTGCCCGCAGAACACAAGAAGGTTTCCATCCACCAGAGCACCCCACAACAAAAATCATACCAGAGCTCGGCATCCGACAAGGCCTGGGTTCCCCTGTCTGAGTCCACGCCCATGGACTTCCCACCAGGTACACAGCCAAAGGATCTGTTAAAATCAAGACTCTCTAGACTGGCTCAGACTGCCCACAGCGCTGAGGAGCCGGATGATGAAACACAGGACTCCGAAGTCGAAAGCGATGAGAGCGACGATGCATACAAGCTGTCTCATCTCCAAGAAGATACACCGTCCAAGGTCCGTGCCCCCCAACTTACTGCTATTGAAAAAGCGCAGCAGCAGAAACAAAAGGAAATGATACAGCAACAAGAACAACAGCTCAGAGAGTTGAAGGAGTTGAGAACCTTAAAGTCTTTTTTGCTTGAGGTCAATGGTGGATCTAACATTATTGATAGCTTCAAGAAAGGTGTAAAGGCTCAACAGTTTGAGATTTCTACCAAGGAAAACAATGCAAAATATGAAAAGAAACTTAAAGACGTTGCGGCACAGAACGAAATGCTCGAGTCCAACATACACAAGCTAGAGGAGAAATCAAAAAGTATTAGTGAAGAGTTGGAACACATGTCTTCATCTCTAGAGCAGACTAAGAAGGAGAAATATCTGCTTTTATCGGAGAAGGAGTCTCTTTCTACACAAGCTTCTGAGCTCACTTTGGAGATTGATCGTCTCAAAATATCAGAAGATGAATTACAGGAGAAGAATAAAGCACTCAAAGGTCATGTTGATCAGCTTTCCAAGTTGAACAATGACCTTGAGACTCAGTTCGAAACACTCACGAAATCTTCCGAACTTGAAACATCAAACCTTAAAAAGATTAATGATGAATTGAAAGATGAGTCGAATGTCGTTAAGGGTACTAATATGAGTCTAAAGGAGATGGTTGATGTTAAGGATATGCTTATTCGTGATGCTAGTTTGGAGAATGAAAAACTCAAGACAACTATTGATGACCTTCGGAAATCATTGGAGGATAAAACTGAGGAGTTCAACACACTCATGATTACATCAGAGCAAGAACTTCTAAAGCTTCGTGGTGATGTTAACACAGCTGTTCTCCCAGACAAGTATCCAGAGCTTATGGCGATGACATCTGATGGGATTCCACTCTATAAGATGCTCGAACTTCCTGAAATTGATGGACTCACATTAACTCAGGCTCAAAATACTATTAAAAACGTTTTGATTAACTTGAACATTCCGTTCTCCAAGACAAGGAACCAAATCCCTGTCATTTCGATGCATCTTCAATGCGAGTCTATTCTCAGAGAGTTTGCCTCCAAAACTCACAAACTCTTGTACAATGAGGAGATGAACCCAAATTATTACTCAGATCTTGATCACAAGGGCAAGGAGCACCTTTCAATCTGTACTACTCAAATGTTTAAGAACTTGGAGTTAGTCTATGCTGTTTTGAACAAGACTGTGTCCTGATCTACGGATGGACAATTTTATGTGTTATATATATATATATATTTGATGAATTTTATGATTAGGGACCTTTATGGCATATTTAGAGTTCAACAAGTGATTTTTGAATGATTTATATCTGTTGATGCTTGAAGATTATTAGTTGAGTGTGCCAAGTAAAAATTTTATAGTCACGTGCAACGAAAAAGTAGTGGATCCCTTTCGTAATCCTTTTTGGTGATGTAATCGGAGTCTTGTGAATACATCAAGAAAGGGCATCCTTCTCAAACAAGTTTCTCTGCGACTCAAAGGAAAAGATGAAGACAGACTACTATGAACTAATAGGAGTCTCGTCTAGTGCGAGCGATGTGGAGCTTAAGAAGGCGTATAGAAAGATGGCGCTTGTGTACCATCCAGACAAGAACCCTAACAATGTGGAAGAAGCTACACAAAAATTCGCAGAGATCCGGCTGGCATACGAGGTGCTATCCGATCCCCAAGAAAGAGCATGGTATGATGCTCATAAGACGCAGATTCTTAGGGAAGATATAGATCGTCATACAGGCGCAGATGAGTATGATGAGTACGTGGAGCCAGAGGTCGCCGGTACCACTGTGGAAGAGATCTTGAAGTTCTTTGATCCATCTTTGTATACACGGAAGGATGATACCGCCGCTGGAATGTATCAGATGCTTACTAGAGTATTCAATAAACTGGCATCAGAAGAAATCCTTGCAGGGAGACAGCAGGGCCTCGACGGCTATTCACAATATCAGGATGACGACCTAGAGGATGAAGTCAACGTACTCTATCCAAAGTTCGGAAAGACTACCACTGATTACGGTAGACATGTAAGAAAGTTCTATCAAGTGTGGTCCTCCTTCTCAACCGTTAAGACATTTTCATGGAAGGATGAATTCAGATATTCTACTGCTGGCGATCGTCGTACAAGGCGTGCAATGGAGAGGGAGAATAAGAAACACAGAGAAACTGCACGTCGTGAGTTTAATGAAACTGTAAGAAGCTTTGTTTTATTTATCAAAAAGAGAGACCCAAGAGTTAAGGAGGGTGCTGCAAAATTTGAGCAGGAAAGAAAAAGGAAACAACAGGAGGAGCTCCAGAAACAGATTGAGAGGGATCGTGCTGCAAATGCTGCACAGAGAAAGCAATTCCAGGAACAAAATTGGCAGAGAGTTGATGAAGATGAGTTTGCAGAACTCGAAAACCGTTTTGTTTCCAGTGATGAAGAAGAAGACAAGAGTGAGGAACAGGATGTGTTTGAATGTGTCATCTGTGAAAAGACCTTTAAGAGTGAGAAACAGTTCAAGTCTCACGAATCAAGTGCAAAGCACAAGAAGTTGTTGAAGAAGTTGAAGTGGGAGATGAGACAGGAAGGTATAAGCCTTGGTATAGACCCCGTATCAGACGAAAGTGATTTTGAAACTGCGGACGAGGATTTCTATACTGATAATGATAATGATGAACTGCCTCACAATGAGATCTATTCAGACCTTGATGACGAATGTATGAGCAGTGAAGATGATCTTAATGAAGAGCTCAGAAGGATTGAGCAAGAATTGAAGAATATAGAGACCAATGATAGTGAAAGCGTTGAAGACGTTAGCGAGAGGATAGAGAAGGAGGAACCTAGGGCCAAAGATGAGGATCCTTTGGAGATTGATGATATTATCGACGATGATCTTGGTAGTTCTTCCAACGAAGACAGAGATGTTCCGGTTGTAAAGAAACTCTCTAAGAAGGAGAAGAAAAAGCAAAAATATTTCAGATCAACTTCTAATCTTGGCAATGTTGGTAACGAGAAAAAAGAAGCAGAAGAAGAAGACGATGAACTTAAGAAACTTGCTGCAGCATTAGAGAAAGGATTCAAACTTCAAGATAATTCAGACGATGACTGGGGAACCACTAGTAAAAAGGACTTGAAGAAAGAGAAGAAAGTAAAGAAAAAGAAAGCCAAAAGTGCTGCAGTTCTTAATGATACAAAATCTCCTACTCCCACACCAGAACCGTTGGATCCACCTTCTGCAGTTGAGTTAGAAGTCTGCACAGTTTGCAGTGCAGCATTCCCATCCAGGAACAAACTCTTCCAACACGTTAATGTTACAGGTCACGCTCTTGCTCCTAAGAAGGGAAAGAAGTCCAAAAAGCTCAAAAAATAAACCTTGCATCGACTCTATGGTCATTATACTTTCCACATATGCATAAATCTAATTTATAAACGTCATGATAGAGTACAGTTTCATCATAATGAAGTAGAAATTAATCTAACGGATACCAATCTTCGTCTTTTTGACCTTGGCAATTACTGGTTCTGGGATACCTCTGTTATCCATACCCAAACCTTGGCCAGACTTCCAACCCATTTTCATCAACAAACGTCTACCAATATTATCACTGGAAATTTCTGGTGCATCTGCACCAACGATATCGCCTTCCTTGACATGCGCCTTACTTGGGTTTCCTCTTCTGGAAGAACTCTCCGCATCGATTTCGGCTTTTGATCTTTTTTGATCGATTCTGTGGAACACGGGTCTTTGTTTCATCAACATAGCGATGGAGTGATAGTCTGGAAGAGAACGGAATGTACGCTTGTTTTTGACTGCAACAGCATGTGCTTTGAGCCCTTGTCCAAATTTGCGAGACTTCATATTATACAAGTAAGCAAACTTTTGGACAACTTTGATCCCATGAGGATCCATGGGTGGAAAAGTTAAAGCATTTCTCTTGGAATCATTCAAAAACTGTTCAAACTCATCACGAATGTTCTTGACATGTAGCATATATGGATATTTTAACAAAAGATCTGTAGATTTGGTATGCTCAGCTGCAACCGTTTCTTCATGTCTTTTTTTTCTATCCTTCTTTCCATCTCTTCTAAGGCGCCATTGCTCCTGAAGTCTGTCAGCAAGATCTGAAGAAATTCCTTCAAGGTCTAATTCTTTCTTCTTACCTTTACCGCGAGTCTTGAGAGTTCGTGTTGGTCCAACGTCCATATCTCTCTGCCCATCGTATTTTTTGGAGAACTGAATCAGATCATCAAGACCCTCCATGTCAGACTCCCCAAGTTTATCAGAACCGCTGTCCTCGAAATTATCATGGAAGTCATCGTGGAAATGGTCATCTTCTTCTTGGGAAGAGTCGGAAATAGGGATGTCGTCATAGCTGATTTCTTCCTCTTCCGGTGGCGTCAACTGATTCTTAATATATTTGAAATATGCATTTAGCCTGTGTTCAGGCATACCATTTTCTAAAAGGAAATCTTCAAACAAGTCTTGATCAATCCACTGATGATCATATGTTCCTGTGAGTCTGAAGCTCTTCATATGGTATTGGTTTGAAGCCGAACCATATCTTATGTTGATCACTTCAACCAACGAATGGTCAAATGTTTCATAGTCTTCTTCGAGGAATCCAAACTCAGGATCCGCATTCTCACTATCTTCCTCTGAGTTATCTATTTGGAGGTTACTCATATTTGTAGCAGTTTCTTCGTCATCAATGTCTTCTTCTTCATCTTCGTCATCACAGAGCCCAGCAATGAACTTGGCTTCTTCTTCGAAATCATCATCTAGCTCATCAAACAGTCCATCGCCATCATCATGGTCACTACTAATCATAATATCACTATCTTCAGCTCCCAGGATTTGACCGTCATATACCTTATAAGATAAATTTGACTTCTCGTTTGGATAACGAGATGAAATCTCACTCTCCCATTCGTTCAGATTAGTCTCATGAGAAGCAGCATCTGGGTCAAAGTCTTCAATTTTCTGAGCCCTTGGGCCATTGCCTTTAGGAATAGATGTATGAAACTCACCACTTTGATTTTGTGATAGAGTGAGATGGACGTGACCGATAGACAGCGTTGAGTTGAACTCGGTGTTTGGCCCTTGTGTCCATGGATTCACTGGCGGTGGTTTAGACTCTGTATATTCCACAGTTTTGATACTAGTGGGCTCTGTAGGGGTTTCGTCAACAAAGAAAAGGAGGTCATCTGGAACCTCCGCAAGTTTGTTAGACTGTGACTGTTTTGCATTAGCCGGAGACGATGATGGTCTTGATGTCGATTGTGTGTAGTCTTTACTTGGCTGAGATTCTGAGTCACCTATTTCTATTTCCTCATCCTCATCATCGTTTTCTTCTTCGTTTTGATTGTTTTTCTCATCACTAATATCAACATCTACAGTCTCCTCTGCTGTCTCTTCTATTTGAATGCTCTCCTCTGGTTCTTGCTGAGATTCGGAGATTACGCAATGCTCTGAGTTGTTGCGCGGTCTTTTGATAACGTCTTTGGTGGAATCATAACTATCAGACTTCACAAATACAATTGGTCGCTGTCTCAGCGGCAGTTTGAGTGTTGAGTCTCGGTTTTCGTCCGTATTGAAGGCCTCATCCTGCATTCTTGGTCTCCTCCGTCTGGTGGCAGCAGCCTTCATGGTGTTCTCAGGGACGTACCTAGGCGAACCACTGCTGAGGTCGAGAACCATAGAATCCTGTAAAAAGGAAGATCCACGGTAGCCATTGGACCCAGCTCTCTTTGCACCCTTCTTATTGAAGCTTCCGCCACCGCCAAATCCTCCACGGCCGCGTCCTCTTCCACGTCCTCTTCCACATCCTCGACCCCTACTTCCGCCTCTGCCTCCACGTCCGCCGCATCCTCCTCGTTTAGGCATTTCTATTTTGTGTTCTGTAGTTGTATAGTACTATATTAGAAGGTAACAACAGAGTAAATGAGTCTCTTTTGCGGGTATTCGAATGTGTGTACTTGTATTCTATGCTGGATAAACGTGTCCCACTACTCATCTTTGCATCGCTGGGACGTTTAATAGGAAACAGCAGAGCGCGATGATGTGTGGTGCAAACCGGCCGTTGCTGAACTACAATATATAGTAGTATTAATGAGCGAGCAAAGGAGACGGCAAAAAAGAGCTTTGCCAACGACTTGATCACTTATTTAGGGTGGAATTCTTCTGAACCTGGGATCCTGGCTGGGTCCAAGCTGTTCTTGTATTTTGTTCCTCCCCTCCCACTTTGGGGCCAGTTGTTCCATCCCTTCGCGTTTCAGCCCTGAGATCTCATCTTACAACAGCAGGTGCAAAGGTCAATCAGTGAGGTCCAACTTTGAAGAAATAATCCCGCCAAGGAAAGAGAAGACAAAAGTCAAAGTAGAACCTTTCAATTACCCGTAAACAACCAGATGGTTTGCTTGTGATCGCCAAAAACACACTAAAAACACACCAAATTTCACCACACAATGGGCCTGGTCCCTCGCGCCTCTTGTTCCCTTATCGTTTATTGACACGTGAGAAAGTGACAGCGGTCGGGCTGTGGAGATGTCACAGCTTATATATAACAGCAAATAGCCGCCCTGTCCTCACACACATGCAGACACAGACACAGAAACACCCACCAACACGGGAAAGCGCAGTCAAAGGGCCGTCATTCAAAGCTCTCTCAGTGTTCTCTCTGCCACAGGGGTTTCAAGGCGCAGATACAAATCACTTGGAGTATCCCAGACAAGCCTAGACGTGCCGGTTTGCACTTTGTGGAGCTGAGATACCAGGAATTGTAACGCGCCACCACGAGCACAATCACAGTCCACTAAGAAACACACGTACAGACGCGCTCATATTTATTGGGAACTACTGCAAAAATGAACACACACGGTCTCCAGAGAGTGATTGACCTCTTCTGGAGCAGGACCGAGCAGATCAGCGACACTCGCAACCCGATTATTGTCTTGGGCCGCTCATACACATCCCACATACGGCAACCCGCACAGGACGACACTGTAGATGCGTCCTCTGCCGTCGAAAATGACGATGATCTGGATTCCAAACACGACTCATCCATCACAGACATCTCTGTGAGTGATATCAAGAACTATTTTAGCAGTTTTAGTATCTCCAAGACAGCAGAAGAGACTGCTTCCACAGGCTGGCCAGAGGACTTTATGAGTGACGTCTACAGCAGAATCTGGCTCACGTACAGAACGAAGTTTTATCCTTTGCCGAGAGATGAAGACGGACCATCACCGCTATCTTTACAGAACCTTATACGCAGCCAGAACTATCAGTTTCATGGTGACTACTTCACCACAGACTGTGGATGGGGCTGTATGATCCGAACGGGCCAGACAATGTTGGCAAACGCCCTTTTACACTTATACTTGGGAAGAGAATGGCGATTTAATGTGGGTTTAACAGATTTAAACAAGAAGCACGACGAGATAGTTACCTGGTTTGCTGATCTGCCATCCAAACCTTTCTCTATACATAACATTGTGCAGAAAGGTCGTGAACTCTCTGGTAAGAAGGCCGGTGAGTGGTTTGGTCCCTCAGCTGCTGCTAGAAGTATTCAGGCACTTTGCAAGGACTTTGATTCTGGTTTAAGAGTATACATTGGGGCTGACAGTGGTGATGTTTATGAGCAGGATGTTTTCAAAATATCGGGAGGTTCTGGCGATGATTTCAGACCAACCCTCATATTACTTGGTGTCAGATTAGGCGTCGATCAAGTGAACAAGGTATATTGGCAAAGTCTCAAAGACATTTTATCATCACCAGAGAGTATTGGAATTGCTGGAGGAAGACCATCGTCCTCGCACTACTTCTTTGGATTCCAAGGCGACAACCTTTTTTATTTGGACCCACACATTCCACAGCTGGCTTTAAAAGATACTCCACAAGAGGATGGCTCTGTTGACGAAAGCACGGACATTATCTTAGAGTTGGACGTTCAGTCTGTTCATACTGCAAAGATCCGCAAAATCCACTTGTGCGAAATTGATCCATCCATGCTCCTTGGATTCTTGATTAGGAATGGCGATGAATGGGATGCATGGAAGCAACGCATCCAGAACCCAGAGAATAAGAATACAATTGTTCATATATCCCCCGATGAGAACCCAGTGAGTCTCACCAGTTTCCGAAAGGCCTCATTTGTTTTAGTGAATGATTGTGACGGTGACGATTTTATTGATGTTGGATTAGAGTATAATGATATACCAGAGGAAGGAGTCCCAACTATTGCTACTAATCAGAGTTCATCAGCAAACGCTAGTGACTCCACTGCGAAACCAGGTACTGACGCAGAAGACGAAGTGAACCCAGAGGAAGATGAGTCGTTGGTCATAGTCGCCGAACCGTCACACGCAACACAAGAGGAGCCTACTGAAGTTCACGGAAGTGTGATGTCGCGGGACACCACAGCGTCGTTTGAGAATTATTCGGGATCGATTAAAGATGATTATGAAAATATCATTACGGCACCTACTGAAAAGTTTGATGCTTCTAATACTGTTGAAGTGGATGCCTCTCAGTTTGATGACCCATTTGTTGTGGTAAAGGATAAAGTTGAAGATGGAGAGTTTGGAGAAGAACAAGAGGATGAGGATTCTGCCTCATAGGACGCCTAGAGCGTGGGTACGATTTTAATACTGCAAAAAGAGTGAGAGCATGTCTGGAACATTTCTCTATAAATACTAAAACTCTAATATCATATATACATATGGCATAAAAGGTAGACTAAATTTGATTTTCCAAGAATGTACACGAGGACGAGAAGAGATCGTCACATATCCGTTGGTGTTCGAGGGAAGTGTACCGAGGCTTAATCAAACATCTTATATGTGTTTAGTACACGTACTAAACACAGATCTCAAATAACATTTGTATTGTAGTCCAATTAAGATCGATCATGATTCCCGCAGAGTCACCTGGTGTGCGGGGTCTGCATGTATGACTGGACGACCTGCATCCCATGTCCCGCCAGTGGATGGAACAGAGTGTTGGATCTGGAGTGCATTGGCTCCCATCCCTTTTTCGTCTCGGGTTTAAGGTTCTCCAGTCCACAGAGCCTCAGGTTTTCGGGAGGAGCCCGACGACTCATGCACTTCGGAGAAATTTTTCTTCCGTTTTACGGGGCAACGGGGAGGGAGGCTCAGGCGGTCGAGCGGGGGGGGGGAGAATCTTTTTGTTGTAGGATCACGGCATTTCCCTTAGACGTGAAGCTGTTTGAGCACACTAAAGGGAGGTTGCCTTGCTGTGCTGAACTAGAAAGGGAATATTGTCTCACTCCCTATTTGTGTTGTAGCTACGGTGTGTAATCCTACGAAACTGGCTGGGTTACGAGCCAGTGTTGGTACTCTGCGAGCGGGTGACTCCAGAGAGTTCTGCATTTAGAAGTCGTTGACGCGCCGTGCTACGTGGTGAGGCTGGTTGGCCCATGCCTGGAGAAACTTTAAGGGAAAACTTTAGCGGGCGCTGAACTGGGTATGGCGTGTTGGCAGTTTGTTTGATCACCTAATCTTAATTTCATATATATGGTCTCATGTTACCAGATCGGAAGATCTTTTCCAAGACGAGGGTGGTGGCAGGCCACACAGTGTGACCAGTGTTTTCAGTTTTCCGTAGAACAGAACAACATCGTTGCTTATCTTTTTTGATCTGTGTGATTCCTGTGTTTACGTGTGTTCAGCCCTCTTTCCTCCCCAAACCCTAAACAAAAGAAGGGCGAAAAGCTGGAGTGCGTCGTGCACAGGTGCCATCGTACAAATCCACGCATATGGAGCCAGTCCCTAAGCTACAGAACATGACCAGTTTAGGCCCTACACGCACAAACATACTCTAGCACATGAGACTCTCAATAAAAGATCATGGAGATACAGATGCTGGAACGGGCTAGATTCTGTTTTTAAAACGTCTCCTGCAGAGTAGCGGAGAAATGTGATCTTGTGTGTCTTGGACATGTTGGAGCGGGGGTGTGGGGACACTGCAGCACACTCAGGGTTCGGAGTCATGAGCTAGGGAAAGGGAGTGTGTCTACAAGCCTAGAGGAAATAGGCTGGTGATTCTAGCAGAAAGCGTATGGTCTTTATATATAAGAGCAATGCTTCATTTTGGCCCGTGATTTACCAGTTTTTCCGTGACTGTAAACGTGTTTACCGCCATTGGGGCACTCGCTCGCCCCTCTACATACCACTCCTGAAGATCGTTTCTCCGCACTCCTGGTGATCGGGGAACGATGCGACACAGACAAGATCCCTTGGACACGTCCGTCGATTCTATTGGACAGAACTGCCGAGTCTTGCTAGTCCCACAATGTTATTGCTTTTTCCTAATGCCTACACATGCATACTCTGCTTGTCCCGTGCAGATCTGACTCCAACCCTCCGGAGGTTTGCATGAGTTTTTTCCTGTTGACGCCCCCCAGGAAAGCTCCACACGAATGCTAGCGGGTGTTGGTGGCCAGGATTTAGGGTATATAAGCAAGTGGTTTTCCCCAAGTTTCTCTCGATCTCCCTCTGCTTATAGAAGTACTTTCAGCATCACACAACAAACTAGTATTCCCACTTATAAAAATGTCATCCAACAGATTGGTTAGACTCTTTTTCAACCCAGACGAGAAGACCGAGGGTTCTACCTTCATGGCTATCTTCGTCGGTATGTTCGCTGCCTTTGCCGGTATCCTTTACGGATACGACACAGGTACTATCTCTGGTATTCTCGCTATGAAGTACGTTTTGAAGACCTTCCCAGAGGACAACCCAGGTATCAATGGCGAGCCAGGTGTCTTTTCCTCCTCTGAGCACTCTTTGATTGTTTCCATCTTGTCCTGTGGCACCTTCTTCGGTGCCCTCATTGCCCCATACTTCGCCGACAGCATCGGTCGTCGTATGACTATTGTTATCTCCGCTACTATCGTTTTCAACGTTGGTGTTATTCTTCAGGTTGCTGCTACCGACATCAATCTCTTGGTCGCCGGTCGTGCCATTGGTGGTCTCGGTGTTGGTTTAATTTCCTCCTGTGTTCCATTGTACCAGTCTGAGGCTACTCCAAAATGGATCAGAGGTGCCGTTGTCTGTTGTTACCAGTGGGCCATCACCATTGGTCTGCTCTTGGCCGCTTGTGTTAACCAGGGCACTCACGCCAGAGACGACACGAGTTCGTACAGAATTCCATTGGCTTTGCAGTTGCTCTGGTCCCTCATCTTGTCGATTGGTATGTTCTTCTTGCCAGAGACTCCAAGATTCTATGTCAAGAAGGGTGATAACGAGAAGGCTATGCAGTCTTTGTCCAAGCTCAGAAGATTGCCTGAGAACCACCCATCATTGGTTGACGAGCTCGGTGAGATTATTGCTAACTTTGAGTACGAGAGCTCTTCCGGTACTGGTTCCTGGTTGGACTGTTTCAAGTTTGGTAACTCTCAGTTGAAGAGAGTTTTCACCGGTGCTACTCTCCAGGCCTTCCAGCAATTGACTGGTATTAACTTTATCTTCTACTACGGTACCACTTTCTTTGCTAATTCTGGTATCAAGAACGCCTTCGTCACTTCTCTTGCCACAAACATTGTCAATGTCGGTTCCACCATTCCAGGTATCTTGCTTGTTGAGCTTGTTGGTCGTCGTAACTTGCTCCTTGGTGGTGCTGCTGGTATGTGTATTTCCGAGTTGTTGATTGCCATTATTGGTGTCTCCACCAGTTCCGACTCTGCCAACAAGTGTATGGTTGCATTCACCTGTATCTTCATTGCCTTCTTTGCGGCCACCTGGGGTCCAGTTGCTTGGGTCATTGTTGGTGAGATTATGCCATTGAGAACCAGAGCCAAGTCTGTTGCCATCTCCACTGCTTCCAACTGGTTGTGGAACTTCGCTATTGCTTACGCTACACCATACTTGGTTGACGATGTTCCAGGCTCCGCTGGTTTGGGCTCCAATGTCTTCTTTATCTGGGGTGGTTGTAACTTGCTCTGCTTCTTCTTTGCCTTCTACTTCATCTACGAGACCAAGAACCTCACTTTGGAGCAGGTTGACGAGTTGTACGAGAATGTCAAGTACGCCTGGAAGTCCCAGAACTTTGTTCCAACCGAGCATGCCTTCTCTAGAAGAGTTGCTGGTGATGAGGTTTACGACAACAAGGCTACCGAGCAGAACATCGAAGATGCCAAGGGCGGTGTCTTGGAGAACCGCTCCACTTCCTCCTCCCAGGTCTAATTGCACGCATATATATAATGTTCACGCCTCGCAAAATTTGATTTTCCCTCTTTACTACTTTTCAATTTATGACTAATTGTATAATTACATACAAATGTAGAGGTTTAAGCATCCAAGACTATGTAAAAGACTCCAAAACCAGGAAAACCAATAGAACCAAAGCTATCCTTACCATTAACTGGACCACCTTCCTAATCAGGGAAGAACGCGAAAAAAGATATGGCGCGTGCCTAAAAAAGAATTTCGGGGAACAGAAACAGACAAAGAAGAGAAACACGCCCATCTCCTCTGACACATTTAATACTCGATATCCCTTTTTATATTCATACAGGGAACTAGGAAAATATCAGTGCTGATAACTTCTTCTCCCCAGTAACCAACACATTTGATTAGCGTTCACTGATCAACCAGAAGGTTATCATTTTTTTTTCACTTATTCAAGTTATACATTCCAACAGTTCTCATATCTACATCCAAAGAAGATCGCCAAAATATACGCCGCTACACACACAATGAGAGACTACAAGGTTGTTGTCCTTGGTGCCGGAGGTGTTGGTAAGTCTTCCCTTACAGTACAGTTTGTCCAGGGAGTCTACATTGACTCGTATGATCCAACGATCGAGGATTCGTACAGAAAGCAGATCGAGGTTGACGGCCGTGCCTGTGATCTCGAGATCCTGGACACAGCAGGCGTTGCCCAGTTCACCGCGATGCGTGAGCTGTATATAAAGTCTGGTAAAGGTTTCCTTCTTGTCTATTCTGTTGCTGACGAGTCGTCGCTGGAGGAGCTGCTTGCGTTAAGAGAACAGGTTCTGCGTATCAAGGACGCGACTAACGTGCCGATGGTGCTTATCGGTAACAAGTGTGACCTCGTGGATGAACGTGTTTTGAAGCCGGAGGATGGTATCTCCATCAGTGAAAAGTGGGGTCGTGTGCCATTCTACGAGACCTCTGCTATGCACAAGACTAATGTTGATGAAGCGTTCATTGACGTTGTTAGACAAATTATGCTCAATGAGACTTTGGAGAACCAGAAGCAGGCTGTTGGTTCCACTCCAACTTTGGCTACATCCGGTCCTTCCTCTTCTGCAACACAGGTAGAGTCGTTGTCACCACAAAATAAGGGATCTCAGAATCAGAGACTTCAGCCAAAACCGCTAGGTAAGGTTAACACAAGAGTTGGTAGTGCTTCTGTTGCTCCAAAGAAGAAGAAGAAAAAATCCGGCTGTACCATTCTTTGATGAAAAAAAGTTTCATTCATTTACTTCCGCACCATGTCATTTTCTCACCATACTCTCTCTCTCTCTCTGTGTATGTGTCTGCTGTTTATCCGTTTTACATCAAGGTTCTATTTATCATGATTTTTGTCTCTTTGTCTTCCCTTCCTCTTCACTTCCTATGTTCCTTCTTTTCTTTCTACAATCCATCATTTCATACTAATTCTCTCTACAATAGGACTTTCATCATAACGAAATTCATTAAAAAAATGTTAATTTGGACTTTTTTTTGGCTTCCTGTAGCTCTTCTTGTCCCCCATCTTTTCATTCTCAGGTTTCCAACTTCCTTCGAACATGTGGTGGACATATGCATCTGGAGAGTTTGGTGGTTTTGATCCCATATGACCAACACCTGGTGAAAATCCAGTGATTGGCAACACTAGGACATCATCGACAATGACGGGTTCCTCCATTAGGGTGAAGAAGTGCCAATCAATACCATCCTTTAGCACCTCGAGCTTTTTATTGTAATCATTCTTTGGCGTCTTGTTGACAATACGCACAGCTGGATTATGATCTATCACTTGGTTTAGGTACTCAAACACCTCGTCGGTGAAGATACCAGGACCGGTCCAGTCCATAATGTCACCACCAGCGTCCTTGCCCACGATCTTGTTCAATGTTCCGTCCCGCTCCTTCTGTAATGTAATTTCTGTGATGCGAGCAATCAGCTCTCCAAGCATTGGGTGACCCGGCTTAGCCTGGATCGTCCACTGACAGAACTGGACACGTTTAGCGTAGTACTGATTCCAATCTGGTCTGTCAGGGTCTGCCTCAATGCCGACGACAAGACCTGCTGTGTTCTTTTCGTCATAGAGTGTATTGTTGTTTGATACCCACGTCACGGCCGGTTTCAGTGATACTGTATCGACGTCTGAGTAGATACCACCGCGTGCAAAGAGAATCAGGTATCTGAAGAAGTCGGCCTTGAGAATGGGCTTTGGAAGCAGACGGTACGCATTGAGCACTTGTGGCACCGTCTGGTACATGTGGTTGACCAGGTCGTCTGCGACATCATCTGGTATCAGCGTGTACGTGTATTCTGGGTTTCTCTCAATCCACTTTTCGGTGAACTTGTGGAATGTTTGGGAAAAGTCTGGTGAGTCTCTGGCGTACTTCCACGTCTGCCAGATGTACTGCGGAATCGGCTGGTCTTTGTTGTAAGGGAACTGGAAGTGAAGTTGCTGGCGTAGTGATGCGTCTTCTGGAATCCTGTTCAACGTGCTAGTGTCTTCCTTGAAAATCTGTAGTGATGTATCCTTCTCTGAGGCATTGGAAAGCCCATAAGTGTTCTTGAGCACACGCTGCACAAAGCTACTGTTGGAATTCGAAATGCCATACACCGACTGGTACAAGTTGGCGAGACAGATCATAGAGAACACGGCGATCAACGCCGTCCTAAGTCGCTTATTCCTCTGTAGGGTCTTCCATGTCTTCATCGCTACCATAGTATCTAGGACCACTGAGGACTCTCTTTTTCCCTCCTTCTACGTCGGCATTCACTTGCAAAAGAGAAAGCTGCTTAAAATAGAGAGCGAAGCCCCACTGCGATCTGAGCGAGACAGGCGAGCCATGACGCGTGATTCGCGCTTTTCGCGCTTTTCGCTGACTAGGCCCCAGAGGGGCCGAGTGTTCGTGTGCCCAGTGTTTGCGCCCTGGTGTGCGGATGTATATATCTCCCATTCAGGAAAAGCGCTGGAGCAGGCAGTTACAAAGCAAACAATAGGAGAGGGAGGAGGCAGCCCGACAAGCTCAGTGTTGGAAAAAGCGTCCAGATTTTGTTTGAAGATGGCTGGAAATCCTCTGCGTCCTCCACAGAAGCCGTTCATGCGCAAAATGGTGAAGAAGGAGCGCCCGCGTGGCATCCCGGCTGCGCAGAAGGAGGTTGTTGACAACCCAGACGACTGGACGGAGTACACCCTCAAGGCGTGCACACAGGAGGACATTGACCAGCTCAGATTCCACATTTTGAAGTTTCAGTCTAAGCAGCAGGTGGATCCAAAGAAGTTCCACCAGCCGATCAGGATGCATCGTAAAGAGACGAAGAACTTGCAGTACCACCTGACCAGGGCTGAGATTGAACAGCGCCAGAGGGAGAACGCCGAAACAAAGAGGGAGGCAGAGGAGGAGGTTCGAAGACAGATAGAGGCTAAGGAGCAGGCAATCAGAGACGGCCTCATCTTGCCAAAGTTTGACATTAAAAACGACCCAAACGTTGCACCTGAGCCACCAAAGAGTGAGGAAGAGAAGAAGCTTGAGAAAATGGCCAAACAGCAACAGAACATTGCGCCAGATGGTGGTGCCAGAAGAAAGCTGAATCCACAGAAGAGAAAGACCAGAAAACTACAGGCATTGGACGAAAATACAAAGAAACTCAGATACGAGGAGTACTATCCGTGGGTCATGGAGGACTATGATGGCTCTAATACTTGGGCTGGCCAGTATGACGCCTCTGGAGCTGATCAATTATGCTTGATGTATATGAAGGGCAACGAGTTCATCATGATACCATCAGAGAAAGTTTATAAGTTCACTCCAAGAAACAGATATGCTACGTTGACATTGGAAGAGGCAGAGGCAAGATTGCAAAAGCATAACACAGTTCCAAGATGGTTGATGAAGCACTTGGATGAAAGTGAACAGAAACTGACCAGATCAGAACGTACAAAAAAGAAATTGAAGACAGTGGAAGGCGGTGACCAGAAGGAGAGTCGTGGCTCAGACCATGATGACTTAGACTTTGATGAGGAGTTTGCAGATGACGAAGAAGCGCCAATTATCGAAGGTAACGAAGAGGAAAACAAAGAAAGTGAAAAGCGACTCAAGAGAGAAATGCTCACTGCCAATGCTATGGGTCTTTATGATGATGATAATGGCGAGAATGATGTCGATGATCTTTTTGAAACCAGAAAGGTTGATAAAGATGGTGAAAGAGTGCGTAAGACACTTATCAAGACCGAGTTGGGTGGCATGTACGACTCTGATGAAGATATCAATCCGTATCTGTCTGAGTCTGACATATTGCAAGATCAATCAGATGATGAATTATTGGCTGCTGATTTAAGCAAACCACAATCACCATCGGGAATATCTGCAAGTAGACAGGGAAGCCCAAGCGTAAAGAACATTCGTGTTAAATCTCACAACCAAGGATATGTTGTCCTCAAGGCGTTACCTTCCCTACTGAAAAAGTTCCCTGTTGGTGAATGGAATCCAAGTATCAAGAAGAGGGGTATCGAGAACTGTGATACTGAGGAAAGAGAGGCCAAGAGAGTTAAAACGGAACCAGTTGAAGATGATGGCAACTTTATTAAGGTAGAGGAAAATCCAATCATCCCAGGCTCAAAGGATGATGTACTGACTGCTGAGGACATCATGAATGTCGTGAGAAGGGAAGGCAAGGTAACCGCCAAGAGTTTGATCCAGAGTTTAAAGTCTAAGTTGTCCAACCCAGATAATAAGACCAGGGTAAAGCTGTTGGTTAGAGAGCTCCTGAAAAACCAAGATGGTTTCTTGGTTCCAAAGGCCACGGCCTGAGCCACTGTACATTCGCTTCTTTATGTCCCTATATTGAATTAGATTGAGAAAAAACACATATAATGACTTAATTCTACGATTTTATTCTGTCTTTTTGTTGGATATAATTTTGATGTGATCTAAAACCAGAAACCTATAAATATACTGTACATTTTACTTATCCATATTACCATTTTCCATAATACAATTCTTAAAGAACCTCAACAATGGCGTCATCATCATCGCTTGCATCCTCCTCCTTCATCTCGTCATCACCGTCTTCATCTTGCTGACCCAAGTCTTCCTTAGTAAATATCTCTTCGACCTTGTCAGCATTTGGGTCTTCGTCTCTCATGAGCATTTGAACCAACTTGTCACATAAATCAGCAATAGAACTGTGCTGCACATTCTTATTCAACTCTCTAATCAAAGGATAAACAGACTTAGAACGGAGATATTCTCTAACTGCCTTTGTAGTACATAGAAGGAGCAAAGATTCCAAATGAACACAGATGATTTCTGGAACCGGATCTCTAACCTTGTCTTCTGGTAAGAACTGGAGTTCTTCTGGGAGATCAAAGAGCTCTTCCTCATCAATCTCAGCATCTTTTGATGTGGCAATTGGAAGCAAAACATATGGAAGTAAGTTAACTTCTGATTCTTGCAAGAGATCCAGGTGAGCACTGACTTCGAACAAGGAGTTCTTTATCGTCGATGCCACACCCTCACGTCTAATCTTGTTGTCGTACATCTCAGTGAAGACTAACAATTTTGTAATTGGAACAACATCATCGTATTCTTGCTTAGTAACAAAGTACTTTCTACCCTCAATGAAACGAGAGACATCGGCAAAGAAGAAGGCCAAGTAATCGAAGTTTGCAAACTTGTTCATGGTCTTAGAGGCACCCTTGACAAAGCAGTCCACAAGACAGTCCATGGCACTTGCACTTTTGAAAACCTCCTTATTCTCTGGTTCAACTTCCATGTTGAAGATGCACTTGGTAGCGTCGTGCTTGGCGATGTTTGTAAGCAGGATAGTTGCCAAATCGGCGTTTCTGTTGTTCAAGTCAAGGATGATGGCGGTGATCAAGTGCTTGACGAAGCTCTCATCCTTGGCAATGAGGTCCCTGACAGCCTCTTCCGAACAAAGATTTGCCAAAATTGTTAAAGCATTCTGGATGATGGTGTTACCTTTGCTTCTGACGAGGATTTTAAGGTCCTTGATAGGTCTGTAGTTGTCCTGGAAGAACACTTTTGTGTTCTCTCCCTGAGAAAAACCCACAAGGTGCTCAAGTGCAACGGTTCTGATAGGAGCCTGTTCATGGTGCAGGAACTCCACAAGTTCTTCAAGTTCGGACTTGGCCATATTAATTGGTTTTATGGGTTATCAGAATAAACATACTTGAAAATGTGTAATCCTCGATGAGCTTCCAATGCATCGCTAACAAAAATTTCAGTAGTGCTGTGCGTACCAGAGCTAATGGTTATGAGCACCGGAAGCCTTCCTCTATCGAATTTTCTAGAACTGCCAGGACAACTCATCTGGTATGGGGCCACAGTAGTGGTCTGGCGTGTGAGAACATTCGGCGTCCAATCGAGCAAAAGGTTCCAAACGCCACCAACTTGTAACCTTTTTGGTCATCAACGGAGAAATTCCTTTATACAACCACAGAGACAAGAAAAAAAAAAGAATAACACATAACAATGTCTGACTGGGATACACAAACTATCATTGGTTCCAAAGCCCGTATTGGCGGTGGTGGCCCAAGGGTCGGTGTCGCTAAGACCAACGCACAGATTAACGCTGCCAGAAGAACAGGCGCTGTGTTGTCTGTTGACAAGAAGTACGGTTCCTCTAACAAGGCCTCTAACGTTGAGGGTCAGCGTTTGACCATGGTTGACAGAACCGATGACGTTGTTGCCCCAAAGAAGATTGAGGCCTCTGTCGGTAAGGCTATCCAGAAAGCTAGAACTGACAAGAAGTGGACACAGAAGGAGTTGGCGACAAAGATCAACGAGAAGCCAAACGTCATCAACGACTACGAGGCCGGTAGAGCCATTCCACAGCAGCAGATTCTCGGTAAGTTGGAAAGAAACTTGGGTGTTAAGCTCAGAGGTAAGAACATTGGTGAGCCACTTCACGGACCAAAGAAGTAAGAAGCATGGCATTGCCCATTGGAGGCCCTCTTTGTTTTCTTCTCTCTCGCTACGTGATCTTGTTTTTTATCAGCTTTCAATCGCCACTTTGATATCTATGAGTCAATTGCCTTTGTGATCTGTGTCTACTCGTTGATGGTTATTATACTACACAATGGTACGTTTTTGCATTTGCTGCCAGGACATTTCTACTGCTCTGTGCTCAAATCACTGAATGATTTTACGAACCTTTTTCTACACACTTTTCACTTCTTACTGAAACCCCATATGTAGCAAAATTAGATAAACTAGGAGTAATTGTACTTTTTACATTTAAAAATGATCCATATCTGGGTCTGGTCTCCTACTACCATATGTTCCCGTCTCCAACCCACAAATAATCACTGATCCATAGCACCCGGACACCTAGCGCGCATGATTTGCCGCCCAGTAAAAATTGAGGTTGGAACATTCAGATCATCATCAGAAAAGAACACAAAACTTAGAAGAAAAACCCTGCACAAACCATATTAAAAATGGCTACTCTCGATTTTACTCCGGTGTATAAGGATGAAGAGGTTTTCTCCATTACTGGAAAGGCTATCAAGTTTGACACGCATGCTGATATCGAGCCATATCTCAAGAAGCTCGATGCGATGAGTAACGTCAAAAAAGTTGACTTCTCTGGTAATACCATCGGTATTGCTGCTTCCAAGCACTTGGCCGACTCCTTGATTAAACACAAGGACACCTTGGAGGAGGTCAACTTTTCTGACTTGTTTACAGGCAGATTGAACACTGAAATCCCAAAGTCCTTGGACTACTTGCTTCCGGCCATGGTCAATGCTCCAAAGTTGCACATCATTAACCTTAGTGATAACGCATTTGGTTTGCAAACTATTGAACCTGTTGAGGAGTTTATCCCAAAGGCTGTCTATATGCAGCACTTAATTTTGTCTAACAATGGTATGGGTCCATTTGCTGGTGAGAGAATCGGTAAGTGCCTTTACAAGTTGTCCTTAAACAAGAAGAAGTTGGGTCTTCCATCCTTGAAAACATTCATCTGTGGTAGAAACAGATTGGAAAACGGTTCCACGACCTACTTATCCATCGGTTTGAAGGCCCATCAGGATCTGGAGGTTGTGAAATTGTACCAGAATGGTATTAGACCTCAAGGTATTGCTAGATTGATTACACAGGGTTTGAAGTACAACACCAAGCTCAAAATCATTGATTTGCAGGATAACACTATTACAAAGAAGTCCGCTGTTGTTCTTGCGGAGAATTTACCTGTATGGACCGGTTTGAAGGAGTTGAACGTGAATGACTGTCTTATGAACCCATTGGGCTCCTTGGAATTGATCAAGGCATTCTATTCCGGCAAGAGCCTCGAGACCCTTAAGACATTGAAGTTACAGTACAACGAGTTGGACCAGAGTTCTTTGGAAATCTTGAAGGAGGTAATTGAAAAGAAGTTGCCAAACTTGGAGATCTTGGAGTTGAACGGTAACAGATTTGAGGAAGAGAATAGCACAATTGATGCTATTACTTCTATCTTTGAGGAGAGAGGCGTGGGTGAACTTGATGACTTGGATGACTTGGAAGAGCCTGACAGTGAAGAGGAGGAGACCGAGTCTGAAGAGGAGGCTGAGGAGGAGCAGATTGAAGCCGAGATCCTTGAGAAGGAGTTGGAACAGGAACAGCAAAAGTACACACCAGACAATGATAACGCCGAAGTCAATAAGCTTGCCGCTGACTTGGAGAATACTAATATATAGTAATTCCTAGTGCTATGAATACTTTATAAAAGGTCAATTATATGCATGCGTACATATTTAAAACTATATATCAAAGAACAGATACATGGAAGCCTTTGTGCTGAGATTTTATTACTAAATATTAAGTTTCAATTGTTTTTTCATCAGTTCAAGAACTTTATCTTTTTCGTACCATTCATTCTCTAACCATTTTTCCAACTTCCTGTGCTTTATTGGTAACTTGGATAGAGATCTCATCTTGAAGTCAACGTTGATAATGAATACTGGTTGCTTCATTGTCATCATCTCAAACAAGGTAGGGTTAGTGAATGTGTTTTTGATTGGATTGTAGTATAAAATAGTAAGGCCAACGATGTTTTTTACTGTAATTGACAGTGAGTTGTTGGAGATCTTAATTAAGTTGTTAAAGTTTGAAAACCTTGGGTACAAGAGATCTTGAAACTTGGGAAGATGGTATTTACTAAGTTCCTGTCCTTGGACAATACGATTCCTTTCTGTACAGATGTTCACCTCTGGAAAATGCACAATCCAGTTATGCTTGTTTCTCTTTGAGAGCTCTGTCATTTTCTGTTCCAAAGTCACAATGTTCATCTCCCAGTTCTCATCATTGTGGAGAAGATTCCAAAGCAATGCTAATCCTGGAGTTTGCCAAAATCTGTTCCAGTTGAAGAAGCTCAACGTGATGTCCTCGGAAGTAGCTTTCTCGGTCAACGTCTTCAAGTAGTAGATCAACAAGAAATCAAACAATGACTTGTGGTTACTGAGTATTATGGAGTTTTTCAATTCCTCTTGGAACTCTGGGTCTTTGAGCTCGACGCCAGATATAATCACCTTGACGTTTCTTTTGTTAACAAAGTATATGAGTGTCGTCCAGAAGAAACGTTCGACCGTCTGTCTGATCAGATGTGTGGTGGACGCTGCGACAAAGACCGACATCACGCTGATCCAGAAGGAAACCTGAACCTCCACGTATATGTACACAAGAAACCCAATAAGGAGAAACCACCCTTTGATTACGTGGTTGAAAGAGAGCTCTCGGGGCACTGGGTACAACCCGATGTCGGAGAGAAGTTCCATGGCAGTCTGGTGCTTGAGCATCGAGCAGTTCGTGGGGTACAGATCTCTAAGAGGTAAGCTAATCCACAGGTCCGTTACCTCTCCTGTTATTTGCTGAGATCACATAAGTGAATGACTGAAACACTACAACAGGCACCAAAATGGGGCGGGGATGGGCTTAATCTCTGTATTGACACAAAAACAGAACCAAGTCTATTATGATGTGGCCCGCACCACCGCGGACAGTATGTTTCTTCGCGGAGTCTTGGAGCTAGGTCTGGAGGGCCGTTGTCTTTCTGTGCAGACTGAGTCTCAAGACCTCAAAGGAAGCGTTCAGTCGGCCACCTTTCCGACGGCATTGGGGGCGAAATTGGTTTTTCTGGCGAGCTCTTGTCATATTACACAAAGTTCACTTGTTGTGAACATTCCGAGCGGGGATAGTGGCGCTAGTCCGGGGTGTTCTGGACAGAGCTTACTTATCGGGATCGCCATTGCCTGCCTTTGTACTGTACTGATAAGATTGCCTGCGCTGTGAACCCCGAATATAGATTATCGTTCTCATGCCAAATGGGGAAAAAATACACATTAATAATACTTAATCACACAGCAGTGTTATATGTAAGCTGCTCTGTAGAAGCTTTTTATGGAGGTACTGCTGCATTAAGAGTCGCAAATAATACCACATGAAGCATAAGAGAGCAGATGATAATGTACGTTGTGATTCTACACCCAGCTGTCAGTCATCAGGCGCTTTTAGATTCTGGTCTCATTCATAGTTTGTTATAAAAGTCAGGCAAATGCTTTCAAGATTGATTCCCTCGCCAAGTATTTAAATGACTTACGCCAATATCCACTATCAGAGTATCTGACCCAGATACACCTTCAACTCTGGATAACGGAAACCAACATCTGAAGCACAATGCCAGAGCCAGTTCCTACTAGCAAAGCTTTGACCGAGGATGTTTTGAATGATAACATCGACTTGGTCATCCCGGATGAAATATACAAATCAACGGTTCAACCACTCTTAAAAGAGATCTATAGTTATGGTATTGACCCTTACAGCACCAAATTTGACCCATCCAGACACATCCAATACACCGATGCAGACTTTGACAAAACGAAACGTGTTCCATTGTCTCACCTTGGGTACAGTGAATTTATCCAGGAGCCAATATCTGATATTGCACTGTCATTTCCTTTCCCTCTCTTCACCGATGAATGTATTTCCTTGATGAGATGGGAGATTTTCCAGTATGATACTTTTAAAAAGTACGGCCGTATCAATGTTCTTTCTAACACTGGTGACAAGGACTTCTACATTAGAGGATATGCCGGCCAGGAAGGGTCTTTCACACATGATGCATGGACACACCCAATTACACAGGGAATCATTAACAAGATGTCTGGTGTAGAGCTTGTCCCGCAGATTGACTACGAGATTGGCCATATTAACTTGGCTATCAAACAACTTGACTCCAAAGTTTTGGAGATTTCTGAAATGAAGGGTGGTGCGAAAGATATCAGTGCCATTGTTCCATGGCACTATGACTCTCCACAGTTTGTGTGCGTGTTGATGCTTTCTGATACATCTAAGATGATTGGTGGTGAGACAGCTGTGATGACTGGAGATGGATCGGTCATCAGAGCAGATGGTCCAAAGAGAGGATGGGCTACCGTCTTGCAAGGCCGTATTTTGAAGCACATGGCTACCAAGCCGGTTGGGGACTTCCATGAACGTATCACCTCCGTTACTTCTTACAGACCAGTTGATGTGCTACTCGATAAATCTGCTATCACCACTGTAAAGCCTGGCCACCGGTCAGGTACCCGTTACAATGACTTTTACAAAGAGTTCATGAACTACAGATTGAATATATTATCAGAAAGAATTAACATCTTGAAGAGTTCAATTAACAGCTCAATTGATAGGGGTGAGAAGTTCAACCAACTGGAGGCTATTGAGTTCCTTGAGAAGAAGATCTCTCTCTACTGTTCAGAAACATGGCAGGAGTTCGAGGTTGTTGATGACGGTTTGGTCCCACGCCCTTCCACTTATAATATCGCTATTGCTTGAGTTATTCCTGATATATATGTATATCTGCAGGTCAGATTGTGAATAAAAGAACAGCATCGATTGCTTTTTACTATCACTCTAATTTTAAAGGACAATCTGTTTCTAAATATGTATGCTTCGGGATGTGTCAAACTGGCCGGAAGTCACTCTTTTAGAATTACTTCCTCGGTATTAATGTTCTGTTGCGCTTACCGGGCGATGGCCTTAAGGGAAAAAAATTCAAAACTATCTAGATATCGGTTATAAAGAACAAATACTTCGCTCTATTGTACTAAATACTTGAGAGATCTTTCATCGAAGAAGATGTCCCGTATTATTGTTAAGAATATTCCGAAGTATGTCACAGAAGATCGCTTGAAAGAGCACTTTTCTAAGAAGGGCGATGTGACGGATGTTAAATTACGTACCAACCAGAAAGGTGAGTCCAGACGTTTTGCCTTTATTGGATTCAAGAGAGATCAGGACGCCGAATCCGCTGTTAACTACTTCAATCAATCTTTCATGGATACATCGAGACTGGATGTTCAATTAGCTAAAAGTTTTGCTGATCCAAATGTGCCAAAGTCATATAAGGAGAAGAAGAGAGAAGCATTTGAGAGGGTCAAACAACGTGAACAGAGAGAACAAGATCGTTTGGAAAAGGAGAGAGAAGTGAAGAGACGCAAAAAAGAAAAAGTTAACAGGATTGATGAGGAAATTGCACAAAACCCAGAATTGAGAGATTTCATTGAAGCGACAAAACCTTCTACACAGGCGAAATCTTGGTCTAATGATATTGTCGTGAACTCTGGTGGTGCCCCATCAAACTCTCTTTTAGAACAAGCATTGGCATTAAAGTCAGGAACTGGGGCAACAGAAGGAAAATTTGAGAATAGTGTTGCTGATGAAATTTTCAAGATTACAGAGAATGAGAGTGATGACGAATATAACGATTTCGACAAAAAGGAAGATAACGATGAAGAAGGTGAACCTATGATGATACTTGGTGATATTCAAGATCCAGAAGAGGGTGGAGAAATGACTGTTAATGATGAAGGCATTTCTGATCTTGAATGGTTGAAGAAGAGAAGAATCAGAATCAAAGATAATGCTACAGAGGAAAGCGCAGAGTCCTCAGAAACTCCAAAGGTAGAAGACCAAGAACTAAGCAAAACCAAGACCACTAATACAGTACCACAGACACAACCAGAGCAACACGTTGATGAAGAAGAAGTCGCAATCAGTAAAATTAGAAGTACCGGCCGTTTATTCTTAAGAAACATTTTGTATACGGCTACTGAAGAAGATTTCCGCTTGCTATTTTCCAAATTTGGTGAGCTTGAAGAAGTGCATGTTGCTGTTGATACTAGAACTGGTCTATCGAAGGGGTTCTGTTACATTAAGTTTGAAGATGCTGATGCTGCTGTGAATGCCTATATTGAACTAGACAAGCAGATTTTCCAGGGTCGTTTATTGCATATTTTGCCTGGTGAAGCTAAAAAGGACCACAGATTGGATGAGTTCGATTTGAAGAATTTACCTCTTAAGAAGCAAAGGGAGCTGAAGAAGAAGTATGATGCTACCAAACAGCAGTTTAGTTGGAATTCTCTCTATTTAAACAGTGATGCCGTTATGGAGACTATTGCTTCGGATTTGGGTATTTCTAAGAGCCAACTGATTGATCCAGAGAACTCCAATTCTGCAGTCAAGCAGGCCTTAGCTGAGGCACATGTGATTGGTGATGTGAGAAAGTTTTTTGAAGATAAGGGTATCGATCTCGTCAAGTTCAAGGATAAAGAACGTGACGATAGTGTCCTGTTGATCAAGAATATTCCTCATGGTACAACCGAGTCTGAGCTATTGGAACTGTTTACACCATTTGGTGAATTGAAGAGATTCATCATGCCACCAAGCGGTACAATTGCGATTGTACAATTTAGGGATTTACCAACAGGAAGAACTGCATTCAGTAAGTTGTCCTATAAGAGATTCAAAAAGAGCATTTTGTACTTGGAGAAGGGTCCACGTGATTTGTTCACAAGAGAGCCTACTGCTGAGGAAGCTTCAGGTGCTGCAGATGCCTCTACACCTCCAGTGGAGAATGTGAAAGTGATTCAAGATAATGAAAATGATGCTGTTTTGGATGATGCTGAGGTCTTTGATGGTCCAACGGTTTCCATCTTTGTAAAGAACTTGAATTTCTCCACCACTAATAAGCAATTGATGGAAATTTTCAACAAAGTTGATGGCTTTGTTGTCGCCACCATCAAGATGAAACCCGATCCTAAGGATTCCAGCAAGAAGCTGAGTATGGGTTATGGCTTTGTTGAGTTCAGAACGAAAGATCAGGCTAACACTGCTATTAAGGTATTAGATGGCACTGTGCTGGATGGTCATAAGCTGTCTTTGAAGTTGTCTCATCGCCAGGGTACAGCTTCTTCATCTTCTGGTGTTAAGAAATCGAAGATAGTTTCCTCTAAGATAATTGTCAAGAATTTACCATTCGAAGCTACGAGAAAGGATGTGTTTGAGCTGTTCAACTCCTTTGGTCAGTTAAAATCTGTCAGAGTTCCAAAGAAGTTCGACAAGAGTGCCAGAGGTTTCGCTTTTGTGGAGTTTTTGCTTCCAAAGGAGGCGGAGTCGGCCATGGATCAGTTAACTGGTGTGCATTTGCTCGGTAGAAGACTTGTGATGCAATACGCCGAGGAGGCTAGCGGTGATGTTGAGGCTGAGATTGAGAAGATGACGAAGAAGGTTAGGAAGCAGGTGGCTACACAACAGCTGGATGCTGTGAGGTTGGCCGGTAAAGGTAAGAGAAAGCTGCAAGATTTGGATAAGGACGATGATGAATGATAGAGCGTTGTGTTTTAGTTTAGTATATACAATCTATCCATGACATATGCATAAATTTTATACGTAACTTACAGATATATCTATGATCTGTTACCTAGTAGATGTTTCTATCCCTAATGCCCGGGCAGTACACGTTACCATACTAAAGGTCTTTCTTCAGTGTCCAGCAGTCAAGAAAGAAAAAGGTAGCACGCTGTAGCAGATAACACAAAGAAGAACGAGTGGGATAAGAGCACCAGGACTGGGAAGAAAACCAGGAAGGCCGGGCACAGTTCTAACCCCATTTTGTGGCTATCATAGGGGTATCATGTGGCTGATTGTGGCTGATTGTGGATGGTGACTACTTTAACTAAAAGAGGATAATATAGATATACGTCTATATAATACTGGTTTCTATCGCATTTGTCTCTTTTATCAACGATTGGGCTGCACACTACGCCTAGATATATCACCTTTACAGTCGGCCAAGTTATGACATTTGTGGCATTGCAAATGTGGCGAGAAAAGCCCCCTTAATAAGGGGCAACGTGGCGTCCAAGTTTGTCTCGAGAAGCGAAACTTTTGTCGTCACTTGTGTCAAAAATTATATAAAGACAAGTGTGTTTTTTTCGGGTCTTTACGTTTGGGGTTTTCAAGACAAGTAGTCAAGTAGTGTTTGGTAAGGATTAGCATTTTCAGCGTAAATCCTCAACTCCTCCAGGGGTTAAAGAGGCTCCAAAAGTGGCTGCTACATGCCCAACCACACCTAGGCAGCTCCCTTCTCTGTAACTACTGTTATGTAACTAACTTTGTGCTGATTGAAGTCTAAGATAACCAGTGATTGACCCCCGTATCGAACCCTATAGTTCTCGCTTTTTACCCATACGGGGTTAGAATGTCCCCCATAAAATGTCCATAGGGCAATCCGAGTGTATATACATGTCCCCTATGACGTCGATGCGCGCATAGTAGTGTTTTTTTTCTTTTTTCTCTTGCACTTGTCTGTCTTGAGTGGGGCACCGTATACAAAGGTAATGGACAAACGATGGACAAACGAATAACCCTGAGAAAGTATAAAAAGTAATGGATCCCCATCTATGGAAACCGTAAAATTCCGAGAAATCACAGCAAGAAGACTTTTCAATGTTAGAGTATTGTTGATAGAAACCCTCCATATATCAAGTACAAGCAACTAAGGCGACATGTTAAACTATGAAGAGAAACTAGATGTGGTATTAGATGTAAATTCGTTTGGGGACGACATATCCTCGGCTGAGGCAATCCTACAAAAAGAGATTGAGGAAGAGTCAGGAAATGACATCAAATACCGTTCCTGTTCCTGGCAGCGTACCTCCATGCTCTTGTTTTCAGAGTACATTTGCTTGGCCATCATGTCTTTCCCATGGTCTTACTCGGTGCTCGGCCTGATACCGGGTCTAATTATCACGGTGTTTGTTGCCATGACAACGCTATACACTGGAATTATCATTGGTGACTACTGTGCCCGCTATCCTAATATGATGAATATTTGTGACATTGGCCAGCACTTATTCTGGGGTAAGAAATGGGCATGGTATGCGACTGCTGCATGTTTCTTGCTTAATAACACCATGATTCAGGCTCTCCACGTCCTCGTTGGAGCCAAGTACCTCAACACCGTTTCGAATCACGGTTCATGCACAGTTGCCTTTTCTGTTGTTGTGGCAGTCCTGTGTTTCCTTCTTTCTTTACCAAGAACATTTGCGCAGATGTCGTGGGTTGGTTTGTTCTCTGCTGCTACCATGTTCATTGCTGTGCTACTGGGTATGATATTTGCGGGTATCCAAGAGCATCCATTTGGCTACGATCCTACAATTCCTGTGAAATGGAACTTGTGGCCAGAAGAAGGTACTACGTACGTCTCTGGTATGAGTGCAATGCTGAACATTGTCTATACCTTTGTTGGACAGATTTGTTATCCTTCTTTCATTGCTGAAATGAGAAATCCAAAAGAGTTCAAAAAGGCCCTGTACCTTGTCACTGCATGTGAAGTCGCTGTTTTTGCTCTTGCTGGTTCCATTGTCTATGTGTATGTTGGAAATGCTTACATTACTGCTCCTGCTTTTGGATCCTTGGAAAATCCTTACAAGATCATTTCGTTCTCATTTTCCATTCCGACTTTGATTTTCTTGGGATCGTTATACAGCAATGTTACTTGCCAGTTCATTTTCTTGCAGATCTTTGACCACAAGTCTGTTCACAGAACATCGCACACCGTAACTGGCTGGGCTGTTTGGTTATCCCTTAATATTGGTACCTGGGTTCTAGGATTTATTATTGCAGAGGTGATTCCATTCTTTTCGGATTTGCTTTCGCTTATGTCCTCGTTGTTTGACTGTTGGTTTGGGTTCGTGTTCTGGGGTGTTGCCTACATTAGGCTCAAAGAAGCCAAATACAAGGGTCAGTACAAGACCCGAAGTGAGTTTTACCGTATATTGACCAGTGGTGAGAAGTTTGAGTATTGGATCAATTGGGGTTTGATTTTCATAGGTTTCTATATCTTGGGGCCTGGTTTATATGCCTCTGTGGATTCTATTATCATTAATTATAGAGATAGTGCCTACGGTACAGTTTTCTCGTGTGCTTCTAATGGTTTGTGACCGATCGGATTAAAGGTTTTTGCCTATTTGTAACTTTAGAATATTTATATTTAACTTTCTCCTTTATTTATTTTTGATCTAATCGCTATATTCATTCTGTAGTGTATACAATAGATTTTCTGAGTCTTCCATACCTTAGATATCACTGTTTGGCACATACAGTCCGAATCAGTGATACAGTTCTTTTTCTCAAAAGGGAACTTCGAGAATTTGACACATTCTTATGCTTTTGTATATTTTGTATTATTCTTATCGTATGAACCCATCGATTTCATCAAGAGATGAGAGGGCCGAAAACAGCGATCAATTCCGTCGAGATGACGGAATACCGCGCCATATCAGGTAAAGGGGCGGTCAACACCATTTCTGTTTACTGGTTTAAGGCGTAATGTGCTGTTTGGTATAATGCTTGGCATGCTGTATGTTGATTCGTGTAGATATTCATATCAATTAAATATATAACGACGCAATATTACAGAAGAACAAGCCAAAGAGAAAAGAGTAGTAACAACAGATCTCGAAAGGTTTACTTCTATTCCAATTTTTGATCATAACAACATCCCTCGTATTTACAGTAATGTACGATATGATTTAATGGAGAAGGGAAATGACTGGATAGATAACGCGACATTATGTGGGAGTAGATTCAGGTCCCTTGATTAGGTCGAATCCATAGAAGTGGTACCTTGCAGTCTTATTACGCTCAATTAGCATAAAAGAGTATAGTAGAAAATCCAAAGTCATAAAGAATCCGATGCTATTAATTTGAACACCCCTATAATTATATAAAAATTGGCATTTCAGTTTTGTTTATTGTAGGTCTTCTGCTCTTGAAGATGAAGATAAGCACCTGCCCAGTTTGGTAAATGGTACTCTCCACTTCCTCCTCTAAAAATAATGTATGGAAAAGGCATAGCAAATCTCACATTGTGTGGATAACCAGCAATTGAATTGATACTAAATGGAAACTGATGCCGAATTCATGGATAAGTACTTATATGGATAGCAGATGTGTTGTTTTTTTGCACTTTCTTATTTCTAATTCTTTCTAATAGTTCATCACATCATCAGACATGCAACTTAACATACACAAAGAGTACAGGGGAAAGGTTCTGAGCTCAGATGCGAATGACCTCGAGTCATACTCAAATGATGCAACAATTTCAGATATTGATGATGGGGACGAAGAGCTGCAAAGAGAGATTGAACAAGAGGCCAAAAATCCTATCAAATATCGTTCGTGCACATGGCAGCGTACTGCTATGTTATTATCCTCGGAGTATATCTGTTTAGCTGCTATGTCCTTCCCCTGGTCGTTTTCGGTGCTTGGATTGGTTCCTGGATTGGTTCTGACTATTGGAATAGCAGTTTCAACGTTGTACACTGGCCTTATCATTGGTGATTACTGCGTGAAGTATCCAAAGATGCAGAGTATTTGCGATATTGGACAACACTTGTTTTGGAATAAAAAGTGGGCTTACTGGGGATCTGTATTCTGTTTCTTGTGTTTGAACACCATGATCCAATCTCTACACGTTCTAGTTGGTGCAAAGTATCTTAATACTGTATCAAACCACAGTATGTGTACTGTTGTGTTCTCCATAATCACGATGATTATTTGTTTCCTGATATCATTACCAAGAACTTTCTCCCACATGTCATACATTGCCTTGTTCTCCTCTGGTACAATGTTTGTTGCTTTTATCTTGGGAATCATTTTTGCCATTATTCAAGATGAACCATCCGGTTATGATCCTGCGGTTCCCGTTAAGTGGAATCTTTGGCCAGAAACAGGTACAACTTATGTACAGGGAATGAATGCGATGCTGAATATCTTATTCACATTGGCTGGACAGGTGTCGTACCCATCCTTTGTCTCAGAGATGAGAAACCCAAAGGATTTCAAGAAGGCTTTATGGGTTGTGACTTTTTTTGAAGTCATCGTATACTGCCTCGTTGGTTCTGTCATCTACATTTATTCTGGAAATGCGTATGTTGCTGCACCTGCCTTTGGTTCATTGATCCGTAAATACAAACTGATTTCTTTTTCATTTACTGTTCCGACAATTGTATTCTTGGGTTCGTTGTTCAGTAATATCTCCGCTCAATTTATCTTCCTTAAAATCTTCAATCACAATTCAAAGAACAGAACTTCCCACACCAAGGTCGGTTGGCTTGTGTGGTCATCAATCAACCTTCTGGCTTGGATTCTAGCATTTGTGATATCGCAAGTGGTGCCATTTTTTAGTGATTTGCTTTCTTTAATGTCCTCGCTATTTGCCTGCTGGTTTGGCTACGTCTTTTGGGGTGTTGCATTCTTCAGACTAAAGGAAGCCAAGTATAAAGGCCAATTTACCACCCATCACGAACTTTATTCTTTATTAACTGCAGTTGAGAAATTTGAGTACTGGTGTAACTGGGGTATTATTGCCATTGGGGTCTACTTGTTAGGGCCAGGTACATACGCTAGTGTACAGTCCATCATCTTAAACTACCGTGCTCGTGCTTATGGAGAGGTCTTCACATGCGTCTCCAACGCTATCTAAACTGAAATTGTCTTGTTACTCTGTTCCAGAACATTCATTTATATTGCATAATGTCTTTTGTATATATTTAGTAAAAATTCGGAACCCAAATCCGAGTCACTCCAGATGAAGAGGTCTCCCTGTTGTTGTCGGAGTTCTCGGGAAAATACGACCACCGGTGGGCCCTAGCCGTAATAGGCGACTATATTGGCCCATTAGTTGTGGCAGAATACCATTAATCAGGCTACAAATGTTTGGTGGTACTGATATGTTCTGATAAATCAATGGAAAATAGTGAATTGTGTGTGTAAACTGACAACAAAGGAACTCAATGATTTCATCACTTTCTGACACAAAGGATCTATCGGTTCCTTTCTTATATCCCCTCTCCAAATTAAGCAAATCTTCTGCGTTTAATTAGGCTCAAACGGGAACTTTTCTTGCCATTTACAGGGTATAGACACGGAAACCATGGAACAAGCAATCGTTTCAGTAGATTGAGAAAAGTCGGAGCAAACTTCACTGTGGCTCTTTCCGTATTAAGGAGGTTGGGTTGTGTCTATGATATGCGTCTCTCTCTCTTTTGGGGTATAAACTAGCAATTGAAATTAGTATAAAAAGCGATGCTTATCCATTCCTGATAGTTCATAGTTTTAAATGGGCAATTATATACACCTAAAGTATAGGAAATCAGGATGAAACTTTCTACATTTGCCACTACCTTTGCGCTATTGTCCGTTGGCAACACCTTTCCAATCTTAAGTTTCGATACACTCTTCACAAGATCTGTTTCTGTTGGGCCACTTTCCAAAGTGTCGAGTGTGACCTCCTTTAATATCACAAATTCCACAAATTCCACAAATTCCACGAACTCCTCGTCATCCTTTGATTCATCAACTTACTCCATCAAGTTGATATCCTTCTCCGATGAGTTTTCAGATCTCTTCTATGGTGATGATACTACTACACTCAATTTGAACACTGCCCAGGTTTACGAAGTCCTTGGCCTCTCAACAAAAGACGTCACAAACACAACCACGCAAATCTCATCAATTGAATCCCTTTTAAACACTACAGGTGTTTTGAACTCCTCGGCTGTTGAGTTAGACTACGAACAGCTCGGTGATAGTTACAACGACACAGCTCTCTTAGAACTGTATCAGGCCATCGCTGATGACCAAGAAGACTATGACGGTATTATTGTCTTACTGGACCCATCCGATGTTGAAAGTGCTGCTTTCTTTGTTGATATAATTGAAGAATTGACAGTCTCCGTTGTTTTCAGTACTTCTTTGTCGTTCTCTAACCTTGTCCCAGGTCTCACCAACTTGTATGATTCTATCCTCGTTGCCTCTGATTCAGGACTTAATGCTACTGAAGCTGGTGTGCTTGTTGTGGCTGACAAGTCCATTTTCTCCTCTCTGTACGCTGTTAGATCTACCACTGATACAACCGATACAATTGTTTCCTCTGAAGGTACAGTCGGAAAGATTCATCAAGACACTGTACAGTGGTTCTATGACTCTTTTGAAGTCCCAATTATTGGAAGAAACTTTACTTTGGAGTCAAATACGACACTCCCAGATGTTGTTGTTTTTGACTATGATGATAGTTTCTCTGCTGAAATCCTTAGTGCCATATCAAATTCTGGAGTCTCAGGACTTGTCTTTGGTGCTCCATCCATTCATGATTACTCTAGTGGAATACTTAAAGAAATCATCAATACTTCTAAGTCGCTCCCAGTTGTGTTTGCAAATTCTGAAGGTGGATCTGTCTCATCAAATGATTTGCCTTCAAATACCACCATAGCAGCTGGTTTCCTTTCTCCCGTCAAGGCAAAAGTTGTTCTTCAGGCTGCGCTGGGATCTGATTTCTCTACTGAAGAAATCCACGAAGTATTTGTCAGTGCTTACGGTGGTTAATTAATACCCAAATTACCTTTTTGATCTTCTTTTGACGTTTACAGGTCATGTATTTGTTCTGCAATGACTTCAATTCAACACATCTATGGCTTTCAACTTCTAATTACAGATATATGTAGACACTGTCTACTTACTAAGCTTCAGCCATTTCGGAAGTTTCTTTCTTTTACCGTCGGATGATGAACCAAGAACTCCCCTTGTGTCGCTCTTTGGCAGCTTACCGCCTCTAATAGTTGGGTGTTTCTGTGTATCCTCAACTTGATCAGCCTCCTGTAAGTCGAGTTTAACATCTTCAGCCTCTGTAATATCCATGGCCTGGTCCAAGAATTCCTTTTTCAAGTAACTTTTCTGCACTGTAGAATCTGTTTGAAACAACAACAAGTTTCTACTGTTCATCAAATTCTTCATGCTTTGGGAATCATTCGGAACCAACGTCTTTGGATGTGGGATAATTAGTTGAAACTGATCATCACTCCTCAAGAGTGTACTTTTGACAAACTCGTACAGGTTCAAGCATGGCTCTTCTGGTCTAAAGTTAACTTGAACACTGGAACCATCAGGGAACCTGATACGACACTCCACGTTGATCAAGTCATGCTTCTGTTTAGCCAATCTGGCTTTTCTAGATTTCTCTGTCTCCGTAGCCTTTAGGTGTATCATATTTTGGTATTGACGAGCCTGTTCAACACCAACCTCATACACAGCTTCGTCTGTAGTCCCTATAGCGACTGGTGCGACTGGTGCCTTGTAAATGTAAACATGCTTCTCTGGGACTTTTACAGGCTTATCTGATACAGTCTCTAGCACTGGTGCAGGAAGTGGTTCCGCATCGATCTTCACTTTCTCTTGTGTTTCCTCGGTTGTCAAGTGAGGTTCTGGAACAGAAAGCGGTTGTGGCTCTGCGACTGGAGCCGAGGATGATTGTATCTGCTTCACAGATCGTGTTGGCGTTGGCAGAACCTTTGACGAAGACTCAACTATGTTCTCTCTAACCTTTGGTTCTTGCTTCTTTGTCTGTGGTGGTGGGACATGAGAAGGATCTGTGAAGCTAACTCGCAAAACACCATTGTTCTCTGTACCAATCTGGACCAAGTCCATGTCTAAGCCTTCTTCCCCCACAGTCTTTGTAAAAGTGGCAAACTTGACCACAAGTCCCTGATCTAAAAACTTCCCAACCTCTCCCTCGAGAGATGTCACTAATTGACGTAAAGTAGTGGTATTACTGAGTTTCTTCACCACACTGGACTTGGCCAGTGCTGGGTTGTTAATGAACTGAACCTTGATTGTAATCTCCTGGTTTCTCTGGTGTTTGGAGTGCCTGACGGTCAACTTGGCACCCTGTGGAAGGTTATGAAGTCTATAAGGGAGTGATGTTGATAGCTCTGTAGCATTGTGGCTGTTGCCTGTTAGTCTTCTATCAGCTTATAGTAAGGATAGATCATATACATACAACAATCCGTAGTTCGATGGCGTGAGCTGAAAGTGGTCACACACACGCTCTAACAGCTCCGAGGTTGCAGTTGAAGGCATCACCTTACATTTAAAGACTCTCAAGCCGTATGAAACAGGCACTGTAGACATTCTTAGATTCTAAGGTGGTTTAATCTGTGTAAGATAGGATAAATGAGAAGAAGGACAGCTGGAGTTTTAATGGCAGTGGCAAATACTCCGCGAATCTGCATGTTTTCAGTTGGCTGATTGTTGTAGTACTTCTTGACTGTTAGCATTCGCTGCTCCATTGTCAGTCTGCTATCCCACAAACTATTTTTTTTGAGAATAAACAGCTGACATTTGCCAATTGTCTTCAAATTAGGTATCCCTGTTTGCAGCTTTTTTTGGGAGGTCCTTAAGCAGCCCAGTGGACTTTACGTACACATAAGCATTACAATGGCAGTTTCCCTTCTAGACCTGCCTAACGAAATTCTGATACAAATCATTTCGCAACTCGATGATCTGTATGAGTACTTGAGCCTGTCATCAGTATGTCGCCACTTACAGCAGTTGGTCAGAAAAATTGTGCTGGTGTGTGGAGATGCTGACTGTCCCTCTGGTCATTTCAATTCGATTGGCAGTGAGTATCTCCACATGAAACTTCAAGACCGTTCTTTTGAGACCGTGATACGAAAGTTTGGCTTTTTCATCTTTGAGTATACAAATGTACAATCTCAAGATTCTGGGAACAAAAGAATTCACACAGATGAGTATTTGAAGGAAATTGCACGGTGTAAGTTATCGAAAAAGCAGCAGATTATTGAAGTGTTTTTAACGAGGGATGGTGTCGCAAAATCTTTCACAGGCGATGACTATGCCTGGGTAAGATATAGTGAAGCACTCGAGGTTCCTGAGGGGAAGAATCAGGAGGAGGATGAACGTGACTATATGAGCCAAGTGGCTTTGACCATTTTCATGAACAAAAGTGATCTTGCCCTTGAAGGCGTTGTGCAGGGTGCAGATGAGACGCGTGGTATAGATCGTATAGATCTCTTCCGATATGGACATGCGTATGAGTTTTGGAATGCAAAGGAGTTACCGCCGTTTTATTTTCATGCTTCAGACTACCATGACTTTGTGATACACAGCAAGAGTCTAGCGAAATTGAATGGACTAACGAGCACGAGTTTGTCTAAACCGCGGCTACCACCATTGCTAAAATTGTTGAAATTGTCATACATGCCCAACTTGAAAGATATCAGAGGAATTGCTATTGAGAGTGGATTGACATTGAAAGTATTTGAAAGGTTTGAGCAGTTAGAGGTTCTACATTTGGAATCTGCGTTTACTGGCAATGTTGAACTGCAGATTTCGTTGGAGAAGGTTTCTGTTGAGTTGAAGAAGTTGAGAGAGTTGGAAATCACTGGTAATTCTGTTTCAATGTACGACACTGTATTCCCTGAACTTGAGACGTTATCATTACAGGTCCATGGCGCATTTGAACGTGGCTTTTCGGAATCGCTATTCTTTGAGAAGATTTCATGTCCACAGTTGAGGAAGTTATCACTAGAGTTGACGTCTATACCTACTGGATTAAGGTACCTCCTAGCTGGTTTTGAATCTCTTCTTCCAAACTTATATGAGGTCTATCTTATCTCGAATTCCAAGTCATTTGTTCTTGCTAATGACTTGATCAATCAGATGGCAAGCGTCCAAGTATTGTCGCTCTCCCATAACGATTTGGAGATCCACGATTTACCACAAGGTCCACAGCGGGAGAACTATACTGTACAGGCGACCGATCCTGTGTTTCAGCTGCGAAAGTTACCACAGTTGAAGAAGCTATCGCTGTTGGGTTTTGACAAGCTAGATTCTGCGCTCCTTACAAGAGACAATGTGTTCCCGTCATTGGAAAACCTAGAGTTGAGGATCAGAACGAAACCACAGGAACAGACATTTGAGTTCACGTCTGAGCAGTACCCGTGTCTGCGAGAGCTTACTGTGGACTACAGAAACCGGTATGCGCATTTGCAAAAGTGCAATGTGAAGCTGATCATGGACATCAAAGACCTAGCAGTGACGTTCACAAAGCAGGTGCCTGATGGTGTTGAGTACCGGCAGGACCCTCGAAAGGTGTGGGTCTACCTTGTCGACAGCTGGATGCAGGAGTGAGATCCCATGTGCGGGGTCTATTCTTATTTAAACGAATTTGATGATGTTATGAACATGTCTTAGCCATCCTGTGGAACTTTTTGTAGCCAGGACTCCGACTCCCAGATAACCTGCACACCCTGTCGAAATAACCCGAGAGAAGCGGCCTCCGCTCCCCTCGGAGAAACCACTGGCACATTTTTAAGTCTGTTCACACAAGTTGGCTACTGGGAAGGATCGGGGAATCAATTGGGGTGAGTAGACCAATCGGCCTATATAGAACTACTCCTGGGGCCGAGCTGTGGCACACAATGGCCAGAAAAGACCCCAAGAGCGGTAAAACTCGCACATAATTGGTGTGTGATAAGACACCTGGGTCGCACATGTGGCTGCCCAAGAGCAGATAGGACATGAACAGCGATCCGGTTTCCGGGGGCGGGGCAATGGTTCTTATATACGGGTCAATTAGCCTCCTGCGATCTGGTAACCAGCATGTTTTAGGCACACATTGGATCGGTTTTCTGTTGGCCGGCGTCGGTGGTATCGGATGGGTCACCTGCGTCTGGCATACAGAGCGCACCGACAGCACTGACCGAGCAGCTGACAAATGACACTAGCACAAATGGCAGACTGTCTTGTAGAAGCACACCTTTTTCTCGTGGCAAGTCTGGTGGTACTTGCTCGGTGCTGGGCGGGGTCACTTGGCCACCTCAATTGGCCACCCTAAAGTATACAATAAGCCCTAGATTGGTAGAATACCCCGAGATCCACCCACCCTCAACACACATTGGAAGATGTCCGTCGGTCACGTGCAGGCTGCGAATTCCGCGAAAAAAAAATTGTACGCTTGCTGCGGAAGGATTCGACCCGTCGCAGCCTCGGTGGCTCCCTCCTGTGTGTGTCTCTCACTTTTGGGTCTTTCGCTTCCTCTCATATATATTTGTAATTCTTTCACCCCTTTTCTAGGAGTAATCTGGACTGTTGCAAGCCGAAACAAGCCCCAAGAAGAAGCAATTGCTGTTCTACGGACCGTCCCAGACACAAACACAACCCCTACCCTCTACCCACCACGCAATTGTGTCAAACAGGAACGCCTTTTTACACCACCCAAAGCAACAGATAATGGCCCAAATTGAATTCAAAGAGAACACAGCAGTCGTTGTCTTCGGTGCCTCCGGAGACCTTGCCAAGAAGAAGACATTCCCGGCCCTTTTCGGCCTCTACAGAGAGGGATTCCTTTCCCAGACCACAAATATCTACGGCTATGCCCGCTCAAACCTCACCACTGAAGACTTGAGAGAGAGAATCAGAGGATTCCTGAAGACCAAGAGCGAGGAGGCCAAAGCTAAGATTGACCCATTCTTGCAGCTGATCACCTACGTCTCCGGCCCATATGACAAACCAGAAGGCTTTGTTGAGTTGAACAACAAGATTGAGGCCTTCGAGAAGGAGAGGGGTGTCACAGAACCACACAGATTGTTCTACTTGGCCCTCCCACCTTCTGTCTTTGTCTCTGTTGGAAAACAAATTAAGGAAAATGTGTACGCTGACAATGGTATCACAAGAGTCATTGTTGAAAAGCCATTTGGCCACGACTTGGACTCTTCAAGAGAGTTGCAGAAGCAATTGTCCCCATTGTTCAACGAGGAGGAGCTTTACAGAATTGACCACTACCTAGGCAAAGAGATGGTCAAGAACTTGCTCGTACTCAGATTTGGAAACCAGATCCTCAACTCTTCCTGGAATAAGGAGCACATCAAGTCTGTTCAGGTTTCTTTCAAGGAGCCATTCGGAACAGAGGGCCGTGGTGGTTACTTTGACGACATTGGGATCATCCGTGACGTTATGCAGAACCACTTGCTCCAGGCTTTGACACTTCTCACCATGGAGAGACCAGTTTCTTTTGACCCAGAATCCGTTCGAGACGAGAAGGTCAAGGTCCTCAAGGCTATGGCCCCAATTGACACCAAGGACATTATTGTTGGCCAGTATGACAAGTCCGAGGACGGCTCTAAGCCAGCATACCTCGATGATGAGACTGTCAAGCCAGGCTCAAAGTGTGTCACATACGCTGCTATTAAGTTAGAGATCAAGAATGAGCGTTGGGAGGGTGTTCCCATCATTATGAGAGCCGGTAAGGCCCTCGATTCCGGTAAGGTTGAGATCAGAATCCAGTACAAACCAGTGGCATCTGGCATCTTTGAGGAAATCCCACCAAACGAATTGGTCATCAGAGTCCAACCAAATGAGGCTATCTATATTAAGTTGAACGCCAAGCAACCAGGTCTCTCTACCTCTACACAATTAACAGACTTAGATTTATCCTACAACACACGTTACGCCCAATTCTGGATCCCAGAGGCCTACGAGTCTTTGATTAGAGATGCTTTCCATGGTGACCACTCGAACTTTGTTAGAGACGATGAGTTGGATGTCAGTTGGAAGCTCTTCACTCCATTGTTGAACCACTTGGAGGGTCCAGAAGCCCCTACTCCAGTATTGTACCCATACGGCTCCAGGGGTCCAGCTAGCTTGTTCGAGTACTTGAAAAAGAATGGCTACGTCTTTGGTAAACCAGGTGTCTACCAATGGCCTGTCACAAGACCACAAAACTTGTAATGATTGCCCCTTCGTGATTTTGATATGTCCCTTTTTGTATACTAAATAAAGTATTGATGAGTTCAAAGAAGAAAAAACCTACGTGTAGCTCTAAAGACGGGTATCATTATTCATCGACTATATACAATAAGTGGGGAGGGTTAATTATCATCCCAACACTGTTTAACAAACTTCTCCATGTTCACATTCTTCTTACTCTGTCCAACAACCCATGGGTGCAAAAGCATCTGTCTAGGAGATGCTCTTTCCGCTGGGTTCTTCTTCAAGCAATAGTCGATAAAGGACCTAAATGCACTTGTCCACACGATTCCATCTTCATCCCCTAAACTTGGCGCAAATGTCATAATGAGAGTTAAAACTTCAAATGGAGATGTCCCCTGTACATCAATATCAAGTGGGAACTGACCCTTTGCAACTTCCAAGAGTGTCAAGCCTAGAGACCAAACATCAGAAGTCACAGAGTATGGATGTCCCTGAATACGCTCTGGAGCCATGTAGTAAGATGTACCTGTAAAGGTTGTGGCCAATGAATTTACGACAACACCGCTAACACCAAAATCACACAATTTAACATTTCCTCGGGAATCCAGTAAAATGTTTTGGGGCTTAATGTCTCTATGGATTATACGGTGTTCATGGAGGTATGATAACCCTTTCAATACGCTTTCTGCAATTTTTCCCAGCACTTTTTCGCCAATACGGCCACCACGCTGTTTGACCTGTTTGTAAATGGCTTCAAGTGAACGACCACCCATATACTCCATTGAGATACAAATAGATGCATTCCCCTCATTCAGGAACATGCCATAGTACTTGACAATATGAGGACTCTTGCACGACTTGTTAAACTGTAACTCTCTCAATATCTGCTTCTGTGTCTCTGCACTGGCATCAGAGATGATCGTTTTCAGTGCAAACACTGTTGATCCGTTTTTCAACTTACACCGTGAGACTGAGCCTCCAGCACCTTCTCCCAAAACACCCAGCTCGATAATCTCACCACGTTTATGTACCACCTTCCACTCTTCTTCATCCAATTCAAACACATCCTTGAAATAATGTGACTTCTGTAATGTAGCCTCGCCAAATTCGGGGCTTTTGGACTCCCGTATACTCTCCTCCTCTGTGTCAAATCCTGAGCCTCTCCTGCTCTCACTCACAGCACTATAAGTGGAAGCATCCACTTCTGCTATTATCTCGGCGCTGAACACGCCCATACTAACATCGCTTGTAGCAGTAGATGGTGTCGGTGTATGTGAAGGGTCACTAATATCAAGATGCGTCAGTCTATTCGTAGCAGAAAGCAAAGATCCCGAAGAAGATGAACTTTGAATATCCTGATAGGCGCTTGGAGGGCGGTCAATAGTCAGACGAGGTATTTGTTGTGTGGAAGGTGTCTTTACCTGAAGCGTGGCGAGCTTCAACCGCGGCGACTTTGGATTCTTATTCTTGTTGTTGATCCCTGGAGCACGGAGCAGAGGAGGTGCCGACATATTCTTTCTAAATAGATGGCTCTTCTGTTGTGGTGGTTGTGGCTGTGGCTGTCGTAGGAGAGGTCGTTGATAATCTAGACTTTATGGGTGGTACAGCCCAACTAAATGCCTTAAATGAATGAGCTCTTGGGCTATTTTTGTACGCTGAATGCAATGCAAAATCGATAAAGTCGACAAAAACGATTCCTTGACACTCCTTTTCAGACCACTGGTAAAATCTCACACTGAAATCGCAGGAGATTTTATAAACTTGTGCTCTTCTGCCTCAATACACTTTACCAAGCTGTTATTGAAGCCCAAAACATCCGCGCGCCGCAATCAAATATGTGGTGTTCGGGTGTATATAATATGGTAAGGGCCATATCGCAGTAGTTCTAGAACCTCAATGTTTATGTGACGATTCTACGTTTAGTTGGACATTCCCCTTAATGAGTTCACAGGGTCTTTTTTCCTGGAATGATTATATTTTGTGTTATCACCGGTTTACTGATCGTCGTCGTCGCCAAGGTCTTCATCATCATCCTCCACTACATCATCATTATCAGGCTTGTCCTTGCCCCTACTCTTAGAGATACCAGTTGATTGTCCCGTTCTCAAGATACTGACAGGGTGGTTCACCTTGTTGTACTGTCTTGTTAGTTTGGACTTCACACCTGCAGGGATCTTCTTTAGAACAGCAGTCGTGCTATCGGCACCAATTGGGAATTCCATCAGGAAGTCAAAGTCGGCTTTCGAGAGATAGTACTGATCCAAGATCTCGATCACCTCGTTAATACCATCCGCACCATTCGCCTGCAATGGTCTTAGCAAACGCTTTGCTAGGGTGGGTATGTACTCCAGTCTAAACTCTTTAGCACTCGTAGACGTTCTCAAACGAGAACGATACTGTAATTCCGTTAATAAACGGTAGTACTTGCCAGTCTTGGAGTTCTGGCCCAACCAACCTGCAAAGTTTACACGACCAGCTAAAGCACCAGCTACAAAGGAAGCAGGTCTTACTGACGACATCACAGCATGTAATGGCATTAACGACCACTGCTGTTCGGCACTGTGAATCTTTGAATCAACAATATCGCCCTCGCTGACGGAATCAGCGGCCTTAGCAGCGAGCTCCAAGTGTGCCTGTTGTGATGAGCCTTTCATAGGTCTTGTGTTGAGATAGTTTTCTTGGATCATCAATGGGACAAAAGCGTGGTCATCAAAGTACATCTCCATCTTCTTGTATAACGGAACCGTCGAATTTTCAAGGTAAATCTGACCACTCAACAATCTTGGAATGATATCAAAGATTTTGAGTGCGACATTCTTTTGCCAATCAGTAGAGATACTCTTTGAGTTATTTGAGTCAATCACCTTCTGTGTTTTAGAAACGGTAGATAATAAGTTAATGATCTGTCTTATATCGTTATTCGTAGCAGCCACCAACTGATCAATGATGTTCGGATCGAGTTTAATCTTTTCTCTCAATGCAATGGTCATCAACCTGGACTTCATTTCCCTAGCAGCTGGTCTTCTAAATGGCAGATCCAACGTACAACGGTCAAATACACGCATCTTCGGCAATGACTTGTCATTGCAAATTAAAATAATTGGGGCCTGTGTTTTACGACAAAAGGCTGCAAGTTCACCGGCACCACCACGATCACCACCAGACATACCATCAACTTCATCCATGATAATGCAAAATTTATTGTTGTTTGAAGACACCGTCTCGTTCTTCTGAAAGAAGCCCATCACAGAAGAATTGTTCAAAATACCTCCAATGTTTGTCTTCAATAATTTCTGAGAACGAACATCTGAGGCATTCTTCTCAATTATATCATATCCAAGAGACTTGGCAACCAAATGGGCAGCAGTGGTCTTACCAATACCGGGAGGACCAGAGATGAGTACTGCCCTCATTTCTGTATCACCCTTGACTGGCTTTCTATTACCAAATTTTGCTGGCCAATCAATCAACCATTGCTGTAGCCTCTGTACAGTGGACTTGTTACCACATAATTGTTCAATCTTTGAAGGAGCATATCTGGTTGTCCATAACTTATCAGCGTCTGTCTTCAAGTTTGCAGAATTGGAAGTTGTACCGCTCTTCTGTGCCTTCTTGATCGCTGCCTCTCTTTTCTTAGCCTCGGCCTCGGCTTCTTCTTGCAATTTTTTGGCTTCTTCCATTGCCACATGCTCCTCTTGTAATCTTTTGATCCTAGCCTTCTCAGCTGCATCGCCATCACCACCTTCTTCAGGCATTCCGCTTATCAGCTGAAGAAATCCGCTCTCATCAATGGCCTTTATTTTGAACTGTTTAATCTTCTTAACCTTTGACGGGCCAGCCTCCTCACCGAGAACAACAACAGAAGTCTTTGAAGAAATGGACTTCGTGACCTTGGCACCGTACTTCTTAGCAATAGCTTCAGCGTCTTCACGAGGGATGTTCGGCAAGACACCTGTGAACACCATTGTGAGTCCTGTGAGACAGTTTGCTGCTCCTTCTGGTATCTCTATATTGCCTTGTGCCGTTGGTTGTGTTGCTTGACGAGCCTTGAAGTCACGGAAAGAGAACCCGGAGCCTTCACCAGTTGGAATTGATTCTGGGAGCTCACAATCCGGAATCTTAGCTAGCACATCAGCAGCACTTACACCCGTTTGGCTCTTCACAGAATCTGGAATGACAAAGTCGTTTACTACTGCAGTCTTTTTCTTCTGTGGTGAAGCCTTCTTTGGAGAAACGTTTTTTGAACTGGGAGTCGCCCTTGGGATCTTAGATCTGGATGCTCTGCCACTGGAAGGCCTAATATCTGGAAGACTATCTAGTTCTTGGAGAAATTCATCATCATCATCCCCCATATCACCAAAGTCGTCTTCATCATCTTTGTGGTCTTCAATCTTAAAATCGTCATCGTCATCATCATCAATATCTTGGATCACAGCTTGTGGTTTTACACGAGTAGATGGAGCAGGGGATGCCTTGCTGCCTGTTGGTGGCTCTCTCTTCACTCTTTTTGAAGGCCTCTCTAACTCCTCGTTATCATCTTCGTCAATTGAGATCACTTCAGCTTGTCTCTTAATCAGTGGTGCCTTCACTGGCGTTTTTTTCTAGATGGGTGATTAGTACTCGACTCATGAGATGGAGCAATAAGTAGTACGCATCGGATGATACTCTCCATACAAACCTCTGACACATACTTTTGGAGTTGGCTTCTTGCCAGTGTTCCCAAAGAAGTCTCTGATATCAACCATCTCTCCTTCCTTTGCTTAATTGAAGCTTAATCTTCCCACCTTTTAAATAGGAAGGTCTGGAGGGGACGCGTCTTCATCATCATAAATTGAAAATCCGTGTTGGTTTGTCCAACGCGTTCTTCTTCAGGACTGGAGAGACTGCTCATCAGACTTTCAGGGTAAAGACTGGCTCTGGGCCTAGGCTAGAGAGACTCAGTGATCCAAGCGCGGCGAATATGAAAGAACAACTAATCAAGAGTGCACCAAACAGGCAGTTTAGCACCATTAACAACAATTAAAGAACACAAAAACACATTTTGTATACTAGGATTTACTGTTCGTTGAAAGTTCAGTCTTATTGTCAGGTTTTTATTTTATTCTTCTTTTTGCTTGTTCTTAACTGACCTGTTGTTTCGATAGTTATAGAGTTAACCGAAAGACAACACCCTCTCTACACCAACAAAATATGGCTAAGAAAAAGAGCAACAAGAGACCAAGCTCCAGATCGGGCAATGACATGCAAAATCAAGAAGCTGCCGCACAATCGGTTGAAAAGGTTGAGGAAGCTGAGAACTCTAGCTATGCTGCGAATTCAACTGGCAATGGCACATCAGAGCCTGCACAGGATCAAGCAGCTTCGTCTCTCGGTGATGCAGCGGGCAGTGGAAAGTCAGAGGCCAAGAACAAAGAGGGAAAACTGGCTGGTGGAGCATCTACTAGTATCGGAGAAGAGAACGAGAATGCACAAAGTGTTGAAATTATCGCTAAAGGTGGAGAGAATCAGCTCGAGCATACTGAACAAGTAAAGGAGCTCGAAAGACAAGTTGCAGAGCTCAAACTGCAATTGACTGAGGCGTCTGAGTACAAACAACAAGAGTATTTTGTGAAAGATACTATCCCTGATGTTGAAGAAATGGAAAGGTTGAGAGAACAGTTGAAATCTACAGAAGAAGAAAGGGACAAGGTCCAAGTGCAGTACGAAGGTTTACTGAGTAGGTTAGGGTCTATGAAGTCGGTCTTTGCCAAGATGAAAGAGAGTCAAGTCGAGTTAGAGGAGACCAAAGAACAGCTTGAAGAGTATGAAAAGCAGAATCTCCAGTTGAAGAAGAAGATGGATACGTTGCATAGAGACTCACAGGAGGCTGAAAAGACTGTCGCGTTACTAAAAGAAGAGAGTGAGTCCCTGAATGCCGAATGTGATCGTCTCAGTGAGGAAATTAGACATTTGAGGGCAGAAATTGAGAATAAAGAGATGTCATGGACCTCTGAAAGACAACAGCTCACGATAGCTAATCACAAACTGGAAAAGGAGATTGAGAAATTGAAAGAAAGCAATGAAGAATACGTAATCACGCTTGAGAATGACAAGATGGTTAATTCCTCGTTAAACAATGACATTACTGACCTCACTGATAACCTGAAAGATCTGCAATCCACTATTTCTAAATTGGAAAGAGAGAATGAATCCTACAAATCACTGAACAGTTCGGTTAGTGCTGATTTGAAAAAGCTACAATCTGACTTTGACAGCGCATCAGAAAAGCATCTAAGCTCTTTTAAGACATTGGAACAAGAATTGGATTGCCAAAGATCACAGTACGAGGGTCTGAAGGAACAGAATAGCAAACTTCAGGAGGAGAACACTAGAGTTCCCGGACTTAAACAAGAGGTAAAAGAAAAGCAGCTCCAAATCGGAAAACTCCGTCATGAGGCTGTTATTCTCAATGAGCATCTCACAAAAGCACTACAGCTGATTAAACGCAACAGTGATTCAGAAACTGTTGACAAGGAACTTGTGACAAATCTATTTATCTCTTTCCTCAGCATCCCAAGAGGAGACACGAAGAAGTTTGAGGTACTCCAACTGATCTCCAACTATCTTAACTGGGACGAGGAGAAGCGCATACAGGCCGGATTGGCTCATCATGCAACTGCCTCCAAGGCTAAGCATGCCAGGGAAAGTTTCGTTTCGCTATGGACCGAGTATTTGGAGTCTGAAAGCCTTAAAAACTGATTTTAGATTTATATACCAAAGTTCCTCATTGTATGTGTCCCGTAACAGCCAAGATCGTAGTAAAGAAAGTTGAGGCCAGGTGATCCAGAAACTACCTTTACATAACAAAGTACCAAACAGACGTCCATTCCAAACAACGTTGAGATAGAAATGTTTACTAGAACTGTGAAGCCAGTATTATTTAGCACGAAATTCGTGAGATTCCAGAGCTCGCAGGCCTACAAAGATGCCATTTCTACCCTTCAAACCGACCTCAAGTTGGCTATGAGAGAAAAGAATCTCGTCAAGAGAGACACCATTAAGGGTTTGTTGTCTTCCATCAAATACAAAGAGATCGATACCAAACAATCACAGCACACCGAGTTCCTCTTGTTTGAGCTCTACTCAAAGGCTATCTCCCAGAGAAAGGAGTCTGCTGTCCAGTACGAGAAACACGACAGACCAGAGCTCGCAGAGAAGGAGAACAAAGAGGTCAAAATCATCCAGGAGTATTTAACACAGTTGCCAGTTGCTTCACAAGAAGAGATTGAGCTGAAAGTCTCGAAATTGTTGCAGAAGCTGCAAGAAGACGGGCCATTGAAGTTGAATCAAATCTTTGGTAAAATCCAGTGGGACGTTGTTAAGAACGAATGGAAGGCATCTGACTCATCTGTGAGATCTACCATTGCCAAATTGCACAACAAAAAACAGTAAAAAGATGCAAGAGAACCAGTTATTGTATATACAAAAAGCAAAAATGATCTTGTACATGTTTACGTGGGATTTTGTATTTTGGTATCATAACATTCATTAACGGTAATAGCACTAATAAGCACATTTAAATCGGCTTGAGCTATTGGGGAATCGTTAGTATACGTATGGTTTAGGGATGGGTTATTTGAAAACTTACTTTGAAGTGTAAATTGATCAACGAGAATACTAATGCCTTAACATCTTGTATAAAGAAGTAAAACACTCTCAGTCCGTCTGGGTCCTCACTTTTCTTCACATCGGCTAAAGATCCAATCTTTGTGGTCACAAGTTTCACATAGCCTGAACCATTCCTTATAACAAGTATCTGTTTACCATCTCTTCCCTGCGAGGGCCATTTAGCGTCGCTTTCTCTTAGGATCTCAGATTGCTCCACGAGCCTCTTGAACTGTGCTACTACCAATTCACTCACAGTGAAGTGTTTCTTGATTCTTTCTTCACGTCTGTAGTTGGTATTGTTGGTATACTCAATAACAGCGGATTTTCCACCCTCATCCATCTTCACTTCGAACTCCAAAAACTCATGGCCAAATTGGCCTTCATGTCCTGAGTAATACCTCAAGAAGAAATTTGTTGACTGGGCAGCTTGTTCACTCTCCATCTCTCCCATTGAGACCCCTTTTGGAAGACAGTTTTCTCCAATAATCAGTTCCTCTACCTCTGGCTTGTCCACATCCATTTTATTCCCAGTGATGCCCTTTTTAGTGTGCACAACAAAAGAATGGAAAACATGGTTTACATATATAAGGAAGGATCGCACGTAATACCATCTAATATCTAGTCTGATATTTACGCAGTTATGTTATAACGCTGCGTAACTTTAGACATGATGACATGTTTCGCGAGCCGGACGTCGAGTGTTCTCAGCTCTCTTTGTCATATAGAGAAAGATGTCATGAGCTCAGCACTTCCTGTTACAGAAGCCATATAACGCTAGAATACGCCATGTCCGACATCATCACGGATCCAGAAGAGCAGTACAAGCTTATCACAAAGAATCTTCAGGAGGTACTCAACGGGCAGATCATCAAGGATGTCCTTGAGAAAGAGAAGCGCCCACTGAAGATTTACTGGGGCACCGCCCCAACAGGAAGACCTCACTGCGGTTACTTTGTTCCTATGACCAAACTTGCTGACTTCTTGAAGGCTGGTTGTGAGGTTACGGTTCTCCTTGCAGACCTTCATGCCTTTTTGGACAACATGAAAGCCCCATTAGAGGTAGTCAACTACAGAGCGAAATACTACGAGAAGGTTGTCAAGTCCATTTTGAAGTCCATCAACGTTCCTATTGAGAAACTCAGGTTCGTTGTTGGTTCATCCTACCAGACAAAGGACCAATTCACAATGGATCTTTTCCGTCTCTCCAATGTGGTCTCCCAGAACGACGCTAAACGTGCCGGTGCAGATGTCGTCAAGCAAGTCGCCAACCCACTTCTCAGTGGTTTAATCTACCCATTGATGCAGGCATTGGATGAGGAGCACTTGGGCGTTGATGCTCAATTTGGTGGTGTTGATCAACGTAAGATCTTTGTCCTTGCTGAGGAGAACTTGCCATCTCTAGGATACAAGAAGAGAGGTCATCTCATGAACCCAATGGTTCCTGGCCTTACACAAGGTGGCAAGATGTCTGCTTCCGATCCAAACTCCAAGATTGACGTCTTGGAAACACCAAAGCAGGTCATCAAGAAGGTTAACACTGCTTACTGTGCACCAGGCGTTGTTGAAGACAATGGTTTGCTTTCATTCATTGAATATGTTATCTCCCCAATCCAAGAGCTCAAGTTCGGCGCCGGCCACTTTGAGTTCCCAATTGATCGTCCTGAGAAGTTTGGTGGTCCTATTACATTCACCTCTTTTGAGGATCTTGTGGCATCTTTCAAGGAGCAGAAGCTTGCTCCACCAGATTTGAAGGCCGGTGTTGCTACTCAGATTAACATCTTACTCGCACCAATCATCGAAGACTTTACTAATGACCCAGAGTTCCAAGAGGCTGAGGCTAAAGGTTACCCACCACCAATAAAGGAGGAGAAGAAGAAGAAGACTAAGAAAGACAAGGGTTCTCGTTACCCAGGTTCTGCTAAGCCAGCCGTCCTAGAGACTTCCCCAGCACCAGTTGAAGAGGCTGCAAAGAAGCTCGAGGAAACCAAGCTTGAGCAGTAATCCTTCTCGTGTCGCATACCTGCAATATTATTTGACTACAATAAAATATAATGCCCGTTAACTTCGTTCAATTCAAAACATCAGTAGAATTCTCATAAGGTTTCCCATCCACCAATATCCAATGTTCCTTCTAATTTTCTGGTGATGTAATTCTTCACATCATGATGTAACCACATTTGTCTCGTAAATTGATCATACTTTGGTTCACTCAAAGTTAAAACCTGTGTCTGTCTCATTTCAGAATCGTACTCACCATGTGCATCTATGTATGGGGCAGGGTGGAATGAACCATTTCCCTTATCCAGTAATAACATTGCACTGTGCTTCGGAAGCAAAAAGATACCCATGTCATTCAGACATTCATTCTGAGCATGATGATTACATTCACCATAACTCTGACCCGGGGCTTTCTTTTGCAGGTTCAAAATGGTAGAACAAAAGAGGCAAATAGCTGGGTCAAAGTGGGCCAATGAAGAAAAATTGTTCTTTTTGTAAAGTAACTTGGTGAAAATATCATCCATCCTCTCTGGAAGATCAATAAGCTTAACTTGACCAGGGTATTCAAGGGATTTAAACAACAATTCGTTATCAGTGGTAGAAATATATTTGGAGAAAGACGAGAACTTCTTCTGCTCAACAGTTTGTGAATCAACAAATAATGAAATAAGTTCATCAAAACTTGGAAGGTTCAATAATTGGCACAATCTGTTTACTTCAAGACCTTCAATCATGCACTCATCTAGGGGAACGTCCAATTGAACGTTACTGTAGTCTGCGCAATTTGCGAGGGCCCAAATTGCAACTTTTCTGAGGAATGGAGTCACGGCACGAGCTGTCATGGTGTATAAAATCTCTTGGAACTCACCACTTTCAAAAATATCGTCTGGCACATTATCAAAGAGAGGATGGTTATCTCTTAATGATCTAGCCAAGCTCAATAACTTCTGGAATGATTCCTGGGATGAACTGAGGACGCTGATATCCAAAAGAGTTACGTAACCTTCAAAGAGACTATTGTTCAACTGGGAGAGAATTGTAGCTAATGTTTGAATAAAATGATAAGTGAATCCCAATCTGTAAATAGCATGTGAGGAAACACCACCATATGGTGTACAGGACACAATCAGATCAAAGAAGTCAATATCCTCAAACACTTCAAACAGTCTTTCTGATGATAAAAACATCAACTTACCAATAGTCTCTTCAGTGAACTTTACTGAGATACCCCTGAACTTCTGGTGCTCACTTTCAGAATGAGAAGCCCAAGCAACCCAAGTCTTCTTCAATTCTGCCAAAATTCGAAGTGTAGTTAAGTTCTGGTTAGAAACAAGGCCTGTGACGAGGTCTGTATCTGAAGGAAGCCCTCTCAAGGAAATCTCTGTTCCCTTAATGGTATTGGAAACAAGTTTATTAACATGATCCCTGAACTGGGGTTGCGACACAGACTCCAGCTTCGTGTTGAGATTAATCCAGATGTCCCCCAGAGTTTTTGGAAACTCAGACTCAGTAAAAATATGCTTGTATGGTCCCTTCAATGACATCGTAACATCACAGACAACAGTCTTCGTGAAATCCGAAATGATTTCCGTATCAACAAACGAAATGTTGTTCAGCTTCTCAAATGATTCATACCAAGAGCTCTCATCGGCTTTAACAAACTCTGAAAGCCGATTCTTGTTGTTGCTCCAAAGAATAGGGACAAACATGTTACCGAGAGACTTACAGAGTGGACAGATGAATTCAGAGTTTTCGAAATCTTCTGGAACTGTTCGAGTAATCTGTGTTTGGCGTGATTTGGCCGAAGTAATATAGTTCTGGTAACAAGAATAGTGCATACCATGCCCACAACTTGTAGTCATAATAGATGGTTTCAAACATTGACCTTTTTGACTTGGAAATGCTGGACCAATAACACTTTCGTCGGCAACCTCTTTGAAGTACTGAGATAAGCAGTCACTTTGATCAACGTATTCTTCATGATCAAGACATCCACTCTCTTCAAATGCGCGAAGGGTCCAATACTTGTTCTGGAAAGGAACTGTTCTTGATCCAGCAAAGTGAGACACATTACAAACAACACCAAAGTAAGAGTCGTCTGAAGACATGGACATCTGACAAAGAATGCAGTGCTCCTCAGGGTACTTCCAGGCATTGTCGCCTGTGTCATCATCCATATCAGTATCCACAGTTTCATCTTCCACTTGGTTGTCTTTAACAAACTTATTTTGTTGCTTCTTGAACTTTGCCATAATCTTAGCTCTTCTCTCTTTGGCAAGCCTTTTTTTCCTTTCAAAATCTGATTCCGTTGATGTAGAAACGCCGTTGGAAGCCCCAAGAAGTGTATGATTGAAGTTTTGAACCTGCTCGTGAAGGTATCCCTCCACTGAAATGTTCTTCTCTTTCAGAAGTCTGAAAATAGCCCTGATCTTCGAATGGTAAGAAGAGCACGAGTCATCAGTCAAGAATTTATACAACAAAGAACCAACACTCTCATAGTAGAATGGCTCATTATGATCGGCAGTAAACTCGGACCAGATAAGCTCATTAAAAACAGAGGAGTAGCAGAATTCTGTTCCAATACAAGAAATATGGATCAAATGAAGTGACAAGTCGAGCAACGGCTCAGTCTTAGTAATTCCTTCGTGATTGACGACCTTTAACGTGCTTCGTAAAAATTGAACAAATATCTTTGAAGATGTGACCCTGAAGAGATTTTTGAAAGGTGTATTGTCCAAAGATTTAAGTTTGGGCTCTATGTAGGCATCGGTACTTGGTGTCCCCATTTTTTTAGATGTACGCTCATTCAATAGCTTTTCAGCTTCATCTCTCTTATTTGAGCTGTAATGAATGTAGTATGGGTCAACCTCATCTAAGAACCTCTCCTTAAGCTTATACATTCCTGATGTTGTTGAAGAAGTAGGAGGAATATAATCGGAAACTGTCTCCAAAATCAATTGGAAGCGTTTATCATGCGCTAGGTAATCTGGAATCTCAACGCATAATTTTGAATAACTCATAGGTTGGAAACAAAGGGTATGTATAATTTCTCGTCTGATACAGTTTTCAACAACTTTAGCAGGACTTTCTGAGTACGAAGTCTCAGAAAGAAGTTGAATCATCATAAGCAAAAACTCTTCAACAATCAATGGTAAAGTAACTTCGTCATAAGTTTGTGCGCTGTGGTCTTCTTTGAGCCATGACAGGAGATTCCACCTGGAAAGGAACGATGTAAAGACAAAGTCTCTGTCTGACAAGCTCATCATGAGTTGAACCATGAAAATGTCTCTTCTGAAACCGGACTCACGTATACCACTTGTTCTGTATATATGTTGTTGAGTCCGAATGCTAAAGCCATTTCTCACCCAGAATCCTACTCTGATCTGGGCCAATAGTACAATAGTTCTTAGTGGATACTCCAGCATGTTCATCTCCAGATCCGGGTGAGCTTGTAAGAAGCCAACAAGACTAGATATATCCGAGACCTGAGAATACTGAACCAGCCAAGAAGCAAATGCATGAAGGGGGTGCAAGAAACTCACAACTCCAGAATGAACTTGAAATTCTGAAACCTCTTGTGTCCCTTCAATCGTCTGCACCAGCATTTTGTTAAAGGGGACGATATCAACCGAATCAGTCGATTGACCATTAGCACCAAGAAGATTGGAATCACCAACACGTTTGAAAATAAGTGGAAGAATATCTGAAGTCTGTGAAGAATCAACCTTAGCCAGAGTCTTTGAAATCATCTCCACCAATGAAGAGATGACAGAATACATGTTGAAGTATAAAGCGTAGTCAGTTGACTCATACTCAACGTGCTCCAGAGCCTCACGCTTCAAGGTAGGCTTTCCCTGGAAAAGAATGAGGATGTCACAAACCTGCTCAATGAATTCTGGAGAAATAATTGGGCTGAATGACTTCGTCTTTGTAAGGACACAGCAAATATCGAAGAATACCTGGCCAACACGTCTGTTCTTGAAAGAATTCAAAAGGAGCTCTGTAGTAAGGGTCACATCTTCTGGATTTATTAAGATCAGTTTAGTCAAGTATCCATATGCAGCAGCTAAGAACCTGGTAAGGTCTCCGTGTTCCGTGATCAAAGTGGCGTTGGTCGATGATGAAAAGATCTGAGAAGTCAAGCTTGTCATACAACTGAACTCAGGTTCTCTGTCAAATAAGAAAAATAACTCAAGCATTGTTGGGTATATATCAACGTATTGTGCACACACCAGAGATCTGAACCTCTTGTTAGATGTCAATACTGAGTTGAAGAGATTGTGCATGTTAGAACGAATACTCCTCCAGAGTCGTATGTCAAAGTAGAGCAAGTACTGAAATCTTGAACCATGGAAGGCCGGCTGTCTGCCAGAAACAGCCGAAAATTCTGTGTCATAGTCACAGACGATTGTGATCTCTGGATCAATATTCCACGGCCGTGAGTAAGTTTTCCAATGTGGCGGGGGAGTTCCCATGCCACGAGAGGATATAGTTGGGATCATATTATCAATAAGAGAGCCAGCAAGTGGAGATTCTTCTCTTGGGTACGACTTAACACCCATTTCCCACTTTTGACAAAATGCCTCAGTCAAAAGGTCTCTGCTGATGTTGTAGTTGTCATATATCGAGCCGTTCATCATTTCTGTAAGCCAAACTATCATCTCTGTACACATTTCTTCTCTAAAGATGTCTCTTGCATTTCTGATACAGCTTGGAAGGCCAGTAGCCTCCAGTTTTGCTTGAGCATCAAGAAGCTCGTCAATGTTGGCAGATGTCATCACTGTTGCTCTTCCATTCAGATTCACTTCATCGGCAACCATCAGGGCGAAATCGACAATCTTATCTGTGGTAGTAGTGATGCGTTGAACAGCGTCTCTATACTGTCTGTTCTGGTCATTGTACAAAATTAGATGGAATTTCTCTGAGGGCCAATCTGTGCCAAAGTACTGACTTTGCTCCAAAGTTGATCTGTGGGTGTCTGTGAGGATGGTCTCATTGTCCTGTTTCTTCTCCTTTGGTAGTGTTGATGATGAGCCGGACATGACATCAACGATGTAGTCCAACGCAATCTGGAATGTCTGCAACAACGATCTCCTGAAATTTTCTGGGATATCTTCTGCGGGGTTCTCTTTAGCGTGGAAGTACTTGCAATTGAGTTGTGTCTTCCATGCGTCTTCGTCTCCACAATCACAAACGCCACCGTTCTCTCTCTGACAAATGCTAACAATAATGTCATGATTCTTGTGCTGGTCTTCATTAAAACACATTTGGCAAAGCCCTGACGTCTCATCTTCTGAGCACGTTATGCAACGGTATACTGGTTCTCCCTTCTTAAACTTGGTCCCGCATGCTCTGTGTGGGTGTGCTGGGTCGTCGATGGACCCACGCTGGAAATAAAAGTCCTGGCTCTCCAGATGCTGGTAACGCTCTGGGACCAAAACGTGCTGCCACGCCTTTGGAAGCGTAGACTCGTCAACCTCTGGAAAGAGGAACTTCATGTGTTTTCCTTCATACGAGGCTGCAAAGGATAGCAGTCGACGGAGGTCGACCTTCGCAGGCCTTCCAAAGACATGTTGATAGCGGCGCGGGAACTGGAGCAGCGCCTTCTTCAGCAGCTCGCCGTTGTCCTCAAACGTACACGGAAAGCTGCAGTCACTCTGTTGTCTGAGCATCAAGTCGTAGTATATCACCTGGGTTTTAGTCGGAATCCAGCATGTCAATCTCCCCGGTATCAAGATAAAGCAGAAGAAACAAGAGAGTACGCGCGATGACCTTTGGTGGCGCGCCTACCCACTATGTCTGCCAATTTACGACGGGCACGCGAGGATTCTCTTCACAAAGAGATCGCAAACACTTTGGACGGAAAAGAGGTAGGAGAGGTCTCCGACGGCAAACAACCGAAACCAACGGAAGCGGAGCAAACGCCTGTTTACAAGCTGTGCATCTGTTTTTCTCCTTCTGCCAATCACTTGGGAGTGAAACGAAGAACAATGGCTTCACAGGACCTCAAGAGTCGCGTGCTCCGCGAGCTCCACGGGCTCGTGGAGCGTATGAACAACAGCTCCAACTTGAAGCCCACGCTGGAGCTTCAGGAGAAGCTCTACTTCGCTGCTTCGAAGGAGGGCGAGCACATCCAGCGGTTGTTTCCAGATACATCAGCAGCATATTTGCCAAAAACCTGGACTGAAACATCGCACAAGGACAGAGTGAGACGCTACCTTCTACAGAAGAAGGAATCTGTCTCGCACACTGGGAGAAATTGTGGACGCAAATTTGGTGTCGGTGAACCCATCTACCGCTGTGTTGACTGTGGATTTGACGAGACATGCGTGCTCTGTGTGCATTGCTTTAACAAAGATGACCACGTTGGCCACCAAGTTAGTACCTCCCTTTCTTCAGAACGTAACACTGGTATCTGTGACTGCGGAGATCCAGAGGCTTGGACCGCTGAAATACATTGCAAATGCGATGCCCACTCCACTGGTGGAAAGATGGCAGAAGATGCAAGTGTGTTTAATGAATCGTACCAGAGGTACCTCAAAGAGCTTTTTGACGTTTGCATTGAGTATATCATTGAAGTTTTTGCACATCAGAACCAGACTGTGCCTCCTATCCAGAACAAGCTCTCAACATTTGCCAGCTCAGGGCAGAGAGACGAACTTCTGACTCTACTCTATGATGAAATCCACCAAAGAGAGACGGCAATGGCTGAATTTATTGGTTACAAACCAAAAGACTCCCCAAACAACTTTGCTTTGGTCTTTTGGAATGATGAATACCACAACTTCCATGAGGCACAAGCTGCCATCGCAGATGCTGGAGGAGTCAGTCGAGATGAGTCCAAAGAGCTTTCCTACAGAATTGATAGCCTGGGAAGAGCAATTCTCTCACGGAAGTCAACTGTCATGGAATTGATTCCAAACTTGAGCGATCGCAGCAGAAAAGGGTTTGACGCCAGTATCATGACCATATCAGAATACAATAGACAAGAACTTGCAAACAATATCATACAATGGATGTGCAAGGTGGCCAAACACCCAGTGAAGGGATTCCAGCATATTGCAAGAATGGCATTTTGTCAGTCTGTCTGTGGCGATTACAAGATTCCTGAATCCAGAACTCCATTCTGGAACTCCAAAGATAGACATTTCCCCGAATACGCTGGATTATTACACGGGACTGACCTCCCAACCGACTATCTACCGGAAGAGTGCCTCAAGGAGGCTACATTACCAATGATAACTAAACAAACGAGGTTGCAGTACCTTCTCTTCTTGGAGCCTCGCTTCTATAAATCGATGAGAATGAACCTACACGATGCTCTTGTCCCAACGTTGGTTACTGATCTGAAGTATAAAGCCGTTGCATGTGATCAGATTGTGGATATTTACGGGCTTATTCTTCGGAACATTTATGAGTTTGATCGAGAGGCTCACAGGACTATACTTGATGAGATTTCTGTTCAGTTCTTCACATGTCCAACCAATTGTACCACAATTGTCTCCAACTCCCTTGAGCGCATTCTGATCCCTGCTAGATACCTATTAGAACGCATGTGTAATCAAAACAGAAAGATCAATTTAGCATTGAGAAAGCATGATGATCCAACACTTGGTAAACTAACCACTCACACTCGAGTCATTGGTGATCTTCACGTCATTCTCGAAAAAGTGTCTAATACATCTCCACTCTTTGAATATCCAAACATTGGCAATTTCCTTGATATACTTTCATTCCATGACAATTGTTATCCGATTCAAAGGCAAATGGGTGAGCATGTTGCTAATGAAGATACTAAATTTATGATCTACGAGTCTCCGGTGGCTCGTTTAACGGATATCGTTATGACTGCAACTGCCCCTGAAAAACTCAAGAACGCTGAATTTTCATTGTTTGAAAGAGCCATATCTACTCTTTGTGAGAATCTCCGTGAATCATACACATCAAAGGCACCTCATATGTACAAGAACGTCGAACTTGTTGATTTTACTGTCTCTTCAGAAAAAGTCTGTTTCTTCCACCCATCACATACGATGCTCGCCAATATCCTCAGATCCAAGTTTTTTGTTGAAGCTCAGTCAACGAAATACTTTCTCAAGAAGGCAGGTGACTTCATGGTCGTATCAGATGGTGCATTAAGGTCCATTGTTTTAGCTTCTCAGATTGAGGCCCGTCATTGGATTCGTAATGGTACCGGAATCTTGTCACTAGCTGCTTCTTACATGGATCATGGATTTTTCGATGTTGAGGACACGCCATTTCGAAATGACATCTACTTGCTACAAGTTGCCTTCCTTACTATTGATCCCTCTAGAGTATTGCTTAATGCTATTGACAGATTTGAATTGATGGAATGGTTCAATGATGAAGTCAACCTCATGTGTACTTTCTATGAAAAGAAGGTGACCACCATCGTGGAGAAATTATTGTCATTCCTTTATGCGATCTTGACCGAACGTACGGACTTTATGCAATTTGAGAACCCTGGCGAAAGATACCTCTTTAGAATGAAGGAGCTTGTCACCTACGTTCTTTTCTTGAAGCCAAAGACGTATTCTGAGATTGAGGAAGAAGTTGAACATGAAACCCTTTCTGACCCAATCTTCCAAAGAGCACTCACTGAGTTATCAATATACACTGCGCCTAGGGGTCTAAACGATGATGGTAAGTACTCCTTGAAGAAATCTGAGTACAAGAACGTTGATCCTTTAAAATTGGCTGCACAAGATGTTGACTTCGTTGACAGCGTGGGTATTATTTCTAAGCATCTCACTCCAGCTGGTAAACTACCGGATGACAATGTTATTACTCCTAATGTGGCTAAACTTGACAGTTTTAAGAATTTGGGTGATTTTACTAGAACTCTGCCATTTGCTAAACTCATATGTAAACTGCTTGATCATGCTGTCGTTGAAGTTGACGAGGCCAATGTTGCTATGACTCTTCACCTCCTCCATGCTACTATCATTGATAACGAACTTGTTAACGGTCCATCTCACTTTGTTGAGGCATATGTCCAAGTCCCACTTTGTGAAGCACTCTTTAAAGTTGCTCACTTGACCAAGTTCTCAAAGTCCAACGTTACAAAAGCGGATCATATTTTAGAGACGCTTATTCTGAAGGACCGTGAACTGGTCTTCGAAACACTTGTTTCTTGTTACGGTTCTGCTATTGTCGAAGAGTACAAAGAGAGTAAGAAGTCTACTGGTGTTGACTTCGATGAGACTGAAAATGAACGTAAAAGAAGATTGGCAAAGGAACGTCAGAGAAAAATTCTCGAGAAGATGCAAAAGAAACAGAAAGCATTCATCCAAAAGAATGACACAGATACTGCCCCTTCAATTGAGTCGGATGATGACAAAGATTCTGACACAAAGGTTTGTGTGTTATGTCAAGGCCTTGAAAGTAAGGACTCTATGATCGTCATGCCAATGACTATTGGTGAATCTGATATATTCCGTTCGTGTATACTAGAAGAGTCTACTACACTCTCCAGAGTGTTCTTAGATTGGGATCTTGACTCTATTGAGAACTCGTTGGATAACTTTGGCAAAGCTTTATCTACCAAGGGAACATTACGTACACCGGATACGTTATCATCTTGTAACCACGGTATTCATTACAAGTGTCTTCGTGAGCACATGGAGCGAAACAACCACACGACATTCTCTATTGCTTGTCCTCTTTGTGAGACCAAAAATGACACTTATCTTCCATCTCTTCTCAAGAAGAAAAATTTCTCTGATGATGATTTGAACATTTGCGAGGGTAACAATATGTCTAGTCACTTCTTGATGAGATCTCATGAGCTATACAATGCGAGAGGAATTCAAGAATTAGACAACTGTCTCCGTACTGTTTTAGGAAGCCCATACCACCCAGATCCCGTATTTTATGATATCATGAAGAGTGCGCGTCGTCAGTTTTCACTCAGCATGGCACAAGCAGAAATTTCTACACGTATCAATGGAGCAGCTTCATACACTGAGTTCTTGAAACAAATCCCTGAACAAACATACAAGGCATTAAGATCATATTTTGAGTTTTACTTAATTGCTGATATGGAAAGAATTCCGCCTGGTGATGAGATTTCTTTGGATACTGCACTTCTTCTTGATCAAGGTCTTTTCATTGAAGTCTTTGTTTTGTTCTACATGGAGAATAATATTGGTTTCAAGAAACTTTCTCGGCAGCTAATCAAATTCTTCTCTGAAAGATTTTTGTACAAGGTGTTACTTTCTATGAATTCAATTCCAGATGAACGGTTGCCTCCCTCAGACGATCTTCCCCCATGCTTAGTTGAAGCTTTCAGAGAGCTACTGGTTGTTCGTGAAAAAGAGATTAATCTTAATCCTCTTATTCGTTCTAGATTCTTCACAAACGAAGACTTTGCCAAATCTGCTATCACTATGGTACTGAGCTTTTTGCTTGTCTCAGTAAGGCCATTGGCAGTATTCTACAAGGTTCTTGTTCCATCGTTTGAATTGGCCAAAATTGAGATCAGTGACGATAATATTTCAAGAACTGAACTTGTGTTGAGTTCACTATCCCTTGGCTCATTGCAGTTCATTTTAACTGATGCTGCTTCTAATTCCTTCTTTTCTAAAAGTTCAGACATTATTGGTAATTACTTGCCACATCCAGGTGTAATAAAGCTTGTTGATCTTCCTGAAGAATTGAGTTACTTTACCACAATGTCTGATACAGATTCTGATCGTTTCCCAGCGCCTTCTACTGTGAAAAATGCACACCATAGAATTGACTTTAAAGTCTGCCTTGTCTGTGGCCACAAGTTGTTTGACAAGGGCAACATGCAGGATGTTCATGAACATTTAGGTTCAAATATGAGCTGTAGCAGTAAAGGTGGTGCTTTGTTCTTGATCCCAAGAAGAGATACAGTTATGTTGGTGGCATATAAAGATAACAACTATTACCATGGCCATATCAATGCTCCATATTTGAACGCCCACGGCCAGAGTGGTCCAAAGGCTGCTCAAAGTGGTTTGGTGGCCAAGTTGAACTACGACAGATACAAGTATCTCAACTCTCTCTGGTTGAGCGGTGGCATCTACCCGTACCTCACCAGAACATCCAAGATCCCAAGATCTCTGGATGAAGGTGTGGAAGATATGTTGTGGTCACAGATGATGAGAGCACAAAACGGCAATGCAGGTGGCATAGAACAATTAAATGCCATGTTGAACATGTTCCGTAACCAAATTGAAGGTGATGTTATGATACCACCAGAGCTTTTGCAACTTGCCGCTCGTGGCTTGCCTGGAATTGGTACTGCAAGTGATCTCTTTGGGGATGCTGATGAACTTGATGAAGACTTTAGAAGTGAAAACATGGATGACGAAGATGATTATGAGGACGATGATGATGAGGATGTTGATGAGGATGATAACGAGGACACTAATCTTAATGATCCTGATAGTGGAATGAGATATCTGCTTGAGGAGGACGAAGACTGGGATGAGTTTGATGAAGATTATGACGTGGTATTTGATCATTCTGATGGCGACCATGATGAGGAATGGACCGATGATGATGAGGAAACGGATCTTCAACGCTCTGATGTGTATCAGCAATTCTTGGCTGCACTGGCAGGCCCACCTCCAAGAGTTGACGATGACTACGATTCTGTGGAATATTTGCCGGATGATGTTGATTAAATTTTGCCGTTGTTTTGTAATTGTCTTGTTATAAGTTTTAATTCAAAATTTCATAGAATGAATACATAAACCAGAATATTTTGTTTCCAACTGAATGTTATAACTATGATCTAGTTCTATGAATGCAACATTAGAGGATTGGTGTGTCATAGGTGGTAATGCCAATCAAACACAATTGACAATTCAACAAGCCAGTTAAAGTTTTTAAAACAATTCGTTTAGTATTTTATATTCCTGGGCAATTTATGCTTTAATTAACGTCAATTCTAGTACATATTAATAAATATAGATGTCTATTCTATTTGATATTTCGATTCAAGAAATAAGATAAAAAATAGAAATCGAACTCTTCTTCTAAATATTAATTTAAAAAGATTTCATTCCAACCTTAATATTTCTTACAATTTTCAACGCTTCCACTTCTCAAGAACTAATAACTTAAGAAAATAAAGCGAATAAACTATTCATTATACTATTATTTCCTATATTCCCTTGAAATACCTCAACATTAAATGTCCATATTGTTGATTGTGGTGAACGGATGTCTGGCAAGATGTTTGGGTGTTTCTTTTAAAGTCAGATAATACATTCGCGTTCAATTGAATTGTTAATCAAGACATGAAAACTTCAATGAGTTAAAAACATGCGATATACTTAGTTACAGTTTTTCAATTTAAAAGAACGTGTGCGTAAAAGTCTACTTCCTGAAGAAAAGACGGTGTGAATTCATGTACAAACTATAAGAAAAGAGAAAACAAAGTCTGAAGATGTTGAAGATGTAAAAGAATAAACATCTATAGTTTCTGTGTGATATATATATGCAAGCTTTGTTTTGGACGTGTGAGTGTAAAGTTTTGAATGACGAATCACTCAATGTGTAAAATGATGAGGATGATAATAGATAAGGGTGGGGGTCGGAGAATACACCCTGTCCTTCATGTGAAGCCCTGGTGATGTCATTGATAATGTGTTTGTTGGGATGTGGTAACGTGAAAAAGGAGTAATCAAAGATATAAGAATGTTATAAATGTGTGTAAATTCAATAAATTTACTCGTCATCCTCCTCCTCGGCCTCGCCCAAGTTGCCTTTGATGTCTTTCCACAACTTACCTTTGTTGTGGTTTTCCCACCAGACGTTCACACCGGTCTCAAAGGCAGGCTGGAACAAGAAGGTACCAAACAAAATGGTACCAACAAAGATAGAGTTTCTCTTGAAAAGAGTATTGTAAACAGTAGAGAAGAAAGCCTGTTGCTTTTGTTAGTAACCTGTGTGCATTGGGGATTTGGATTGAGAGTGCAAAAGTAATAAAGCTGTGGACCGTCGGTAGCTGCTGTATATCCACTTCAATTCTTCATAGCACCAGAAAATAAACCGTGGATAAGTACCCATTTAAAACTGTATCATCCTCCGCTCTGGTAGGTGATGCGACAGTTCCACCCAGATGCTTGACAATCAAACGGTGAGCAGACACCACAACAAGAACTGAAGGCACTAAAAAGTTAGCAGCCAATGGCAAACCTTGACACCACAAACTCATACAGTCCAAAAATAACGTCGAACATACCATTTTTGTTGTGCTTGGTGTTATCAACTGTCTGTCTATACGTGTTGAGCGAACGTTGTGTTGACGCTCTCCATTGGTTTTTTCATTTTCTGTGTAAAACAGATTTCGCGCTCACTGATTGGCTCTCTTCCTTTCCTAAGTATATAGTGCGCCTACCATAAAACGCGCCTGGCATCAAAAAAATAAATTATAAGAATGACACGGACAGGAATTGAACCTGCAACCCTTCGATTGCACTGTTTAATCGCAACTGGAGTCGAAAGCTCTACCATTGAGCCACCGCATCATCTTGGAAGTTTCTGGACGAATTGTGTACTAGACTGTAAAAGATAGAATGAAAAGAGGTGCTTTAAGTACTTGGCCGTGCGGGAAATTTAATAGATATTAATTTGTGTCATGTTCAGATGATTAACAGATGTAGATAAGTAAGTATAGGAAGGGTGTTCGGAAATATAGTGGATTTAGCTGTAGTTACTATCTAGACTAGTCGTGTTGGATTCTCACTATGTGTTCCCATGAAAAGCGATTCTAACATTAACAACAACTTCCGTATGTTCAATCAACCTCACGGGAATTAAAACAAATACAGGCATCATCAGTGTACTTAACCAGAATGTCGAACGCATTGATGGATGATTTACAGGCTACCACTGTGGTAATACAGGAAGACGCCGCTTCGACACTCATCACGCTCGACGAATACATTAACAGAGCGCTCCCTTACCACATTCAAAAACAAATGGACCAAAGCGCAAACCCAAGTGGCTCTTGGTCATTCACACAGGGATTCATTCTTGGTCAAATAAGCGTTCTCATTGTTATTGCCTTCTTTATCAAGTTCTTTGTATTTAGTGAGACTAAGACCACGACAGACGCACTCAAAGACCTCACAAAGCCTATTGTAAAGAAGGAGCCCACCAACACATCCAGCAGTGACCACGAGGCCCAACTGAAAGCAATCAATTCAATCCTTGAGAAGACATATTATAATGTAGAGACTCACTCTCCTGAGTCTCTGGATTGGTTCAATGTTCTTATTGCTCAAACAATCAACCAATTTAGACAAGAAGCGCTTTTGTCTGATAATATTGTCAACTCTCTTAATGATTTCCTAGAAAAGACAGCACTCCCCGACTTTCTTGACAAGATTAACATTACAGAACTTGATATCGGTGATGATTACCCGATTTTTTCAAATTGCCGTATAAAGAAGAACCCACAAAACCACAGTAATCTCCAGGCCATGATTGACGTCGATTTGGCAGACACATTGACTCTTGGAATTGAGACAAATCTTCTCCTCAACAAACCGAAACCACTAACAGCGATCCTTCCGGTACAGTTGAGTGTCTCCATTGTTAGATTTTCGGGTTGCCTTACTGTTTCGCTAATAACTGTTGATGATGAAACTGAAATCGCAGGTGACGATAAGTCGGGGAAGGGGACTGCATTAATGTTCTCTTTTGCACCAGACTTCAGATTGGAGTTCTCTATTAAGTCTCTCATTGGTTCCAGATCTAAACTCGAAAATGTCCCCAAAATTGGAAACCTCATTGAGAGTCAATTGAAAAGATGGTTTATTGAGAGATGTGTGGAACCAAGATCTCAAGTGATACGACTTCCAAACATGTGGCCAAGAAGACGAAATGTTAGGGAGCCAGTTATTGCTTCTACTACCACTAGCATAGCTGTTCCGGCTGAGATACAGGAGTGATACTACAATAACACCAAACTGTGTATACATGTACATATGACTTGTGATATAATTCTACCGATGTGTCTTAATTTAACGTCCTTCAAAGTACCTACGCTCTATCTATATGATCTGGTGGTAATCCAAAGACTTCAATCTCACCATATTCATTCATATAGGTATATGAGCTTGTAGCTTCTATACCAAGCGAGCTCAATCTGGAAATTTCTTGCAGCGAGATGTTGAAGTGATCTTTAGGCAACCAGAGAATGTTGCAAGAATTTTGAAAACAGGGCTCATAGAAAATGTCATTACACAAATCTTCATCAGTGATAGCTGATTCAGAATCAAACTCAGCATTCTTCTTTATAGTTTTAGCCAGTGTTAATGGTGAATTCTTCTTTAGCAATCCACCGAATATTTGGCGAATTTGAGTCTGCCCAGCAGCCGTTGCTATCATAAGTAAAAAGGTCAACAATGCATGATAAAGACAATTTGCATGTCCTTTTTCATCTCGAGACAAGGCAAATATACCAATCAAACAGGCTTCCATAAAGTATATCCCCGAGTAAAGTTGAAAGAGTGCAGTCGGATAAAGTTGCCCAAAGTTTTCAGATAAAGACTTCTGGCAATACTGGTATTTCAAAGTGTACTTAAAAGAAATGAGGACCAAGGAAAAGGCAAGACAACAAAATACCACAATAAGCGGGGATAATATACTATAAATCAATCCAATAGATCCCAAAATGGAGAAAGTGGGGTATATTGACCCCCATTTATATTCTGGTAAATTTGACAATCTGTTGAACTTTTGGCGTGGAGTCAAATCTATCCAAGGATAGATAAAAGTGTTACAGAGAAGCTCAAAGTTTTGGATGAGATTGTTACCGGAGTAAGACAAACCTCTAATAGTGACATAAGAGAAGAAGAAATTGGAGCACTTCGGTAAGTTAATGGCGAGGATGTTTGGAATTGAGACGGGATTATTAACAAGCCCCTCTACAATGACGGTATATCCAGAGGAAATGGTGACCACCAAAAATATATGAATAAAGAGGAACATAAACATCCATTTTTGAACATCCAACTCTACTCTGGCACCTGTAAACTTGCCTTTAAGATGGCTTAATCTTCTGAAAATATAAGGAACCAGCTCGGATAAACACATCAAGAGGACGACAGAGAGATAATTGGAAATCACATCTGTGATATAAGTTGGGAGGAAGTTCAACCAAGAGAGGAAAGGTATTAAAGCTGTCAAGTAAGGTAACTGAGAAATGAGACCAATAAAAGCGACAGGGATAACCCAGAGAAGAATCACGAGGCAGGAGAGAAAGTTTCCAGCAGTAATTCTTAGAAAATTAATCAAGTTACTTTGAATTGAAAGATTTTCCCAAATAATATCTTTTGGATTGACAAAGGTCATCGTGTTGTTGAGCTCATCCAAGTTTCCTGATATTTGTATCTGATTCAATATATCAGTATGAAATGGGTCTTTGAACTGAATAAAGACTTTATTGTAACGATGATCAAGTAAAGGCCCATGATCTCGTTTAATAAATCGATCTCTCTTTTCCAGTAATTTCATCCTATTATCAAGAAGTTTTTTTTCTAATTCTTGGAGGCAGACATTTAGTGGAAGGGAAAAAATACGTGGTATTCCCTTCTTGATGTGAAACGTTAAGAATCTGAGACTGTGGAGAGTGTGTTTCCAGTACGTGTTCTTGTATCGTTTGGAACTAACTTTTCCAAAATTCTCATTTTGCAGGAAAAACTCATTGTAAACTTCTGCAGTTAATAAGTCCTCCATTTCCTTCATAAGGGTGATCTCATTTTCGTGTAACTGTCTCATTTCTCCATAGTTGTATACAAACCAAATGTTTTTAATTTGAGCACCACACAACTTGTTGAAGAGTGAACAAAGTTCACTTTTGTTGAATAACCGCTCCGGGACGTTATCGATTAAAATTGTGTTATTGAAGTCCTGTGATTTGTTTTTCACTTCAAAGTTTAGTTCATTTGATAAATATTCGTTTTTAATGTTTGTGTACTTTATTAACTCTGAAATGAGCATTGTATGAAACCATAAGATGGTGATTATAGCCATAATTAAGTGGATGTTCAATCTCTTAGTAAATTTTGGGGCAATGTTGGACATTGAAATCAGGTCCAAGCCTTCAATCGAAGGAATACTTCCATTAGTGTACAACTCCAAATCCATCAGTGAATATTGATGATACCCTGACGCATAGTTGACAGGCAATAATATGGGTAAATTCACAACAGCAAGACCGAGGAACAAGACAAGCAAGAAGCACATATACCTTAGAAAAAAGTAAGCATCAAGACCGCAGCGTTTATAGAAAGATATCTTTTCCGTAACTACATCAACAGCCCACAAGAATAATCCTTCGGAGGGGACGTCTTTGTTATTGGTTTTCATGGAAAAGTAGAAATTAGCCTCGTATACGTTTTTCAACTTTCCTCTCAAGAGACTGAACGTGATGACCTGGAAGACGCAATAGAGAACAGAGATAGATAAGGAGGAAAGAAATGTCTGGAATGATATACCTGCCTGTTTTTGAGCTGATCCCGCTCTGGATGTGTTGAGAAAGTCCAATAAGTAGAGAAAATGCGAGGTACTGATTGTCTCTGATACGTTCTGTACAACATCCAATGGGAGGAACGCCGCCGCTGGCTTCTGATCAAACTCCAGCGACATTTTTGTAGGTGCAAACAAACATTCAGAAGCCTCAAACTAGGTATTTCAGGGGAAAAGGCGCTGTTCTTAGATTTATCTGGATGTCAACTAGTGTTTTGAAGTACTATTTTGGAGGGTTCTCGGTGTTGATGCTTTTTGTGTCATTTTCATACGACCGGTTAATTTTCAAACGGAGAGGGAGAACTCAAGAGAGAAAAAATATGTAAGAACAAAACGTAATCAAAGCCTTTAATGAGCTGGCAGCAGAGAAAGCCACTTGTGGCCATATAGTTTTAATAAGTGCTAGTATCTGGCACCGAGTGTGGAAACAATTTTACTCAAGAAACCGCACGTTCTCATGAACCGCACGTACACCTATGTGTACTCTTGTGCCCAGTCTTGAGACTTCTACTCACCATTATAACCGTATGCTTTCAAACCAGTTCTAGACTTTTCTGTCTTATATCTACAGAACCAGAACGTTCTTTAAGCTGATTTGTGCTATGGATCTAGTGCTATTGTTGTTTCGTATTGTTCGCGTCATCCAAGTAACATGACAGTTACCTGATTTGGAGTACTGGCGAAATATTGGCACGCCAGCAATCCGCATACGGCCACATTCTTGATTTGATACGAACACCAGCTTTTCCACAGGCTCTTACGCTGGAACAACTGCAGAGTGGCGAAGCCGTGCCACCAGCCATATCCGAATACGGTAAGAGGCTGGTTTTTGCCGAGCTGCATCTATCTATTTTTATTTTTACACTACGTAAACTGCGCCACTTGGGGTATGTGTGACACAAACACGAAATCTTGTTACAATGTACGCGTTTTTTTATAAATACTGGAATCTCTCCATGATGTATGGAGTGCGGCGCCCGATTGACCCTCAATAAGTTCAGTCTTGATACATAGTCGACTCCTTGATTGCAGTTCGTTATACGTATCAGCTTGTGATCTCCTCGTATCGCGTGCAATCGCCCTTATACACATTCATACTCTTTCGCCATGATTCCCCGAGCCACTGCATTCCTCATCCTCACGAGCATATTGTCCCAATATGCTGGTGCACAGAGGGTCTCGTGCAACCCTCTGTTACAAAGTAACTGCCCTGCTGATCCTGCTTTGGCCGCTACGTTTGCCGAGGACTTCAGGACTAACTCTTCATACTTTATTCCTTACGCATACTCCCAGAGAATCGAGTACACAGAAGATGGAGCCAAGTTGACGCTGGCCGAGAGATACGACAACCCGGGCTTGAAGTCCAACTTCTACATTATGTTTGGCCGTTTGGAGGTGCAGTTTAAGGCAGCCCTTGGAAGAGGTATCGTTTCTTCTTTCTACATGCAAAGTGATGATTTAGATGAGATTGATTTGGAATGGATCGGATCTGATGACACTCAAGTGCAGACAAACTTTTTTTCAAAGGGAAATACTACAACGTATACAAGAGGTGAATTCCACGGGGTATACGAACCACAACAAGAGTTCCATAACTACACAATCGATTGGACAGAGGATGCATTGACATTCTACGTTGACGGCGATCTTATAAGAACAATCGACTCTAATGACCCACAAGGTTACCCACAAAGTCCAATGTATGTTGTTACAGGAGTATGGGCCGGTGGAGACCCTGATAACGATTCTGGTACCATAGAGTGGGCCGGTGGCTTAACCAACTACTCTGAAGCTCCATTCTCCATGTACATTAAGAGCTTGATTGTCAGTGACTACTCCACAGGATCAGAGTACGTTTACGGTGACAAGTCTGGTGACTGGAGCTCAATCAAGGCAGTTAACGGAGAAATAAATGGGAGATATCAAGATGGGATGGAACAGTTTTCTAGTTTGTCGATGGGCGGAGCGGCTTCCAGCTTCGATTCATCATCAAAATCGTTTTCTAAAACAAGCACCTTGAAGTCATCCACCCAATCCTCGACTGCAACATCAAGTTCATCAATGCCTTCTTCTTCTCCTCCTTCTTCTTCTTCTTCTTCATCGTCATCATTATACTCTTCATCACCATCATCATTATTCTCTTCTTCATCAGTATCGTTGAGCGACATTGACCGTGCTAGTATTTCAAACACTGTTCCAACGACATCTGGCATTACCAGGAAAAGCAGTAGCATCACTAGCAGTGGTTCTGACACCTCAAAGCTGGATGGGAGCCAAAAGAGTAGCACAGCTCAAACTTCATCGGATGGTACAGGCGCTTTTGATAGTTCCAGTGCGGGCTCATCCTTGAGAGATAGATCAGCCTTTGGGTGCGGCTCCATTGGCTTGCAAGCCTTCATGGTTACTACGATCTTGTCATTTGTACTTCTTCTGTCCCTGTGAGAGCTCATATTTATGACACTATTTTATATATGTTACGAGGATTATCCGTTTAGTTTGAATAGGAAAGGAGAGAACACCAATACCGTACGTAGTAAGGGAAAACGATAACTTGGTAGATGCCACATATACACCCAGACACCGAGGAGTTTCTACGCTTTTTTCGAAGTGGGCATCAACGTCAGTTTGGAACCTCATGTGTAGCTGTGGAGATTCCTTGTTTTTACACACACATAAACGTACTATCTTTTTATCAAAATGGCATTTGGAGGTCTTTTTGGTGGTTCATCTAGTGCCACACCTGTTACTGCAGCACCTGTCACTGACTCTTCCCAGATTAAGGACCAGTTGAAGACCCAGATTGGCCAGGAGATGGCCGTTGCAAATGCTACAGAGCTCGTTAACAAGATGACTGAAAACTGTTTCGAGTTGTGTCAGAAGGCTCCATATGGTGTGTCTGACGATGTATGTTAATTGTGGACAAAGTATTGTTTTTATAACAGAGCGACGTATTAACTATGGACCACAGGCATGCACGGACAAATGTCTTGAAAAGTACATGAGAGCCTGGAACGCAATTTCCAAGACCTACATTGCTAGAATTCAGCAGGCTAGCAAATAACTTTGATGATGTGGCACTTGAAAGATGGGTTGATTAGACTGGGACTTAAAAGCTACTTGTACATACGTTGAAATTATACAGCATGAGAACATGATACTTTAGCGTAGATTAATGAAGATATCAAAGAGTGAAATGTAAGCATTGTACAGCAGATAAGATTGTGTTATTGCTTATCGAGGTCTGCAAGAGTGTACTTTTTACATCGTTGTGGCGGTGTATATTTCTTCTTGGTCTTTGGTGAAGAATGAGATGATGATAATGACAACGATGATCGATCAACTGGCCCTTTAGGGCCAAGAGATAGCTTTCTCAGAGACTCTGAAACATTATCACTGTGTACTTCTTTTCTCGAATCTTCTTCCTCGACTTCACTTGGAAGTGGCATTTCCTTAGTCTTTTGTATTGTAGCAGTATGAACAAGCCTGCCATGATTGAACTCAGTGTTATTCCTCAGCATGCAATTCAGCCCACTAAACTTCGATGACTGCCTCGGGGTCCCTTCCAGCAAACTGTTTCCCTGATTTTTGAGCCTTTCTGCTCTCGACGTGGCTAAGCTATAACGCTTGACATCTTCTTGCGGTGTATAACCTTGCCTCACTCTGACTGTTCTCCTCACGGAGCCATCTGGACGTTGTGAACCGCCAATGACTCTGTCACCATTGGAATTCAAGTGTATTCCTGCGTCGGATTTGGTAGTTTCGTCAACCATAATGGCCCCTATGTGCTGTTTCGGTGTGGGCAGCTCCTATTTGGAGCAGGTTCTCGTCGTATGTTAGCGCGAGCCGTCTTGTGCAACACCGTGTGTGGGTATATCACTGAGAGAAAAAAATTGTATAGAGGTGGTACTTATAATTAACATGATATTTATTTAGATGTTAAATTATTATTTCATAGTATCGAGATAACCCATTGATCGTTTTTTGATAGCTGATAGCTTAGAAATATGTGAAGCTAATGCGCCTTGTTTTGTCCTAAAACTTTATCCTTAAGATCAATACCAATATATATAGAGGTCATGACAGCAAGCGATTATCGAACCTGTTATTTTCCTAAAAACACAGAGATTATATTAGAAGAAATACTTGTGTTAGAATATCACAGCTTCATGCCTTTTCTCTTACAAAAGAGTCACAAGAAGCCATTGGTATCAGACACTCAAAAACCAGTAATGTTCCCCAGGCTTCAAGACACGCGAAATGACGCGTCCTAGAAGAAGTTCGAGTTCACGCGTCACTTCATCACACTGTCAAAGTTTCACAAATATAGAACAGCAGCTCCAACCCAATGAGCAAACCAGTGCTGGACTTTAGTCTCCAGTCACTCAATTTTCAGAATAAGTTTCTCACTAAACAGACTCCAGATAAGCCAACCAATCCTTCACCATCATCAGCTACATCGGTACCATCTACAACCGAGCCTCTTCAAATACACAATGATAATGAGAAATCAGTGCATCTTGCCAGTGGGCGCGTAATAAAACTGAAGAAGAAGTCCAAAAGAGCAGAGATTAATGATAATGTTATCAGACAGGTACTTGATGAACAGAAGGCCAGCTATGGGTTTGATATCAACGAACTTTTCAGCCGCCTTGAGGTCCAGAAGTTCAAGTCTAAGGATCTGGAACAACAGGAATCATACTTCAACAATTCAACTAGCAGTGCAACACTGTGGGCTGAAAAGTGGAGGCCAAAGAAGTTCCTTGATTTTGTCGGTAATGAGGCCGCTAACCGTCGTATCCTTCGGTGGATGAAACAATGGGAGCGTGTCGTTTTTGAGAAGAACTTTAAGCCAATCACCACTGATGACAGTAACGCCACAAGATTTTCAGATCCATTTGGAAGACCAGAGAGAAAGGTATTGCTTATAAATGGCCCACCTGGTTTGGGTAAGACCACGGTGGCCCATGTCATTGCCAAGCAGATGGGCTATGAAGTTATGGAGGTCAATGCTTCAGATGAACGTGCTGGACAGAGGGTCAGAGATAAGATTCGTAATTCATTGACATCCATAACATTTTCTGGTAAACCAGTATGTTTGATTGCAGATGAGGTTGACGGTGGTGCAGAGTTTGGTTTCATTAAAGTGCTGACGGATCTATTGTATGAGGATTCCAAAACCGTCAAGAGATTTCAGAACTCGGAGTCTTCTAAATTTTTCCAACAGAAGGGTAAAAACAAACCAAAATTCCTTTTACGTCCAATCATTTGCATTTGTAATGATCCATATGTTCCTGCTTTGGAGAAGCTGAGAGGCACAGCAGAGATCATAACCTTTCAACAAGCCACCGAGAAGGGCCTCTGTGATCGTCTCAAGTTCATCTGTCAAGCAGAATCGTTAAATTTGACCACCTCGCAGTTGAAAGAAATTATTATGCTTACGGATTTTGACATTCGTTCCTGTCTTAATTTATTACAGTTTGGCGGTGGACTGAACACATCTGCTGATTCACGGAAGAAAGACTTCCAAATGACATGGTACGGTGTCGTCAATGAGGTGTTCAAGAGAAAGTCTAAGTTACAAAAACCTCAGCAGTTCAAGGAGTTAGCAGATATTGTCAATGTCAATACCAGTCTGGAGAAGGTTATACAGGGCTGTTTCCAGGCATACCCTGAAGTTCATTACCAGGATATCAGAATGTCAAAACCTGCCATGATTAGTGATTGGCTCTTCTTTGCTGATATAATGTCTAAAACCCAGTTTGAAAACATTGGCGACCTCAGTTATTACCAGGCTCAGGTGGCATTGCAATTTTTCAACCAGTTTAGTGACCTCAGTAACAGACAGAACATCAAGATCAAGAGTGACTGGGAGTGGTTTGAGAAACAGAAGATGAATAAGAATGTCGTAAACACTATTTTTTCAAGATTGTCACCACATCTTCGCACACTTTTGTCAATTAAGGAGATGGCCACAGATGTGTTACCATCATTGAATTTCATCATAGTTCCAGAACGCAAGTTTGCGTATAAATTAAAAGACACAGAGGTGGCAAAGGTCCATAATGCAATTGATGTTATTGACGGGTTTGGTCTCTACTTGAGTCGTTCGAAGGACGATGGATACAATGAGATCTACGTGACTAGTCCAGATTTTAGCAGCTTAACACGCTTTGATCCGATTTTAGTCAAGAAGCAGCAAATGAAGCAGGCTACGGTCTTTCCACTGATGCTGAAAGAAATGGAGTTGTTACGCTCTAAGAAGAGAGCCTTTGCTGAAATCGACGAGAATGGCGCAACACAGGAGAAAAATATTGATACTTTGAAGGACCAGTATGAGAAAATAAACGAGGTTGAAGGTGGTGAAAAAAGACAAAAGGTCAATATCAAGGCTTGGGTAAAGTATCATGAAGGTTTTTCCAATGCTGTCAGAAAACCTGTCAAATGGACTATGCTATGGGAGTGAACCATTTTTACATAAATAGACATTTCGTGCATTGCAATAGATGGAGGCCCCTAGAGATTATGATCATGAGAGCTTTTCCAATATATATTCAGCTTCTCTTTTACCGCTGTTCCATGCACCATGTACACATCCAGAACCTTCTAGAATTGTGTGCTCGCCAGCGAACCTGACGTTGCCATATCCATTCTCCAAGGCTATGACGCAGCTCAATGGATCATCACCAGGGAAGCACCCTGAGTAACTTCCTCTAAAGAACTCATTCTGTGTCCAGTCCGTGACAATTACGTTTTTAGGATCTGGAACATCCTCCGTCATAGCAACCTTGCAGATAACTGGCTTCATATACTCCCATGCCTTTTCAGGGTTGGCTTCAAGGTAATCCGTAAGTGGTGACTGGGTAAGAATGACAAACGAGGGTTTCTTGAAAGAAGTAGCAAAGTTCAGCAAAAGCACCGGATATTGCCAAGTCTGCGGTGTGGCCGACTGATATTCAGGAACCTCAGTGTCGTTAAGAATACTTTCGAGGAACCCTTCAGGTGGCGTGCTCAGAGCCAGGATACGCTCATAATCTGCTGGCCAGAAGATATCGTCAAACTCCAAAATCACTTTACCAAGAGCTGCAAAGTGCATATTATCCAGTGCTGAAGTGATGTTCTTGGGTAGTGGTGGTATGAAAGCAATGTGGCCTTTGTCACTTTTGTCTGTGGTGAGCAATGACTGAGGGACAGTCACAATAGCATATTCTGCGGAGTACACATCTCCTGTCGCTGTTGTCACCTTCACAGAACGGCCAATGTTGGTCTTCTCAATCGACTTCACTGCACAATTGAGCTTCACATTTGTCATCTGTAGCTGGTCCGTATGTCTTTTCAAAACTCGGTCATAGTTTAGGGCAAGAGCGTCCCTTCCCTCCTTACTAAGAATGGCATACTTGGCACTGAGTCTTTTCGAGTCTATTCCGTGCCATAACTCCAGCCCCCTCGAGTACTCCAATGCCTTTGTGATTTGCTCGTGGGTCATATAGTCCTTTCTCTTCCTAAGATATTGAACTAGTAAATCATAGAACGGAACATCCTTATGGAGGTCCTTATAGTTCTCCTCTTCAACGTACATGGCCATCTCCCCAACGATGCTCTTAAGCTTCAACATTGGGGACACATCACCATGTTCATCAATCACACGATATGGTGCATCATCATAGACCCACTTCTTGCCATTGCCATCATCAATTTGATTTTCTTCGTCGAATAAGGCATTGTTCAGGGTCTCGTGAAACCAACCTGCTCCCAAATCATACTTCCCATTAATACCTTCAACGGTCCTGAGACGGCCACCCAGCCGTTCTTGGGCCTCCAAAAGTACGTAGGAGACTCCGTGCTTTTGGAGCTCAAGTGCTGCTTTCACGCCAGCTATACCTCCGCCAATAATCACTACTTTAGTCATTGCCGATGTGGATGCTCTTTTCTCTTTTCAGAAGACGGTGAGGTTGCTTCTGGACTTTTCGTTCTTAAATAGTTTCGGATTTTCGAGTTACACCACATTGCGGAAAACATTAGACATCGATTCTTAGCTAAAAATAACACTAAATCTATTTTTGTATAAAACTCAGCCAACTCAAGAGAACCCACTCATGTTCAAGTTCAGTGCTTCGAATGTATGGGCCAGTCTTTCGTCTAGTTTTTCTAATTTTCCTGCGTAGGAACCATTTATCTCTCTTTGAGGCTTGTATGCGTTTTCATCTGCTTCACCATTGTCGCTCTTGATATTCCCTTTATCGCCATTTCCGTCCGCAAATGTTGGCCAAGTACCCTTATTGAAGAACCCTGGGAACATTGAGTTGCTACCCTTCATGAAGGAACCAGCATCGTCACTATCAGCGACAAAAGATACAAGGGACGCGGTGTCATAGTCGTTGGTATGTCCACCACGCATTGCAGAAGCAGGGAAGCCCAACTGCTGGTAGTCCATGTTCTTGTTATGTTTGAATCTCTGAGGATTGTCCAATGCGACAGCAGATAGTTGCAAGTTATCCAGTGGACCTTCGACTAGGCAACCTTTTTCTCTGAAATGCAACAACAACTGATTCCACAGGTTGTTTCTCTTAAGTGTTCTTGGATTACCGAGGATAATGAAACCAAACTTAGCACGAGTAAGTGCAACATTGAGACGACGTGGATCACGTAAGAAACCTATAGTTTGCGATTCGTTCGCACGAACACAAGAGAATATGATGTAGTCCTTCTCTCTACCTTGGAAGGCATCGACAGACGCAACTTCCACATCCAAGTAGAGCTCTTTGTTCATCGAACCATTCATAGTCATATAGTTGACGATATAGGCTCTCTGGCCTTCATATGGTGTGATAACACCAATCTGCTCCGGCTTGACACCATCTCTAAACAACCTTGTAATGATTCTTTCACAACTCATAGCCTCCATTCTGTTGATGAAGGAAGTACCACTACCAGAGATCTCTTCACGGCCATAGTTGGCCAAAAATATCATTGGCGTGTCTGGGACTGGCCATGGGAAAGTACTTGAAGGCATGCGACGGTCTTCTTTGGTGACACCATTCTGCAAAGCACCTTCATAGAAAACGTTTGATGCAAACTCAGCAAGACACGGATTCATTCTGTACTGTACCTCTAATCTGATTGGAATGTGGTTCAACATAATCATTCTCTCGAATAACGATTGATTTAGACCTGCCTCTCCAGCTTTTTTGTCAAGAATGACTGGACCCAGCTGTTGGTGATCACCAACTAGGATGACATGTTTAGACCCGTGAACTATTGGGACCATGCATTCAGGTTCAGAGGCTTGTGTTGCTTCATCGATAAGAACAGAGCGGAAGATCATATCAGTGAGGCGAGGGTCACCAGCACCGACACATGTACAACACACGACATCAGCATCTTTGAGGGCCTTCTTTTCTTTGGTTCGAATAATTCCACTTAATGATTTAGCATCTTCAGCAGAGAGCTCGCCAAGTTCGGTTTTCAGTGCAAGAAGTTTCTTTAAGTTACCCTTCGCGTTCTTTGTGACAATGTTATTCAAGGATAGATGAGCAACTGAGCTTTCCACATCTTCTCTAGATCTTGCAGTGAGTCTGACGACGTTGAGTCCTAATTCGTCCAACTTTTTAGCGAGATGGTCAACAGCAACGTTTGAAGGAGCACACACAAGAATTCTGTCACCTTTATTCATCTTAGTTAGGTGGTAAATAATAGTTGCTGAGGTGACGGTCTTACCAGTACCCGGTGGGCCTTGGATCAAACTGAGTGGCTTTTTGAGCACCGTCTTGATTGCACTGGCTTGGGAGACATTGAGCTCTGCAAAGCCTGCAATTGACACTTTTTGGGGTAATTTCACTTCAAATTCAACTTCCTGGTTTCCATCACACCCAAGAATCTTGTTATAAATGTAACCACTGACACTCTGAGGATTAACAGCAAACTCACGGAGCGCTGTCTGCATACGGTTATAAGATGTACCCTTCCAAACAAATTCTGCAGTAAAGTCTGTCTCGAGGTTTGTTGGAGGAGCAGCACCTCTAGCATCAAGTTCGAGGGTGAATTCATCTTGGTGGGAAGATGGGATTCGAATAATGTAACCGTTTCCCGTCCATGGTTGATGAGTAACACCTCCGTACTTGAGGACCATCTCATCGCCCACTGCAACCTTCATACCGGAACTTTCAAAAGTGGAAAGGGAGAATGAGGCAAGATGTCTGTTATTAAGGGCAATCGACCACCGGACAGAAATGTGTTCCAGTGCCTGAGACTCCTTTAGTGCCTTGTCCGTGTCTGCTTCTCGTTTGACAAGCGGGCCGAAATTACGTTGATGCTCGTAAGCGTCCTTGTAACTCATCAAAATTGGTTGGAGCTCTTCCTCCTCCTCTTCGGCCTCCTGAACATCAGCAAGGGTAGCATCTTTATTAAGTCTCCATTTTGCCTCCAGTTTAGAGATCTGTGCGTTTGAGATGACACGTGAAGAAATAGATTCTTCTTCTGTTGGTTCACGGGCGATCCAGGCGACAAACTGTCTGTTGTCTATGAGGGCCTGCCAATCACCTGTGTCCCATCTTGGGTCCTTGACCTGAGAACATGGTAAACGGCAAAGCATAACCATGACTGCCTCTTTTTTTGCTGAAATGAGTCCGAGGACAAACACGTTTTTGTTACCACAGTTGTAGCATTCGAGCCTGTCGTCCCCGAGGTCTGAGTCCGCGTGAAGCTTGACCGAGTTGTGCTTTGTCATGACGAGATGTGTAACAATGTGGGAGGAATTTGAGTGACCCTTGCCGTTACAGAACCATTTGTCACACTGGACACACTGTACAACAGAGTCAAAGGCGTGGATACCGCAGTAGGAGCAGGCGTGTTCAGGAAGGTCTTCCTCATGGTCCGAGTACAGGGTCTCCCTATCGCTGTTTGAGAGCTCGTCCTCGTCAAAGGATGAGTCCATGTCGTCTGGTGTGTATTCGTTGTCAGCTGCCACGTCACCAGTTCTTACCGTGGCTGCTGAGCGGTTTTCAGAGTCTCCGTTCTGGTAGGTGAAGACGATGTTAGGATCCATTGGTCGTAGTGGTGATGGAGATGGAGATGCTAGATATGCATAGATATCCACAGACAGCGGATTATGGACACAAAAAAAATTAAAACCTAGATACAAATCAAAGGCTTACAGAAGCATTGATACTACCAGCGTCTCCAGTGCCCTTTATATACAACGTATATCTAAACACCGAAAATACCAGTCGTATACAACATACAGACAGAGATCGACAACCTGAAAGAACAAGTGAAAAAGTCGGAACTTCAGCACTTCCGACTGGCGCGCGCTGGCCGCTGGAAAGTGGAAGTTCTGTTTGCAGTTTCAACACATGCCAGGTCGGGCGACTGTGAAAGAGCAGCAATACAAGGAGTTGAGCGTATTAAATATGGCTGTTTCCGTGAGTATTTGCTATTTCTGTGTGTGTATTTGTTGTGTTGGGGGTCTGTGACTAACGATGTTGGTAGGAGCAAGAGTTTTTGTGAGTTTTTTTTGAGCTAGTATGCTGTTGACGTGTGTTGCTCCAGATGGTTATAACGGAGGTGTCGGTGTATTTTGGTGGTAGTTATGGCTGCTGGAATAGGAGCGACAGGGTGGACGTTTATGATGGAGCAGCCGATTGGACTTGATGGATTGGTTTTAAACGAAATACTAACATTCACAGAGAATCATTCCCTCAAAAGGCGGCTGACGGCTCTCCAGAGGGCTACAACGGTTACCTGAACGCCGAGCAGGAGGAGAAGCTGAAAAAGATGCGTGAAAAGTTGCAGGAGAAGGGGTTCACTGTGCGCCTGGATGATGCCTCGCTGTTGCGTTTCTTGAGAGCCCGTAAGTTTGACGTGGATCTTGCCATCACAATGTTTGAGGAGCATGAGCAGTGGAGAAAGGACTTTGGCACAGACACCATCTTAGAGGACTTCCATTACGATGAGAAGCCAATCGTGGCCAAGTTTTACCCACAGTACTATCATAAGACCGACAAGGACGGCCGTCCAGTGTACATCGAGGAGCTTGGTAAAGTGAACCTCACTGAAATGCTCAAGATCACTACCCAGGACCGCATGCTCAAGAACCTTGTGTGGGAGTACGAGTCTTTTGTGAAGTACAGACTCCCAGCTTGTTCAAGACAACAGGGAAACCTCGTTGAGACCTCGTGTACTATTATGGACCTCAAGGGTATTTCCATCTCTGCTGCTGCTCAGGTGCTTTCATACGTTAGAGAGGCCTCGTTTATTGGCCAGAATCAATACCCAGAGCGTATGGGCAAGTTTTACCTCATCAACGCACCATTTGGCTTTTCTACGGCCTTCCGCCTTTTTAAGCCATTCCTTGACCCAGTCACTGTCTCCAAAATCTTCATTCTTGGTTCCAGTTACCAGAAGGAGCTGCTCAAGCAGATCCCAGAAGAGAACCTCCCATCCAAATTTGGTGGTAAGTCTGAGGTGAGTGACACTGAAGGCGGTCTCTACCTCTCGGACGTTGGTCCATGGAGGGAGGCTGAATTCATTGGTCCAGAGGGTGAAGCTCCAAAGGCCTTTTCCTTGTGATTTTGCTACCTGTTTTTACCTCTCTCGCCAGTATTTCATTACAACAGTTCTTAGAATTCTTTGTAGTTTTTCATTTGTTAGAATAATCGCTCCCTTTATCATCACCCTTCCTTATTGCTCACACTATCACCATTTTTATCGAAGTTGAAACAAATGGGCCAGCGCGAACGTTACCAGGAATTCATTCCCTTTTGGGCGCAGAAGAATTAGGCGTATACCGAGCTACAGAGGACACTTTGTCCAGTGAACATATTCTTTCGCTTACCAGGCCTCACTTATATAATCAATTGCCAATGCCGTCGCCCACATTCACTGCGTCGTCCCTCGAAGGGCACATCATCCATTCAAAGGGTCAGTTCACAGAGGTACTCGAGTACAGTCTGGAAGGGGAGCAGTTCTTCACCACCAGGATCACAATTGACGCCAAGGGTGCACTGAAGACCGCTGGGAACAACAACGCTAGTGATACTGTTCTGATTCGCCGTCTTCAATCGTGTTACGTCCAAATAGCGGACCCGTCCATCATCGTGATACCCTACAGCGAGCAGGACCCACGCGTCTGGCTTAGACCGTCAGATAAGGACGTGCTCTCTAAGATCCTGGCCGCTCTCGTGTTTTGGCAGGCATTAAGACCGCGTGGAATTCTCCATAAGCATCTGGACATTCCTTTCTCCAGTGCTGGTACGGATGATGCCAATCTCTTGGTTGCAAGCTGCAAGATCTACGGACCCTTACCTAAAGCCGTAAAGAACATCCAGGCCGTAAATGGACCAGAAGTGCCGATCTATCCAGAGCCTACAGGTCAAGGAGAACAGTGGTTTACGGCAATGGCTGTGCTAAAGTCTTCGGGAACTCTGGAGCTTATTAATGAGTCGGATGGAACAACATTATACACCATCAACCTTAAGCTGCTCACGCGTTCAGAGATTAGAGAGCTTCACCATTCGATTTTCGAGTCCTCAAACTACCTGTTTCTTGGAGCCATTGAAGCGCTCCGCAGAGAGAGTCTGAAAAAGTGCCAATACGTTAGCGGTTCCCTCATGCCGCAGATCTCGAAGGAATTGCCAAAGGTGTCGAGAATTATCATGGAATTCCCTTACCGAATTGACGTTGAGGACTGGCTCGTTGCATTGAAGTCATTCACAACCCGGCAATACGTCGGCCTGAACCAATCAAACCTCTTCAGAGTTTCCAGAAAACTCAAGTTTGATATCCTGGAGGCCAATTTTTCTGAGGAAACTCTAGACAGCCAAGGGGACCCAGCGAGGTTGTATGCAGAAGTACAGATATGGGGTGCCCCTTGGTACAGAACGGCTATTGTGGAGAGCTCGAGAAACCCATTCTTCAGAGAAGAGTTTGAGTTGGATCTCCCATTGGGAACCAGATCGTTTGTTGTTGCTCTGAAGAAGAATGTGGGGTCTTCTTACCAGATGTACAGCGAAGAAGATGAGATTTTGGGATATTCTACTATCACTTATACAGACTTCCAAAATGACCTTATGCAAACGAGAATTCCCTTGGACAATGGATACACATCAATTGGACAACTTTGTGTCAGTGTAAAGAACAGAACAAACTACATTCTTTCACCAGAGCACTTTAATAACTTCGAGCAGATGATACTGAATCTTAACTTCAAACAGTTTTTGAATTATGTTGTCTCCAAACACCCACAATCGGAACTTGAAAATATCGCTGTCGTGTTACTGGATATTTTCCAATCTTTACAGAAAGAAAATGAATTCTTTTCTGCTCTAATTAACGATGAGATTGCCAAGATCATGAATGTTCCATCTGATGAACCAAACCTATTTAATACTCTTTTTAGGGGAAACTCTCTTCTGACCAAATCATTAGAACTATACAACCTCAGAATTGGCCAGGAGTACTTAGAAAAGGTCATTGGCAGTTTCATAACAACGGTCATAACAGACCCAAAGTCCACAGAGATCGACCCAATGCGCATTCCGGAGGCAGATCCTGCTAAGAAGCAAAAGATTGTTGATGCTAACTTTCAAACTTTGCTGAGATATTCAGAGGAGGTGTGGAAGCGGATATATCAGACATCAAATGATATTCCAGATGCTATCAAGCACCAATTAACGCTGTTAAGAAAACAGATTGAGTTGTACAGCACAGATGAGACACTAACACTGAACTGCATCACTGGCTTTTTGTTCTTACGATTCTTTTGCCCTGTAATTTTGAACCCAAAGCTGTTTTTCTTAACCAAGGAGCACCAAACTGGTGATATTAAAAGGACACTCACATTGATATCCAAGATTCTATTGACTTTCGCTAATAGACAGAAATTTGGAGCCAAGGAGCCATACATGGAGAGATTAAATGCCTCATTTATTGGGCCGAGACAACAGCAGTTACATGACTATTTGGATAAAGTCACAGGCAAGAAGCTGGATTTCAGTGACAAGAGACTTAAGTTGGGATCCTCATTGGAGAGAACCGATATAATACTGACATCGAGGGACCTGTTGAAAGAGTTACCGACGGTTCCATTTTTGATTGACAAGTACTTGAGAATTGATCAACTTGCTGATCTGGTTACCAATGAGGTTATTAATCCAGATGTGATTGATGACTTTGGTGAGGCAAGTGACGAGGAAGTTGACCCAGACAACAGTTCTACAAACCTGTTCCGAATTGGTTCATTGGAATTTGAGAAGATGGCATTAGGTAATGAACCGCCAAAAGCAGACGACACCTTTGATTTTGAGTTTGGATCAGAAAAGTTCATCAAAACATTGTTAGATACATCCGACAATGTTGAGGGCGTATACAGCTACCTCAATGCAAACTCATCGTTGAAGGACTTGATTATTGAATCTGACCGTCTCTCTAGCAAGAAGGCACGCTTGGCTGCTAGGCTGTGTTCCGCAGAGACTGCTGCTGATATCACAAACATCAACAAATTCACTAAGGGTGTGCTATCGACTACTATTGTTGATTCACAAAAGCGTATTCTCACTGCACCTCCAGGGATCCCATCATTGCGGTATCTCAAGTCAGACTCGTCGTTGCACTTCAAGTTTAAGTTCCGTCCTGTCACAAGCACAACACCGACCTCCGCTGTGTTCTTTGATGACGATACAAGTTCTATATTGACAAAATCTCCGACAAAAAAGCTATCGCAGATGATTCGGTCTGCTAGCATTGGGACGATGTCGAGTTTCCAGAGTAATGCGACTGAGGAGACGAAACGCAGATCAAAGTTGGGGAAATGGTTCAGAAAGAAGGACGATTGATCCTCGAGAGGATATTTATGTAGCAATATTAATGTGGAACAAAATAGTTCTTTATCGAATAGATAATACTGTATACATATATGTATTAGTCTGTGTCATTAGTCTTCCTCGTCATTATCATTATTCGTGGATCTCAAACTCAACGGAATTACCACCACCGAGTTCTTTCTAGTGGACAACGGGCTCAGGGACATCATTGATTCTTCCTCGTCGCTCATTAAATCGGCAAACGTTGTGAAGTTGAGTCTTGTGTGATCTGAGTAGTCAACATCCAGTGGTGTATTCCCCTGCTCCGGGCAATCGGTTGGATACAGCCCTGTGAATGATGTTGTATGTCTTCTGCAGAGAGGGTGCCCTGTGTGCCCACAGATGACTTCCACACATGGCGTGTCATCTTTGACAGAACATGTTGCGTCTATAACAGAGGGCACCCTTGCCTCCTGGCTAAGATGTGCTGGGATGGACGAGACCGAGGAAAACGACTGGGACCGTGTGTGTTGCACCGAACGTTCGAAAATGAGAGACGAGTCTAGAGGAGAATGGATCTCTGTGACAGCTCTGTCAGTGGAGTCAATGTCAGCCTCCTGTTTACTTGGCGTGGCCTCCACAACATCGTGCTTAGTACTGTCCGTTTGCGTCTCAGGTGAAAGCAGCTTGAGTTGTTGGAGTTTCTTACGTAGTTCGAGTTCGTGTTTCCGCACCTGGAGCATGTTAACCTATTATTGTAGAACAATCAAGGAGAGAACATGAGACCCAGAGGAACAGGTGCTTTATATATATAAACTAGAGCCTATGCAAGGGAAGGAACTTCTGCGTGCCCCGGACAGGCAGGCTCGTCACCAAGAGATCCTGAGAACTGAGCGTGATCAACGTGTGACCACTTGATCGAGACACATTTAGAGACAATACAGTGGGAAATCAGAAGCGAACCCCTTGCTGGGTATGAGATAATAGTATCCAATTGATATACCAAGTCAACCATTGAGGATTTTTATTAAGGGTCTTTGGGAGAGGATTATTCCTTGAGATCAGTCTCTTCACAACGTCTCCAGCTCCTGTGTCCAAGCCCTTTAGTTCTGGGCCACTGTGTAGTGCAGAAAAAAGCACACCACCACGCCATGGGGGTTTCTTTCTTGTAGGGAACCCGGAAATTTTGTGTGAATAGAGTGACTGATGGTAGAGATAGACACAAATATACATACATAAACTGGGAAAGTGAGAGTCATCAGTTTTTGTGAGCTTTTCCCATACATCCGTGCTACATAGCTGTTTTCTTTGCGGAGAGAAGCCTCTCTTCACATGCATATAACCGATTAAAAATATACAAGTACAGATCACGGATTCATTACCTTTAACACCTTTCTGGAGTAGTCCTCTCCGTCATTGAGACTCTTCGTTTCTTCGATACCATCCTCAAACCAGCGAACGTCTAGTCGCTGGTCGACATAAGTGCTATCTCCGTTCTTATCAATGATCGGTGTTCCATAATCTGCGCTCACTAGACTTAGGTGCTGGTTGTGACGACTATGATGCGCATTTCCCGGGGTCTTATCGCCAATGACCGTCTCATCCTCTGTGCTATTTGAGTTTGAATCAAGAGTATCGTACTTGGCTGGGCTCTTGACTTCTTGTCTTTCAACATCCCATTCGTCTTCTTTCTCTCCAGAGGCGACACCACCGTAGTAGCGACAACAGCAAAATACTAAGGTAGAGATGAGCCCCAGAGAGACAATCCCAACAGCAGTGAACACACCGGCAACTTTGCCCTTTGAGTCAAAAAATGAGTTCTTCGAGGTTGAAGAGCTAATAGGCGTAGCACCTGATGTTTGCTCAACGACAACTGTTGTCTGCGCAGTGATAATTTGTGTTTCTGCATTAGTGATTGTTGCCATGCTAGTTACTAGTGAAGTGATAACAGCGGGTGAGGATGATTTGCTGGACGATGACTGGGATGTAGATAAAGGAGAACTTGATAAGGATGAGGTCATGGACATGGACGTGGACGTGGAACTAGAAGAGGTAGATGTAGATGACGAGGTTGAAGAAGATTCAGGTGCGTAGGTTGAAGATGAGGAATGTGTTGTTGTTGTTGTTGCTGATGATGATGACGATGAAGTTGAAGTTGAAGTTGAAGTTGATGAAGATGACGTTGAAGATGGTGCTGTAGAGGTGGATGAAGACGTAGATGTCTGGGAACTTCCCGTACTCGTCTTCTGTAAGCTTGACGGCACGACACTATTTTCTTGAGCAAGACTGGTTGTTACAGTGCTTGATGTGTCATCATCAACTGTGGACTTCGGTGTGGATATCTCAATATACCCATAGAATCCACTCCCTGCACACTTATCGCTGGGATATCCCGGGCAACCTACATCACACTTCTCTAGATCCACGGTCTCGTTTGGAACATCGTTTGTGCAGTAGCAGTCCTGATAAGACACCACACCAACAGCGTAGCCAGCAGCGGAACATGTGTCATGGCAGAGACCGTTAGACATGTAAATACTTGAGCTGGCCTTGTATGAGGAGCCGATGTTCTGTGTGGAGCAGAGTGTCAGTGCGGGCACAACTGGTCGTATCAATAGTGCCAGCAGCAACAGGTGCATTTTGTGTATGGGCTAGTCAATTGATTCAGCACAGTGAAATTCAAAGGGGGGAGGGTATGTCTAGCAAGGAATAGATGGCTTATAGTATTAAATTCGCACGGCCTGAATGTGCCTTGTGTTCCGCAACAGGATAAGCAACGTGTGGGGTGATGGCTTTCGTGTATAGCGAGCTTTCGGTATTCGGGTGGGTATTAATTTGGAGTGAAGAAGAAGGAGGGCAAAAGAAAAAGATTGGTTACTAAGAGGTCAAGAGAATCTCTAGACGCTTAAATATATTAATTATCTCATCATCATACATATATGTGTGTGCGCAAACGAGGGTGGGCTCGTACATAGGGCGGTAAATTGTGTTGTATCGTGCTGCTATGCATGTAATACTGAAATTTGCGCCTAGGATTTTGGGGCAGAGTGGAGGGTGACGGCCCGAAGAGGGAAGGGGTGGTTATAATTACATTTCAAGGTATCGGTGCTGTATCTCTTCTGTTATATACCGGTGTCATCCTATTTATACGTACGCAATATACACATATGAAAATATATGACATGTGTGTGTTTGAGATCTGAGATCTTTCTGGCTGGGCCCGCTGATTTCGAGACCATGTATGTATATAATGACGTTGGCCTATAAAACTGAGACATCTAAATTAGACTAGAAAACATACACGTTCCCCGCTATACAGGGCGTGCTTCAGCTTTTATAAATACTCAGATTACTCTACTGACCTTTGCGTGGACATAATAATACCATGGATCGTAATCATGTCAGGCACACATGCTAATTAAAAAGGTTCTGTCAATGCAACTCAAATATAGAAAACGCTAGGAGAAAAAGAAATTAAACAGAGGCACCTTGTGGGTACTCCTTAGCTGAGGGGGTGGGGTGCAAAATGAGTTCGCGGGTGCTAGAAGAGTGCGCGAATTTTCTATGGAAGCTTTGTTTTGCGGTGAGGTTCATGGTCACGTGACTATCATAAGGGAGGGGGCTGGGCGAGATAAGCGAGGTATATATATATATATGGCTGATCGCAAGCACGAAGCGCCGTTGTACAAATGATATCCCCTCCAGTTGGAATATGTGGGAAGATAACGAGACAGTTGTTGGATATGGCAGCGCAGCGATTGGCCCAAGCCTGTAGTCATAAGAATGCTCCAACACAGTGATAGATTTCAAGCTGCCTGCCCTACAACCAGCGTGTATCTCTATGTGTTTCTCTGCCAGGTCTATTCGGACTACACTCCGAAAAAACACAAACGGCCATCTGATTGCTGATTGAGAAGATCTATCGCACAGGACCTGTTTTCCGAGCTTCCCGAGCATATTTCTGTGGTGTTGTGTAGACGTGTCTTGACATAGAATATGTACAACCTGATCTCGGTCTTAAGCCCATGTGTAAGTGCACAGGTACATATACACCACCAATGAACACACATATGGAACCCGAAAACTAGTAAGGAGTCCGAGAGATATAGTCCAGCTGTGCAACAGAAGTAGCTCTGGACTCTGGTTTGGTTGAGCTGTTTCTGTTGGTATCGGTGCTCTTAAATCCTTGTAATTGTTTGGCGATGTTCTGAATCACACAATTGTCTACCGGCTGCGGTGAGACGACATGGCAAAATGTCCACGTGGAAGCAGCAACCAAACAACCCACACCTCTGTTATATCGTACTATTACAGTGGCTCTGAACCTTCTTAACCTGTAGATATTGCCTGAAACCACTATATATAAATCTAGTAGACATCAGCGTCCCTCTGGATACCGCAGACACCTCTGCTACCGGGTGATTCCCTATCCAGACTGCAACACATACACAAAAAAGAAACAGTTACCCCGAAATACGGAGGTGTAGAAGTCCGAACGTCGCTCTTTGTGATTTCTACCCCGCCAATAGCGTGCAGCCACTCCTTAAGCTGATTTCACATCTAGGTAGGGGGCAGGAGGAGCAGGTATAGTAGAGGACCCCTACAAGCCGTTTATGCCATCTAAGGGAATATTTCCTGTTCAATTGACACCCGAATAATTGCGAGCTGTTACACCACATTCCCCCCTGTCAGCCCACAAAGAGCTCCCGCAATCTCGCTAGAATGTAATTAAATCACCAGATTATAGTGCTGCCCCCCTATAGCTGGGGTTTGCTTTCCGCGTCCCACCTTCACTCCCGTCTTGAGTTACAATACGCGCCGTCCTCAGAGTGGAGCGCTGTGCTCCACTCATCGTGCCCCTCCATTACGTAAGCGCTGCGCTAGACACTCCCTTAAACTTCGGACTCAAGAGCACCTTTGGGTGCTATAGCGGGTGTAGGAGCTCGGGAAAAAAGGCAATTAAGTCAATTCAGACATTTCGAACTCAGCCAGAGTGTCCAATTGAGTGTACACACACGGCTTCCATCCTTGGTTCTTTCCAGCTGCTCCTACACAGAGGACTCCGAGAATGTCCCGGTAGAAGAGGTGTCTTCTCTAGCAGCAGTCTTTAAAGTCCGAGCTTCTGACGCACATTCGACGTCCCTTGACCGGAAACTGAGCCTATGAGAGTTCAGCCGAATCCTCCTTATATGCCGCTTTGCACTGTGTCCTCCATCGTCCTCTGCTTCTGGGTATACAGAGCACGCCCTAATCACTGAATGGACACACAAAGCCGTACCTTTTCCAGGGCCATGCAGCGTCCGTTTCAAAAAGTATAAAAGTACGCATGTCCGCCCTTTGTTGAGAAACGATTCCACCTTGCACACCCTCCTACTGGTTTTGGTATCTCTTCATATTCATTACAACACAATGCTCAGAACACAATTGAGAACTTTCGCTAGACCACAGTTCATCAGAAGCTTGGCAACTGCTCCAGCTGTCCCATCTACTCAGAAGGGTGTTATCTTCTACGAGCACTCTGGTAAGCTCGAGTACAAGGACATCCCAGTCCCAGAGTGTAAGCCAAACGAGATCTTGATCAACGTCAAGTACTCTGGTGTCTGCCACACTGACTTGCATGCTTGGCACGGTGACTGGCCATTGCCAGTTAAGTTGCCTCTCGTCGGTGGTCACGAGGGTGCTGGTGTCGTTGTCGCCAAGGGTTCCGAGGTTTCCAACTTTGAGATTGGTGACTACGCCGGTATCAAGTGGTTGAATGGTTCCTGTATGTCCTGTGAGCTCTGTGAGAAGGGTTACGAGTCTAACTGTTTGCAGGCTGACTTGTCTGGTTACACCCACGATGGTTCTTTCCAGCAGTACGCTACCGCTGACGCCGTCCAGGCCGCTAAGATTCCACAGGGTACCGACTTGGCTGAGATTGCCCCAATTTTGTGTGCCGGTGTTACCGTCTACAAGGCCTTGAAGACTGCTGACTTGAAGCCAGGTCAGTGGGTTGCCATCTCTGGTGCTGCCGGTGGTCTTGGTTCCCTTGCCGTCCAGTACGCTAAGGCTATGGGTTTGAGAGTTCTCGGTATCGACGGTGGTGAAGCCAAGGAGAAGCTCTTCAAGTCTCTTGGTGGTGAGGTCTTCATTGACTTCACTAAGGAGAAGAACGTTACTGAGGCTATCCAGAACGCTACCAACGGTGGTCCACATGGTGTCATTAACGTCTCCGTTGCTGAGGCCGCTATCTCTCAGTCCACTGAGTACGTTAGACCAACTGGTACCGTCGTTCTTGTTGGTTTGCCAGCTGGTGCCGTCTGCAAGTCCGACGTCTTCTCCCACGTTGTCAAGTCTATCCAGATCAAGGGTTCTTACGTTGGTAACAGAGCTGACACCAGAGAGGCCATTGACTTCTTTGCCAGAGGTTTGGTCAAGTCTCCAATCAAGGTTGTTGGCTTGTCTGAGTTGCCAGAGGTTTACAGCTTGATGGAGCAGGGTAAGATCTTGGGTCGTTACGTTGTTGACTGTGACAAGTAAACTGGTCACACTTATCATATGATTTTTACGAATGAGAGCTGTTTTTAGAGAACTTAGATAGTTTATTATGACATGCAAATATCAAGTTACATTATAGATGACTCAACTGTAGATGATGGATTCCATGCAGACAATGGAAGATCCATTTTTCTAAGGTACGAGAAAACTGGAATTTATGATGATATGTACAAGAAAAAAATACCTTATATTTATATAACATAACATAGCATAACATTAAAACAGGAAAACATTTCGTCATAAGCACATTAACTCCAAGAAAATCAATTATGTAAAATTCAACATATTAACCGACATACCTTCCGCATCCAGCTGTTGTGAGAGCTGCTGTCCCATGGTATCAAACGAAAGCATCATCTTATTCTCCATCAGGTTCAAGTGTTCACTGATCGTACCGAGGGAGGATACACCTGGATTTTCAAGCATTGTATCGTAGGACTGGTATTGGTCATTAACGAGGTTGTTGTTGACCGGATATTGCACGGACATTGCCTGGCGTGGCATGAACTGGAACTCATCTGGAGGAGTCAGGATATTGGTTGATGATGACTTTGAGGTTGGCTCTGAACCAATTGGGGATCTTGGGTTCGAGCGGTCATCGTACTCAGGGGTCGAGTACTCTTCTTCATCGTCCTCGTCACCTTCTACGTCGTCGTAATCTGAAAAGTCCGACGCTTCAACGCTTTCTGCGGATGTAATAGAGTCTTTATGGATCTGGTCTGTGAGCGACTTGTCAGCTAGCTTATTATGTGAAAGTATCGCGATGACTTTGGAAAGCTTGTCGTTCATCATGTCAAATTTCTCATCAATCTTTAATACCCTCTTTTCCAGTTCTTGCAGCGTTAGTTTCTTCACTGGCATCCTCTTCTTCTTTCTGACCGTCTTGGTGTATGTGCACTCAACGGCATGGTTTTTGCAGTTGGCACACGGGGTGTGTCCATTGCACTTGATTTTTCTCTGACGGCAGTAGTTGCAAGCTTTGGAAATTCTTCTACGTACAACGGGAGGTGGTGAGACGTTGTTAGTGTTCTTTGATTGCGCCATGGTGGATGTTCCGTGAGATGTCCGCAGGGGCCCCGTGTTCATATGCAATCGCTCTGTGTGTGTGATTTGGGTAAACAGAAACTGAGCGACTATATGACCAGCAAGTAAAAATATAAACACTGTTGCGCTTGAAGGAAGCAGTGCTTTATTTATGATGGGAGTCCAGCAGGCTGTGTGTTTGTAATCGGGTCGGGGAGCAATTCGGCCGAGATGCTACTGTGTGTGTATGCGTTAGGTGTGGGCAACACGCTCTGAATAGAGGGAGGCGTTGAGGTCTTGCTGTTTGTTGAGTGCGAGGCTCTGTGGTTAACAAGGAGACAAGCAAGTAGCACGATGCGGTTGTAAGCAGTGCAAAAGAGGCAAACTCTGGTCTTTTTAAAGTTTTACAAGAGCAATTGAGCACCCAGCGCGTTGTCGGTTGGCCGTTTGATGTGGGCTTCGGAGCGGCGTGTTGGCTGTGCTGTTCCGATGCTTGAACCGTTAAACCCGTTACTAATAAGTGACTGCCTCGGATTTAAACGGTGATGAGCTTCCGAGGAACCTCTCTATCGGCCCAGTAACCTCGGCCGAGTTCTCAAATACTCAATAAACGGGTGATTATCATGTATACGGTGATCGAGTGTCTTAAAACTTTGGGGCAGGGAGCAGCTTACATCTGGCATCCAATCTTAACGTTCAGTTGTTTTGTGGCAGTATTTTTACGACTCTACCAGCAGCCACACCTTTCTCCACACTCTTCTACGTTTTTAGTACCTGCTAGGGGTATGGGGGCGGAGCACCAAACGTGCCCTAGGGACCTTCGCTCAACTAGAAAATTTCAGATCTATGGTACTGGGATGGTGATAATAATCGCAGCATAGCCCACTGGATGCCCAGACCAATGTCAAAGTCCGCCAATATCCACCAACTGCCACAGGTATTATCATCTCCTTGTCTCACTTCTACCCCCAGTCATGGGCGATATGGATAAGTGTGTCTATGGGGAAGCCGAGTCACCCAGGGGAAAAACACGTTGATGTTGTTGTTATACCACAACAGTTGCTCTATTATGACACGGTATAACGCTATAGTATAGCAGTGCTTTATGTGTGTGTTGGCCTGCGCAAGCTTTCTGGTGCCTTCATGCGATTACTCAGCACCATCCCTGTAAGCTCAACAACCATTGATGAAACAATAAACCTCTTTAAGTCACTTACTTAAACCCAATACAGAAGTCAAATGAAGAAAGTCTTTGTACAAGATGAGGTCAGTTCTAGCCAAAAAAATATGAACAATAACAATAATTGGTTTTAATGTTTACGTCAAGTGGGCTTGCTTGAATGCGCATTAGTCTCGGATAAGTCTTGCTCGGATGTCCATAGGCAATTATACCAGCCGATGTAATGATCAAACATATGGTCAACTACGTATCCGTTCACGACCACTTCTCAAGCTATTTGGGAGCTGTCCGAATGGAATTTTGCCATCTGGTGGTCTTTATTCCCTTTATCCTTTTGACCCTCTTCGTCCTCTCAGTATTTTTTTTGCCTAGAAGTATTCTCATGTCATTTATACTGCCTTGTGCGTCACAGTTAAGAAGGTTGCTTAATACAGTCTTGCACGATATTATTAAGGATGGAAGTACAGTTTAAACTGGTGAATTTCCACAAAACGAGCTAGGAAAGAATCTGCGTGTTGCCTAATGGAGCTATATGCATTTTGCTTAAAGTACTTAAGGCACCAAAAACCACACACATTGTTGGGATGCATCTGATTTTGTAGTTAAGTTAAACCATGCATAAAACGCTTTCGCTCTCCCCCAGCTACATACATCTTTTTACGCAAAGCAGAAAAACAGGAGTCATATACTAGGTACAAGGAGTTTGTTTGAATATTAACTTAATCTCTCTTTCTAGAGTCAATCTATTTCGGGGGGTTAAGTAAAACTTAGAACTTCTTACCGAACAAGATAATCTGCAACTGGTCGTACATGGAGATAACACCGGCACCGGCAACACCTCTCAAGATGTTAGCACCACAACCCTTGAACAAGGATGGGATACCCTCAGCAGCAACAATCTTTCTGAAGGCGTCGAAGGCACCGTTGTACTTAACAGCCTGACCAGAAGTCATCATCATTCTTCTTCTAACGGTGTCCAATGGGTAGGAAGCAGTAGAAGCAGCGGTGGTAACACACCAACCGAGCAAGAAGGAGGCAAGGAAAGAACCCTCAAGGGTACCGGTCAACAAGACTGGCTTCAAGGAGTCGTAAAGACCGAAGTACAAACCTCTGTAAACAACAATACCAACAACAGATGGCAAGAAACCTCTGTACAAACCAGCAATACCGTCAGAAGCCAAAGTCTTCTTGTAAACATCGAACAAACCGTTGAACTGTCTCTCACCGTTACCCTTGGCGGACTTAGCGTCGTTAGCCAATCTGGTTCTGGCGTAGTCCAAAGAGTAGACGAACAAAAGGGAAGAACCACCGGCAAGACCACCAGAGGCCAAGTTACCGGCGAACCACTTCCAGTAGCCCTCATCCTTCTTGAAACCGAACATCTTTTTGAACTTGTCCTTGAAGGCAAAGTTCAAAGCCTGGGTTGGGAAGTAACGAATAACGTTAGCGGTGTTACCTCTCCAGAAGGCAACAACACCCTCGTCAGCGGAGGTTCTCTTGAAACAGTCAAGGATACCGTCGTAACGCTTGGCCAAACGACCCTGCTTGATCATCTCATCCTGGTTCTGGATAAGCAACTTAACTCTCTCAATTGGAGCAGCAGCGGTCTTGGAGACGGCGGCGGAGACACCGCCCATCATGAAGTCGATGAAGAAGGAGGATTTCTGGTCAGCCATTTTTGGTGTTAATTAAAAAAGGTTGTTCTTCAGAACCAAAAGAAAAACGGGGTGTTGTTGCAAAGGCGGAAAAAAAGTGGGATTTTGGACGTCCTTTATATATCGCGTGGAAGAATTTTCGTGTCCGCGTTGGCGGTTTGTCGGTTTTTTTTTTTCCCTTCAAAAAAGAAAATTTGAACTGACGAATGCGATTGGGCGGTGCGAGTTCCGAGGGCGGTACTGAAAAAGAAAAATTCCCTCTACTGCCGGTGTGGATCGCTTAGTGTTTTGGCCAAATAACAAGGCACTGAGAGTGCGACGACTATCTGGTAGCGGATTGAGATTTTGTGACAGCGGAAACGGCACCATATATTGACATTGGGGCCAGGAAACTACACAGAGTACATTCTACTCTACGCTCACCCACCCTTCCACAACACTGTTCCATCCCCCACACACACAATACCTACCGCGCTAATCAGCGGTAATTAAATACGTCCCCTACCGGGTCGGAACTCGGACCAACCCCCAAAATCGGTGGTTGGTTGTTTATATGCGGCACTCGATTCCTAGATCTCTGCGTGTGTAGTTTCTATCGTGTGTGGTTTCTAGCGTGGTGTTCTGACACATGAGTGTCACACACCAGTGTCCACCGCAGCCACTGGGAACGTCGCTAATTAGCACCCTGCTTACTCCGTTCCCCTGAATACAAACCACGTATCGAGCCTGTTTTGGCTGCCTGCCCCGGAGCTGTTGGTGCAGTTTTAAAAAAAAAAGATCAAAAAAAAAAAGAAAAAAGAAAAAAAAAATTAACCAAATTTCCGGGGCTCGCGCTTTTTAATTGGCCCTCCTCCTTTCTCTCCCCGCAGGAAGATCCCATAGCTTGGCCAGTCTGTATATACAAATTGTGTGTTGTGTGTTGTGGGACGGATGTTTGAGATCGAACTGTAGCGTGATTGCGGGTTATACAACTGAATCATCGAAAGGTTTCAAGTTGGGTGCTCTCCAAGGCTCCCCTGGCTCAAGCCATCCTTTAACTGGGTACAATTGGCCTATGTAGATCAGGGGATTGGGTTTTCACTCTTGTTTCAGCCAGGCCTTCAAGCTTCCGCATTACTACAATGACTATGAAAGGGAATCTGAGCGCTACGCAAACACGACGCGCTGGAGAGAACGCACCGGCCGTGGCGTTTGCATGTTGTGCCGGGTGCAAAGGAGGGTGCACTTTTCAGTTTTTATGCTGTGGAGCATAGAAACTTCTATTCGTCTATATATGTGTTGTACATAGTTTTGCAAAGAATCACCTGTAAGGTAGAAGGCAGTGGCACATTTTACCAAAGTTTTTGTTGGTGTGGACACTCTCTATGGTAGAGTACGCTGTGCCACTCTAACAATTGATTCACCAGCTACAGTATTGTTCTTGAGCTGGATCCTCACGGCCCCCACCACTCACACATTGTTCCTCTAATGGATCTCCCTCCTAAAGATCACCTCTGTGGCGGTTCGCGCACTCCTAGAAAATTTGTGAGGGCCTAAAAAGTAAATAAAAGTAGTAACAACGTACAGAAAGCTAGGAAACAGCCCAGTTCCAACGAGAACGTTAGCGTACTTGATCACCACAACAGAGACTAGATACCGCTACACACGAATACGCGGACCTTCTGTATACTCACAACTGCAAAAGAGGGCTCTGTGCGCGCCTCTGTGTGTTTTTTGTTTATTTTGTGGAGAGCCTCCCACATTAGCCGCCTAAAGGGGATACACAGGCTCTGTTTACTTTCACGCGGAGCGTTTTTACCACATCAATTCACAAGCACTATTCCAGGAAAACGCCAACTGAGGGAAACTCTCAAGAGCTCTGAATACGTGTGACACCACGGTTCTGCTACAAGGCACATTTCCACAACCTCCTATCCATTTGAACGTGGGCCACACATCGTCATCTCTACAGACCAAAGATGAGTTCCGCTCCAGTAGGCCAGCTGGATTCGTTCTTGCCAATGAAGACCACACCCGAACTGGATACAAATTCATTACAGCTTAACCAGCAGCCAGTGCCATACGTAAACCCCGAGCAGAAGTCGATACCCACAATCGATGACACTATTGCCCAACACCCTTCACCAAGCACACACATGGGTGGACTACCGCTGGAAACACCCATAGCACACCCAAAGCTAAACCCAGATGAAACAATACAACAAATAGTGACAAAACCATCATCACCGGTGAAGTCTCCTCAGATTCAGGTAATCAAACAAGAAGAACACCAAGCATTAACTTCAACTCCAACAATACTACACCTGCCCGATGGCAAGGTAACACCGCCGAAGAAGGAAGCCGCAATTGCAACAGTACCTGGCTCCTTGAAAGCAGAAGAACCTGAAAGGAGGTCTGAGTCTGTCCAGAGCAATGCGAAGGTCTCTGCTTATGCCAGGTTGGAGTTTGAAAACTTCATCTTTTATGTACAAACATTACAAGTCATCTTGGGAAGAAAGTCTGAAAACGACCAGTCACACTCGGTCGATGTTCATTTGGGGGCCTCAAAGGCTATATCCAGAAAACACGCAAAAATATTTTACAATTTCGGTACGGAGAGATTTGAGCTGTCAATCCAAGGTAAGAACGGTGCTTTTGTGGACGACATCTTTGTCGAAAGAGGAGCTACTGTTCCTTTGACAAACAACTCAAAGATACAGATTGGGCAAATAGTCTTTAGATTTGTACTCCCAGGTGCAAACCCACAGGAAAAAACTGAGAGTCCAGCAAAGCCATTGAATCCATCTGATGCGGTCTCTCTCAAAAGTACACTGTATACTAACCAGGGCTCAAATGATGGTCTTGAGGATTCGGGTGAGAACACACCAAACCTTACTAGTATGGACTTTGAGCCAGTAAGTGGTGGTATCAATAATAACAGTAACGCTTCCACCACTCTCAACTCCAACAATCTCAACAGTGCTGGTGCTGTTTCAGCTAACGGAGCTAATTCACAAAAGAAACCAGTTAAGGAGAAGAAGACAGCAAGGGTACCGAAACCACCAAAGAAAGTATACACATTGGAGGAGATTCCAGAGGAGTACAGAACGAAACCAAACTGCTCGTATTCCAACCTAATTGCGACGTGTTTAAGAACTCATGGAACACCGAAGGGCATGTCTCTTGCTGAGATTTACAAGTCTATCAGAGATATTTTCCCATACTACAAGTACTGTCCGGATGGCTGGCAAAGTTCCGTCCGTCATAATCTTTCGCTGAATAAGGCATTTAGAAAAGTGTCCAAGGAGGGGAAAGGTTGGTTATGGGGTCTTGACGAGGAGTATTGTGCTGAGAAAGAAAGGGCAAAGAAGAAACAACAGGCTGCCGCTGCTGCAAAAGCCAAGGCTGCTGCTCTAAAGATTGAGCAGCAGCAGCAACAGCAGAAGCAACAGCAGCAGAAGCAGTTGCAGATGGCGCAAGCTGCTCAACAGCAGTTTCAGCAACAGGGAGGCGTGGTCCAAAATATCAACTCGCTAAACCAACAGGGCCAGCTACAGACGGGCGCTCAGCAACCTCTTCAAGCTAAACAGATCACTCTGCAAACAACTGCAGTTGATCAGCAACAAGTCCCACATGCAACTCAACCACAACAACAATTTTCTCAGACTCCACAGCTACAGAACTACCAACAGTCAGTGTCTCAGCAGCATCCACAACAGACGGTGAGAGATGTGAATCACACCATGCAGCCACAGATCCAACAGAGAGTACATCAGAATGTTGCTCAGCAAATACAGCAGCAACATGCAAAGACTCCAAACATTCAAGCTCAGTTAGCAGCTAACCGTGGTATAACGCCGGCGTCATCTGCAAAATTGACATCTCCGGTTCAGAATGCTCCTTCCAGGGCAAGTCCACTGGGTGCTGATACAAAGAAGGCTTTGGCACACTTGCAACAGCAGCTTGTTATGCTTTCCAAAGATTTGAGAAACTTGGTAGATAAGCCTACTATCTCTGCAATCTTAACTCAGGCTATTGCCATGACCATTGCTCAAGTCACACAAGCTGCAAAATCCAAGGGTATCACATCAGATCCATTGGCTACATTAATTGAAACAAATCCTCAACAGTTGACAAATATTTTAACAGTTGCGCTAAATGCTGCCACTTATAAGGTAACAAATGGTCGTATAAAAGCTCCATTGAAGTTGAATCAATCTGCTCCTCCTTCTAGAGCGGCGACACCAGTTGCCACGCCACAGCCACAGCGTGTTCAACCCATGGTCCAAGCACCATTACAGCAACCGATCCAGCAACTGCAGATTCAACGACCTGTACAACAACCTGTTCAGCCTCAAGTACAACCTCAGCCTCAACCCCAGATTCAACCTCAGACCCAGGTTCAAATTTCACCACAGAGCCCACCTTTAGCAGTCCAGAGTACACAGCCATCGCAGTCAGCTTCTCATGGTGCACCAATCTCTGAGAGTCAGACATTACCAACACCAGTTGTACCAAGTGCAGTTAATGAACAGACTAGCCACCAATCTATTCCTCTAAGTTCAATTACTTCTCCACAGAAGCCAAACGTACAATCTGTTGTTGCACCACATGCACCAACTCCGGTTTTGCAGCAGGCACCTGAGCTGCAGAAGAGTGCATCTTTGTCTTCTTCCCATGTTTCACCAATGTCTCAACCTGTTCCTGGTGTTACTGCTCAGTCCACTCCATATACACACATCTCAAACACCAACTCTCCACAGGTTACCATCAATTCACCGCATATTACTCAAACTTCAGCAGCCTCGGCTTCTCAGACCATGACCAACTCACCACAAGTGCCTAGTTCTTCTTTCAATTCCCCCCTTACACAAACGCCTGTCCTACAGCCAACCTCTGAGCCAACTCCACGACCTCAGACCAATAGCTCGAATTCACCAGTGAAGGCGGATATACCAGTCTCGCAAACGGAGACTATGCAGTCTGTTCCAACTGATGTAATTGCTTCGACACCTGTTACGATTGCGTCCACTGAGCCTAAGGCTATTGGACCGGTAAAGAATCATGTAGGTAATGAACCAGACCTATCCTTCTTGAACGATGACCTGGACGATCCAGATTTCCACAAGGTTTTGCAGTCTCTGTCCAAAGAAGGCACACCGGATATTGGTGATGATAATCAAAAAGTCATTGATGATGAGGAGCTGAATAGACTGTTGGCACATGATTTTGAAGAGGCCACAAAGGACAATGCTGCGGGTGGTACTAAGAGAACATTCGACGATGTTGACAGTTCTTTCATGGACAATGAGACGACTAAAATTCCAAAGGTGGAGTAATAGATTTTTCATGTTTTAATGCTTAAAGACCAGTTCCAGTAATGCCCATGTTTTGATTAATGATATAGAAACCAGAATATTTGTAGTTCTGTAAAGAGTTCAATGCCGAAGTAGGGAAAACTTAGTCACACGAGACTACCGATATAAACCACATAGGGAATCTCTTAAGAAACTCTGTAGAATCAACCCGCAAAAAACCAATTTGGAGGTATCTGATAGCTTCATATTGAATGCAAAGGATCGTATATTAATCAAACATGGTACGAATTAACATGTTGGAAAGACCCCTGGAGTTTTAAGTGCATCTTATCACGAATTTGCTTCATTTGAAAATGTTATTGTAAGATCGGCGTTCGGCCTGAATGAAGATTAGGTTTGCAGGGGAACAGAGAAGGAAGCGCATAAGGACACAATTTGGATCTTGTGATTGTGTATGGCCTATGGACTGTTAACTGAGAGTTATCATCTCTGTCTGAATATTTTCACTGTGGCCTCATTAACTCAGTCCTTGATAAATCAAGATGTTCCAGTTAGGTGATGTAGAGAGAACATGATGGGGTGGGATGTGGTTTGGTTGAGATCAGCTCATTTCCACTTTTATAACTCTAAAAAAGACACATTAAACAAACTATACTTCGTTACCCCATAAAATTCATTATGATATATATCCCATGCCTATTTCAAAGAAATATATGTCGGAAATGGTGCTGACGTCAGGTTGATTTGCTCAGCATCCCCAATGCGATTCATTCTGTTTGACATCTTGAGGCGCGTTTGACTGTGGGGGGATCTCATGGTCAGGTCAACCAAGAATTCAGAAAAGGGTTCAGGAAGGGCCGGAAAGTTGAATTACTCTCCAGAGATGGGGTTTTAAGTTCCTTAGAAATATGACTGTATTCTAAAACGCTATAATGTCCCAGATGTTTTGTAATTATTTCTGATGTTGAGGCAAAGGCGTTCCTTAAGAGTGAGATCTGTTTGTCTGTCCCTTGTTGGTATGTCAATGTGTACATATCCGTGTCTCATTAGGGAGTGCATACATATCGAACACATTTACTCGGCAAACGAGAAGGTGAACGACAATGAATTAGACAAATGAGGAAAACGTAGAATGGTGCGAAATCTTGCTTGCCTTTATACGGTTATACTTAAATAGAGTTATTCCCTTGTTTTCAGAGAGATGCTGCTAAGTTCCTCAGATGTCGTTGATTCCAAGGCTCATTGAAGTACTACTGAGTGAATCAAGCAAAAAACGGTATTTATAACTGTTTACTAAAGAACGAAAGAGACGACAATGGCAAAACCAGATGAGCAACACTCAGTTAACTCACAGACCTCTGAGTCTATGAGCACCGCCGAGACAGCAAACAATGGATATGATGATATTTTTGAAGGGGCAAAGACGCAAATGCCGATATTGATGTTGAGTACAACTACAACTGATGAGCATTCTCTCAGCAGTGATTCATCTTCATTTGAGCAAACAGAAAAGACACTTTCAATCACGGTATTAGATACAGACACTCCGATAAAGGTTTTGAGTGGCAATTTTGTCGATGAGCGCAAAAACAAACCTAGCTTTGACTTTTATTCGTTGAAGGCAAACCAAAGCGATGGCACACCGTTTGACTTTTCTCAACTGAAAGGTAAATACGTCCTAATAACTAATGTTACATCTATGTGTGCTTTCTCATTTCAATTGAAACTCCTGAATGATCTTCAAGCCAAATATAATAAGGATCTTGTTGTTGTAGGGTTCCCTTCTAATAAATTTCTAGAATGGCTCACTGCACAGAAAGCAACAAACTGTTATAAGAAAGCGTGGCATTGCAAATTCCACATATTGGAGAAGGTAAAAGATAATGGGAAAGGACAGCATCCTGTTTTCAAGTACTTGAAAGGCCATAAAAAGGGATTTATGGGTACGAAAATGATCAAATGGAATTATGAGAAATTCTTGGTGAATCGCCATGGATTCATAATCAGAAAATACTCAGCATTGAAGTTTACATATATGATTAAGAAGGATCTAGAAAATATACTGAAGAACGATTTTTCTGATATTTCAGAGAAATAACTAATATAACAACAATTAAATGACTGTACCCAAGAACAATAGTAGAAGTGTGTGGTTGGGGGTGAGGAGAGTTCTCTGAAAATATCGTTTGGAGCTCATCCTATTTTTCCACTTCTTTTCCACTTCTTTCTCAACATGGCCATTAAGGTGTTATATCTTGAATTTTGCCTGTTTTAGTTTTATTTGTGTCTTTTTGAAGTTCATGTACTACATTAATGGCACAAACCTATCAAAGTTATGAGCACAGACAAGATACAGATAAGAACCCATAGAAAAACTTACACGCTTCTAAAATGAGAGAGGTCCACTTCTGGTGTCTATAAAAATTCTGTCAGTAAGGCAAGATGTCTTGGGCTGTCTCTATCACTGAAAATAAGCAAAGGGGTGAAGAGCAATTTGCTTAACACCAGAGGAAGAAGCAGTACATCTCTCCATGAATTATCTGCCTACCTCTTTCTCATATTATTGACATGTTTTACAATATTTGTAATTTGTTCTTCTATTAAACGAATAGTGGATACACGTGCTTTATGTATAACCAGAGCCTTGATTTACCCATATATACTAGGTAAAATCATTAACAGAGAACAAGCCGAAGCGTGTGTTTTTACATACAAACATATGAACCCTACACAGAGTAGGAAGCAGCTGCATAACAGGTGATGTGGGGTGTACATAGCTAGGCATATATATAGACATGTCATATGACGAAAAACGTGTATTACTCCCTGTTCAAAAAAATGAAAGAGCGTTATCATATACCAAGAAATAATGTGTCATTAGTGCCAAGAGGATACTCAATGCGTTCTTCGATACTCAGTACGTTCTTAATCAGTAGTGGATCAGATCATAAGACTCCAGTACTAAGATGGATCAGATAGAAGTTATCTTTCCCATCAGTTTATCAGATGAAATCCTGATGCACAGCTCGTTTAGATAGGAGAGATGATAATTATTTCGGAAGGTTGCAGAAAGACCTTTTAGGTCACACACGTGGGAGTGTGCCTCCAACACAATATTACCGGCTGTTCTTTGTGGTTTTTTAAATATGATCTAAAAGGTATTCTATTTCCTGGAAAAAGTCAATTGAGTCCAAGAATATCATCTGTAACTTGAGTATTTATATGACTGTGAAACCAACCTCTAAGATTAGTTATAGCGTGAGTAAGTCTTGCTCTTGACCACAAGTATTTGACCCCTTGAACCCCCTTTTATTTCTGCGTCAATGGCGCATGCACCATGCAAGTACTAACCTTTCCTAAAAGAGAATTTATACTTTGGGAGAAAAGGAAATTACCCATTGTACTTTCAACTAATTCTGGGGGCTCTTCCAAAACAGACTGACATTCTTGAATGTCTCCTCATCTTTTCAAACTATATAAAAGGCAGATAAAACCCAATGGTTTTACGATGTTATTGTAGGGTTTGTGTAGTTACACCAGCCACAAACTAATACAAAATGAAGTTTACCTCCATCATTGGCACCTTGACTACTGCCTCTATTTCCGTCGCTAAGAACATCTTACTCACTAATGATGATGGTTGGGCTTCTACTGGTATTAGAGCTGCCTACAGAGAATTGACTGCGGCTGGTCATGATGTTTACCTCGTCGCCCCTGTTGAGCAGAGATCTGGATTTGGTGGTACTTTCACTTACACTTACACCACCACTTTGCTCCACAATGACCAGTTTGACTACATGAAGGAGGGTGATCCAGCTTGGGGTCATGAAGTTGATGATGACCACATCTGGTACTTCAACGGTACTCCAGCTGCCTGTGTTGCCTTTGGTTTTGACTACTTGTTCCCAACATACTTTGCCAACGTCACCATGGACTTGGTTGTTGCTGGTCCAAACCAAGGTACCAATCAGGATGCTTACTATACACTCTCTGGTACCATTGGTGCTACTTACAACGCTGTTTACAGAGGTTATTCTGCAATTGCCTTCTCTGGTTCCAACACCAACAACTCCTTCTTCAAAGACTCTTTGAACGACGACCCAAATGACGTCCAGAACATCTACGCCTCCAAGATGGTCCAGTTGGTCGACACCTTGTTTGCTGCACAGGGTGAGAACTCAAGAACCCTTCCATTGGGTACAGGTATGACCGTCAACTATCCACCTGTTGGAGCTGACTCCAAGACTGGATGTGTCGACCCGGCCTACACCTTCGCCCGTTTGACCGGTTCTGAAGTCACTACCCCAGGTTTGCTTTACAACGCCACTAGTAGTCTCTTTAAATTTGTCAACATCAATGCTGGTGGTATGGATGTCATTTACCATGGTGATACTACATTGCCTTCTGAGGATAACGTTTTGAACCATGGTGACTGTTTGTCTGATATTGCTTTGTTCTCTGTTGATTACACTGCAGACCTCGCTCAGCAGAACGCTATTAAAGGAATGATTGACTCTATCCTCGTTCCATATTAATTGCTTCATCTATTTGTTTAATTCTTTCACGTTTAGAAGCGCTTCGATTTCGATATGGTGCTTTGTTTTTATTATAATATATAGAATTCCATTATTACTCGCAAAACTGGCAAGGGCTTTAGACTCGAATATATGGTTATTTTACTCTTTTCATTTTACTTCATTTGTATTAAACAGGGTAAATGACCTGCTTTATAGAACCAGCAAGATAAATACCATACAAATATCGGTACAAAAATCAAATGATTAAAGGAAAATGGCACTACAAAAGACAATAATGAAAAGTTAGGCGAGCTCGACTTTTGTTGGAGAAAAAAAATGGCATAAAAAAACAAAACACCAAAACCAGCTCATCTCAAGCGTCAGAACACAGATTCAAAATACAGAAACAACTAACAATGTCGTCTCTCAAAGAGGTTGAAAAGAAGAGAAGAACCGTTTTTAAGCCACTGCTTGATAATCCGTTTCCACATGCCCAGTTTCCAGTGCTGGATCCACAGGACCAGGCACAGATCCTTGAGTTCCTTCTCCTTCTATTGGATGAGATACACAAGTACAACGAACTGAAGACGCAAAATTTTACACCACAGAAGCCTGAGTGTATGAAATACACTACGATTGGTTTTAACTCTACAGTCAAGGTGCTAGAAGACCAGGCAAGAGCTAAGGTGCGAGGGAAAGCTGTAGACAAAACCCTCAATTATGTTTTTGTTTGCAAAGCCGATATACAACCACAACTCATCACACAACAACTACCAATATTGACTTACACATCATCATCAAAGGATCACACCGTTAAGTTAATTCAATTACCTCGTGGATCGATGGATCAGATTGAAAAGAAGCTTGGAACCAAGACAGGAATCATTGGTCTTAGTCAGTATGATGGACTCTCTACTACGTTCGTTCAACTCTTAAGAGAGGTCAAGGACGTCGCTGTGCCATGGTTAGAGAATGTGGATTTCAGAAAGTTGAAGGTAAAAATGCTTGAAACAGATGCACCAATTAAGAGCAAAGTGACAAAAGGCAAAGTGGAAAAAAAAAAGAAGAATAAGTGAGTTTTAACGACACATCACATGAACGTTATATATATGATTAAAATTTGTAGAATGTTTATTAGGTCTAGCGACGTTTGAACATATTGAAGATTCTAATCCCAGCTCTGAGGGAAGATATTGGAATGGGCATTTCAGAGCTAACTCTACAAGGGCAACCCCATGTGTGTATCTCCCTAATCCCAAATTTCGATCTACCACTCAGTGCAGTATCCTTGACCACACTCACTAGCTGTTTATCAACCTCGGGTGTATCAAATCTAAAGTATTCGCCAAGTTCCTTTGTCCACAACAAACTATCCACTGAGGTGTCCAATACATTAACATATAGCAATGATTGTGCCCTTGTCATACCAACATAGTGCAGTTTCCGGTCTTCATATCTTGAACTGAATAATGTATCACCAGCTAACAAAAAGACAATAGGAAACTCCAATCCTTTAGAGGAATGAATAGTAGATATTCTGACTGCGTTTTTTCTCTGGGAAGAAGGAAGACGATCCATGTAGTTTTGCAAAAAATATTCAGCGAGACTATTATCTTCTGGTTTTAGTACATTGAACATCTTCAAGTTCTCATAGAAATCCAACAGTTGCCTGGTAATATGATCTTTATCCATCTGTGTTTTTACACCTTTTGAAACCAGTGTTCGTAATCCCAATTCATTCCCAATGTGTAATAAGTTCATCATAATACTTTTTGAAGAGTTGAAATCCATGTCAGTTCTGGTGTTCTCCATCAATTTCAGATATGCCTTGATTGCAGGCTTAAGACTGTCCTTGTTATTCAAGAGATATTCATACAAGCAGGTCCCACTATCAGTGGCCTGCTTCTCCAACCTCGTCACCATAGCGGGACCAACACCAGGAAGCAATTTCAAGGTACACACCAGAGACCAATGGGCCCTGTACGGTCTATATAGTACGTTTAGGTAGTTCATCATATTTGAAAGCTCATTATCAAGCCATGCTGGTGTTGAACTTAGTTTGATATGTGGTATGTGATAGAAACTTAATGTTTTTGCAAGACGTTTTAGGTCCACATTTGTGCGTGCCAGTATAGCAATATCTTTGAATTGAATCTCATTCTGCGAAGAGGATGTCAATCTCAGAATCTCATCTCCAATATATTGAAATTGCTCATCAGATTTTGTGAATTGTGTTAGGATCGGTTTCACTGAATATGGACGTGATGAAGACAGACCACGAGTGACGTGCAGGACACGTTCGGATGCTGATATGATTTGTGGTGTTGATCTGAATGATTCAGTCATTCGAATGGTGTCCATTGGTTTGAAATTACTGAGTTCTCTCTCAACAATTTCATTTGATCCCAAGAAGTTATAAATGGCTTGATATGGATCACCAGCAACTACTAGATGACTTTCTTTGGACACAAGTTCAACAAACTCCCAAAGATCAAAATACATGTCCTGAAACTCATCTACGACAACAAGGTCGTATTTAAAATCACTTAGCTTTCCCTCCCTGAGTAAATTTTTTGCCCCTCTCAGGAAATCTGCGTGTATAATAGTGTGCAAACGTTCCATCATTTCCAGGACACTCTTCAGGTTCTTCTCATTGATTGCAAACTCCTTACTCGCCTCCTTAATGGCATCATTTCCACCGCCAAGTGATCGCACTTTCGTTATGCATTCTCTGAGCCTGTACTTATTTAGCTTAGATAGCTCACTAAGAACTGACCACCCTGGCTCGTCTAGAATCTCAACATCTTGAAACCCTTTATCGTTCTTGCACATCATTATATGGCTAAGAGAGTGGAAGGTGTGCACGTTCACACTGTTGGCAGTCTGTCGATCAAGTACTTCGCTAAGTTTGTTCCGAACACTATCAACAGCACGGTTCGTCATGCTGAGTACCAGCACTCTCTGTGGGTCAACCAATCCCTCTCCTATGAGATATGCAACCTTGTAGACAAGAGTCGTAGACTTCCCGGCACCCGGCCCACTAAGGACACGGAGTGTGCGCTCTGTGTCCATTGGGTGTGTAATGACCTGCAATTGTGTTGCTGTTACTGGTACAGACAAATCTGGCATTGCATGATTTCTTATACGATTCCCATACTCTGAACCTCGACGTATGTAATTCTTAATAAATGGAGCTCAGTTCATTTTTATGTGATTGATCAATTGTTGTTATGAGCGCGAAACAAGTTCAACAAACAAGGTCTCTGAGCCGTCTCCCAAATAAGCTCGAATTAACTAAATACTAAAAAACCTACAGCTCACTAAATATGCAACTTCTATAATTCCAAAATATTATGCGTCGGTATCAAATAAGACTATCACCGTTATTAATGTCATAGTTTCCCCTCGTGTTTCCAACTTCATTGTTCAAACCACTGTTGAAGCCATTGCTCTTCTTCGCAGGCATCAGCATACTGCCGCCAAATCCTGGAGGCAACTTCGAAGATTGGGGTGTTGTGTACCCTACAGAGGGACTACCAAATGAATTAGAGCTCTTCTGTGCCTCCACAGTCCAATCAATGCCACTATTGAGAGACATGTTATTCATCTGTGGTGACAATGTGGAGGATTGTGCGCCCTGTGTCGGTGTCTGAATGCGTGACTGTGGGGCAGACACAAAGTCTTCAAAGTCATCCTCATCTGGAATTGGGTCCGTTTCCAGTTGTCTCACCACTGGCCTAATTGTATTCGACGTTGCTCCAAATGACAAAGTACTACTGTGCGTTACCTTCTTCGGTTGTAACACAAGTGGAGAAGCTTTGTACGAGGATTGAGATGAAGAACCAGTGGTTTTCATTGGTTCCACCTGATGATTTGATGGAGAGAGGGGTTTTGCAGCAAGTGTAGATGGTTGTGTTGGGTTGTGAGAAGCATCGATCTTCTGTTCTTCCTTGCCATAAAGCAAATGTCTAAACTTTTCTTGGTCATCTTCGTCTTCTTGAGGTCTGCTTCCCTCCAATGCTTGCAGTTTCTGCATATGATTATTTTGAATGGCCGTGGAGATCTTGTTGATCGCATTAATGTAGTTCTTGTACAATCCAGGAGTGAGCGTGTTAGCCATGGACAATGTCCAGAGTTGTGGTATAATATGTTCCACGTTGTTGTCTTCATCTAGAATCTCTGAGGAAGAGACGTAAACCTGTAGGACTGCGCTCATAATCTTCAACTCTCTTGTCTTCATCGACTTCAGCAATGGAAGCAAAGTCTCACTGATAATAAACTTATCAATTCCCTTCCTCACAATGAGTTGGACAAAGGCCTCAACAGCAGTGAGCTTTACCTGCAAAGAAGTTGTTTTTGCAAAAATAGTGCAAATTCTTGGGAAAATATTGTTCTTGATGTTTGGGAAATCAATTGATTCTAAAATTATATTAATTCTGTCCATTGTTTTCGCTTGGACCTGGAAACTGCTCTTAAGATTCAAAGTAGCATCTGTCAATTTCAATAGCAACTTCTTGAATTCGTCCTTCTTGACCTTATGTTGTAAGATGTCCAAATTGTCGAGGAGCACAATTTGCGCTTCTTCAAAACTCAAAAGTTTGTCATCAATGACAGCAACATAGATCTTATCATGGAACGACAACTGTGAAAGGGTCTTACCAATGATCAAAATGATAGTCAAAGTGACCTGGATTAATGAAACCACCCTCGTTTGCAATAAATCGTTCAAAATTGGGAGAACTTTCTTCTGCAATATGGATTGTGGGAACAATGGTAACAAGTTAATAAGTGATTTCAAAAAGATTAACTTCTCTTCATCAGACTTGGTTGGAAACTCATCCAAGAACACCAACACCTTAACGAGCGGGTTATTGAAATACTCAGATTCGATAAACTCCTGTGGCGTAATTCTCTGATTCGGATAACGAGCAATCAACTGCGGAAGGATATTAAACAATGATTCGGGAACTTTCTTAAACAATTGACGTGGATTATTCTGCTTCAGTGCTCTCTGGAACTTTCCGTAGTCATCTTTATAATAACTTGTAGAACTATTACAGTTGATGAAGGAACCCGAACCACCGTTGTAAAGATAATAAATCACACACCCCAGTGAAAACATATCAGATGATGGTGATATTTTGTTATCCATCACTACCTCTGGTGCAGTGTAGTTGAGATCGATGTTGATAAATCCTGGCATTCTAGGATCATATTGAGGGACAAAGTACTCTTCTGAATCAACAGTCTGTAAATGACCCAATCCACTCAACTTCCAGTCAGAGTTGTCATTAATAAATATAGAGGAAGGCTGGACTGCTAAATGAACCATTTTGGCCTGTTCGTGTACAAACTTGAGTGCGTTAGAGATTTGAAGAAGGCCTCTCTGTATGCTAACATCGTCTATATCAGATGGTACAGTGTTTAAACATCCGGTAACCAATTCTGTAACAAACAAAAAGGACGCCTTATGTTCTTCTAAGGGCTCAATCAATGTCAATACGTTTGGGTGTCTAAACTTCGCCAAATTGGCAACTTGATTCCTCAAAACCTCATATGCATCATTCAAAACTGTCTTCTCTCCTCGCTTAATAATGTTGTTCTTTAACAGCAAGCTTTCAAACTTCTTCTTATCAAACATAAACACACTGACTTGACGATCACTGGATTTCTGGCGAGCTGGGTAGACAGCCCACAATTCCGAATGGAAGCTCGGGTTTGAAGCCAGTGAATAATTTCCCTGGATTCCCGTTTTCCCTGTATCCGTTAGTTAGCTATATTTAACTAGGCGATAAAAAATAGAGAAATTAGCCCAGTAGGGCTGGTGTTTGTTAAGTATTGCTTACATTTAAACATCGTTCACTCAGATATATTGTAAGTGTGCTCCGTTCTCGTTCTCACTGAGATCTCACTCTCCTGCAAAAAATCCTTTGTTGTTGATGTTCAAGTTAAGCCACTGGCAATGTCTCAGCGCACTGATGTGATCACAACACCCAAACACCTCACAACAAGATTGAGGAGATGACATAATCGTGGCTAGAAGATTACATATGTGAAATCATCTTAGAGTATAGATATAATTATAAAATCAAACATATCAGTTTCTTGGTGCAGAACATGCTTGCTTCTAGTTTTCGTTAAGTTTGAAAGTAAAATATTCCATGGTGACATTACTTGCTTGAGGACTGAGGATTACTCGTGGTGAAGTGTGTCTTTGCTGACTCTCCAGGTGAAGCTCAGTCTCAAAATGTGCTTCCTCAGTGGTGATGTTGTAGAGAGAAGGACCATCCAATACGGTATCATAATCATCATCATCTGTGACATTTAATGACATTAGCTCTGACGTTGGAGTTAAAGTAGTCTTGTTTGTTGTAAAGGAGCTGAAAACATCATCTCCTTCACTCTTTGGGAAATCGCTGTCAAAGTCGCTCACATAGATTCTGCTCTCCAGTTCCATGATTTCGCTAATTGAATGGAAATTTTCGAATCCTCTGCTATAAATACTGGAATTGGATGAAATGTTCTCAATTTGTTCTCTGGAATAGCTCAAACTGATTTGTGAGGCAAGATGGTAGAATTTTCTTGATTTCCTCAATAGAGGCTTAAGCTCACCCTCGTGGGATAGGTTCTCTGATGTTGTCAAATCCTTGGAGCCTGAAGATAAGAATGGTTTTAGAAAGCATCTGTTTGAGTTTTTCCAGCTTACTGTTGCATTAGTGTTTGATTCTGAGACTTCGTCTTTATGTCTCCATAGCTTAAAAAGCATTGTGCGCCTGGTAATCAGGGAGCAGATAATTGGAGTAACCAGCGAATACAGAACAGAAAGAAGATGGAATATTTTCTAGACAATAATTTATTTCTTTCCAGTCTATAATTGGTCCTTACTTAATATAACAGATGATAATACCCTCATACTCTTTTAAGACAGAGAGAGTATTCCCATACTCACCTATAGAAAAATAAGAGCTCATTACAGAAACCCCGGGCTCCAATATTGCTACTAGAAAATCGCTCCAGTGTGGATACATACATGGGAAATATTAAATATATTGCAATGTATATAATATCTAATAAGACTTTTGATTCATTTATATAACGTTTACTCTAGATGTTTGGCTTCTTTTGCTTTACCATTCTCTCTCTAGCTTCTCATTGCCATTATCTTTCTTCGACATAACTATCATTTTCCCCCTTTTGGTCATTTCTATGATCAAGGCAAATCAAAAACAAGCAACAGTAGTATAGGAATTATTAGTAGTATGCATGTGAGTCTCTAATATTGGAGCCGTTGGTAATATCGTTCCCTCCCCCCTTCGCAATACTACAAAACTTTGTGCGATGACCAAGATTGTGTCAAAAAGTCTGGCGATTATATTTCCCCACATCTTGGTTGGTTAAGAAAATCCAACAAGAACTCGGAGCTGATAGTAAACGATAATGAAGAAAACCGGGAGTAACGTTCTAACTACATTTATTGCCCTCAGAACCGTTTTACTGTAAGTTATAATTAATATAAACGTTAATTCTATATCTGAAGTATCTTGTTTTTGTGAGTGTTTCGTACTATAAAATGATTGGAGTTGTTCCCGCAATCAGGTAGCATTTGTTCTTCCTGTTTCTGCTCCGCATTCAATTAACGTCGGTGCTACCGTTCCCCTCGTCCCTTTATATTATATAAATTAGAAAATCTACCTCAAAATTCAAACCCGCTGCCATTCAACTATTTGTACTAGTCCAGCATTTTAGCAAATATCCCACAAGAAGTATGGGAATTTCATACATCTTCGATAACAACCAAAGCTCGGATTCGCCGCTTGGGTCCGAAAGCTCTTCTGCAGAGCCACACACGATCCAACACTCAACATTCCCACGTACAGTTCCAGAGATAGATATTTCCAGAATTGTACAAGGAAGTGTAAGACATTCATCAACACAACTCAATACAATTGACTTGGAGGAGGTAGACCCGCCTCCGTATATTGATAGAGCTAAGATGCACCGCATGTTCAACATCTCTTCGGCAGATCTTGAAACTGTGAAAGCTATGGTAGAAGGCCAGAGAGCTGGACCCAATTTGCGTACTGAGAATGGACATTCCCATACAATGGAATATACACCAGCTTCTAACTCGATTGTGGAAATAGAGGTTTCCCATGACGAGGACATTGATGAGGACATTGATGAGGACATTGATGAGGACCAAGCAGACTCATATGAGTCGAGGACCAAGCGAACAAAGCTCATTCTTGAAGAGGATGATTTAGTTAAGGATCTATTTAATAGGGTTGATCCTGCTTACAGCAGTGTTCATAGTGGGCCATGGCTCGGTGCTCTGGCAGGTGGTGCCATCGGTGTCTTACTAGGGAGTGTCATCACCTTAGCTGCCCTCTACCAGTTGGGGAAACACAATTGAAATCAAAAAAAAATCTTTTTATCCTTTTCCATATGTAACATATCAATTTATTATCGGACTTTTTAACTATATCAACTGTTTATATATATATATGGTAAAACTGATCAATTTGTTACCCATAATATTTTGTAGTGCAAGGCTAAGTCCGAGAAAAAGAACCGCTCACTGAAAAAGCAAATAAACTGAACAGAGCATTCGAACTACACTATATTACCGAACAACGTTGCCACCCGAAATCCATCCAAATAACGGGAATAACACCATAATGCTGTTTCAAATTGGTTCGAGAGTAAGGCCAATAGTTTTATTTCGAGCGCAATTTCAACGGCCTTCCACAGTGCTGGGTGCTTGTAACAGGCAGATAAGCACCACGTCAAAACGATTCATCCGCCCACAGAACAGCAGGAACTTAATCGCAGGTGTCACGGCAGTATCCCTATTCTTACTGACTGGACTTTTTACCTCTAAGGATAACATTTTCCACAATGAGATGCTAAAAGGTGCCTCTCAAATTGAAGCTGGTATGGCACTCAAACCCGACCCTTCAGGTGACACTTTTGAGAACGGCCTCTTCATTTCATCACAGAAAGAGCTTGAGGGTGAGGTAGCCACGTACCGCCAGGAGAGATTACATTCACGCCTTGGTTGGTTTTATCGCGTAAGATTTGCACTCAATGACTATCTATGGGAGCCACTCATTACTATAGGAAGATTTTTGGAGCTGACGTGTGTCTTCATACCCGTAATATTGACATTACCCATTTCTTGGCTCGGAAGACGTGATCCAAGGAACGGAAATAGAACAAGTGGATGCATCCTCTGGTACAAGATTTTTAGGCTCAGTCTGGAACAGGCAGGCGCCTCGTTCATCAAACTTGGTCAATGGGCTGCCTCAAGAACAGATATCTTCCCACAGGAGTTCTGCGATGAGTTAGGTAACCTACATTCAAACGCAAAGAAGCATTCTATTCACTACACCAAGCAGATATTAAGTAATTCTTTTGGAGGATTGCCATTTGAAGAAATTTTTGAGGAGTTCAATGAAGAGCCTGTTGGTGTTGGTGCCATTGCGCAAGTGTACCTCGCTACCTTGTCCAAAAATGTTATTGACAACATCGATGATTTCCAGCCATTAAAGAAGCAAAAGAAAAGCTGGTTCCACGCTCTAGCATATAATGATGTTCCATCTCCTAAGCAAAAAGTTGCCATCAAGGTCATCCATCCAAACGTGCACACTACGATCCAAAGAGACTTGAAGATTATGGGCTTCTTTGCAAATGCTATTGATATAATTCCAACCATGGAATGGCTATCGCTTCCGGATGAGGTTTTCAACTTTGGAGTGCTAATGAAGTTGCAACTGGATTTACGAATCGAGGGATTGAATCTGAAAAAATTCCAGGAGCAGTACAGTGAGGACTTCTTTGTCAATTTCCCTACGCCATATCTGAAGTTCTCTAACAGATCGATCCTGGTAGAGGAGTATATCAATGGTGTGTCGATGTCTAAGATTTTAGAGCTGAATGTCCGAAAGAGCATTCCACGTGAGATTTCTCGGCAGTTAGGCGATAAGGTGATTGATTCCTTCTTACACATGCTCATCATGGAGAACTTTATCCACTCAGATTTACACCCCGGAAATATTTTGGTTAGGTTTGTTAAGACCAATGAACTTGGTAATAAGATTCTATCGTCTGATCGTGAGCGAGATGACGTTTGCACCTCGTTGAAAGAGCATGATGATCTTGAGACGCTCGGTAAAGAGTTGAAGAAGTTGGTGGAAGATGGATACAAGCCCGAGATTTGTTATATTGATGCTGGTCTCATCACGGAGCTGAATGAGAGAAACCGAGTAAACTTCATTGAGCTGTTCAAGTCTTTAGCTGAGTTTGACGGGTACAAGGCGGGTGAGCTCATGGTTGAGCGTTCCAAAACTCCAGAAACTGCATTAGACCAAGAGATCTTTGCACTCAAGGTCGAACGGCTTGTAGATAAGATCAAGCAGCGTACATTCACGCTGGGCACTGTGTCTATTGGCGACCTCCTTGAGAAGATGTTGACGATGGTCAGAGCGCACCATGTGCGCATGGAAGGTGACTTTGTCAGCGTTGTGGTTGCTATTTTGCTACTTGAAGGAATTGGGAGACAATTAGACCCGGAGATGGATCTCTTTGCAAGGTTCGTATGGTTTGCTGTCCTGAATGGAATCCCAGACCACTAACAAACTGCAGTTCGTTGCCTATACTGAGACAGGTGGGCATGAAGGAAGGGGAGATGCTAGATATGGAGGACAAGCTGGCGATGCTGAAGGTTTGGATAGCCTTAGAGGTGAGACAGTTTATTAGTTTGAGTGTCCAAGATGTAAGTTTAGTTTACCAAACGTTTTTGTACGAAGCGAGTACTAACAGTCGGGTTTTTTTCACTAAAGATTTACAGACTTGTCAAGTCCGACGGACTGTGTCCGAACTACTAGAAGCCCGTGTTTATAACAAGAAATCAATGATTTATGAAAGAGATCCCGCAGTATAAACCGTAGAAAACCGCATCTTCTGTATTACTGTATTACTGCCTGGTACTCCTCCCTCCCCCCACTCCCCGCCCTCGGACGGGCACATCGGCTTTGGGGCGTTTTGCGAATCACGCACAGCCTTCGCTTTCTCATTCACTTAACGGTCGCTGCGGGCACATAACCCCTCCGCTTTAGGATATATTCTATATGCGGGCATTATGTGTATTGATCGAGAAGATATGCCAAAGCAGTGGAGAAGAACGATGGCGATGACGATAAGAGGTCCCAAGGGGTGCCAGAGGGCAGGGTAGAATACTGGCTTCAGCTAGGCGTGGGCTCTGTGAGAGGTGCTCTCCGGTCATGGACACCACGGGCGGGTAGCACAGCTGGTTCTCTATGCGTCGTACGGCACCATAGCAGACGTGCTTGTGGTTGTTATCACCATTTAATTCAGTTAAGTGAATGACATAGCGAGTATGAACATCAACGTCGAGATCGGGGGAGGGGTGTATAAAAACTGGGTCTCCGCCACTTTCCAACTCTCTCTCGCACATCCCTGGTCCTTCTGATAGCACTAGGAATACCAAAAAACCAAAAGGATTAAATAAAATGAGCGCTGTTGGCCGTGAGTTGCACCATCTTCGCACTCCCTGTAATCCTCGTGGTCCCCATCTCTTGACATACTAACGCGCGGCCGTTTCAGCACACTATAACAAATTCTCCAAGAAGGAGCTCACTCTTGTGCTGGCCCCATTCTCTGGTGGCCAGGGCAAAGGCGGTGTTGAGGATGGTCCAAAGTACCTCCTCCGTGCCGGGTTGAAGGAGTCTATCGAAGGCTTGGGCTGGACCACGACGGTAGCCGACCCACTCGCCCACACCGACTTTGAGGCCCGCAAGGATGCGGACTCTAGCGACGTGTACGAGAACTGTAAGCGTCCAAACATTGTTGGTGAGGCTAACAAGCTCATCTACGCTGCTTGTAAGGAGTCTGCCCTTGCCGGCAAGCTCACCGTCACCGTTGGTGGTGACCACTCCATCGCCATCGGCACTGTTGCAGCTACGATGGCTAAGTACCCGGATGCTGGTGTCCTGTGGATCGATGCCCATGCTGACATTAACACCCCATCCACAACCGACTCTGGTAACTTGCACGGCTGCCCGGTCTCCTTCTTGATGGGTCTGGACAAGGAGCACTACCCACCATCCTTGCAGTGGGTGCCAACCTGTCTCTCTACAAAGAAGATTGCGTACATTGGTCTCAGAGACATTGACAATGGTGAGAAGAAGATCCTCAAGGACCACGGCATCGCCGCCTTCTCCATGTACCACGTTGACCGTTACGGCATCAACACCGTCATTGAGATGGCCTTGAAGTCACTTGACCCGACCGGCACCAAGCCGGTGCACCTGTCCTACGACGTTGACGCCATTGACCCACAGTACGTTCCAGCCACTGGTACTCCTGTGCGCGGTGGTTTGACCTTCAGAGAGGGTCTCTTTGTTGCTGAGAGAATCGCCGAGACCGGCAACTTGGTTGCCTTGGACGTTGTGGAAGTCAACCCAAGCTTGGGTGTAAACGAGTTGCACGTTGCTGACACCGTCACCGCAGGCTGCGCCATCGCCAAGTGCGCCCTCGGTGAGACATTGTTGTGAGCGGTGATGCCATGTACTATCACGCTGCGCAACACATCCTATTTATGAACAGATATATATTCCAATTGTACTTTATCTTCTATCTTATGCATTTTTCATGTCTTCATCTACCACCGTAGCCTCATACTGTTGCTCCCATCCTACCCATCCTACCACTGCTGCCGCTGCTGGTATTGCCTATTATATGTCTATATTGATGGTGATCTTCGGTCTCCCTGGTTTCTCTCAATGTGCGGGGCGCGGAGCGGGTAATCGGCAGCAATACAATGAGACAGGTGAAATTGCTTGGGGACCCCAGCTATATAAAGGCACGCATTTCCTAATTGTGCGAAGAGCATTTTTGCGGGCTTCTTGTTTGTTTTTGCTCATTGTTTCCAGCCAGAAGCCTGTGTTTTTGGCCCCAAAAAGTAATAATACAATTCCCTCCCCTACGTGCATAAGCAACCATGAGCCAAACCAGTGTCCTTGCGTCGAACATTCCACTCGAGACTTCCCACGCTAAAATCGAGGAGTTCTTCTCGTTCTGCGGCAAGATTGACCGTATTGAGTACGACACCGAGTCCAAGGCTGGCACCGAGCAAGTTGTGGAGGTGTTCTTTGCGTCACCCTCTGCTGTGTCGACGGCACTGCTGCTAAACGGCGCTGTGCTTGACGGTAAGCCTGTCACCGTCCAGGAGCTCAGTGGCGGCGCCCCCGCTCAGGGTGCCTCTGGAAGTGCCTCTGAGAAGGCTGCTGAGGCTGCTGGCACAGCCCCAGCGTCTGCTGTTGCGCCTGGAGCCGACATTGAGCAGGAGCACAAGCCAAAGAGCGCCATCTTTGCCGAGTACCTGTCGCATGGCTACGTGCTGTCTGACCAGCTGACACAGAAGGCAATTGAGTACGACACCAAGCACGGGTACAGTGACAAGTTCAAGAAGTTCCTAGCGGACCTCGACGACAAGTACAAGATTCAGGACAAGCAGAAGGAGGTGGACGCCAAGTACCAGATTTCAAGCAAGCTCGGTAAGTACTTTGACCACTCGCAGCAGTATGTTGAGCGTGCGAAGCAGGGCGGCATCGGCTCCAGAGTCCACAAGTTCTACAAGGGCGTCGCTAGCGATGCCTCCCAGATCCACGAGGAGGCAAAGAGACTTGCAGAGCTCAAGAAGCAGCAGGCGAGCGGCTCGAGCTCCTCGAGCTCCACACCAGTGCCAGCCGCCAGCACCGCCACTGATGCTGCCGCCTCTGCCGTCCCTTCCGCTCACTGAGCCGTTCCCACCACGGTGTGTACTATGTAACTTTTTAGTGTGTCCGTATATCTTTCATGTTAATTGTATGTCTTTTGTATGCCTTCTGTATGCCTTCTGTATGCCCTGTGCTTTGGCCTTTGTAGGCTGGCGCACCTGCGCGATCCTCCCTCCATTACCTTGACATGTGGGCGGCTTACTTTAATTATAAGCCCCCCCACCAATTCTCCCAGGCTGAGACTCTCGTAGGCTACCGCGTGGCCCATCAGGACAAACACACCTGGAAGGTCACACAGACTCTGGCTGTGCTGGGGGAACAAGGAAACAGTGGAGATAGTCCGCAATGAAGTTTGGAAAGACGTGCGTTTGTGTTTAAGGAGTGTTTGGGAGCGCTTAGCAGGATGCTTTAGCTCGTGGAGAGCACACGGGAGCAAGACTAACACGTCATGACAGGATCACGTCGCACCAGGTGCCCGAATGGTCGCCATCGTACATGAACTACAAGGACCTCAAGAAGCAGATCAAGCTGATCGTCAAGCTCCAGAAGGCTGTGATCTCAACGATCATGGAGGAGGAGGAGCCTGGAGCGCCCCAAGAAGCAGTCACGGCCAGCGACTCGCTCAACAACGCCGACGTCAAGACAGCCCTCGCCGGATTCTTCTTTTCACTCGACAGAAACATCGAGAAGGTGGACGATTTCTTCAACAAGCAGTACTCGGAGTACGATCGCCGCTTGAAGAAGATGACCTCCATCGTCAACTCCGTGCAGACGCAGATGGACGAGCTCGACAACGAGGAGGTCGAGGAGATCATCGGCGTGCTCGTCGAGCTCCGCTCCTGCTTCCGTAACTTGAAGTGGTTTGGCGAGTTGAACAAACGTGGATTCATCAAGATCCTGAAGAAACTCGATAAGAAGACTGGCACAATGCAGCAGAACGCATACCTCAACTCGAGAATCTACCCATTGGGCTTTGCTAACGAAATGGATATCGTCAAGGCTCTCAGTATGATCAACGAGTACCTCAACAAAATTGCTCCACATGTAAATGACCCGAACTCAACCAGAAGTAACCTCTCCTCTGATCGTTCAAACAGATCGCCATCTGTCCAGCCAGACAAATTCAGCAGAGTCATCAACTCTGATGACCCAGACGCTTTGTTCAAACAGTTGATTGGCCAGTATCGTTCCCTTGTCTTAGTTCCTTTAAAGCTTCTCATCTCCTTGTTGAATAAGGCTGCCCTTACACAATCCGAGAACTGTATCAATAAGCTCTTAGAAATCATCCCAACCCTTGGTGACCCTGCTGACATCTCTGGAAGAAACTTCTTCCACCACCACGTCATTGCATTGGGAAAGCATGTCCAGAAACGTGAAGAACTCGTCAAGAAACTCAGAGATGGTACCGGACCACCAATTCTGGAGCTCGACAGTATGCACATCTCCCCAGCTACCCCACCAGATGTCAACAACAGACTTGTTGGTGCTTTCGGCCCAGATGGAATTAACTCTAATGACTCCCCAACTTCTTTGCTACAGATTCTCAAGGTACTTCCACCACATCTCAGACCTGCATTGCTCCAAAGAGACCACTACAAGAGAACTCCGCTTCACTACGCTGCACAGTTTGGTCTCAGGGAGATCACCACCATCATTATTGATTTCCTAAAGTCCTGGAATGAATGGGACTCCACTATCCCAATTGACGACTTGAACCACTGGGGTGATGCAGAGTCATTGTCACCATTGCACTTGGCTGTGTTAGGTACGCATCCAAAGACCGTTGAGGTCTTGATCTCCAACTGTGATAAAAGATTAACCTCCTCAAAGATCTTCCTCCTGGCTGCAAGATTGAACTCTCCAAATATTATGAAAACATTGTTGGGATGTGAAAATGTCAACATTAACGAAACTGATCCCGATCACAACAATGAGACTCCATTGTACATTGCATCTAAGTTAAACTTCCCAGATACTGTCTGCTTCCTTCTTGAAAACGATGCCGATACCGAAATTGGCGAAGCTTCCTATGGATGGACACCAGTGTTCATCTCTGCTGTGGAAGGTCTCTACAATGTTGTTCAACTCTTAAAAGATGCTGGCGCTGAATACTCAGTTCCAGATGAATCGGGCTGGACTCCAATGGAACATGCTTGTCTCCGTGGTCATTTGAAGATTGCCGATATGTTGAAGCCGAATGACTATGAGCAATTGCAGACCGTTCGTGCGAAGCAAATGATTTCATCGGGATCTTCTGTATCTCCTGACAAATCCCGTGCCGTTTCTCCTGTCCCATCGGGTGATTTCTACTCTCATTCAAACAATTCTATTGATAGAATGTCTCAAAAGAAAGGTGATATCCTCAAGGCCATGAAACCACCAAAATTGAGCAAAGCCCCACAGCCTGTAAAATCCTTTGGTCACAGATACTTGCAAAATGAGTCTTTGATTGTTGTCACTCTAGGTTCCAATGACTTGAGAAATACATCCCCAGCTATCAAATTGGACAGAGTCCCTATCTCTAAGGTTCACTCCACAGAATTGGACACTGCTCTCTCCCTTGTGATCTCTACAAAGGGTGAAATAGATGGGCCACCAACTGTTGTGGATCTACCTTTAGATGATATTGAACCAATCACTATTAAGTCTAAAATGATCAATCCTCATGATGAAATCTTGTTGTTTGACATAGTTCCAACATATGGTGGTCAGAGCAAACAGGTGCTGGGAAGAGCGGTTGCTATGTTGGACAAAATTTACCCAAAGGTTGGTGAAAACCGTGCATCATTGTATAAAGTGGTTACATTACCAATTATTGAAACAGAAACTTTAGATGTCTTGGGTTCTATCAACTTTGAAGTGTTAATTGTGACTCCATTCACTCATCCAAATATGAGATTGGACAGAACAGAAACATACTGGAAGTCCCTTGTATCCACCAGAGTTATTGGCCACAGAGGCTTGGGTAAGAACACTGTTGCTGCAAAGTCTTTGCAGTTGGGTGAGAATACTGTTGAGTCATTTATTGCCGCTGCCTCTTTGGGTGCTTCATACGTGGAGTTTGATGTTCAGTTAACAAAGGATGAAGTTCCTGTGGTTTACCACGACTTTTTGGTTGCTGAATCTGGTATTGATATTCCTATGCATGAACTCACTTCTGAGCAATTCTTGCACCTGAATGATGCTGCTACTACGCCTGTTACAAAGGATGATGACTTTTTGCTGAGACCAAGATCTGCTTCCTATTTGAATCACACACATCCTAGCCAAATGGATAAAATGAAATTAACTAGAACATTCAAGTCTACTGGATTCAAAGGCAATGCCCGTGGTTCGTCAATTGCATCATCATTTGTCACTTTAGCTGAGCTGTTCAAGAAGATACCAAAGAATGTCGGTTTCAATATTGAATGTAAATATCCACTGTTGTATGAAGCTCAAGAAGAGGACTTGCCTGAGATTACGTTCGATCTTAACTTCTGGATTGACACTGTTTTGAAAGTGGTTTACGACCACGCTGATGGTCGTGATGTCATCTTCTCCTCGTTTCATCCGGAAGCATGTCTCATGTTGTCTTTGAAACAACCAGCAATTCCTATTCTATTTCTGACTGAATCTGGTTCTGCCTACATGCCAGACGTTCGTTGTACTTCCATTCAAAGTGCTGTGAGATTCTCCAAAAAATGGAACCTCTTGGGTATTGTGTCTGCTGCTGAGCCTCTTGTCAAATGTCCAAGATTAGCACAGGTTGTCAAATCTAGTGGCTTGGTGTGTTTCACATACGGGACGTTAAATAATGACCCTGTGAATGCCAAGTTACAGATGGAGGCTGGTATAGATGCTGTTATTGTTGATAATGTGTTGGCCGTGAGAAAAGAATTGACAAAGGATGCTAAAAAGATCTCAACAGAGATTTGAAGTCTCTAAGCCTTTTGTAATTTTAGAAAGAGCATATACTCAATTACCCCTATGAGTATTAACTTCTCTTAGAACGTTTTTTGTTTTGATTTGTCTGAACCAAATGTAGAATTTATAGGCAATATATTATGAGTTTAAATGTCACACTTATTTTATTGACTATCTAGTTAGGTTTGAACGCATCAACCAATAGCTGAAAGTGTGCAGTTTCTCCTTCTGCGGGCATACCGTCGCACTCAGTCAAAACACCCAATACAAAGGAATAGTTTGTGAACAAGAATAGCTCAGCTTGCTTACTAGATTTCGACAGTTTTGTAAGGATTAGTTCATAATCGTTTCTCAATCTCTGTACGGAGTGGTACAGTGGTTCTTGATGGGTCTCTGAATGTTCATCATATTTGGTTAATTGGAAGAATCCATACATCAAGTTGGTAAATTGAACAGTTAATGGGTGTGGGGAAGTTGTTTTGATATCAGCAATGAAAGATGATCTAGTAGCAGACCTCTTCATATTCTCACAATTGAGATCGATGAGCTGTTGGAATCTTGGCCATAAAAGAATCATCTGTAAATTGAAATAATCTTCGATTACCGGAATACGACGTTTCTGTAATTCAAAAATCAACGATTGCGAAAGACGAATCAAAATCAATATTCCAAATACATCAAACGTGGTGGTAATAAGCCCCTTCGTATAACTGGCACCCATCTTATAAACAGGATCAAAGATCTGTTCCAGTAGGGCGTTAGCCTCTCCTCCTAATTTGAAAAACTCAGTCAAGAATAAATATTCCACTGATCCATTATCCAACAGAGCCAAATTAAATGATCTGAATCCGACCTCCATATGGAAGATAACTTGGTTTCTTTCAGCAATTTGTGCAAGCATCACAGTTGGATCCTCAGCTCTAACGATTTGCATTCTCTTACCAATAGTATAACCAGATGATGGTGCCGTTGTTGAGGTACGTTTACTGAAGAAACCTTGCGAGGCATTACCTCCAATAAGGATTGACTTATCTGTATATGTGTAGAGTTTGAGCTTCTCAAGGGAGTGCATGTATCTGTGGAAATGAGCCTGGTAGTACCATCTCATTGTGTAAACATACGCCTGTCGGAGTTCCAACGCCAGTGATGGTTCACGTTCAGACAAGAAAGTATAAATTTCTTTGACCTCAATAAGGTCCTTCTGTATCACTTGTGATGGTGTGCCAATAACTCGTAATTGTTTAATTTTATGCACAATGTAATCCTTTACACGTTCCAGAGCTTTTTGGTGGAGTGCACTAAGTAGTTTGTCGAGCTTGATGAGTGATGGCATTGATTGTGACTCTACTTCTTTGTATTTGGAAAACATTTGTGATTTATCACTAAGGAAGTAAAGGTTTTCACACCATTTGGCATTAATCTCACCGTTGTAAATGGATTTGATAACATCTGGTGTAATAATCAGATCAGAGACGATTGGAGTGTACTTGGTCTCAAGTTCAGCTCTTTTGGTGAGGTTCTGTGACAGTGTGAGTGAGCGGGACTTCAGAGATTCTAACTCCTTTGATAACGCTACAAGATGGTCATCAAACTCTGAGAGATACTTAGATAGAGGCTCCAATGTTTTGTCGAATTGGGAAACCGTTGAGTTGAAATCGAGAAGTCTCTCCAGCTCTAAATCGTAGTCTTCATCCATATCTTGTTGTGTGGCTAAGAATCTGATTTCTTCAAGGGATGAACCTGTGTCGAACAGTTGTTCTATCTCTCCTTCGATACTTTGGGAATTCAATTTGAATTGGAATTCATCTTCAGGCTTGAGAATCTTTTTGAGTATGTCGAGTGGATCGAGATCTTGTGTTGAGCCAGCCGGTGGCTGTTTGGAGATCGATCTTCGTGAAAGTCGTGTCTTTGGTGGAACTTCTGGTGGTGTGGTCATTGTTGTATGGTCTATACACGGCAATTGGGCCTTTATGTGGTGGTGTTCAAACTACCAATTAGTTGAAATAAGGGAGCATGTATCTGTTTCTTAGTGCCAGATTGTCTACATGTGTACTACGAGCTTCGTTGTTCGCGAGTTATTCACAACCAAAAATGTTACCTCATGAGTATTATAGACGTATTTATGGAATCTCTGCCAGTCTCGCTATCAAAGCATTCAATTGGAGAAAAGATCCGACACCTTCGAGAACTCTCATATGAGTTATACCAATCTCTCTCATAATCTCAAGCCTTCTTGTCTCGTTAACCTCGCTCAGGTTTTTTGTTACTTTGAAAGATGTCGAAGCGATGTCAATGGCTGAATAACCTTTATCCCACAGTGTTTTTAAGAATCCTAGACTTTCATCAATGTTTTTATCATTGACACAGCTGAGTATCATCTTCTTGATAACAAGAGGGTGTGGTGAGTCAACAATCTTGAACACGTTCTCGCCATTAACAAAACTGAAACCGGCAACAGTACTTTGTAGGTTGTTCACGGCCTGTCTCATATCACCTTCAGCAGTGAAGATCAAGGCCTCCAATCCGTCATTTGAATAGTTCACATCTTCGTCTTTGATAATCTCGAGTAATCTCTTCAAAACTTCCTCATCTGCCAATTTACCGTACCTCAAAATAGCACACCGGGATTGTAATGGCTCAATGATCTTATTGCTCTGGTTACACGCAAATGCAAATCTTGTTGTGTTTGAATAGATTTCCATTGTACGTCTGAGGGCCTGCTGTGCACCGGGAGTCATTGAATCCGCCTCATCAAGGATGATGATCTTATGACGGCCACTTGGTAATTGTACTTTCTTCTGTGCAAACTGTTTTATCTTATTACGCACCACCTCAATACCACGATCATCAGAAGCATTCAGCTCCAAGACCGCATCACCATAAGATTTACCAAGCAATTCACGTGCAAGACAGTGGACGGAAGTAGTCTTACCGATACCTGGTAGACCTGAGATGATGAGATGTGGCATGTTTCCATCCTTAGCAATGAGTTTAAGACGCTCAATCGTCTCTGTGTTTCCAACAACATCCTTAAGGACCATCGGACGATACTTTTCCACCCATGGAAGTTCAAGCTTTATGGAAAAGTTGGACATTCTTGTATTGTTTGTGTGTTCTATCGTGATCTTAGTGAAAGGGTTTTAAAGAAAGAAAGGCTACACGGACGCGTGAAATAAAAATGGATGGCTCAACGCGTTTTTTGATGTCGCGCACGATAGATCTCTCAAGTCTCGATACAGCCAGCTCTAGTACTATATAGTTCCCTTTCCAAATGATCTAATCTGTAAATCAATAGTTCAAGATAATAGTACTCAATCATTGCCTTTTATTGAAATCTTGAGAAGGAAAAATGGCTAAAAAGAAAGATGCTTTCGTTTAGAGTTAGTCTTTCTTTTCCCCCTCTGATGTGTCCTTGCCTTTCAAATCTGTCTCTGTTACTTCGTCTCCGTTCAACTCTGGTTCTTTGAACTCAGTTTCACATACAGGATCCTGGGCTTCGACTTTTGTGGCATGGTTCTCTTTAAACGTGATCAGCCTTTTTACTGCGGTGATCCATCTTCGCGTTGGTTCATCCAGCATGATCATGGCTTTCTTTCCATCATCCAACTTACTTTGAGCAGTTCTGGAATGGATACTCACACTTGCGACACCAATTGGCCATGCAATATTTCCAATGCTTAGTTTCATGTAACTCTCACTAGCTTTAAGGAACTCACCACGCTGGAGATGGTAAACAATGGTCAAAAGAGAGGTGAGTGCATCATCCGCTAACGTGCCCTTCCTTAGCTGTACAAGCATTGGAAACAGCGATTTTTTTGTTTCTAGTAAGAGATCTGTAGAAGGAGATGACTCCCACTGCGAAAGAATGTGTTTTATATATCTGTTGAGCTTCATCGGCAGTGGATCGAGCTTGCGAGAGTTGTTGATGTCATCAATGGTGATGACGAGTTCGGAGGGAGTGTCCTTCAGCTCACGATCTGTTAACTCTGATGATGGCTGTTCCAATCTCCTCCTTTTAATAAGCTTCTCTTCTGGCATCTTAGGTCTAATAAATGCCTGGTCCCTTGGCTCTCCACCTTGCTGGGATCATGTATGACTTCGGGTATAAAACTTCTGTATGTAGAGTGAACTTGAAAGGCCATCTAAGTTCGCGAATGGGATTGAGATAGCGATACCATTGAGATCCATACTCTGTAATCAATATGGTAAGGACTAAACATTAAACTGACTGTAACTAACCAATTAATCTTATATCCCTAATAAGCAATGAAGTATTAATTAAGGTCTGTGTCAACTTCATAATGATGCAATTCACTAGCACCTCCATAAAAACACTTCCTTCCCTATAGTGAATAAGCTCCGGGTACATTACAAGAGTCATAGGAAAAGCTATATGATTTTAATGGGCATTCATTTTAAGAATTTATACAGCAATACACCATGTGTTAGGGGGTATTGCTCCGCTGCAGTAGAATTCCCTCCCCCACGTTGTGTTCATATCGTTATAGAAGGCTACTCTACTGATTCGCACAGAAAATCAAACTTCAACTGCCAAAAACAAAATCGAAACAGTCAACATCGAAGACTACGCCACCGACCGAGGTAAATCGGAAACACCGTCCACCAGCGCAACAATGACTACTGAAACAACAGTGGCCAAGGCTGCTAAACCAGACGATGTTTTGGTTGCATCCAATCCTGATGATTCTAAAGCAGAAGCGGCACGTTCGGTGTTGGCACAACAGCAAGAGAACGAAGCCTCGGATGACGAAGAATTCCTCTCGGACACTGCAGAGGTTGTGGATGCAAACGATACAACACAGTATACAGAGTCGCTCAATCTTGACTTAAGGGAGCAAGACGAGAAGGTGTGGCTCGTGAGAGTGCCCCGTTTTCTTGCACATCTTTGGAAGAACAGAGAAGCCATGCAAGGACAGACACTAGGTACCATTAAGATCAAGAAGAACACGGAGAAGCCAATAATGAAGATGAAATTAGCTGACACATCAGAAACACAGGACTTGCCGCATGATTATGAACTTCAATTGACACGGGCTACAGTTGAAAACCAGTTTGTCTTTTCAGAAAAGAACTTCCAGAGACCAACTGAAACGGTAAAGAAGGAAGGCGAGCAAGAACAAGGAGAAGCAAAGGAGGAGAATAATGAAGAGAATGAAAAAGAACATGTTAAAGGAATGAGTGTGGCTGATAAGGAATTTCAAAGAAGATTAAAATTCATTCAACGTAAAAAGAGAAGATTTAACAAATATAAGAACAAGGATGGAACAGACAGAGTAATTCCATTCGTCAAAACAATCCCAAAGAATACAGCTATGAGAGGAACAGTGGTACACGAAGCCCAATTAATTCCATCTATTAGAGATCCAAACTACTCCAAGATCATTGCATCCAGACAACAATACTTCAGAGAGGAACCAAGACCAAGTGTTACTTTATTGAAGGAGCATTCAGGTGTGTCTCTCAGTAATGCAGGTCTTACACTAAAGACAGATACATCTACCTTCTTGAAGACGGCCGACAACAAGAAGAACAAGCAGGAAAACAGAGCAATCCGTATGGACCGTACAGAATTACTCAACCTCTTGTTCAAGCTCTTCGATGAATACGATTACTGGTCTCTCAAGGGTCTCAAAGAGCGTACAAAGCAGCCAGAAGTATATCTCAAGGATGTTCTCGAGGGTGTTGCCACGTTAATTAAGAAGGGTCCATATGCCCTCAAGTATGCACTTAAGAAGGAGTTCAAGGAACTAAAAGACCAGGAGAGAATCAAGAAGGCTGGCGAGCTTGGCCAAGACGAGGAGGACGAAGATGATGATGAGAACGAAGACATTGAAATGGAGGATGTCATTTGAGGTTCAGTTTACTTCTCGCTATATCCTTATATATAGGGTTTATTATTATTATTATTATCACGGAAAGAATGAGACGTTTTTTTGCATTTACCTATGATTCGAACAATTCCTTAAAGGTCACTCTTATCGTTAGAACAGGTAAACTCTTACGTCAAACATCTAGAGAATGTGTCAACTTTCCTCCAGAACGCAGGTGTGTTTTTTACTCCTGTCGCGGAAATTTGTGACTGCTTTTTTGTGCCAGCCTTTACAACACAACAGGAAAACACCCGAACATCATATGGCTCGCGGCCGCTGTTGCTGAAAAATCTGAAAAGGGCATCAAACAAACGTCAAAGCTTGGGTTTAGACATAACAGAAGGTTGGATACCCTATATACACACACACGCAACAATGGCTGTACGTACAGGTCCCAAGAGTAATATTGAACAGAAGGGGAAGCTCTGTATACACTAGTTTAACAACGGTGCTGCCGGATCTTGTTTTGAGGGAGACCTCGAGGAAGAAGGCATTTCGAGTGTGAACCTCTCTTCAATTTTGTTTTAACACGAATGGAAAGAGGACTAATACTAACAACATTAACTATAGAGAGAAATTAAGGACATCAAGCAGTTTTTGGAGTTGACCAAGAGAGCCGACGTTTCTGAGGCTTCCATTAAGGTCAACAAGAAGGTCAACGCCGCTGGTAAGGCTTTCAAGCAGACCAAGTTCAAAGTCAGAGGTGCCAGATACTTGTACACCATGATCGTCAACGACGAGGACAAGGCCAAGAAGTTGACCCAGGCCCTTCCATCCACTTTGGAGATCACCACCATCTAAGTGTTGAGAAACAAAATAAAACATGGTTATGAAATTTCTGAAATGGGTTTGTTTGCTTTTTGTGTAATATCGGTTAATCATATGTTTAACAAGCATTAGGTAAACAACATGTATGAAAACAGAAGAAACTACGCTTTGTAGATTGAGTGAATTGTCGTTTATAAGTTCATAACTAAGTTGATCTTTGAAATAGCAAATCTCACTGGGATACTGATCTTTTCAATCATTCTTTTTATCCGATACCACGTCCTCTCGATGTTCAGCGGGCTTTAAGACTGTAACGTTCCGACCATCTGGAATTTCTGTAATTGCACCAAATGAGATAGCCCCACTTTCGCTAGCAACAGCTGTGGAGTCTGTGTGCTTTGTTTCCAGTGCTTTGACACTTTCGAGGATCGTTGGCTTATCATCAAATCTGATACTTTTTCTTTTCTTTGGAGTGTTCTCTTTCGACCCATCGGTAGAACCTGTTGCCTGAACATTTGTAACTTCTGTCACTGGGGCAGCTGCTGATGATTCCTGTGCAATGTTGATAGAATCAGATACCGATGGAGCCTGTGGTGTTCTTGGAGCATTTACAGATACAAGCTCGGCCGTGCGAATCCATCTTCTTCTTCTTGTATATTTGGAGAACGAGTCTTCTGTGGATGGCTTCTTCCATGTATTATCATAATAGATATAGCCATCATCTGAGCTTGGGTTTGCGGTGGTCTTTGGTTTTGAGCTTGGAAGTTGAATGGCGCCATCGTTGGCCAAGTCAAGACGCCAGGTCTTGTCAACCCATCTCCACACCATACCAGAACCTTCTTCAGTTTCCGGCAACTGGAATTTGTTAGTTGGAGATGACTCATTTAAGAACTCATCTGTCCAGGCAGTTCTTTCGTAACTGAGCAAGTTTGGTGTCCAACCAATACCTAACCAACGACGTTGATTCTCATAGAGCACATAGGTAAATAGAATTGGCTTGCCGTCCTTGTTCATTATACCAACCTTCTCGTTGGCTCTCTTCACAGCAGCGAAGATTCCGGAGTGTCTGTTGATGTTAATTCCACCAAAATCAAGGCCTGTCAAGTAGAAAGATAGTAATCTAACGAGTCTGAACTTCCAAAGCATCTTTCTGGTCACCCTGGAGAAAGTAGAGTGATATGTCAAGGTGAAAATACCAAGAGAGAGAAGGAAGATTCTTGGTGTAAATATTATGTAAGTGATTATTACGTACAATGGAGAGAGGAATACTGTTGTGAAAAGGATTCTCTTGATATCGTACGAGGTCAATGCCAAAGACGTGATGGGATTCAAAAAGAGATCACACTTGACATTGAGCGCCGTGAGGAGCTGAACAATATCATCGAGCTTGGACTTTTCTGTTATCTGCTTCTCCACGTACTTTCTTAGAAATGAATACCCAACCAGGAGCACCACGACGGAGATGTGGCCAAAGTATGTGATTATAACCTCAAAGTACAATACAAGGGTTGCGTAAAGAGCAACAACCAGCATGCTCAACCACACGTCCTCGTCTGTCCATGTAAGGACGCTGAGGATCTTGTCAACAATTACAACGTACGGATATGCTCTAACGAGGACTTTCGATACTGTTGCTGGTGTTGAGGAGAGGAGCGGTGAGCTCTCTGCCTTTGGTTCACCACCAATTCGGTCCGCAAGGGAAGACGAACGGCCAGTGAAGGCAGCCCTCGTCTCAACGTCCTCATCGGGAGGATAAACGTTAAGTGACATACAGGTCTGCTTGTTGCTCTGGATGGGTGGAGAAGTATATGCACGCAATTCGTGATATTTGATATACGCTGTTATTCGTTTTGTTGCTTCGTGAAATATGCCTATATACGGAAGTGTTGAAGGGGCTAATTGCCACACGCAAGAAGGCAGATGTATTCCGCGAAGTTTCTGTATATGTGCTAGTTGTTTGGAGTGCCTCTGGGAAAATTTGTGCTTATTTCAACCACCAGACCTCCAAGTATTTGAGCATATGTAGCGCTCTGATCTTTATCTCCAGTTCAGTCCTCCAACTCTTGAAGAAATCGGTTACACTGGATTAATTTATGTACTCTCCATATATAAAAAAGAGGGGTTTCTATAGATCTGATGATGCGTGGTGTCCGGGTGTCTTTTGATAGATAGCAGTTAATTATCCACTTATATTCTGTACAGGCATGCTATCCATGCCTATACAGGATATTCTGATGGTCTGTAATTGTTTAGAAGTGTTTGGGTACGTACTTAACTTGGTACTCAAATATAAATTAAACCTACATGAGATTAATAGTTTTATTAAATAGCAAGAAATCCAAATTCAAGCGGTTCTTTTTAATATCATTTCAATAAATTTAATCTTTCTTTTTCCATCCTAAGATTTAATTTCTGGAATTATTTCAGTTCAACTCTTGTAATTGTATAATATAGGTGACATAGATGACTTTTCCCAGTTGGAAAATCAGTTCCTGGGGGGCAAATACCCTAGAAAGCCAAATAACAACGGCTGGTTCCGCAAACTCCGACTTCTTATATGATTGTAGACAATATAGAAATAGAACGTGAAACTGGGATCTAATGTGTTCTTCTGTATCATTTTCGCCTTATTGTCACATTTAATCCAGAATGAGTCAATTATTTAAGTAGTTTATAGAGTTTTAAACCAAATTAGCGTTGTGGTTGTCTATCTATTGCAGAATCTCGGAGCAGATTTACCGCTCCGCCGTTATTTGCGTCGAAGCTTTCTAGAACCACAGCAAGCTTTTATGCCCATTGATACTCATATATAAAAACCCATGCAGCCGCCCATATGGAAGAGAGGTGCTTACTATCCCTCTTGAGTTATACAACACACAAAATCAAAATGTCATTATACCGTATTTGTAACATTTTTAGGGATATCTCGCCATCAGTCCCAGAGCTCACGGAGAACAACTATGAAAACCAACATGGAAAGACTTTCCTAATCACAGGTACATCTGCAGGTGTTGGGAAGGAAGCAGCTAAGCTCTTACTGTCGAAGAATGCCATTGTAGTTGCTATCAACAGAAACAAGGAGAAGACTGCTGCTGCAAACGAGGATATCATCGAAGGCGCTATTGAGCTGAATGCCACCTTGACCAATGAGACCTTGAGCAAGAGGCTCATCAACATTTATGCTGATTTGAGTGATCTAACAACTATTAAGCCAGCATCTCAGGAAGTGCTTAAGGTAGCTCCAAAGCTGGATGCAGTTATCCTCAATGCTGGTGTTATGACACCTCCAGCTGGGTCTATTACAAAGCAAGGATACGAGCTCCAGTTTGGGTGTAACGTAATGGCCCATCAGCTTCTGCTGGACCTAATTACTCCATCCATCCTCAATGCCGCTGAGGATGGAAAGCTTCCACGTGTGATTTTTACCTCTTCATTGAGCCACGCCAATTCACCAGCGAATGGTGGTATGACCTGGGACTTCCGCAACTCTCCAGTGACTGGGCAGGAGCTGTACGGTCAGTCCAAAGCTGGTAACATTTACCAGGCTGCCATGTACGGCGAGAAGCACAAGAATGTCCTTGCACTTGCTGTCCACCCCGGATTTTTGGCCTCTGACCTTCAGAGAAACATGCCTGCACCAGTTAGCTGGGTTCTTCGCCACACGATTCTGAACCCACCTATCTACGGTGCCTACACTGAACTGTGGGCTGCGCTGAACCCGAAGCTCACGACTGCTGATTCCGGTAAGTATGTCGTTCCTTGGGGAAAGTTCCTGGACATGAGACCCGATATACAGGAGGGACGATATGATGGCACTGCCAAGAAGATGGTAGATTGGGTAGAGGCTGAAATTGAGCAGTACAAATGATTTTTTTTATCTGTGAAGTGAATGAACACTTGAGTAGATTGGCTGGTATTTCCCCACCATCGTCGTGCTGAAGACCGCCGAGACCCCGCGAGGTACCCCGCGCTTCCCTCGGCTAAAACTCGCCCAGAGCAGCAACAGTCAGAGGGCGAGTTGCTACGTATATAAGGAGGAGGGCGCCGGCTGAACGGTGTCTCTGGTTTCCCGACCGCTCTTCCTTCACCTTACGATACAAAGACCACAGATCGAAGTAACAAACACAATGAGTTTCAAATCCGAGCCAATATTCACGCAAATCAAGGAGTCCTTGGAGGGCAACGCAGGCCTCAGCAAGGAGTTGACCAAGAAGGTATGTGCGACGTGAGGAAGCGCTGTGTGTATGCCGTGTACTAACAACTACCAGACCAACTCGGTGATAATCTTCAACTTGAAGAACAAAGGCGGCCAGACTAAGGCGTGGAAGCTTGATTTGAAGAAGAGCGGCAAGCTCAGCGAGTCATCTTCCAGCGAGTTTGGCGATGCCGACTTGGTTATTTCCATTGGTGACGTTGATTTCAAAAAGTTGGTGAACGGAAAGTCCAACTCCCAAAAGCTCTTTTTGGGCGGCAAGTTGAAAGTCAAGGGCGACGTCATGAAGGCCGCCAACATCGAGTCCATCTTGAAGTCTGTGACTCCGGCCAAGTCCAAGTTGTAATCTGTGATGCAGCTGCTATTTATTTCACCACATGTCTCCTTTCAAACCAAGCTGCGAGGGTATCTCATACCGCAGCTTGAGAGCTGAATTAATGATTAGAGAAGAGACCACATTGTAGCTTTCGGTATACAGGCGACGCTGGCCAGTGTTTTATGTATGTAGCGAGCGAAGAGGAATTCCAGAACCTGTGACCCCGGCGTGTCGTTTTGAGGGGTACCATAGGGTGGCACCGTGCGTCTTGTTGGTTCTCAACAATTGCACTTCTGTGCTGGTGCTCTCTTTCCCAGTGCTACTCTCCAATACATGGTTATTCCAAGACCTTCGGCACTGTGTGTCCGTGTCTGTGTCCTGCGGCGGGTGGGGCCCCAAGAAAGCCTTCTGAGTGTGCGCGGGTATCTCAAGGCACCTGTGCATCTGCGTTCTTCCCAGAATTTGTGGGGTAAAATGGCCTCCCATTTCTTTCTTTCTCTGCGCTTTCGAAAAGTCTGGGGAAAGGAAACAAGTGACACGCGGCTCGTGGCCAGAGTGTCTTTTAATAGAATCGATGCATTGTTTGGTCCAAACACAACAGTAAGACAAAGGACAAACATGGTGACCGCTAAGTACCTTGGTAGGCGAGCCTGACCCCCGCCACCGCGGCTTTGCTTTGCCCTATTTGTGTCTCTTACTCGTGGGTCATTCATGGACGACCTGATGTCACACTAATGGGTATCGGCGGTAGACATACAGATCCTCATACACAGGGACACTTTGACAGGTTCTGTATTACTGTTAAATGGTTCTTCCAACACTCAGTTTGTGTGTAGATGCCATTATCAACTCACTCTTGTGAGCTGCAACATATCTCTCCATTGCTATAGCCTCACTATTGAGGTCGGGGCAGGCAAGAAACCCCGAAGAGACAAGTAGGCAAGAAGGCGTAATATGTCCACGTGAGGCGGCAGTCGTTGGAGACCGCCATACTGCTACACAGACAATTAGACGTCGCCACCACACTGGCACACACAAACGGCATTTGTAGGAGAGCCAACTGCACCCGGGGCCAATGCTGGCCACTTCTTTCCCCACGACTTTGTCCGTGTGTACACAGAATTTACAAATTGCTAACACTGGGTTATTATGTTTGAATCAGATAGTTAAGCCACTTAAGGTCCCTTCTACAGCTGAGACGAAATAGATGGCAAGAACCACTGACTCATCTTAAGCGTATTTTAGTGATAGATACTGAATCACCGCTTTTAGACATGTGACATTTGCTTTACAATTTTCTACGTTTCTTTTTTTGTTCTCTTCCTCTTCTCTTCTCTTCTCTCTTTTGCAACGAAGTGGGGAGAAAAAGAGAAAAGACAAAAAGAGGAGAAGCCTTTGGGTAGCAGAATGTTGAAATAGAACCAGAACTAGCAACAGACGGAGAACGACAAGACAGAAGGCTTATTCAGGATTCAGCGCGCGCTACAGTGTTCTCCTTTACAAGGAATAGAGCCGCTCGCGCAACACTTCCCCAAGCGGACAATTTCGGGACGGACACACATCTATACAAAACGTATATACAGCCCATAATTGCGATTCAACAGAGACATGTTCTAGGCTCCTAGACAACTGTTTTTTACGTGAGTCACCACTGTGTGTCTGTGTCCTTGTCCCTAGTTTCATTGTCTTTTTTTCAGTCTTCTTGTGACTCCCTGTCCGTCTATAGTCAGTTTCTAACAGGCTACTGTCCAATGAGACGGCATGTGTGAGAGTCAAGAAGTAAAAAAAAAGACTTTTCAAGCTATGATAAGATTACTACTATCAGGGGCGATTGGGGTGTGGTTCCATGCCGTTTGCAGGTCTTGACATAAGATTTAGCTAATCTGTGCTCAGCAAAAATTCTGAAACGGAATGGCATTACTAGCATGTATGTGTATAGTTCATAAATATTTTTCCGTGTTAGTGGGAAGAACGAGAATGAGGGAGAATGAAACGTTGTTTAACATGATCTCCATATTTGTCCTTGGAGGCATCGAGAGGAGGCAAAAAGCCTTGAAAGTCCGCCCAAGCCGCGCGGCATCGTGCAGTGACACATTTTCCACTTCTTTTAGTGCCCCACGATGTGGTCACATTAAGTTGTGCGCTACACCTACGCTTTTGAAAGCAATTAAAGGGGCCCTGTCAAAAAGAAAAGTTAGCAGCAGTACAAGGCACGGGTCAACCCAGTGTTAAATTGCCTGCAATTTGAGTAAATAAAAAAAAGCATGCGAACGCCCCGGATTAGTTGCCATTCACGGCATGGATAGCGCCAACTGCTACGGCTTCTCCCCTATGGGACGGGACAAGAGACAAATGGGACATCTGCCTCCACAGACTACCATAACCCATAGACAATATGGGGGGACAAACGAAAAGTAAACACTAGGACACCCATTCCTTGTCACAGAAGCCTGTTTTCCCCCCTCTCTGTCTTTGCGTGTGTATTCCTCTTTCAGGAACTATAAATATTCGTAGCATCCCTGGGTTGAGCGATGACCATGAACGGCGGCTAATTCCTCTCTTTAGCCATTAAGAACACTTAATAGCACAGCAGGCCTGTTTCGAATGGGACTTTGTCTGTGAACACACTTGCACAAAAGCACAGTAACACCTCAACACTTTCGACGCTTGTCACCTCGTCCTACCCCCCCCCCCCCACAAAACCAAATCACAATGGGCGCTAACGGATATCTCAGTAGCGCTTTGCGCCACGAGGGAACGCCGGACATTGCTTCCCTTTCTATCACCTCAATTCAGTCCGGCTATAAGAATGTCACTTTCAACGGCAAAGAGACTCAGTTCGACAAGGTTCTAGATATCATTGAGGAGTATGGGTTCATCCCAAACGATCTGATCGAACAGGAGGCAAGATGGTTCTACGACAACATGGGCCTGGATGACGTCTTCTTTGAGAGAGAAAGTCTAGAGGGCATTGTCAGCCACATCCATGCTCTCTACTCCGCCAAGGTTGACGCCTTTGCTAGCGGGGACTTGAATGCACCATTCATTCACCACAAGAGAGAAGATGCAGACCACGCTGTCTACTTTGACAATTCCACCCCAGGCTCCGATGAGTTCAAGTTGACCAACTACGAGAAGAAGATCGATGAGAAGTACTTAGATCAACTTGATGCCTCATACAGAGTTGAGAGTTTCAATGCTCCGTTGATGTTGAATAACACTGTCTTTTCCAACACTGATAACACTGGTACAGCTAAGTTTATCCGTGCTCACTTCGTTTACAAAAATAGCTTTGTTGAAGGCTCCATCTATGACCAGACATTCCTGAAAATCATCTCCCCAAACACCAAGCAGATTTATGAAAATGTAATTACCCAAGTTCTAAAGCAGACCGGCCCAATCATTAAGCACTTCCCAGTTGAGAACTCTGATGAGCACAGAATCATCATTGGTTACAAAACCAACACCACCAAGAAGTACTTCAGTGCCTTGTCTGCATTAATTAACTACTACAAGTTGGACCAGTCCAGAAAGTATGTCGAAAACTTCTCTAACGGTGTCACCATAATCTCCATCTACTTAAAGCAGACTGCTGATGTTGATCCACTCTCCATCTACCAGTTAATCAAAGAGGCCTCTTTGCTCTTTGCCATCCCACACGGTATCTTCTTTGATTCCTTTGCAAACAACGAACTTTCTCTTCAAGAGTCTGTTTATGCTCACTGCGGTGGTATCTTTGTTACACACTTTTTGAACAGGTTGGGACAGGAGTATCAGTCTTTATTGAAGTTATTGGACCCAAAGCAGTCTCACCAGATCGCTGAGCTCCTCACTTCCTTAAAGAAGAGGTTAAGATCAGAGACTTTTACACATTCATTTATCTTTGAGGTGTTCAACAGATACAAGCCAATCATCTCTCAGTTATACAGATCATTTGCTGATGTCCATTATATCAGATCAAACCTAGAAAAGACATTATCTTATCAGAGATTATCAGAGATTCCACCAATCAAGTCTGAGTCTGAGTTTGATGCTTTGTTGCTGAAGAACGTCTTTAATGAGAAAGATGCATTGGTCTTGAAAGCTTTGTTCATCTTTAATAAGTCTATTTTGAAGACAAATTTCTTTGTCCACACCAAGGTTGCTATTTCTTTCAGATTGGATCCATCGTTTTTGCCTCAGTTTGAGTATCCAGAAACTCCGTACGGCTTGTTCTTTATCGTTGGTGCAGAGTTTAGAGGTTTCCATATCAGATTTAGAGACATTGCGAGAGGTGGTATCAGAATTGTTCGTTCAAGATCTAGAGACGCTTATGAGGTTAATGTCAGAAACTTGTTCGATGAGAACTACAACTTGGCTTCCACTCAACAGCGTAAGAACAAGGATATTCCAGAAGGTGGCTCTAAAGGTGTTATTTTGTTGGACCTCGATTCACAGGAGAATCCAAAAGCTGGCTTTGAGAAATACGTTGATTCCTTGATTGATTTGTTGATCAAGACGGATATCCCAGGTGTCAAGGATCCAATTGTTGACTTGTATGGAAAGCCAGAGATTTTGTTCTTGGGACCAGATGAAGGTACTGCCGGATACACTGACTGGGCTACTTTGCACGCTAAAAAGAGAGGTGCACCATGGTGGAAGTCATTCTTAACTGGTAAGTCTCCACAGCTTGGTGGTATTCCACATGACGAATATGGTATGACTTCTCTTTCCGTTAGAGCGTACGTGGCTAAGATCTATGAGACATTGGAGTTGCAAAACACTCCGATCACAAAGTTCCAGACCGGTGGTCCAGATGGTGATTTGGGTTCGAACGAAATCTTGTTGTCTACTGCAAACGAACAATATGTTGGTCTTGTTGATGGTTCTGGTGTCATCTGTGATCCGAATGGATTGAACAAGGAAGAATTGATCAGATTAGCTAAAGCTAGAGTTATGATTCAAGAATACAACAGAGACTTGCTTTCTAAGAATGGTTTCATTGTTCTTGTTGATGATAATGATGTTACCTTGCCTTCAGGTGAGGTTGTTGCCAATGGTGTCTACTTTAGAAACCGTTTCCACTTGGAGTTGAAGAAGCATCTCGGTAAGGTCGACTTGTTTGTTCCATGTGGTGGTAGACCGGCTGCAATTGATGTTGACAACGTCTCAGAGCTCTTTGATAAAAATGGAAAGTCTATTATTAGTTACATTGTTGAAGGTGCAAACTTGTTCATCACTCAGCCCGCAAAGATTGAGCTTGAGAACGCTGGCGCTGTTCTTTTCAAAGACGCCTCTACTAACAAAGGTGGTGTCACATCTTCTTCTTTGGAGGTGTTGGCTTCTTTACTTCTTAACGATGAGCAGTTCCTCACTAAGTTTAAGAATGGCACTGAATTCTACAACACCTATGTGAAACAGGTCCAGAAAACTATTGTTTCTAATGCTGACAAGGAGGCCGCTGCCTTATTAAAGTACAAGGAAGAGACCTCGAAACCATTGGCTGAGTGCTCTGATGATTTGTCGAATGATATCAATAAGCTTGCTGACTTGATTTCTAAAAGTGACTCTCTCTGGAGTGATGAGTCTTTGAGAAAGCACATTGTTGGAACATCAGTTCCATCTCTATTGCTTCATGAGGTTGGATCCGTTAATGAAGTCTTGTTGAGATTACCAGAGGCATACTCTAGAAGTTTGTTTGCTACAGCAATTGCAACGAGATACATCTATGAAGGCCATGACCCATCCAATGTTATTGATCTCTTACAATTTTTGAAGACTCTTGAGCACTAATGACACAACCCTAAAATAATCCTACAAAAAAGAGAAGAATGAATGATACGTTTAATTATATGATACATCAAAATATCAGTGATAATGTAGATATACATATACATATAGCTTTTAATCTTCGCACGACTACATTTGTGGAGGACAATCAATATATAAAACTACACATTCATTCACTAGATAAATACTCTAGAACAGGGAAAACTACACACTGGGATGACAGGTTGCACTTGCATACGATAGTGCAAACCAGAGGAATAACACAACAAGAAATTGCTTCACAGAAAATCAATGCAATGTGTGTAGATATATGTGTTTTCCAATCATCCATATACTAGCACGATCTTGGGGGATCAGAACAAGAGACCCAAGGCAACTGCAGCAATGGCAGCGGCACAAGAGTTCAAAGAAGAACCTCTGTTTTCTTCAGAATCCATACGGGATGGCTCTGTGGTGTTTGTTGCATTGGAAGTGTTAGAAACAGCATCAAACGAGGACTCGAGTGTATCATTATCAAGATAATCCTTGACTAACTCCTCCAATTCTTCTTTGGTGTAAACCCCAGTGACACTAGAGTTAGAAGTTTTTGGAAGGAGCTTCTCTGGTGTCTTTGGAAGCTTCAAAGGAGCTGACTCAGGTGTGGAAGTAGTAGGATGTGGTGTCGCATGACCAATACGCAACAGATTCTCCATCTTTCTCACTTCTTCGGCTTCGGTCTCAACATTCAACAACAACAAATCTTCTGGTTCTCTGGAAGGTCTGATGGTAGCACAGGCCAAACGTTCGCCATTTTCCAAATGGATGTTAATTGACTTTCCACCAATATATTGAGGTGAGGAAGGATCCAAGGACAAATATGGGTCATAATAGAACAACTCAAAACAAGTAGTGTTGATGAGACCGTGCTTACCACTCAAATCACCAACTTCACAATGAGCATCATCACCCATAGCGTCACACTGAGCAGATGCACCAAAAGGATTGAAGTGTCCGCCTGTACCGACACAGGCCTTGTCTGCACCGACAGGCTTGTCATGAATGTGGTAAGAGAAAATACCAGCATTCTTAGGCAAGCCGGTTATATCAACGTGGACCTTGGCTGTACCATTCAATGAGTAGAACTGGATAATACCAAGAACGTTTTGGGAGTTTCCTTGTGGGAAGTCAGCTCTCAAGACAACATCAGTTGGGTTGTTTGCAATGATAGAGGCAGCTGGGACTGGGGTGGCAGACAAAGAAGTCGCAAGAGCAGCGAGTACAGCCAAGAAGGAAGCGGAAGGCATAATATGGAATAAGTGATCTCTGATATACTACTGAGACAGTATGAAAGAAATCCGTGATGTTACTTGAGTAGATGGCGAAGGTAATGAAGATAAACAGTGATCCCAGTGAATTTTGTCTTCGGCCATAAATCTAACTGACACAAAAACAGAACCCCGAGGAAAGTCTTCCATCAGGGCAGCACATAGGACATTAGAAAACCACAAACACAGTTACTTGTAGTTTTAGTGTCACAGAAAAAGAAAATCCATGTCCCACAAAATCTTGCGAAGCAAGGTGTGCTGGAATGCTGGTGCGTCGGAAGTGGGTTAGACCATGCTCTTGTGAGCCTGGGGACGATCTCAAAATCAAGTCCACAGGAGTTATTCTCAAATTATCTATTTTTAACTCCAATCAAAAGAACTAGTCCTCATCATGTAGCCTCCAGAAGATCAGCAATATTTTTGGCCGGCATTGCCACACCATTGGTGTCCTTGCCACAAATGAAACACTTTTTGTTCTTTTTGTATCTGGCGAGGAAGCATTTTTCACAGTAATAGTGTCCACATTTGGTCTTGACAGGGCTTCTGTAGTCTTTCTTGCACAAAACGCACTTGAAGGGGATGTCTTCAACGGCTTTTTCGAGTTCGGTGGCCTCCTTTCCAGATATATCCCATTCTCTATTCAACTTCCAGCCAGCCTTGAAGTCATCTCTTGCATGAAGAAACTTACAAGAGTCTCCGTAACCACAGAAGCCGGTCTGTTTGTAGTCTTTACAAAGATCACGAGCAAAGTCAAAGACTGTTGTGCTTCTGATGTTTGAGCTTTGTTTTTTAGGACCAATCTTGTCCATTTTTGACGATGGTTTGATAAAAGTGGCGTAGCCCTGATGGCCAGTGTATGTATTGGTGTCAGCGGTGGAAGCAGTGGCCGCAAGTGAGGGATTCTTCAGCTTCGCAGCTCTTTCGACATCAATAATCTCTTGATTCAAGGTATCTACCTTGGTAATCGATTCATTTTTTGTGAGGGAAGCTGCTTGGGTACTTGGTGTGATCGGCGTGTCCTTGGTAGTTCCAGATTTCTTTAGCTTCTTTCGCTGGACGGTGGTGGATCCGCTTTCCGAGTCAGAGTCAGACTCCGACAAAGAGCTCTCAGAGTCCCGTGATATAACTACTTTCAAGCGTGTCTCACCCTTCACAGACCTTCTCTTGAACATTGGTGGCGGACGAATAATACCTCTTATATCAAGCTTATGCCAAGGTGATGAACTAAAAGAAACGTTTACAATTGCATCAAACAAGTTCGCGGAACTCTTGGAGAACTGCCAAGATATATCGGGTCAATAGCCCACCCCTAAAAGTGCGGGAGGAGCTCTCGGGGGGGGGGGGGATTTTGCCAGGAGGTGAATCCAGCGAGCGAGAGAGGCACGGGCAGTGAGATCCTGATCTTGGAATCAGACTACTACAACAACAGCCGGAAGAACAGGGAAACATTCGGAGAAATAGCGGGTTAGAAAAGATGTCTTTCCTTGGTGTGTATAAAGCGCTCTACGCGTACGCTCCGCAGTCTGACCAGGAGCTTGCAATTGAGGAGAATGATATGTTGTATCTTCTAGAGAAATCAGATGTCGACGACTGGTGGACGGTGAAGAAGAGGGTTGTGGGCGCTGACGTTGACGAGCCAGTGGGTCTTGTTCCATCCAACTACATTGAGCCGGCAGATATCATAGCTACAGCAACGGCACTCTTTGATTACGACCGCCAGACGGAGGAGGAGGTTTCGTTCAAAGAGGGCGATTCCTTCAATGTTTATGATGACAAGGACCCAGATTGGATCCTGGTCTCAAAGAACGGAACAGAGTTTGGCTTTGTCCCTTCCAACTATATTGAGACCAGAAGTAGCATGGCATCCCAACCAGCTGCTCCAATTGGGATACAACCACCGCCTTCCCATCCTTCCCAGGCCACGTCAACAGTACAGGCATCTGCTCAGCCAATCTCTGATTTCCATCCTCCACCACAGAGATACGACGCCCCAAACGGACAGTCTACTACCCACAACGACGATTACGAAGATGAGGAAGAAGAGGAAGCTGCACCTGCCCTTCCATCTAAGCCAAGACCACAGTCGGCCGATTACTCCCGTCGTGGCTCCTACGGTGCCTCATCTAGTAACAGGACCACTTACAATGATGACGAAGAGGCACCACCACCAAAACCTTCAAGACCAAACGACTCAGGATCTTCCCACCGGGACTCTCGTGCGTCACAAGCAGAGGATCAGGGTGATCAGCTGTACACTTGGTCTGTTAGTGAGGTCGATGGAAGAAAGAAGAAGAAGGCTATGTTTGCTGTTGGAAACGGTTACATTTACTTCTCACCAGACTCTGTCAATGGCAACGCGCCACAGCAATGGAAAGCAAAAGACATGATGTCCTTTTCTTCCGAGAAGAAGCACCTTTTTTTGGAATTCAGAAATCCATTGTATTCGCTTGAGCTTCACACCGGTACCAAAGATGTTGCATCCGAGATCCTTACAGTTCTAGGTGAGCTTAAGGGTTCTATATCCTCTAGAGAATTGAGTGAAGTTCAAGCTGCTGCCTCTTCGAAGGGCTCCAAGAAACAGGCTAAAATTCTTTACGGATTTGAAGCCGAAGGTAACGACGAACTCACTGTTGCAGAGGGTGAAGCTGTTTACATCATCAATGACACAAAGTCAAAGGACTGGTGGTTGGTTCAGAATAAGTCTGGTGAATCTGGCGTAGTCCCAGCTCAGTTTGTTGAACCAATCAAGGAGCAGAGTGCTCTTTCCTCACTGGGATCCAAGTTTAAACTAGGAAGAACCAAGTCTAAGGAAAATCTCAGAGAATCTCCAAAGAAACAAAAGGAGCCAGAATCATCCTCAACCAAGAATACTTCCATGCCAAAATCTTCTCGTATTAGAACCTGGGAGGACAGATCTGGCACTTTCAAGGTTGAAGCTGAATTCTTGGGTGTAGTGGATGGTAAGATTCATTTGCACAAGACTAATGGTGTTAAGATTGGAGTTGCTGCAAACAAATTGTCTCTTACAGATCTTGAGTATGTTGAAAGGGTGACTGGTATGTCCCTGGAGGCTTTCAAGACGTCCAAGAGCAAATCCAGGTCTTCTACAGAGGACAGAGAGAGAAGGGAAAGAAAGGACAGAGAACGCAAGAGAAGAGAACGTGAAGAGAGAGAGCAGGACTTGAATGACCTAGAGAGATCGAGGGATAGGGAAAGAAGAGAACGTGAACGTGAGACTCTTGAACGTGAACGTGAAAGAAAAGAGCGTGAACTGGAGAGAAGAGAACGTGAGATGGATAGAGAAGAAAGAGACCGCCTCCACCATGAATTGGACGAGGCTAAGCGCAAGCTTAAGGAGTTGGATGATATTAAGCGCAGACTTGCGGAGACACCTCCACCAGAGCCATCTAGACCGACTTCAGCTTCTACAACAAAGAGATCGGCCCCATCTGGCCAGAAGACAGAGGAGTACGATTGGTTTGAGTTCTTTTTGGAGGCTGGTGTTGATGTTAACCAATGCCAGAGATACAGCAACAACTTTAGCAATGAGCAGATTGACCCGTCTATTTTAGAGTCCATTGATACTGCTGTATTGAGAACATTGGGATTGCGTGAGGGTGATATCATTAGGGTGACAAGACACATTGATCAGAAGTATGGTCGTCAGCCAAAGGAGACCGAAAATTTAAGCGGTGGTTTGTTCTCAGAGCAAGGTGGAGCACTCAAGGTCAACCGTACAGGTTCTGCGAACCAGGTTTCTGGATCATTGCCTGTTCCTACACAAGAGGCCCCGAAAACTTCTTCCACTGATGACGATGCTTGGACAGTGAAGCCAGCTGCTAACTCTGCTACTCCTTCCAAGCCGACAGGATTGCAGACTCAACAGTTCACTGGTTCAATGCAGGATCTTGTTAACTTAAAACCTTTGGAGCCAACCAAGACATCATCTTCTATTAAGTCACAGACATACGCACCATTAGCATCCAAGCCATTGGAGCCTTCTACAACTGGCTACTCTGTTCTTCCACACAAAACTGGTGAAATGATAGCTCAGCCAACCGGTGTTCCATTGGATCCATTTAAGACCGGTGGTGGTAACTTATTGCCATTGGCTACCGGTGGATTTGTCTACTTGCCAGTTCAGCAGACTGGAATCATTGGTTTGCAGCCAACTGGACTAATGCCGCTTCAAAAGACCGGTGGATTGGTTCCACTTCAGAAGACCGGTGGCCTCACTGGTATTCCAACTGGTGGATTAGTTCCGTTGCAGAAGACCGGTGGTATTCAGGCAATGCCACTTCAAAGAACTGGTGGGTTACCTTCTTTCACAGCAGGTATGAATCCTGCACTGACGGGTGGTCTTCCACCCACCAGCTTTGGCATGCCAGCTACATCCTTCGGTGCAGCACCAATGACAATGCCGACTACTTCTTTTGGATCCACCCCTGCTACCATGCCAACATCCGCTTTTGGCCAGGCTATGATGACTCAGCGTACAGGTGGACTGAACTCAACCGCTACTGGATTTAACAACATGCCACAAGCATCCTTCCCAACACAGCCTACCGGAGGCTTCGCACAGACATCATTTGGAGCTAACCCAATGATGAGTAACCCATTCCCATCTCAACAAACTGGTTTCCAACCTCAGCCACAGTTCGGAGCTAACCCAACTAGTTTCAACTCGTTATCAAGTCCTCCAACTTTTAATGCCGGTGCATCTATGGGCTTCAATCAGCAGATGAACGGTCTTACAAATCAGCTCCAGAACACATCCATTTCCCAGCCTCAGTTCCAGCAGCCATTCAACACAGGATTTCAACCACAGCAGCAGCAGCAGCAGCAGCAGCCATTCAACACAGGGTTTCAGCAGATGCCACCACAGATGCCTGCATTTGGAGGATTTGGTCAACTGCCCCAGCAGATGCCACAGGCCACATTTGGCCAAACTCAGCCATTGGAGGCCCAGCCAACTGGATTTGGCTTTGGTAACACCCCATCTTATGGAGGCTCTGGCAAGGCCGACCTCAACAAGGCCACCGCTGAGAATCCATTTGGCTTCTGAGTGTACTTTATATATGTCTTTATTTGTATGATAGATGTTTGTGTTCCAACCTCGCCCAGTCTTCGCGTAGGACGCGTGCTTATGATGGAGGTGCCCAGACCACTGGTTACGTGCCCGCGTTCCATTAAGTTTTTAGGGAGGGCCTCTACCTCCCTGTTTCCCAAAACTGTCAAATGGGCAATAGATCAACACTTTCCACAGTTTCAGGGAGCGCACAGGAGAGGAACGATCCGAGTACGCAGGACACACAGTGTGAAACAGAGGGAAGGATCATACACTATTTTTCTATTTATCGTACTCTGTTCCGCATTGCCCCCATCGTTATTCCCCCTGCTTTTTTTCCAATTTCGCTTCACCTGTCAGTGCTATATTTCAACACTGGGGCACTCCCTCAACAACTGGCAACACATTCCCCAGAGAACAAGAAACAGCAGTGTCCGTGAGCTGATTTGATGTCATCTGGAACACAACCGGCTTTTCCCGGCATTGCGGTGGCGGATAACACTCCCAGGCCCTCCATTGCACAGTTCTCATCCTTGAAACCATGTTCCCATATTTCGCAAGTTCTCAACACCAATGCCAGAGACACGGTGCTCAGAAACTACGCACTGGCGGTGCGTGTTGCTAAGCTAAATGCGCTGCCATCTCAGAATTTGCCAAATTACAAATCCCCAAAGGGGTCTAAGAGCTTGATCGACAAACAGAGGATCCTACGTCTCAAGAGCAACGCTCTGAGATGCAAGGACTGTCACGATGGCATCGATGGAACTTTTATGTGCTTGCAGTGTCCCCACGTTGGATGCTGGTACAAGGGCCATTTTATCAGTCATGCAAAGTTGCAAGGACATATTTTTGGTAAGTGAAGATCTTTTTATTGTTTTATTTCCCGTCAATCTGTGTTTTTAAAGGAGTCTGTATTCTAACAATCGAGCAGGAATTGACGGACAAACAGGATATTTGTTCTGCTTCAAGTGTGGTGATTACACAACTGGGGCTCAATTAGAAGCAACCAGGATCCGTGTTATGGGAATAGAGAACCCAGAGGAAACTAAAATATCTCCCTTTGAAGAGGAAGAGTTGATTGCCAAGTACTCCAGATCCACCAACTTTAAACCGACCACAGGTCTGCGAGGATTCGTCAACATGGGTGCCACTTGTTTCATGAGTAGTGTCCTACAAACCATAATTCACAATCCGATCATCAGAGACTATTTTATGACAGAAGGACACATGGACTGTACCAGCAGGACAGATGAATGTCTTACCTGTTGTCTAGACGAGATGTTCACCGAGTTTTACACTTCCAACAAGACTTCCGGCTATGGTCCCGTCAACCTCCTTACTGCTGCATGGAAGGCCAACAAGTCCTTAGCTGGGTACTCTGAACAGGATGCCCATGAGTTCTGGCAATTTATGGTCAACCAGTTGCACAAGGGTCTGAGAACTACTACATCTTCATCGTCCACCCATTCTGGGCGCACATCTTGCACTTGCATTCTCCACAAAACATTTTCCAGTGACCTGCAAAGTTCCATTACTTGCACAGAGTGTGGTGCTGTCAGAGACACAATCGACCCTATAATCGACATATCATTGGAAATTAACCAGAGCCAAAATTTGGTGTCCTGTTTACACAACTTTACGAGATTGGAGAAGCTTGATATCAAGTACAACTGCGCATCATGTGGCAACAAAACACAGGCCACGAAGAAGCTTTCATTCAAGAAATTTCCTAATACATTAGCTATCCAGTTAAAGAGATTTGAGCACAATGCACAGTCTTTTAAACTTGAGAAGTACATTTCTTTCCCGCTGTTTTTGAATATGAGCGAGTTCTCAACAGACTATGAGACCGCTCCTGAGATGAACCCAGCTCTCACCTATGAGCTCTACGCCATCGTCTGCCACATTGGCTCCGTTAACACGGGCCATTACGTTGTGGTCGTGAAGAATAATCAGGGTCAATGGTTTAAATTTGATGACTCTGTCGTCACGTTGATGACTGTGGAACAGGTTTCTCAGTTGAAGGCCTACTTGCTCTTTTATATTGTTCACAAGCTGGGATGACACTTATAATGGACCACATTTACAATTAGCCATACGCTACACGCTAATGGTGCCTGCATCGCTTCATATATAAACCATATACGTTGATATTCCTCAGCAAGCTATGTAGTCATACCTTTTATCAAGACAGCTCAACACCTCGTAACCCTTTATATATATACGCATAGAGATCTGATGTTACGTGCCCTGGCTATTTGACTGAGTGTAGTGCTTCTGCCACCTTTCAAGACGAACCTTTCTTTGCTGTGGCCAGGTGGCCAGGGTCGCGAAAAGTGATGAGTTCGAAACTCGGTGTTCTTTTGTTAAAATGATGATTTAAATCGGATGTGAACAATCTCTTAGTCTAAAACGGCTGTGAGGAAAAACCGTTGCCTTCCTACTGACGTCAAAGGAACACATTATATTTTTTTTTGTTTAGCTCGCCGACTGTTTGTACGTTACTGTACAAGCCAATTCATAATGTCCAACAAGTGGAGACCAGTGAACGTCAACCCTGACGAGGCTGATGACTTTGAGTTAGAGCCAGATCTCATTGAGCCTGATGCGCCAGCAGGCAAACAGCAACAACAGAAGAAGAGCCAACCAACGACAGAGCCCACTGCTGAAGGCTCAGGTGCTGGACCGAGCTCCTTCTTCAACTTTACATCGTTTGCAAGACCAAATATTGATCTCTCCAGCTCCTTGAACCCAATCCTCAAGAACGAGCAGGTCAGGGAACATAGCTTTACAGGGGGTGACACACTCGATGAACCGGTATGGAAAACGCTTGAGCGTGACTTAAAAGCGATCGGACACAGACTACTGAGTGTGATATGGCCAGCTTCTCTTTTGAAGCTTGCGAAGGTTCAGCAGCACAACTTGCTGATTGCTGCTAGAAATTCTGGAATTAACGTTGGTATCAATTTTGACCAACTGGGTCAGGACCTCGAGGCAGATATTGAGAACACACCACTGGATGACTCCGAACTGAAAAAGCTAGACTGGGACCTGTGGGGCCCATTGATGTTTATTCTTAGTTTTTCTGTCATCCTTGGACTCCTTTCCCCAAATTCCTCTAGCTCTGAGGTGTTCTCCGGTGTTTTCGCACTTGTGTGGTCAACCTTGGCTATCATGGCTTTGAACATTCAATTGCTGGGTGGTACAATTTCTTTCTTCAATGCGTTGTCTACTACAGGTTATGCACTCTTTCCGCTACTGCTACTTGCTGTAGTGTCCATCTTTGTGAAGTGGAGTCTCATCAGATTTATTGTGTACGTGATTCTTGTTGCGTGGGCAATCTATGCTGCCACAGTGAACCTGAAAGTCCACGGTGTGCTTCCCGGAAGAATCTTCCTTGCTATTTATCCAGTTGGTCTCGTATATGCTACCCTAGGTTGGCTCTGTGTTATTACTTGAAAGGACGATTCACAAACAAAACGTCCTGCGGTGTTTAAGCAACGGTGTAACCCATGTTACATTTCAATGATGTGCTTAATGAGCAAAGGAAACCCCTCTTGCACGTTCCACCCGTAGTCTACCCCCTCTATGAGATATATCTAGGCCCAGTACCTGCTTCTTCTGCGCCGTCATAGAAAGACTCCCTTTTCGCTTTTTCCTACAGCCTACTGATCCCTTCAGATAACAGCTATGGCCAGTGTTCATCGTTCCACACACTTGACACGCATTTCAATACCCAAATGGCCTTCTCCGAGGTATAAGACACGGAACCAACGCCAGATACAAGCCCATACCGCCAGTAATGAACAGCAATACCCGTAGCACTAGTCGACCCACTTGAGATAAAACACCCCAGACCGGAAAGGGGGTGCAAGCAGAGGCAAAACAACATCCAAAACGTGTTCGCGGAACGTGTGGTACACACCACAGCACTCTAATTACACGCGGCAACATCTGTTTTTCCTAAAACCAGCCACTGACTGCTCAGCTTCACCGCTTAAAAACCAGTTTGGATTTTACCTTTCTTTGAAATCGCATGCTCAAAGCGCTGACCCGTATCAAAATGTCGAACCAGATTGCTCCTAAACCGTCGATGTTTTCGCTTGCCTCTGCGCAGGTTCCAGTCTCGTCCGCCGGCCCAACGAGTGCTGCCCACGGTGCTGCGTCCGCCATTAATAGAAGCTCAAGACCATGCTCCAACTGCACTTGTTCACCAGGCCTCCTGTCCCGCCAGAACAGAAGAAAGTCTTTGTTCATGCAGCAGTTCTCTCGCAAAAGATCCTCAACTGGCGGCTCGTCTCCAAGAAGATCTGTGTCTGGGCAGATGTCCATCTACTCCAGCGACTCCATCTGCGACACAAAGAACGTTAATACCACCAAAAGATTGGAGTCCTTGAGACACAAGATGAAGGAGAACGAGTTAGCTGTCTACATCATTCCATCTGAGGATGAACACAACTCGGAATATGTCTCCTCGGCTGACCAGAGAAGAGCATTCATTTCTGGTTTTACTGGCTCCGCTGGTGTTGCCGTCGTTACCAGAGACCTTCTCAACTTTAACGAGACTCCAGAAGGCAAGAGTGCGTTGTCTACTGATGGTAGATACTTTAACCAGGCTGGACAAGAGCTTGACTTCAACTGGGTGTTGGTCAAGCAGGGCGCTAAGGGTGAGCCAACTTGGCAAGAATGGGCCATCGCTGAAGCCATCGAACAGTCTCTTGGTTTGGGTAACAAGGTTGTGAAGATTGGTATCGACCCTAAAGTTATCAGCTACAAGCAGGTTTTGGCATTTGAAAGCACTTTGAAGACCAAGTTGGAGGAGTCGGGCAACAAGGCGAAAGTGGAGCTTGTTGCCGTTAAGCAGAACTTGGTTGACCAGATATGGCCAGAGTTTGAAGAGATGCCAAAAAGACCTACCAATGATTTGATTTTGTTGAAAGAGAAATACAGTGGTGAAGGATTCAAGAGCAAACACGCCAAGTTGATGACTGAATTGGAGAAGCAGAATTCCAAGTCCATTTTGTTATCTGCCCTTGATGAGATTGCATGGTTCTTGAACTTGAGAGGTTCTGACATTGAATATAACCCAGTTTTCTTCTCTTATGTTATTGTTAATGGTGACCATGTGCAGTTGTTCTCTGATAACACCTACTCTGAAGAAATTAAGGCCTACTTTGAGGAGAGTGGTATCCAGTTGCATCCATACCAAAATATTTGGAAGGAGCTCTCTTCTGTAACGGATATTTTGAAGGAGTCATCAGCGTCCATCGCTATTCCAGAAACCGCTTCTTGGGAAATCATTCGCAATATGAATAACTGTAAGTTTAAGCAGATTCATTCTCCTATTGATTTCTTCAAGTCTGTCAAAAATGAGACCGAGATTGCCGGTTTTGAAGCTGCACACTTGAAGGATGCCACAGCTCTTATCAAGTATTTCTCTTGGTTGGAGGACACGTTAGTGAAGGGTGATAAGTTAATTGATGAGTATGTTGCTGGTGAGAAGCTCATTCATTTCAGAAAAGAGGAGGAGCACTATAATGGTAATTCCTTTGAGACCATTAGTGCTACTGGTGCGAACGCTGCTGTTATTCATTATGCTCCAGACAAGCACACGGCTTCTATGATTGACCCTTCAAAGATTTACTTGTGTGACTCTGGTTCGCAGTTTTTAGAGGGTACTACTGACATCACCAGAACTTTGCATTTCACGACTCCAACGCAGGAGGAGATTGATAACTACACATATGTTCTCAAGGGCAACTTGTCGATCGAGAGATTGGTGTTCCCCGAGGGAACTAACGGATACATGATTGATGTTCTTGCCAGACAGTACTTGTGGGGGCAAGGTCTTGATTACGGCCACGGCACTGGCCATGGTGTTGGGTCTTTCCTCAATGTGCACGAGGGTCCAATTGGTATTGGTTTCAGAACGAATCAGATCAACTATCCTTTGGAGAAGGGCAACATCATCACTAACGAGCCAGGTTTCTACGAGGATGGCAAGTACGGTATCAGAATTGAGAATGACATGCTTGTTGAGTCCACCGAGCTCAAGTGGGCCGACAAGCCTTTCCTCAAGTTCAAGAACCTCACCTTGGTGCCATACTGCAAGAAGTTGATCAACCTCGAGCTCTTGAACGTGGAGGAGAAGACTGCGATCAACAAGCAGCATGCAAAGATCTGGAAGGATGTGAGTGGCCGCTTGGAGAAGGACTCTGTTGCTTACAAGTGGCTCAAGAGGGAGACTTGTCCATTGTAGTCCAGCCCGTTAATAATTTATATAATCCATATATCTCCCACCCCTGCACGCCTGTCACCCTATCTGTGATGCAGGCTCTCAACGTGTTATTTATCTCTATTTGCTATAATCGACTATTCTCATGTTTCTAGCTGCCATCCTCTACCCCACATACCGTAGAATCCCGTTGCGTTTGCCGTTGTGTTCCCCGATCCTCGGCCACCTCCCACGGCCCTCCGGGGGCATCTCCGCCCAATCAGGCTAATACCGACCTCACAGGAGCCCTGATGACATATCCCAGAGCGCCATTGGCTGCCGTGTTCGCGAAAAGTGTGCTCTAACCGCTATATGTACACCCGGACACCCGGACACCCGGGAACAACAGCGTCATGCGCTGAGCTTTGTGTGGGAGGGCCGCGTGCTCGGGAGCGAGAGGGCCAGGTAGAAGAAAAGGGGGAGTGGGGGCATCTTTAACTTCTTCCTCTACACACACAGGAAAAAGAACAGGGAGCATCATTGGCACACAACAAAAGCGAAGGCACCGTCGAATTCTACGAGACGTTACACTGCTACACACAGCACAGCACACACAGCTTGCTTTCTTAATTTATTCGTGGATCCAGCTTTACTCTTCACCAAGTTTCATCGCTTCAAGTTTCCTCCTGTTCCCGTTTGACCGCCAAAAAAACCAACAGCATGCTCAGATTCACAGTATCACGCTTCTATAGCCAGCCCAGCTTCTGCAGAAGCGTATCCAGCACTTCCAGCGTTGCAAAGAGGTTCCTGCAGACTGCCCCGCTGGCTACCAACGAGGTGTCGTATGTCCCATACAAGATGAACAGCAGCACAGAAGCGCCAACCGCCACAGCTGAGGAGACCCGCCCGTCTTCGAACGGATGGGCAAGACACACATTGTCGTCCAGGACCTTTGGAGACGTTGTCAAGAAGAACAAGGAGGCCAAGTCAGTACAACCACAGGCCGAGAAGGCTGTCACATCAGCTGAGACAATCACATCAGCATCTTCAACAACTACAACACAGACCGCCCCAGAGTCCGCCCCAGAGCCCAAGAAGAAGAGAACAAGAAGAACCCTCAGACCACGCAAAGCTCTCATCACACTCTCACCAAATGCCATGGTCCATCTCAAGGGCTTGCTTGATCAGCCGACGCCGCAGATGATCAGAATCGGTGTGAGAAACCGTGGCTGCTCAGGATTGACATACAACTTAGAATACATCTCGGAGCCAAACAAGTTTGACGAGATTGTTGAACAAGACGGCGTCAAGGTTGTGATTGACTCTAAGGCCCTCTTCTCCATCGTTGGCTCTGAGATGGATTGGATCGATGATAAACTGTCTTCAAGATTTGTCTTCAAGAATCCGAACTCGAAGGGTACCTGCGGCTGTGGTGAATCATTCATGGTCTAAACTACTTTACATCTTATGTCACATGATTTCATCTTTCTTGTTGCACTCTGGAGGGCAATGACGCTTGAACTGTTGATCAGTGCAAGGTAATACAAGATCACACATACGCATACGCACAAACTTTGTTTTCTACATGATATTTGGGTTATCCTTGTTTTTCGGAGTTATATATATATATTTATTTAATTGTTTCTACTAAGAAGCTTTCTTCAATGAAATTTATTATGAAATTCACCTTGTATTTGTATACTGTCTGAACTATTCATCCCCTCTGATAAAGAGGGTCTACCAGAGGGATCGTAATAAAAGCATCTTTATAAATAAAAGATATATATATATATATATATATATATATATAAAGTTGACTTCAGCTGGTTAGACGAGACCAAGGTTGAGATGACCTGGAGAAGGTGGTTCTGGACCACTCTCCCACATCTTTGGCTCAGTACCCATAACAAATTTGAGCACACCACCGTTGGTGAAAACATCATCGTGGGTAACCCAGTTCTTGTGCCATTGAACACCGTTAACCTCAACACTCTGTACATAAACATACTCTGGGGAACGACTGAGGTTCTCGCCAATGATGTACAAGTACTTGTTCTCGCCAACCTTAAGCTTAATATTCTCAAACATCGGAGCACTAAGAAGGTAGGTGGTGGTTCCAGACATTGGATAAAGACCCATCATAGCCCAGAACATCCAGGACTGCATAGCACCAGCATCAGAGTTACCTGGAAGACCAGATACACCAGTAGAGAATCTGGTATCCATAAGGAATCTGATGGTCTCTGCAGTTCTTGTGGAGTTGTTAACAAAGTTGTAGAGGTATGGAGTGAGGAAAGATGGCTCATTACCAATGTCAGCATAACCAGAACCGTAGAGGGAGAACATGTCGTCAAGGCGCTGGCTGAAAGTCTTGTCATCGCCAATGTATGCCTTTAATGTGGCAATGTCATGTGGAACGGCCCAGCCGTACTCCACTGGCTTACCCTCGTACTCGTAATTACCCCAGTAGCATCCACCACAAGAATCCGGTCTGTAATCGTCAGTGACCCAGTTACCTTGCTCATCTCTTGGCTGAACAAATCCCTTGTATGACTTTCCCGAGAGAGTCATATCTGGGTTCCAGATGTTTTGCCATTGAGCAGATCTGTTCAAGTACTTCTCGGCCAATTCATCCTCACCAAGACCCTTGGCAACAACATATAAGGCATAGTCATCATAGGCGTACTCCATTGTTCTTGTGACAGAACGTGTGTAGTTTGTGGAGACGTATCCCAATCCGTGCCAGTCAGACAAACCACCCCTTCCTTCAAATGTGGATGCATCTGGAGCAAAGGAGTCATATCTGTATGGAGGAGTGACTTCAGCATCCTTAATCATAGCAGCAAGACCATCCTTCCAGTTGATACCGTTGGTGAGACCCTTGACGTAAGCATCACCCAGACAAATGTCAGCGTTGGAACCACCCTGAGTACGACCGTTCTGGTTGGCAGAACGACCATCTGGCATATATCCGTCATGTCTGTAGATATCAATGAGTGATCTAATAAGCTCTGCACCTCTGGTTGGGTTCAAGGCATGGAATAGAGGGATAGTAGATCTAAAGATATCCCAAATAGTAAACCAGTCATCATAATATGGTTCACCAGTGTCCCATTTTGGATTCTCACCGGTTCTGTTGGATGGAAGAAGATTTGTACCATACAGAACAGTGTAGACAAGATCAACTCTGGTGTCATTCTCCTCAGAGACAACAACAGAATTGAAAATCTCATTGTTCCAAGCATTAACCGTGTCTTCAGCTACTGAAGAAACGTCGTAGTCGTACTTAGAAGCGTCAATGGCAAGGTTATCTTTTGCCTTATCAATACTGAGGAAGGAGATACCAACACGGGATTTAACGTTCTTGGCCTTACCAAAGTTAAAGATCAAACCAGCTTGCTGGTCCTGAACTCTAGTGCTGGCACTAGTGGAGTCATTACCGGTAGATGTACCGACAAAGGAAGAAACTGAGCTTGGAGCCTGCTCAAACTCACCATAAAAGTAGATAGTCCATGGCAGTTGTTCACCCCATCCACCAGTAATTGTAGAGTAACCAGAATAAGACTTGTAATCATCAGAACATGAAACAGAGCCATTAACAAAGTATTGAGTCCAGTAGGATCTTGATGGTGCAATCAAATGATGAGTAACGTTAACAATAACACTAGAGTCATCTGTACCTGGGAAGCTGTAGTCATAAAAACCAGCACGATCACCAGAAGCAAAAGTGACATTGACACCATTGACCAAGTGTGTGGTGTATTGGCCGACAATACCAATATCGGAGATACCAGAGGCTCTTGTTTGAGCAACGTCCTTGCCGACATCGACCGAACCAACAAACGGTAACTGAGAGACAACACCATACTCTGGTGCACCACCGGTACCGGACTCATGCATCATTGAGATACCAAAGATGTTGCCATCTGGGGCGTAACCGGAGTATGCATCACCAAAGGATGCGCCAACAACATCAATACCCATTTTGACGAAACCAAAAGGACGGGTAGGACCTGGGAAGACGTGACCACCTCCCTCTGTACCAAAGAAAACATCAACCTTATCCGCATTCGATGGATATCTACCATGGTATGGTGCAATGTTGCTGTTGTACTTTTGATAGTCAATTACAGCAGCGTTAGTACCAACTGCAAACACCAATGCTTGAAGAGTTGATCTCGTGAGAAGCATTGTTTGTGATGTGCTATGATGCTGGATCAGGAATCATTCCGTACTGCCACTGCATCAAGGGAGGATATTGACCTCATGATATATATATAGAGATATCGTCAAGTCATGGATAAGTATTGATAGGAAGATTATAGAAGATGTGCAGGACCTTGCGGGTACTTCAAATGGACGTCCGATGGACGTCCGCTGAAGTTGTTTATTGAGCACATGGGCTTTGAAGCGGAAGATGGTAGGAACGGATGTACATTGTTCTCCACATAAAGTTCTCAAAGCGATCTTAAAATCACCGAGTACTTATGTAAAAGATCTGCTTCCTAAATAAGATCTCGGATACCTCAAAAGGGGACGGGGCTTCATTGTTTATACACATGTGCCCTTGGTTTTACCAGTGTTGTGCTCGTCTGTAATGATCGTGTTTGATCTTCAAGCTGTAAAATCTACTAAAACGGCTTGTAGCTTGCAATGATATGATCCCTGGCAATGAATGAACCTCATGGGTACAAACATTACTCGTTTCTCCGTCCTGCTCCTGGAAAGGATTCGTTCCAGGGGACTTGAGGGTAGTCAATACCTTTAGGGTCCCTGAGGGGTCCTTGGGCTTAGAAGTGTCTTGGTCTCCGAGATCCCACTCCAACAAAACGACGCATAGGCTGTTTTCAGGTGCAACCGTACCAATGGTCTGTTTCTTTCCGAAAACAGTTGATTTCGACCTGATAGGTTCAACATCGAAGTCCTCGTGGGTATGTGTCTCCTGCAGTCCGCGATGATCTGTGTGGAGGGCACGTTTCCTCTGCCACACATGTGTTTGAAACTCTCTCAGACGGAAAAGGGGCCGTGATAAACAAGGGCCCAGTCGGGTATCTGCCAATCAATCCATGCCATGTACGATCTAGCAATCCTATAGGCCATTCAGCATTAGTTTGGCTTTAGTAGCTTTTAATACTAATTGATGAACAAAAGGATCAAATCAGCCTCCCCCTCCTAAAGAAAAAAAAAAAAAAAACTACCAGTAAGCACAAGATGACTGCCCAGAGATTGTACCTGCAGTTTGGGAGTAGTGGTATCTGGTGTAGCGCGTCTCGAGGGCATCACGTGATTCCGCATTCTCCCAGGTTTCTAGGCCCCCAGGATTTCTAAGCCTTTGGAATGGGGCCCTGTGTTGTTCTTCGTTTCGTGATTACTACAGGCACCATGCTATAAAGATACAGCTGGGGAATTTGCCCGATAACATATAGTACTCGCAAGATGGACCGTTTTAGGCATACTCCGGAAGCACACTCGCCAGGAGTGGCCGGTGCGTACTATTGTGATGTTACGGTCCCCCCCCCCTCACGCTCTTAGGGAAACACACTGCGGCGGACCCTACAGGTCTCAGGTTGGCCTTGGTACCACTTCTCCACAAGGGATATCTCATATCCGCCCTTGTCTTCAAGCTGCCTCACCTGGCTATAAATAAAAATTGAAAAAAAAGACTGGAATGTCCGGGTGTCACCCTTTTTACCTAGAGGGCTTAGAGGCTCCGCGACTAGCCACTGCGCTCCCACGCGCTCTGTGAAAATATCAACAGGCTCCAAGTGGAAGGGAATTGTAGAGCGAGCAGGAGCGAGAAGTAGTAAAACACAGATAACGGGGGTGAAGCAAAAAGCAAAAAGCAAACAGATAAACGCCACAGACAACGGAAGTTGTTAGAGATCAATTGCTTCAGAACGCTCAACAGGAATACCGGCCCCAAAGCGCTGAAGCTACACAGATATGGCGCCACTGCTTCCATCTGAGAGTAATGCGTACTCGCTCAGCGTTCCTGAGGACGCCGGGGACGATCGGTACAACCTCAAGCTCAGAACAGGCTCTGCAGCTATCTACACACGCTCCACGGTCGTCACGTATGGTGGTCTGACGTTGGGGCTTGCCTTGCAAGCAATTACCGTTCCAGATATTGAGCAGGCGCTGCATAGCGCACTGGGTGTCTCCACGGAATGGGACAAGTACCTTTCGAACGAGCTCTTCTATCTGGACATTATCAACAGGAAATGGAACAGAACAGAGCTTCAGTCCGATGCTGTCAGACCACGCCCACGACTCTACCACTCCTTGACTTTCTTCAACAACTCGCTCTACCTCTTCGGTGGACTCGTGCTCAGAGGAAACAAGAACAAGCTCGCGCCCGTCTCTGATCTCTGGAGATTTGACATTGACACCAGCACCTGGGAGTGTCTTGATGATGGTACAAGAACAGCAACTGTTGCAAGATACGACCACACTATCAAGTCAATTGACTACATATCCCCCGATGACCAAAAGTCACACCGGGGCCTTGCTATCATTGGTGGTCGTGGAGAGATGAACCAGGAATTAATGAACATTGCCATTTACGACATCAAAGAGAAACGCTACCTCAGCAACGCAGAAACTCAACTGACGCTCAATGAGCTGAAACAATCAGACGAGAACACACATGGAAGAAAATCATTTACAAAGGGCGCCAGATCAAAACTCAAGGTTACCTCTCTGAGCAGTTTTGTCATCCGTGGCTCTTCCTCGCCAGAGAATGAGACGCTCTCAGAGAAAAACGATACCCTCTTTGTTTTCCTACAAGATGGATTAAATACTGGAAACCCTAAAAACCCTTTTATATCCCTTCCAATTGCCCCAAATGCATCCGGTGTCAGACTACCACTCTCTGAATCAGCATTTAGAAATCCAATTGTGATCCCCTGCGGTTTGAGAAATCCAACAGGTGGCATCTTTGGCTCAAATATATTTGTGTCAGGTTATAGCATTGAATCCAGTGAGTACCAGGTGTACTTACTCAACAGGCCTTCGCATAAATGGACACGTCTCTCAATTGATAACAAACTGAAGGCTAGGGAAATTTATCTTTGGAAGTCTTTTTCCTGGCACTCGCACCACAAGGTGCTCATTCTCGGTTCTTCCGTCCTCCCATTGGGTGCAGAATGTGCAACAATCCAAAAGTTCGACCTCTTAGTCCTTGCTGGTCTCCCAATCACAAATATCTTCCATGGTTTCGAAGGTTCTACTGAAGATAAAGCCGCTAGCAGCTCCATCAAAGACATAACTTCATTTGAAGCTTATTCCAAATATCTCGCACCTTCTTCTAAAATCTCATCCATCAGGTCAGTCTTTCCAAGTTACGCAGTAACACTTGGGAGAAACGCATTTGAAAGGTTTGGTGGTTCCCTCTCTGACTTTGAATTCATTACTGCAGATGGTGATAAACTTGATGTGCCATTAATGCTCTTGAGAAAGAGATGGGGAAGATGTTTTGATATGTTATTGGCTAAAGCTTATGCTAGAGCAGTCTACAAGCTGGATAATGCCAAGGATGAAACGGAAGACGAGGATGATGATGTCACATCAGCAGTGTCAAGTGCTCATCAAAGCAAGAAATCAATGATGATGATGTCAAAGGCTTCCCAGCAATCTGAGAGAACTTCAACTGAAGCTCCACAATTCAGACTTCCATTCCAAGAAAAGGGTATATCCATGCATCCATTGACATCGATAAGCAGTACAGGTCATTTGGTTTCAAGTGCACCAACTTCAAGAAAGGGCTCTGTAGTTTCTGTGGGTGCTTCAGTAAACACAACATCTACAAACGACCTCCCAGATGGTCCAGATTTAAGCAACATTGCAGCTCAGCTTCCTCCACCAACAGAGCCACTACCACCAATGGAACCTAGATCGACATTCCTTAAAAGTGTCAGTTCTAGGGACTACCTCAGGGACTCACCTCGTGGTTCAGTCTCCGGTCCCTCAATGAGTACATCATTAAGTCATGGTGCCAGCTTTTCTGCTACACCAGGTGGCTCTGGAGGTATCAAACTCAAAAATCTGAGAACACCAGTAAATCACTTGAAGAAACGTGGGACATCAAAATCATCGGGTCCTCATTCGGGTTTCTCTACACATGATGAAAATTCTGCTCTTGAGACCGGCTCTGGTGTTGGATCTGTCCAGACAGACACATATGAAGACAGCAAGAATTTCCTAGAACCGTTGCTCATTCCAAGATCTCTTTATCTTCCATTTGCCACGGCCACGGTCCAAGCTATTGCCGAATTTTTATTTGTCGGTAAGCTCGGCGATAGATGGCTTTTATATCCAACCACCACAGATACATTCCTTGCTGCAAAATTCTATGAGATGCCATTGTTATACGATCTCATCTCTGAAGCACTTTACGCAATTCTTGGTAAGAAGGAGGATGGATTGATGAAACAGTTTGGTAAATTACTGGAGGCCTACAATAAAAAGGTCAAGAAGGTATTTGGTAGCGATGAGGCCATGATTAAAAGTTATTTTGAGGAACACCCACATGTCAAAGAAGCATTTGCTGAGATTGAAGGGTACTTGAACACAGTTGATGACGGATTTTTGAACTTGGCGCTTTTCAGAAAGCTTAGTAAGACCTCCACCAACGCTTCGAGCTCCACTACGAATAAAAGCTCTGTTGACTACCAGAGAAGAACTCCTTCTAATAACGTTAGAATCGCCAAATCAAGTTTGTCAAAAGAACTTACAGCCCAAAGTTACACTCGGAACTATGACTCTGATAATGAGGCTGAAGATGATAATGATGACGATGGACCACTTGAACCAATTGCCAGAGCTGCATCCCAAGAACCTATCAAGTTCAGAACTGAATCCATGTCGAATCCACAAAATACATCCCGAAAAATCATTTCTAGAAATGATGATAACATTGATCCAATCACTCCACTGGACAAATTGAATGACTCTAGTGCAATTTCTGATAATGCTGATCCGGATCCTCTGGGTCAGAAACTAGTAAACAGTGACCTCACTGGTCCCTTGGAAACTGATGACTCTAAGAACACAGATTCTGAGCTTGAGGCAACTTGTGCCGTTCCGGAAGGTAACTTCAAGATTTTCAAGGATGATCGACTGGCGAAAACCATGTCTCACGAATCAACTTCATCGCAAAAAGAAAAGACAACGACTACAAGTGACTCAGAAGACATGGCTGTTGGCCTTGGCCTTGTCACCTCTCTGAAGAAAAAGAAGAAGAGTAAAGGTACGATTAATCGCTTTGATGATGATAGCGAGGGCGAAGAGGTGGATGAGAAAGATCTTCCTACTTTGGAGAATTTAGCTTCTCCAAACTCCCCAGTACCTTCTGACACCGTCATCCAGATCATTTATGAAACAGCTGCGCTTGCTTGTGATATGAAGCTATTGTTGCGTTCTATCAATGCCTTGGAGATGTCTAAGGTGTTGTCTAAAAAAAGTGAAGAATTGTTGGACGAGCTGGATTCATACTGTACTAAGTACGAGGACGAAAAGACGCAGAGGGAGAAAGAACAAGAGGCAGAAAAGATCCGCATTCAAAAGGAGCTGGATGATGATCAACGTATCCAAAAGGAGCAAGAAGAAAGAGAGAGATTGATTCTTGAGGCTGAAACTATGGAGCGATTAGACCGCGAGAGAGAGGCCAGGGCTAGACGTATCAGAGAGATCAATGAAGCTGAGGACTTCGAGGATGTTCAAGCACAGTTGGTTAAGGGGAAAATTGCACCAGTTCCACTGTCACCAAAGACATCCGGTGTTTCAGCTTCTTCTATTCCAATGATGCATGCTGTTTCCACTTCAGTGATTCCAAAGAGTAAGACCTACTCCAGTGAAACTGCGTCTGTGCACTCAGTTGGTGTTGAAGGAAGTCCTGTAACTCCTCAAAAGCCATTGAGATCCACCATGTCAACAGTCAACTTAAGATCCGGAGGAGCTGCTTCTATGAATACTGAATCGTCTGCTGGCTCTGGTGGGTCAGATGCTGGCTCGATCAACTCTCTTAACCAGCATAGATTCTTGAAGTCATTCTCCAACATGAACATTAACAACACACGTATGCCGGCACCTGTATCTGCTCACAATGACTTGTTGAATGATGCCAGAATACGGCCTTCTGTCAAGCCAGAGGAGAAAAAGACAAGACTATTTGGTTTGTTGTCTAGAAAGTCGGCAACAAAAAAGTGAAAAGTGAAGTTGATAGGAGACTAATTTCAAAAGTCGATTATGACTTGTTTGTGAACACAAGTGTGAGGGCCACACGTGTAGTTATTTAATGTTTTGTTTTATTTTTGTTGTTATTGTTGTCTGATTTTAATAGGAAGCAGAAGCTGTCTAACCACTATCTTCTCAACATTACTTAGTTGATCATAGCAATAGTTGTACCTGAATATGTCTCACTGTGTCTATTGATCTATACCATCTAGATCACGCATAGAATCACTTGAGCACAAGCCTTTAGGGTGTACCTGCCTCTCCTGGAAGTATATTGTCTGCATTATAACACAAATCAGATATATTCTACAAAGTTGACTGAGAAATAGATAGGTATCGTGTTGGGGATGGGTCTGTTAATTGCATAAGCGCTTGTCATATCTGAATAACTTTTCCCTCCTAGGTTTACTTTGTCTCAAATTGAAAGACACTTTCAATATAATACATTTAGCATTTACAAATAGATTTTTGACGAGATGTGATCGTAGATTTTTGGTGTTTATGAGGGGCCCCCACGCACGCGGTTACTTACACTTAAACATCGGTATTAAACACGCAGCAGGCATAGACTGCCTCCCACTGTCATACTCTGTCTCACTCTGCCTGGCTGTTTCAAACCTGAAGCAAGTGGATCGAATAAAGTATATCGCAACATCGGGATCCCAGGGTATACGTATAGTGCTCAAGCCGCAATTCATCTTCATTTTCTTGAAATGTTCATTTGCGGAGGTGTTATACCGCAGGAAATGTACTCCGATATACCCTGTTCCACATGTGAATCAGGAAGAGACAAAACGCCGAAGTTCTATAACAGAATTATTGAGCGTGAAGACAAAGAAAGTATGTTTCTCAAACATTATGACGCTGAATCACCGTTGACCTTCGACACTTCTGCGCCTGGCCTCGCATCCGAATGCGTAGCTAGTGGATTCATAGATCAAATAACATGGTATTGGTCTACCTAACGGCGCATTATTGTGTCTACAAGTGTTAATCTGGATATGTTTTGGACTATACATGTTGCTTTTCAGACCACTGTGAGCATCCTAATATACAAGGTGTTGTGTCCCGGCTATTCCGCTTCTTATTTGCTCTTAATCGACACATCTCCCGCCAAATGGTCTACACGATTTGAAATGCTATTAACCTCCTCCACCGTGTTTAGCGGATATATACCCATATCTGAAAATTATGTTATATACATATAGCGGATGCCATGCGGTCAATTTAAGCGGGGATCATGTACGTCTGTCGTGCGATGAGCTCTTGGGATTCCTGAGGCATAAGCATCTCGAACCCGGGAAAAGAAGTCACTGGATCCCTCTCACATACACATGTACTAACGGTCCCTCGGCATGAAACACGCATGGAACTTTTTTTGCCCTTCTAAACGTGGAAAGCCCGCAGAGCTGGCGGTAACTACACACTTCCACTCTGGAATGATGTTCAGGCGTTGCGCTCTGGATTGATACCCCATCTCCGTCACACCGTATATTCGGATTTTCAACCGATTCCAGCTAAATCATAATTGATGTAAGCCTCTCTAATATCCGCAAGCCAGAGAGGCCACACTAGCAGATTTAACGCGTTTAACTAAAGGCCAGCTTCGTACCGCTGCTGGCAGATGGTGTGAGGGCACACAGCGTACACACAGTCACACACCTTCCTCACTCGAGTATAAGCTAGATCGAACTCTAAGCGAGGAGCCAAACTACGGTCCAATACCTCGGCTCTCTCAACTACTACTTTTCAAGCTTGCTCTCGCTTTTTCAGACAAAACACATACATTACATTCACACATAAAACGTCTCTAGCAATGAAAAGAACTAAAACCTTTTTGATGTTGCTATATTGGCTTATGGTTAGCAAGTAGTAGTGAACCTCTTACGTCCCCTTCAAGCAACCTTGTGCAGCCGAGAACAGCGCCTGTCATTCGTAAGGGCGCAAGTGAACAACCTCAGGCTCTGTTTTGCTTTGCTGAGAAAACATTTCTTTTTTTGTCTTGTCCATTATTACTACTTTAGAATTTGCGCCAATAGGCGCAAAAAAATGGTAAAATTCCGCTTTACCGGTGTAGGCACGAAAACCGGAGCTGTGCTTATGAAGGAACGCCTCTAACGGAAAGTGTCCGTTGAAGAGCCGCTTTTTTTTGCTAAAAAAGAGGCCCAGATCTGGCTGTTCCTCCTGCCGAGAGTAAGGAGCTTACAAATTACTCTGCTCTAAAGCAACATTTGGCATCTCAATCCCATGAATTGTCTGCCAGAAACTACTAAGTGCGCCCCCCCCCCCCAAAGCATAACGCAGAAGCGCGTTTGATTTACAAGGCGCGTGTGCACACTGAGCTCGAAGCTGACTCCTTGAAATCTACTTCGATTAATGTACGTGCACGTCGTAAGGCTATAATACAACACATTTCCATCTTGAATACACATAGATGAAAGGATCTTCAGTCACAAGAGCATAGTACGGCAGTTGCAACTTACACACCGGTGTTATCGAGCTGGGACAATACAAAAAGAACACTGTATAGATGGAAAACAATTGCACATGTGGGTCCATGACGTCAGAAGTATATCTGATCCCTGGAACTGTGTGGATGTCTTGGGAGTCTCGTGTAAAACAATGACATCCACCTGCCCGCGCACTAGCATAATGTATTCTACTGACTGCACACTGGTGATTCACATGATGAGTTTATCAAGCAGCTCACATGATGTTGTTACGTAAAATAAATGTATTCATGTTACCTTTTGGGGTTCAGCTGTGTGTGTGTATGTTTGTGTGTGTTTGGTTGCCGTCACCAAACGACATCAGTAATAAATACCATAATCATGATTTGAGCGCCACTAAATGTTTCAATAATAGAAACCTCGGTTCAACATAAGCACGGGCGCATACCAATACACAGGCTACGATCAAATTAGTACCCTTATCTAAGAGCTTGCCTGGACCAACCTGAACGGATAAAATATTAACTGGATCTCCGAATTGAGATATGAAACTATTCGTACAAGATGACCGATGCTAACTGTGCAAATTCCACTCAGAACCGGTCATATGTGTACATGCTTCAAGCGGTTCAGGCAAGCGAGGTGAGGTAAGATGTGGGTCCTATAACCCCGTCTTCTTGGTGGATGATCGATGTAGCTGGGGTAAACTATATATAAAAATTAAAACACACAAACACACATATACACGACCATCATCAAAGCAGAGCAACACACAGTGGTAATTACTCGTCTCGCTCCATCTCCGCTGCTTCAACCCTGTTTGTTTCAATTGGGCGTAATTACATATTTCAATGAGCTATTTCTAGTAACATATCCACATCTCCCTCCAAACAAAGCTAGAAACTCGATAAAAGCGTTAGCGGGGTGTGTATGTTATGTATGTTCCCGCTGTGGATCCCGCTAATATTTATTAATTCTTGCATTAAAGGGGGGCCATGGAGCATTTTTTCGTTTTTCTGGACGCGCGCCTAGAATGTATTTTCAGTGAAGTGCAAGGAAAGATCTGAGAAATGCGCTGAATTTTATTTCATAGCTTTTTAACCATTCTATTCACACTACAATTTTTGCTATTTTGAGTCAATCTCTGACACGAGAAGCCAGTGGATGGAGCAATATTCACGTTGCCGCACGGAGAAGTGTGAATTGAGTGGCGGGACAAGTGCCCCTTGTTGCTGATGCATTCTCGTGCAGGGTGCAGTGTTCCAATGCATTTACATGTCACTGGCTGCAAGAGTGCGTGCATCCAGACCCAAAACTTGGGCGAGCTATGAAATCTCCGCGGAAGGTTCGCCCCGCCCAAAACAGCCCTCGGGTTTACCAACGTCAACACAGGCACATCGTATTTGTCGCGTTTCTCGAAGCTCATTTCTTTTTGTGAAATATCGGCCGGGCATGGTGGACAGCCCCCCCCCCCGGTTTCCTTACGTCTTATAACACACATAACCTCCCTGTCTCTTGCGCCCCAACCCCTCTCTCTTTTCGTGCCTTCTTGTCACTCCGCCCTATCTTAGTTCATGCTAACATGCACACATATTTCCTATACGCCTAAGCCAAAAAAAACCCGGAGACCACTACAAAGAAAAAAAGAAAGAAAAAGTGTAACAGTGATGTCAACCTGTCAGACCTGCAATAACGTCTGTATAGATAAATGTATGGGTACCCGAGATGGACACATAGATATATATAACTCCGTCATGCCCCCGGGCTCGCAGCCATAGGTACATCCACCACAGCCATTCTCGGCTCTTATCCTGCCCTCTGTCCTCAAACTACCGTAGACAATCCCACACATTCCCCATTTGATCGTATTGCCGCCAAATACCTGAGCATACATACACACAGAGAGCCCACAACAACTTCTCTCGCCAACTGCAACAGCCGGTAAGTCTCTGCAAGTGTGTGTTCCTTCGTCCCAGAGAGCTTCAAACCCAAATTATAAAAAAAAAAAATTCAGCGTCGGAACTTTTTTGGAAGTTAGCACAGACACACAAAAAAAAACGACACACACAGCTCGCTCGCTGTATATCATCAACACGGCGGCCCACCTTTTCAAAGAAAAGTTTAACACACAAATACACAACGAGCTTTTCGCACACACATACACACACACACACACACACAGAAACGACTTGACGGAGTTTACACATTTGATCTCCTCTAGTTAATTTGACTTTCCTGTAACAACCAAAGATTCACAAAGGTTGATAGGTCTGTTGGAAGGCGCCTGAACTGTTTCATCTCTTTGTCTGTGCCTCACTTTTTGTCTTTTCTCTTTATCGCTGTTCCAGTCACTCTCTCACACGCTTAGCACACACACATACACTCTCGGGTGCCTGCTATCTCTCTCATTCTTAGACCTTCGGAAAAGACGATCACATCACACAAACATAGTGCTTTGTTCATTTTCCCGAGACGCGCAACATAATAGCAAGAACAAAAAGAACAACAACAAACAACAAAACGACAAGGACAGCAAAAAAAATTAAAAAATGAACGATCATCAGCAGCCTTCAGGCTCGTACCCCCAGGGATACGGCCAGTATCAACTGCAGTCTGCCCGCCAGGGTGTAGCTCCACAGCAGTCCACAGGAAGAACACCGTACGCTCCGATCGGCTCGTACTCCTATGATCAGTCCTCGCAGGTGTATGGGTATCAACCGATGCAGCAGCAGGGACAACAGCAGCAGCAGCAGGGGCAGCAGGGGCAAGGCCAACAGCAAGCTCTATCTACACAACAACAGCAATATGCTCAGCCTATGTACCAGCCCCAGCAACAGTATTCGTCCTCTCAATTTCAGACCCCTTACGTTGCCTCTGGATATCCAATGCAACAGGGTGCATACGCAGCTCCGGGTCAGGCACCAACGTCGTACGCATTCCCATACGGAGTACCACAAGGCTCTCCCAATGACAACTCCCCATACAAGAACCAGAACGCACAGCTAAGTGTTGGCAGTTCTGGTGCAAACATCAACATGGCGCAGATCAGAGGTCCACTCCAGAGCGCAACACAGCCGCCAATAATTGATCCCAACCAGGTTCCACAGCGCCCAAAGCTGACCACCACGTTTTGGGAAGACGAGAATACCGTATGCTACCAGGTTGAAGCCCGTGGTATTTCAGTTTCGAGACGTGAAGATACTAACTTTATAAATGGCACCAAGCTTCTCAACGTCGCTGGTATGACCCGTGGAAGACGGGATGGTATCTTAAAATCGGAAAAGGTCCGCTATGTTGTTAAAATTGGTGCAATGAATTTGAAGGGTGTCTGGATCCCGTTTGAACGTGCTCTGGAACTTGCTCGCAACGAAGGAATTGTTGATTTGTTATACCCACTCTTTGTTAAAGACATCAAGGAATTGTACCAAGGGCCACAGTACTCAGGGGGTCTCACAGCTGCGGCAAACTCAAACCCAAAAAATATCATACCAGTCACAGTGACAAACTCATCCTACACAACAGCAATTTATCCACCAAAAGAAAAGAAAAATTCTGCATCCGCTGCTTCAAACCCAGTTCCTGCCTCAAGTGATACAGCAACAACAGCACCAACAACAGCTACCACAGCTGCTACTGAGAATACACATCCACAGCAACAGCAACAACAATACCAGTACGGCTATCAGCCGTACCCATATGCCCAAGATAGCTACCAATATGGGAAATCGTACTATGGATACCCACAAGGTGCTCCACAGGAGACAATGGCCCAGTCATCCACTGAGACAGATAAGGCTCCAGAACAGAAGTGATGAATATGAAATGCCTACCTAGTGTTTTTTTCGTTTTTCGTTTTATGTTTTTTGACTTTTTTTTCGTTTCCTTGTTTCCAGTGATCATGATAGTGGTAATGATATGAAGATAATGGGGTGTTAATACTTTCAACTCTCTTTGTCTTCGTTTGCTTTGGTTTATTTTGTATGAGTGTATGTGTATGTATTATATGTCTGATTTCTTTGGGTTTTGCTTTTTGCTTGTCTTGTTTCTTTTATCCCTTTTCTCTCTATCTTGCTGTCTTTCTGTCTTTCTCTCTGTCTTTCTGTCTTTCTCTCTGTCTTTCTTTCTTTCTTTCTTTCTTTCTTTCTTTCTTCCTTTCTTCCTTTCTTCCTTTCTTTCTTCCTTTCTTCCTTTCTTTTTATCTTTTTATCTTTTTATCTTTTTATCTTTTTTACTTGATATCGTTTTTATGAATGATTCTGTTGCATTGTATCTTCCATGAAAGGTTAATGATGAGCCAACAGATTGGTTTTAAGTTTCTGTTGTTTTTGTGTTCGTGTGAGATATTGATCCCGTCACACACGCCGGGATCTCATACTGGTTATTACCCAGCAATCCACCTTCCCACCCCAACTTTGACAATAGCTTCCTTCGTATTTATGCTATTTTGCATTAGTTGATTCAAACCATATCAGATAGGTCCTCTTCATATTTTTCTTGGGTTGTTCTTCTGCTCTTGGTCTGTGATGAAGTTTAGAAAATTTTTCCCATTTGTTGGGTTTGTCTGGTGGACAAGATTTCCAAAACAAAACCTTGACACACTTCAACTCACAAAACTCACAATGTCGAATCCCTTTCAGAAATTCGTGATATCACAATGTTGTCCCCCCCCCCACAAAGACACACACTAAAAAAATAGATGTTGATTGGGTTGTTGACACCGTTTCTTGTCCACATCGTTAAACCTGCCTCAGCCGGCAGCTCGTTGCATATTTTATGTTTTTTCTTGTCCTTTGAACTTCGACACGCGAATTCGGTATTTGTGCGCTTTCGTGTTTTCCTAATTTATCTGCTTTTTTTTCTTTGATGCAATTGGTCTCTTGCTTGCCTTCCATCATGTGCTATATATACCTGCTTTGTTTCTTGCTTTAATAATATGTGTACCTCTATACCTCTGTTACGCTGATCTGTACTACTATTCCGGTCCTCCGTACATGGCACTGTAATCTATTTTCTCCCACTTGCTTACTTCAAACTCATTTTCTACTAACTTGTTTCAGACTACTGGAATTACTTCAAACTCATTCAGTTGTATTATTTCAGAAAACTGAGAACTCTGTATCGTGACTTTCAATGAATTTGCTTTTTTGATGTGAAAGCAGATCAGCATTTACACTTTGGTCATTTCAACGCCACCAATAGCCCAAATCTCGTTCAAGTCTTCAATTCTATCGGAGAACACTGTCTCTTCATCACCACCAGCTTCAATTCTTTCTCTCTCAACGCTTGCTAATCTTGCACCGACTCTCTTGGTGTAGTCACCAATTGATCTCAACTGGATTGTCTGGTCAGTAACCGTGTCCACAGTAAGACCGGAGGCACTAATGCTCTCAAACCACTTATTGAACTCCTCCATTTTAACATCTTCGACCAGATTAAACAAAGCCAGGAATGCCTTCTCAGCAGCTAACTTAATAGGAATGATAAGATCCCTAACACAAGCAAACACAGACGGAGCCAAAACGTCAAAGTGTGGCTTGAACAAATCGTTCTTAATTCTAGCAACAGTTCTCACAACAACAAGAGACAATCTTCTAGTATCTAGAGAGGTACTCATTGGCTTCAAGGTAGTGACAGCAAGTTGCTTGGCCAGCTCGCCAACTTGTGGGAATGGAATTTCAAACGGCACATCAGAAGCTGTCTTCTGACCTGGAGAAGAAGTCTCGCCCTGGAGAAGAAGAAGCTTACCAATGGCCACAGTAGCATTCTCACTGATGGAGGCATTTGAAGAGTTTGATGCATCAACCAAAGTACCAACAATTTGGGATAATAATCCACTATTGAAGATATGTTCTGGAGCATCCTTGAGGAAAGCATTCAAAGTCAAGATAGCAAACTTGGAAGAGCTGTCGCCAGAAGACTCAAAAACCTTTTGCTTCAAGATGTGTGTCGCCTCTTCTGGTTTCAGAATGCGCGACAATGAACCAATAAGTCTGGCATAAGCAATAGCAAGCTTCTCATCAGCAGCAGACATTTCAGACTCAATCAAGTCCAAAACGGAAGTCTTGGATGCTTGACTCATCTTGTCACCAGCCTTAACAATAACCTCCAACAAGGCCTTCAACATAGCAGTCTTGACACCAGCTGTTTCCGCTGTCTTGGCACCAGTTACAAGCTCAGCAACAAGAGGATCAACTCTTGGCTGGTACAAGATCAAAGTACCAAGAGCTTTAGCTGCCCTGAGACGCAATGTCTCACTAGTAGAATCAGAAAGAGACTTCACAAATGTTCTCTGTAACTGCGGAATGAATGGACGCAAAAACTGTGGAATCTTCTCGAAGATCATATTCAAAGCGTACAAAATAGCAGCCTTGAGATCACTTGGAAATCTCTCACCAATAACTCTGATCAATGGTCCAGTAATCACAGTAACTAAAGTCTTCAAAGAAGCCGCTGGTGTCTTGGAAACAATGTCCGCAATTGCCATAGCAGATACTTCTCTCTGGTCAATAGAACCATACATCAGCCCATGCAAGAAAATTGGCAAAACAGAGTTGGCACCCTTTGGTAAGGTGAAACCGTAAAGATCCTCACCAGTAACACCGGTCATACCCAAAGCCTGTTTGGCTGGCTTCACAAGTCTTTCCAAGGTCTCCTTTTCCTGTTGTTTCACCAACGCACTCAACGCAGTAACAGCATTCTTAGCAGCCTCTCTGTCCTTGTCGTCCAAGGCCATGATACACTCTTGAACAAAGTCTGTTGTGTACTGACTGTAGTCCAGCTTAGTGGAGCTAAAGAATGGAGCAAGACGTTCGTAAACAACACGACGCTTCTTAGGATCATCTCCCTTAATAAACGCAGCAAGTTGCAGCATCAATGGATGACAACCTTCACTGTCTTCGACAGACAAAAGAATCTTGTCGAAAGATGCTTTCAAGTCCACCTCGTCCGTCTCGTTCAAATCCTCGCTTATTAACTCGTTCACAAGTGCATTAATGACAGTACTAAGTCTCTTCAACAAAGCTTTACCTGCCACCTCTGCAAAGGAACCTAAAGCACGAGCTCTGAAGGAGTCTATTGGGGTAGCCAACAATGTTGGGATCAAAATTGGGAAAATAACCTCAGATTTCATAGTCATAATCTCCTGAAGGGCAGACAAAGCGTTACCAGAGTCAGAAGACTGAAGCATATTCAACAAATGTGGAATAATCTCATCAATAGCAAGCTTACCAACTCTGTTTTGGAAGACGTCAAAGGCGTTTGCAGCGGCTTCACGAACAGCTGAAGAAGAATCAACCAAAGTAGAACGAATAATATTAACAAAGATCTCCTGGTATTCAAGAACAACGTTATCGTTTGACGAGTCGATCAATTCACGTACAGCAATACAGATACCCTGCTTGGAGTCACCATCACTGGACTCCAAAGCATCTTGCAATGTTGGCAACAATTGACCGAGAGCATTACCACCGACACGACGAACCAACTCACCCAAAGTTTGGGCAGCAATGGTACGCTGACCTTCATGAGCATTTGCCAAACGACGAATGATAATGCTGGTGAGAGAAGGCAGGATCTCCTTGATTGTACGTGGGGTATTTGCAACCAAAGACTTCCAGATGTCAATAGCAGCATTACGAACAACAAGAGCCGTATCGGAACGGCAAATGAAGAGCAATGAAAGAATCCTATCACGGCGATCAGCACCAAGAGTTTCAACCAGTCTCTTATTAATCGTACCAGAGAAGTCAGAGTCATCCTCGTTAAGCTCATTCTTACCACTGATTCCAGTGACCTGGAACAAGAGGTCACCAATAAGTTCGACAGACGACAAACGAATACGGTGGTTGGTATCAAGAAGACCGGATTCTAATTCTGGCAACAACAAATCAATGGCCTTTGAAGCATAGTTCTTCACGAGCAATCTACCCGCCTTCAATGCAGTACCACGAATGGCCTCATCAGTGTCAGCAAGGCCGTTGAGAATAGCTGGGATAATTTGACTAATATATGGAGCAAACTGGGCACCAAAACAAACTGGTAAAAACAAAAGCAATGGAAGAAAACCTTCACGAACAGAAGCACGAAGACTTGTGGCACCCTTAAGAATACCTGGTAACAATTCCTCGAGTTTACGGATACCAATACCACTGATAACTTCTGATAATGCCTGGGCAGAACCAAGACGATCACCAGCCTTAGTATCATCATAAAGGGTGTCGAACAGGCGTGGAATAAGCTCTGGGAAGTGCTCCTCACCCAACTTCTCAACTAAAGCACCTAAAGCTCTTGCAGCAGTAGCTCTAGTGTTTGGAACAGGATCAACCATGGCAATCTCCAACTCTGAAACCAATTGATGCAAGTATGGGATCAGGTCACGAGTATCGACCAAGATTGCCATGTTACCCACGATCTGACATGCTTTTCTTTTAGTATTCGCAGATCTTTCATGCATACCTCTGTGAATAACGTGAATAATTAAGGCCAACGATGCACCGTCTATGTAATGAACAAACTGAGTCTGAATCAAAGCATCAAGAGACTCTTCTGTGTATTTTGTAGGGTCTCCAATAGCTTTGATCAAAGTTGGAACTAACTTCTGGATTTCTGGGTTACGAATGACTTCACCAAATCTCTGTAAGGAGAGATCGGCAGCCTTTCTGACCTCCTTGTGGGAGTCGTTTAAGACACCAACAATTTCTGGAACAATTGTTGACAATGAAGCAGACAATTGCGTTGGGTCCAAATAAGCCATAGAACCCAACAAGTCAACAGAACCCTTCTTCGATCTCCATGAAATTTCATCCAGATTTCCGATAGCGACTGGAATCAACTTCTTAACACCATAACTTGTTGTGTTTTGCATGATAACCTTGGAAGCTTCAGCAGTGGCATCACGGACTTCAGCAGTGGCATCACCAAGAGACTTCAAGATAATTGGCAAGACCTCAATGACATATGGCTCAAAGAACTTACCCAAACATCTGGCTAAGCACTCAAACATGACGGAGGCGCTTTCACGACGTCTGGCATCTTTCTTGTCATCTGCGGCATCAGTTAAGTGACGGATAATATCGAAATCTGAAAGAGCAGCAATACCATAACCCTTAGTCAAACCTGCCACACCATAAGCAAGTCCACGTCTGCGAGGAGCAGTTTGGGCCCTGAACAACTGGTCAAGTAAAGCATCGATGTAAGCACCAACCCTATTTCTAAACAACGGAACCAATGGAGCAATGACATCAGCAATGGCGAGTTGCACCTTTTCAGAAGGTGTGATTAATGTCTTGATCAATCTGTCAACAATTGTAGATAAACGTGGGTCAGAAGCTTGCAAGTGCTTAGCTAATGAACCATAAAGAACAACAACATTCTCCCGAATCATTTCATCAGTCTTGTCTTTCGTTTCAGAAGCCAAAGCTTCTTCGAAAACAGGAATCAAAGTCTCAACATTCCCAGCACCATGAGCATCAATAACAGCAATTGCAGCCTCCTTAAACTCTTCTGCAACAATTGGCTCTTGGTCACCAAGAGCTTTTTCGTTAATAACAAAGCTGATAAGCTGTGAGACCAGTTCATTATCATTAAACAAGCTGGCCAATAATTTGATAGTAATAGCAATAGCACTGCGATCCTCCCATAAATCCTTCTGCTCCTGTGAACTCTTTATAATCAACCCAAACTCATCCAAAATTGGTTCTGGTGGACGAGATTTTTCTCTGTAAATATCAAGGAGTTCACTCAGAACAGTGTTGAATTTCTCAGCTTCAGATGCAACAATTTGAATAGATTCAGCCAAAGACTTAGCAACAGACAATCGAAGACCACTGTCGGTGTGGCCCAAGAAATTATAGAGAGATCTGATAGACTTGTAAGAAGCTTCAAATTCATTTTCTTCCCAAATAGTCAAGGCAAGCTCAGCGTTCGTCTGTTCATTGTCGTGACATGCAATCCAAATCTCATCTGAATATTTGAGCTCGGATAAATCGAATTCTTGATCCAAAGCTTCCAAAACTGTGTTGCGAACAAATGCCTCTGGAGAAAGAAGGCCAGTAAATAGAATTCCCAAGTCTTCCTCAGAGAAATCAATAGATATGTATTGACATAATGTAAGGAGACACTCTTTAGCAAGTTTAGCCTTCGACGGCAATGCCAACAACGAAAGCAAAACGTTTATGATTTGCTTACGTGGGATAGCTGGGTTTTTGAAGAGTTCGGCATGAGAACTAATAATCTCTAAAGCCAGCATCAATTGTTCTTCTTCCTTATCCTCTTCAACAAACTCAGTTTTGGCTACTGGCTTCTTCGCGTTCTTAATTGCAACCGCCTTACCTTGTTCAAGGACCATAGATAGTAATGGCAAAGCATAAACCAGGGTAATGAAGTCAAACGGTTGCTGAGTAGCAAGGAACTTGAATCTGAAAAGAACTCTTGAGATCAACTCAAGAAGTTTTTCCTCTTTCAAATTGTTACCCAAGAGACCGATATCATTGATTCTCAAAGTTGCAACACCTATGAAGAATCTGAAATTCTCAAGTCTAGGGGATGCAACAGCAGATAAGTTCAAAAATGTCTCAGTAACAAGATCTCCGCAAATCTCCTGTGTAACTTTAACGGCCAAAACAGTAAGCAGACGATTGACGGCAGGACCAACCCAATGCGACTTACCATTGTCAATAGAATCAGCTGTCTCAGCTAATGAAGTGATTATACCCACAGAACGACGAAGCTTCTTGTATATAAAGTCAACACGTTTTCTAATCTTGGACTCCTTAGCACACTGTCCATCAACTAGTTCTTTTTCCTCTTTAGTCAACATCTTGTTGACAGTCTTCTTGGATATCTCTTTTCTAACACTATCCTCCCACTTACGCGTCTCATAGTCCTTAGAGTTTTTGTCTTCGAAAGTCTTCTTCTTTGTCTCGAGGACATTAATGACCATCTCATTCTCATTGCCTCTCCAGATCTCGACATCAGTATCAGAGATGGATTGAAGAGCAGAAGCAGAAAGATCTTTAATGAATAAGTCTCTCAACAAAGGGCAAACAGCGCTAGGGTCGATAAAGGCCATGGTGGATGTGGCCTCACAAGCAGCAGTGAAAATACCGGATTTGTGGGCCTTCTCATCCGCATTTACAAGAACATCAGAAATCACTTCAATGATTTGAGTGTGATACTCCTTGGCAACGTAGCCAGGGTCAATATCAGAAGACAAGACCAAAGAGATCCATGATGAAGTATTCAAAATGTCAATGTGATGGGCAGAAATGATCAATTTACTCAAGTGGACAGTCAGGATCTCCTTATCTATAGAATCCGTTTTCTGAGAGAAAGCATGGAAGGCAGAAACCAAACGTGGGTATACAAACTCTAAACCGAACTCGTCTGGTTGTGTCTTGTTTAAAAGAAGGTAGTCAATAGACTCAATCAGTGAGTCACCAATTACAGCCTGATTCAAAGCATAAGCTTCGGTCAGTTTTTGCACAGTATATCTCACAAGCTCAGAAGTTGAAGACTTGGAAAGAATGAAAGAAAGCCAGGCCTTACCCAAAGCTTCAGATGACTCGCACACATAACCTGTGGAAGATGACAAGGCTTTAACAAACCAATATTTCTCATGTGTAGTAGTCAACTTAGAATAAACTCTTGGGTTAATCAAGATAGATGGAATTCTCTCGGTGTTGGAGAGAGCTTTCTTAAAAATACTGGCACCAGACGCAAAATCATTGATAAGGTGTGCAGTAACCAATGTGACGTATGGGATAACAATGCCCTTGATGTTGTTAGTTGGACTGGAAATGATATCCTCAAAACCAGTAATCATGGTTGGGAGCAACTCAACAACAAATTTTTTCAATGGTTCAGTCATCTCAGTAGCTTCAAAGTAGTCACCAAAATTGGAATACCAAAGTCTTCTAAGCTGGAGTTTAGCATCCTTGAAACCCTTAATAACCCTGGCCTCGCTGTCTTTTGGATGAGCATCAGACTTGACCAATTGAATCAAATGGGCAAAGTATGCATTTAACAAAGAGTCCAATGAAACTTCGTTCTGGTCCTTAAAGGCCAATGGGGCGATATCGGTAACGATCTTTGTGGAGACGGACTCTGATGGCATGATTGATGAAAGAACGTGGTAGAAGAGTGCCTTCTGATCAGCAGCAGATATTGTTTTAACAGCCTTCAAGAGCTCATCGGCAATTTTGACAGTACTCACTCCGGTAGTAGAAGCTTTGAGAATGACAATAAAATTCTTTTGAGCAAGTGGACGGACAGCCTCCTTGGAACTCTTCAAATTAGCGATCAACTGAGAAAGGATCCTAGAACTGGAAACAATACCCGCAAGATCAATAGTTGAAGATAGCGATCTGAATAAATCATATGAGAGGGTCAATGCAATCTCAGAAGACCTCATGACAGCCTTCTCGATAGCCGGAATAATTCTTGAAGAAAGAACCTCTGAGGAAACGTACTTCTGGAAAAACTCGGTCAAGATAGGCATGTTCACGACTGGGGTTTTGGTGGCAAGTACAGCGTTGATATAATAATCAATCACAAGATTTACATCATCTTGTGCTAGATCACTAGAGGCAAGGGCACCAATAAGAGCAATGACTGATTCAATTGAACTCTTAGAGGATGTAGTGGCCTTTATATATATAGATAGTTGGTCCTGTGACAATTGTTTAACAGCACTTGAAGCTGATTTTGTAATTGAGGTTCTTATTCTCTCTTTGTGTTTTTTGTCCAGATCACTTTTGCTTGAAAAGACAATGTCGAAAATCTGGATCTGGAGAGAAATCACGTCCTGTAGAACACTCTCGAACATACTTTGAGAAGCAAAAGTAGAAATGATGCTGTTGACCAGCGAGGATATGCAAAACATGTCTTCCAGAGCCACTGATTTGTACTTTGCGGTTAATTTGCAGAGGACCTTCACTATGGTCTTCAGGGACTCTGGTTTCACTTGTATGGTCTTGATGAGTATATCGGTAGAGATCTTGGTGGACTCAACGTCTGTAAGATGGGGGTAGTTCTTTAATATGAGCTCTTGGATAGAGCCGAGTGAAGCGTCAGTGCTTTCCATGACTGCACTGACGTGGGACTCCAATTGAGCAAAAGTTTCAAGGCGACTCTTGTGAGAGGAGTAGAGAAGATCCCTCTCCAGGGTCTGCGAGAGCTCTGACCATTCAACAGCCATCTGCATTGGGGTTAGCTTGATGGTCACCGGGCTCTGTTGATCTGTTGATCACTCAACTAATGAACAAACTCACTGTTATAAATGCTGCCTCAACAAGTACCAAGCTTCGGCGCTCCTTTAGGGTCTTTCAATGTATACGTCTTCTTCGCTTTTTGACACTCTTGTTAAACTGATGAGACGAAGTTTTTCGCTTGTCGATCGAGCGACCGACCCACGAAAGACCGGGGATGGGAAACCACGGCATAACCGTCACACCTCCGGCGACTATGCTTAGATCAAGTTGTGCACTACTACAGAAGTATTAAGATCCATTTTGATCAATTGATCGTTACTACAGGGACTTTTTATGAATATCGATCTCTGATGTCTTATATTTCTAAGGTGACCTTGTTATTTTGTTCCTCCAAGGGAAAATACTCTTTTACCATCCTCTCCATGGGATCCAGACATCGCACACTTTGTCCTCATCGTCCACGACGTAGAACACATTGAATGCATTCACTGTGATACAGGAGTGGTTTGGCAAAATCTTCACTTTAGTTCCTATTGGGATCATCTTAGTCTCCTCGCCTGAGACAGGATTCAAAATACCGTGCTCCTGTGACATTCTCTCCATGTACCACTTACCGTACTCTGCGGAAGTGATAACACGACCGAAGCCTGGGTGTTTACGAGAGACTTCTCTAGACATTACAATAACACCAATGTTTGTGAGCAACTCTCCGAGGTCATTCTTTCTTCCTGGGTATTGGGAGATGACAGTACCAACAACAGCACCAGCAATCTGGTCCTCCTTGATGGAACCAGTGGAAACCTGCTGCAAGTCACAGAACACATAATTTCCGGCATGGAACTCTACTGTGGCCTTAATGTCTGAGATTATCTGAGTTATCTGGTCGTTGTTCTTCTGGTATACGTGGTGCTCTAAAGAGTGGATAGTTGGAGTGGCACCAACGGACACAACTAACTTGGATAAGTCGATTGATGGGACAGCAGTCTCCAAAACATCGAGGCCATTCTTGACTGTTTCCAGCTCACCAATGAGAGCCTTTTCTGTCTCGTCATAAGTGTTACAGTTGTAAGAATGACCCGAGTGGGCGTAAAAGCCATATAACTCAATGTTCTTGGCCATATTGATGCCATTAAGAACAGTAGCCAAGTACTCAGCGTCCATGATACCAGCTCTGGCAGTACCAGCATCGAGTTTGACAACAATAGACCATGGTTTCTCGTCTGGGTTCTTCTCGTTGAACTTTTCCAAAAGCTTGATCTGATCCAGAGAGTCGCAGTGCATTCTGAAGTGCTTCACCTTTGTTCTCAATTGCTTAATCTGAACCAAGGACTCCTCGGTAAAGTTTGGCAAGCCAAATATGATGTCATCCACAAAGGCCTCGCCAGTTTTCTCCTGGTAGTCAACAACTGCCCAGGCCTCTCTAAGAGTAGAAACCACTATAGAGGAGTGCTTCTTACCAGTGTAGTTTGGCAAGTCATAACCCATCATCATCTTGGTGACTGGGATACACTTGTGAGTCTTAACATGGCCTCTAAATCTAGCACCCATAGCCTCAACCCTATCCAGCATTCTGGTGCAGTGTCCCTCAACAACACTCTTCTTGAGGATAAAAGATGGTGTTGGGAGCTCTTCCCATGACTTGCCCTTGTAGTGACTCAGGAGCAAATCAGTGACTTTTGGCTCTGGAAAGGCATCTAATGGGTTAATGAAAGACATGGTTTACTAATTGTGAAGTGTGTTTTAATTTTGTTTAGGTATGTTAGCATTTGGGGAGAATGGCGCTTTTATATATTTAATCCAAGAGCGGAGTTGTAATTCCGGTAAAATGGCGGAGATTGATAAGGCGCAGACAAACGTTGACGCGATGGATTTGATGCGCTTGTGCAAGTGATCTCGGGCTCGGAAAACGCTGGGGCGAACTCCCTCACGCTATAAAGCGGCTATAAAGGGGCTACAATCCAATCGTTCTCTAGTAATTTCTTTTCTTTCTTTTTTTTTCATTTATACCTAAATATCTCAATCTCAGCAAAAGCCCACGCTTTTGATATACAAAAAACGCCCGATGACCCAGCACCTAAGCTTTAAACCCAATAAGATTATATCTCATCCCCGACATGTTGGAAAATATACTGGGAACTAGCAATTGTGAAAGCTTTTTCTTCTATTTTGGTTTACTTGGTGAAGTGCTCTAAGATACCGTTGGCCAATCTCGAAGCAGCCTCGACAATCTCGTCGTTGTCTTCGGCAGTGGCAACTGTCAGTCTCAAGAACTGGGCACTCTTAGCGTACTCCTGGGTGAATGCCATGTTCTTGCCGAGCACAACTTCAACACCGTTTTCGATGCACTTGTAGTTCAACTCTTCCAACTCAAGTCTATGGTCATCACCCTTTGGGAAGTTGAGTTCCACTGTGATGAACATGCCAGCATCTGGTTCTCTAACAATGAAGTATCCCTTCTTGTAAGCTTCAGACTCAAACAATGTTGTAAGGAAGATATTCTTTCTATCAGTGTATGTCTTTGAGACCTTAATACACCACTCAATCCATCCCTGAACACCACCAAACTTGTCAACAGCAGTCAACACTGTGGCCTGTGCAATACCAGACGAAGCTCTTGTCGAGCAGTTGGTGTGCTTGATGATGTGATTAATGAATGGCTTGTAACCAATGATAAAACCAATTCTTGTACCTGGGGCAAAGACCTTGGAGACTGTCTCTAATCTGATGACACGACCTTCAGTGTCAAACTCAACATAAGATTTTGGTAATCTCTCCTTGACAAAGGATGCAGCAGTGTACTTACCTGGTGTGAATGGGTTCTCAACACCATCAGTGTACTTACCCAATTGGATGTATCCATATGGGTCATCTTCTACAATCATGAAGTCGTGCTTCTGAGCAAGTTCGTAAACCTTAGCTCTCTTTTCCTCAGTCAATGTCAGACCAGTTGGGTTCTGGCCAGTTGGAATGGTATATAAGGCCTTTGGCTTTGGCTTCTCCTTGTATGGACCTGTGGACCAATTGTCAAGCAAATCTGAGAGAGCATCAGTATCAATTCCACCATCCTCAAACTTCATCTTAACTGGGACGATCTGGCCACCCCAAGCCTTAATGTTGTTGATGGTGGGAACAAAAGTGTACGCCTCCAAAAGCACCACATCGCCCGGGTTGATGAGCAAGTTGAATGCCTTGTGTAAGGAGTCACCAGAACCGTTAGTGACAGTCAGATCCCAGTCCTCATAGCCTGGCTTGTTGGCAAAGGTGACAAATTCTTTGAAGAACTGAACAAGATGTTCATGACCTTCACTTGGACCATAATTCAAAGCTCTCTGGATATCCAATTTTTCTGCCTTGTTCTTCTCAACTCTGTTGAAGGACAACGATCCGGCCTCTTTTTCAGAAAATGGCTCGTCAATGAAATCGTATGTAATCTTGGTTACTGGATAGAAACCGCAATGAGGACGGCCACCTGATAATGAAATTGGCTTTGGGTGCTTCTTAACTTCAGCTGGGATTGGAAGACCGTGGAAGGCCACAGTCTCTCTGTTCTTGGCAATGTCAGACAAGTGCTTCAGGACTTTCTCGGACATCTTAGTTGGTGTTTCTTAGCTATACTGTGTCGATATAATGTCCAATCAACACAACATAAGATCGGACTTTGAAATCTAAGGGAAAAGGCCTATGATATTTATACAAAGCGCGTTACACGCGGTAGATTGACTTGATGAGGATATGAGATAAGGGCGCCCGGCTTTATACCCAAAAGGGGAAACGGCACGATATCTGTCTATAAAGAGTCATACATCTAAAAGTAGGAAGCAAGCGGAAAAGGCTATTTACTGAATTGGTTAGCTCGATAATCAAAGTTGATTAGATAAAGAGTCATATTGTATTAGAACTACTTTGAAAATAGGAAACAAGTACGACACATTGTTGTATCTAAGAATTGTGCAATTTGATGTGTCATAGCACTGCGCGCTGTTAACAGCCACAATGGAAGGCCAAAAAAGAATGTCTTTTGTGAAATATTCTGTCGCTGAACATGCATGTAGCACATATCTAAAAACAATGTGAATCATGAAAGTGAAATAATTAGTGCCGTAGGCCAGATGAGGTCGTCACAAATCTAATCTGATCAAAGCCCGGAATCACTCTCGCACGCCAAATCGGTGTTCATAATACTCTCCAACCTATTAGATCGTTAACTACTGTGATAAAGTTAAACTGTTATCGTATATATATCTATGTATATATTACTTAAGCAAAATGTTCGTTACACGTTTCATTACCTTGTATGCAGTGTGTATATGTACAAGTTTTGTCACCTTCCTAACCCTACCTCGTAATAATATTTTTTTCACCATCTATAGTCATGCAGTGTTTATAGCACAACGTTAATTCCCATGCTCTTAGCGGTAGCAACGACGGACTTGACGATGCCTTCGAGCTCCAAGCCCTTGTGACGGTCGTCTGTCTTCTTGATCTGAGCAATGGCGTAGGCGTGTTTTAGTGAGATCTCTCCGGCGAATGGCTTGCCTTCGCCAACCTCTGCTGCGCCCTTATCGATACCTGCTGCCTTCAGCAACAGGTAGCCTGTTGGAGGAGATTTGAGCTCAAACGAGAAGGATCTGTCTGGCTTCACGACCAGTGAGACTGGGATTGGGACGCCTGGAGTGTACGATGCGGTACGGGCGTTGAACTCTTTACAAAAGTCAATGGCCTTGACACCCTTGGAACCAAGAGCTGGGCCCACCGGCGGCGTAGGTGCAGCCTGGCCCGCGCCGACGATGAGCTTCACAAACACGTTCTTGAGAGCACCACCCTTAGCAGACATTCTGGCGGTGTTGTACAAAGCGTAGCCGTTGAGCAAATACCGTTTTCCCTTCTGTTTCTGTTCGTCCTTGGACATTATAAAATATATATATAAAAAAACGATTTCGCAAATGCGCGAATTCGCGAACTCGTTTGTGACGTGCTCGGCAAAAAAGCAATAATATGTCGTGTCCCACCCAGATTTTGATGATGCTTTTTTTTTTTTCTTATTTACGCCAAAAAAGTTTGAGAGAACTGGCGGCGGCCCCCTCCCCACGTCCCGACCTCAACCTTTTAGCACGAGCTCTTCTCCCTCTGGAGGTTTTTTACCCACGGCGGTTAGACATTCAACACTGGTGACACAACGGCAGAGCCAGCATACGAAACACCAACACGAAGCGCCCGCCACAAGTGCTTCTGACACCAACGGACGCGAAACGGAAGCACCAAGCGCTTTGCAAGTTACCGCTGGCACTTTTTTTTCTTTTGCCCATTCCCTCTTTTCGCCTCACCCCTGCACTCCATCACCACAGAAATACACGTCTGCCTCATCCCCCCCCGGCGCCTAACAACACCACGAGCCTGGAACCGCCCATCACCCACCCACCCCCCACGCCGGACCACTTCACACGGCCCAAGCACCGCCACCCACTAACAGATGAAGAGTGACGTTGTCAACGAGAGCATCGCACCACTGGTCCAGAGAATCCTCGCGGACCCGCTACACTTCACAGCCGCGAAGCGCACCGAACACCAGGCTAATAGGCCGCAGTCGTACTTCAAGATAGGCGCCACACACTCCAGGCCAGCGAGACTGTCGACGGAGCCAGTGGCTCCAGTTGCCGCCCCACACACGCCAAACATGTCTGCGAAGAAAAGACCGTCGTCACTTGCGGCGGCACTTGCTGGATACACGGGCAAGCACGTCTACGCAGACCCTGAAGGCCACAAGCACAAGAAGCAGCGCAAGGCCGCGGCAGCTGAGCCAGAGCAGTCCCCCGTCCCCGCCTACGATGAACAGGATGTGGGCGAGAGCCTGGATGACATTGCCGAATCCACATCCGCTGCAGACGGAGATGAAGACGATGACGAAGACGATGAAGAAGAAGAAGAAGAAGAGGACGAAGAAGACAAACTTAAACTCGAGAACAATGGGAAAGACGCCAAGAGAGCTTTCGTCGGTGAACACGTTTCTGATATATCCTCTGACAGCGAAGTAGATGATGTCGAGTACACAGACGCTGCTAGCCCAAACTTGGTCTCTGAAACCCCGCGCAACATCATCAGCAAGAAAGTTTTTGACCAATTCAAGAGCTCAGGCTCCAGCGAGGAATACTCCGAAGAGGAAGCAAATACTACATCTAAACCAGTAACCGAGCAAGGTGAAGATAAAGACGACGATGATGACGATGAAGATGATGACGACTATGTTGAGGGTACCACTAATAACGACTCTGAAGCCGAGGAAGACTCAGATGAAGACCACAACAATGATGATGACGATGATGACGATGATGAATCTTCAGTAGAAAGTAGTGAGAAGGACGAAGACGATAACGAAGACGATAACGTCCATCTCCTGAAGGCTGATTTGCTCAATGACAAGTCTGCGCCAGACCCAGCTGGATCAACAACTCCACCAACATCACCAGAATCTGACGATTCACTCGACGACAAAAACACATTGAGCCATTCATCTAACATACTTGAAAACTTTTACCAGATTAACGAGGCTTCTAATGATAGAGGGTCCAATAGTTCGAAGCGCATTATCAAGAATTGGGGCGCAAACTTTATGTCATTGAAGCCTGCTGGTTTGCTCAACCATGGTGTCACTTGCTACACAAATGCTGCTGTTCAGGCCATGATCCACATTCCTGCTGTTCAACACTATTTGAGTGAAATTCTTAACAACAAGCACAAAGAAATTAACCCAAGATCTGTGACACATGTGCTTGCCGAGACAGCTTCCAGGATGTGGAAGTCAGATAAGGACCGCAAGTACATCAATCCAAAGAAGTTAATTGGAAGATTGGATGATATTAACTGCATGATGTCTGAATGGCAACAAGAGGACTCTCATGAGTACTTTATGTCTCTTCTCTCGAGATTACAAGAAGACAGTACACCAAAGGGACATAAGCTGAATGAGAGTATCATTTACGATATCTTTGGTGGACTCTTGGATCAGTCGGTGACTTGTAAGAACTGTGGACATGTTTCCAAAACTGAACAGGAGTTTTATGATTTGTCATTACACTTGGGATCATCTAGAAAGAATAGCATTACTACATTGTCTGAACAGGATAAAATGCTTTTGGCAAACAATGGTACCGCAATCCCACAATCTCCTGCCGTAGCTGAAGACAGCAAGCAAAGATACTCTATCCAAAAGTCAATCAAGGATTTTTTCTCTCCAGAGTTGATCAAGCCGGACAGATCGGATAAGAGTGGTTATGTGTGTGAGAAATGTAAGCAAAGAACAAGTGCTATTAAGATCTCGAGTATTGACAGAGCTCCAGAAACATTGGCTGTTCACCTCAAGAGATTTAGATTTAACGGAAGCTCATCTTCGAAGGTGAAGCAAGGAGTTTCCTACCCACTGGTTCTTAACCTTACGCAGTACACCACAAATGATGAACCGGTTCTTTATCAGCTCATCGCTGTTGTTGTCCATGAAGGAAGATCTGTCTCTTCTGGACACTACATTGCACACTGCCGTCAACCAGATGGGAGCTGGGCTACATATGATGATGAGTACATCAACTCCATCCCGGAGAAACATGTTCTCCGTGACCCATCTGCTTACTATCTGATATACACACGGCTCACACACAAGGACATTATCCCAACTCCCACATCCTACAAATTCTTTAACCCATCGCCGTCTCCAAAGGACATACATTCTACCAAAAACATCAACCAAGTGCCAAAGGGTAAACAAGCCCAATCAGTAAAGTTATCAGCTCCGCAACCCCAGAAGAAAAATTCACAATCTGCTGGAACCCTGGCACCACAACACCAAATGTCACCTACGAAGAACCTAAAACAAATCAAGAGACAGAAGATTGGATCCATGATCCCTACTAATAACTTGAATAATGTGGGTACCAAGAACAAGAGATATACTTCCAAGAAGCTGGGCAATTCCAAGAGATTTAAAAAATATTAAGTGCACCATGCCCAACGCACTGTTATTATTTTTGATTTTATGATCCCACACTTCTGTGTGTGAGACACTGCATCTGCATACTGTTACAATATAGAGTTCAGGCCTCTAGTACTATTCTGACAAGTCAATTGTAGATTTGTGCGGCGTTTGCCCTATGTAGTTTTGGGGGACGATTTAAAGTTAGTACAATCTAGTAAATGTGTCGCGTTCTTATTAAATGAGCCTTTTTTATGACTGATGATATATAACGATTTCACCATATTAATCAAAAAAAACACCAGTTGGTTGTGATATGAAACTACGATGTCTTGCATCTACTCGTAATACTTTCTATGGAACTTCTGATGAATCAATAATACGTGAGACAATGCTGCATTCCGCCTTTATTGATCAACAGAAACACACGCAGTATACCTACCCAGAACTTCAGCTTCCTTACAAGAACGCTTATCATCACAAATATAATACAGTATCAAGATTACAATGGCTTAGTGATGGAAGTTCATTATTTTCAGTATCTGAAGACAATGGGCTAAGGCTGTATATTACCTCTCCCACTCTTCTTCAAGACGACGATGAGCTTCTCATCCCATTCACACGATCCTTTCATTCGTCACCCATAATAACAACAGAGTTGCACCCAGAAGCATCACCGTATACTGGAAGTTGTTCGGTGCTTGTATCTTCAAACGATGTTCCATTGAAACTTATTGACCTTATACCGTCTGCTGATGATGGTAAGCCATCTATTCTTTCAATATACAATACCCAACACAGTCACACAGAAAGATACTTTAAGATCAACTCTCTCAAGTTCATCAATAATTGCACGTTTGCTGCTGGAATGTCCAAAAGAGTTCTTATCTTTGATGTTAATAGGCCAGATATCACGAGCTCATTAAATTGTCGGGGTATTGTGAGTTGTTTTGAGAGCGTTAACAGTGAGTTCCATCAAGAAGGTATCTTCTACACTGGCACATTCAGTAACTGGGTTACTATGTTTAACAATGATGGAACGCGGACCCTTGATACAAAGCTGGATACTGGTACTGGTGTCTCAGGAATTCTTGAATCAAATAATGGCAAATATATCTTTGTGACTACACGAAATAGTGATAGCATAACAGTCCTTGATGTGCGTATGGGGTTACAGAAAGTTGAAGAGCTTAGTGATTATAAATCTAATTCACAACGACTTTATGGAGACCTTCTTCCAAGATCACAAGGTCTTCTTGTTGGTACATCAAAAGGTACTCTCAAATACTATGAAGATGCCGAAATGGCAAGACCAACATCCCAATCCTTCGAAATCAATCGTGAGACTTCGGTACCATCGGTTGTGGTCAATCCGAAGGAGCCAACTGTAATTGCATATAGTGTTGGTGACAGAGATTACAATAAACCTGAGATAAAAATAGCACACATTAAATAAATTATAATCTGGGTCCCCCATTTTAATAACTCGTAAAATTCATTAGCGCCTTACCGTACTATAAAGCTCATTTGTCTTCATGTCCTCTAAAGCCAAGTTAACCTTTTCGCAAACCTCATCGTTATCAAGGGTCTCCATAAGATTTTTATAACCCTCCAAGAATACCAGCTTCTTAACATATTCAATCTCCTTCGTTGTATCTTCAGTAATAGTTGATGAGTCATCACCCTGCTCGCTCTTCTTGAAATATGGGTCTTTCAGCTTGTCGACCCAAACTCCATTATAAACATTATACTTCCCATAAAATCCATCAATGGCACTAACCCAACTCTTAAGGACAAAATCAAAGTAGTACACTTCACTATTGTCTAAGAATATAAGTACCTTCCCATTATGCATCTCCACATCCAGCAACTTAGTTGCCATCTTAATGTTCTTCCCTGCAACAACATCTTTGTAGTGCAAAATTGGAGCCATTGATACTTTTTTGTGTAGTTTCTTGCCCTTCGTCAAGTCGTATGAATGCAGCATGAAATCATCTGTTACAACAGCCAAGACATTCTCAAATACACTCATGAATGAGATGTTACTTCCCAGCTCAATTCTTGGACAAAGAATTCGACCAGTTGGTGTGAATGACAAAATAGAACCGGTTGATGTTGCAAGCGCCCAAAACTTACCTAATTGACCAGTGATGTGAATGATCCGATCTGGAATGTAATGTTCCATTACTAATTCACCATCCTCTTGTGCTATCAACACAGTTGGTTCATCCTCCTGGTATTCAGGATAGTTGATCGCTTGAAGAACAGCGCGCCGACTTGGATCAGTCGGGTGTGAAAGTTGTTTAAAAACAATATTACTGTCTTCATACGGATGTTGGAGTTTAATTATTGTGGTACGCTTTGTCTTACGACGTTTGAAAATCACTTCTTCTTCAGTTTGTGGTTCTTCATAGTCGGAGATCTCATCGTTCTCGTCCTCCTCCTCGTCTTCCGGTGATGTCTTTTTGATATAGTATGGATTCACCGATGTTTGAAGACCAAACCTTGGGAGATCATACGGTGTCTTGGATAAAAGCTTGAAAGCCGTCGTATTCTTACCTTCCTTTGGTTTGTTCTTCACCACAACGGTGGCATTCTTGAACTTGTTGGATGTAGAATGTGAAGTGGTAGAGATTAATGTGGGGACAACACGCTTTTTACCATTCGCAACAACTACTCTATTGAGGTTCCTCGTTAGTGTCAGCGATTTTGGAGACTTTGTTGTTCCCTTGGTCCCGGTATTCTTTGGTGTTGTAGATTGAGCAGACGGTGTTGGTGGTGGCGGTGGTGTTGGGGGTGGCGGGGGTGGCGGTGGTGTTTCAACAATTTGCTTTTCCAAACTCATGAGCCTATCCATATGCTTATCACTTAATGTCTTTGTGAAATTCATAGCTTTTTCTTCCAGTATAAGTTGGTCTGTACTCTCTGGGAAAACCATGCTATCCTTGTCAACACCGTACTTGTTCAACAATTCATCATTCTTCTCCGATGACACCACTTGACCCAACTCACCGGATTCAAAGTGGATGACGGAGATGGAACCATCCAATGAACTCACAAATAATGTTGACCCATCTGGACTCCAGCAAAGGTCGGTCATTGTCTTCATAGAGATCTCTTCGAACACTGCTACTGGCCTTGGGTAGATGTTGTTCCAAATAACCAAGTTTTTATCCTGGCCAGCAGTAGCAACGATGGATGTGATTTTCTTCTCCTTCTTGTTTGTAGCAGATTGCACTTCATAGAGGACTGGAGAAAAACATGCGACTTCACAAGGCGAGTCATGGCCAATCAAACTGGTGTCAGAGTCCCAGTTACCTCTTGTAATGATCGCAACAGAAGTGACCGGTCCATTTGTTGCGTTAGGCGCAGCAATGAACTGGCCGTCTGGGGACCATGACATTCTTCTGAAGTATGTTGTCAGTGGTGATCTCTTAAATGGTTTGAGGACGGTTCTTTCAATGGAAAAGGATAGTTCAGAGCCCTTGTGGTATCTGAAGATTCTGACGGATCGGTCATCTGAACTTGTAGCGAAATACTTGTTTGCCGGGTCAAAAACAACACCTTTGACATGCGACTGATGGACGTCAAATCTTTTAATCCTCTCAAAGGTCGTTCCACTCCAGATAATTATGGATCTGTCTAAACCAACTGAGACGAGGATGCTAGAGTCTGGGGCCCACGCAATGTCCTGGATATCATTGTCATGTGCTACAACTCTTTTTGTTACCGTCCAATGTTCCAGGTTCTGCTCACCAAACACGGGTCTTGACTCCTCGTCCTTCTCCCAGATGAGAAGCACTTTGTCATCTGACCCCGATGCAAGGAACCTGCCATCTGGAGAGAACTTAACGACGGTCACTGCACCGGTGTGACGGGCCATGCTGCACAGTGGGCGACACACCGCTGGGTCCCGCGTCAGCTTGGGGTCTTTGTACTTGAGTATATCTTCCACTGACCATATTCTGACATTCCCATCCAGTCCTCCTGTGGCGAGACGCGTGCCATCGGGGCTGACACTCAACGAGTACACTTCGTACTTGCGCTTCTCCTCTGTTCGGTTCTGTTAGCATGGGGGTCGCTCTGGTACACTCGCTGTGCAGGTTGTGCAACTGGGTGAGGTACGTACCTGTGTGTGCCAACCATGGAAGCTTCAAAATGTACATATCGGTTTCGAGGGCGAGGTGTTAAGCCTGTGCTTCCCAATTGTGCTCCCCAACTGTGCTTCCCAATAGTGTCTTTCTTCACCTAATTGTGTGCTTTCACTGTGCGCTCGAACGTGTTCGCGGAGGCTGGAGAGGGTCTGGTTTGCCCACGTCCATCTTCGCCAGCGCTACGTAACCATTTTCCAATCCCGGCCTGGGGGTCTATAAGCGATGATTGGTGGGTCTTGGGGAAAGGTGGGGTTGATACACGAAGTAGTAGCTCTATGCAGCATGGCCCAGTCCAGGGAGTCGGTTCACACCCAGTTTACGAGGTCTCTGCTGGCCTGCTGCCTTGCTGGCGAGGGCCTCGCTGTTGCTTGTCGATAGCTGTCGCTGGTGCGCTTGGGGTTTTTCCCCTCGAATAGCCGTCGCCCTTCGTTAACCGTAACAGCTTATCACGCGCGAGCTGGGCGGGATCAGTCATCGCGGGCGCGGTGGAAAACGAGTATATAAAACCCGGCAGCGCCAAGTGCCACCTTGGATTCATGGGTTCTGTGGTGGCTATAGAAACAGACACACATAGGATGGTTGCCGCTGCGAAAGACCTCACACACTTGTTCTCTGAGGAGGCCAAGAACAGAAACCCTTCAGCGTTGAAGGTTGCCTTCAAGTACTTTTCTGACCCGAGCGTTGTTTTCCTCGGAGGTGGTCTTCCGCTCCCAGACTACTTCCCATGGAACAAGATCACTGCTGAGTCGCCGGCCGCTCCGTTTGCCAAGGGCATCGGTGCTGTTCCGCAGACGGACGAGGAGAAGGTAGTGGTGGACCTTGTGAAGTACACGGAGGACCTCACACACGAACAGGACGTGCCACTCGCCAGAGGCTTGCAGTACGGCTCGTCCGAAGGCCAGAAGGAGCTTCTCGCCTTCCTCACCGAGCACACCAAGATCGTCCACAAGGTGCCATACCAGGACTGGTCCGTCATCGCCTCTGTTGGTAACACGCAGTCCTGGGATGCCATCCTCAGAACTTTCTGCAACAAGGGTGACACCATCTTGGTGGAGGATCACTCGTTCTCCTCGGCCCTCGAGACGGCCCACGCCCTCTTCATCAATACCTTCCCAGTCCCAATGGACGACTTTGGTATCATCCCAGAGGAACTCGACACCCTTCTCGACAACTGGGTTGGCCAGAAACCAAGACTCTTGTACACAATCCCTACCGGTCAAAACCCAACAGGTTCCTCCCTCAGTCCAGAGAGAAGAAAAGCCATCTACAAGATTGCCCAGAAGCACGACTTCATCATCCTTGAAGATGAGCCATACTACTTCCTCCAGATGGAGCCATACACACCAGACTTTGCTGCCAGAGAGAACAAGGGCATCCACAACCACCAACAGTTCCTTGACTCCCTCGTTGACTCGTTCATCTCCCTTGACACTGAGGGTCGTGTCGTGAGATTGGACTCCTTCTCCAAGGTGCTCGCCCCGGGCTCCCGTTTTGGCTGGATCGTTGCACAGGACACTATTGTTGAGAGACTCCTCAGACTCCACGAGGTGACCATTCAAGCTCCTTCTGGTTTCACACAGGCGCTCGTCAATGGTCTCTTGCAGAGATGGGGCCAGGATGGATACATTGACTGGTTGGTTGGCTTGCGTTCCGAATACACTCACAAGCGTGATGTTGCTATCGATGCCGTTGCCAAGTACTTCCCATCAGAGGTTTCCCACTTTGTTCCACCGGTCGCTGGTATGTTCTTTACAGTTCATTTCGATGCCTCTAAGCACCCAAAGTTTGCTACCGAGTTTGGCTCCGACCCATTGAAGGTCGAGAAGGCCTTGTACGAGGCTGGCTTGAAGGAGGGTTGTCTCATGATCCCAGGTTCCTGGTTCAAGTCTATTGGCCAGTCGAACCCACCACAGATTGTAGACACTAAGAAGCAGGATACTACTATCTTCTTCAGAGGTACCTATGCTGCCGTTGCTTTGGACAAGTTGGTTGTAGGTTTGGAGAGGTTTGGAGTCGCTGTCTCCAAGGAGTTTGGTTTGACTAAATAATTCTCTCTCTGGCCCTCCGTTACTCTACTTATATTCATAACCTTTCACTTCTGACGGCTATATAAATGTTTCGATGGTCACACAGATATATATACATATATATGTATCATATGTAATACACATTTTGCACATATTTCGCTTACTGTATAGGCCCTTTGTCCCTTTAGTATTATGACTCAGGATGCCATTTAAAAGATATCACCCCGCTCGCTCCACATGATTCGATATGTATTGAACCCCATGCAAAACTTGAGAAAATCTTAAGAAAATCTTTAGGCTTTTGTACAGCTCATAGCTGAAAAGGAGTGAGAAAAGGGCGAGTTAAGGGAGGTTCTACAGAGCTCTTAACTTCGATCTCGATCGGGTGCCGATTGGGAGTATGCTATATCTGGAATGGGACCAATTCGGTAGCACCATGACCTATGTGGTAGTTTCAATCTACACGCAAAACATCAAGACATGAATCAGATCGATTACTATTATGTATTCCTCAACTTTCGCCGTGTCTCAGACGCATCGCATCACATTCCCCCGTCAAGCCAATTGAATCATGCGTTTGATTTTTTTTCTTAAGTACATTTCAATGCCGCATAACATTTCGAATAATAATGCATGCCTGCAAAAAATGTACGGTCGATTCGTGTGGAGAAAATGTTAAAAGGAGGCATTCATAGATGGCCAATTGGTGTCTCCAATGGCTCTCGTGTCTTTTGTACTTGTCGTTCAGGCCAGGCCTAACTGGTTACTCGAGTAAATGCGATTCTAGATCTTTGCTACCCTTGTGTAAAAATCTATATCCAAAGTTATAGATCATAGGTGGGTCGTCTGCGTTTCTCCTTCCCCATTACACACCAAACACCATCGCGCCCAATTGGGTAATTCCATAGTAAACGCGCCTTTAAGGTGCGCAGAGTTCCTTTTTAAATCCCAAAGAGGAAATAAATATGTAATCTCGGTGCACGGCAACGCATACTAACGCGCTCTCGAGGCCACTGGGGGTCCACTCACACAACAGTACGAACTGACAACGCAGAGGGATTTAGCAGGGCATTGTATATAAGAGCAGACCTTTCCCGTCGCTATCTGCGGCTCACAGTTTCCACCAATTCCTCTCAATTGCATCTATTATCACACATATATAGCTATGGTACTCTCAACTACTGCCCTCGCCGCACTACTTGTGACTCTCTCAGCTGCACTCGCTGCTAATCCTTCATGCTCAGCCTCCAGCCAGTGTCCAGAAGAATACCCATGTTGTAACCAGTTTGGTGAATGTGGTACTGGTGCCCACTGTCTCGGTGGTTGTCACCCAGGATTTTCCTATAAGAAGGAGGCATGTATGGCGATGCCAATCTGTAAGGACGTGAAGACCACTTTCGGTACACAGGCATACCCAAATATTGAACAGTACTTTGGTAACCCAGACGACACAGATTGGGTCTACACAGGTTACGCGTTAAACAACGATGCCGGCGATGCTCTCTTGATTACCATGCCGAAGGATACTTCTGGTACTGTGCTCTCTTCCTCAAGATATATGCTCTACGGTAAATACGGTGCCCACATGAAAACTTCCAGAACAGCAGGTGTGGTCTCTGCATTTATTACCTTCTCCGACTCCCAAGATGAGATTGACTGGGAATTTGTTGGCTATGAACTCGACACCGCTGAGTCAAACTACTACCACCAGGGTACTCTTGACTGGAACAACTTTGTTGACATCAACACCACTGACACATTTGAGAACTTCCACCTGTATGAGGTCGACTGGCAGGAGGACCAAATCACCTGGTACTTGGACGGTCAGGCAAAGAGAACATTGAAGAAGGCTGACACATACAACGCTACCTCAGGCGTTTATAAATACCCACAGACTCCAGCCCGTGTTCAGTTCTCTCTCTGGCCAGTGCTGAGCACAGCTGGTGAGGGTACTAAAGAGTGGGCTGGTGGTGAGGTTGACTGGTCCTCTGAGGATGTCACTAACGAAGGATACTTCTATGTTACTATCAAGGATGCTTACATAACATGTGCTGATGTTCCAGCTGGTGTTTCTGTTGAGGGTTCTAAGGCCTACGTCTACAACAGTTCCTCTGTGTTCAACCAAGACACTATTATGATCACCAATGATGACACCATACTCTGTTCCTCCGACAACACTGGTTTGGATGATAACGATTCTTGTGCCTCCTCTTCTGAAAGCTCTGAATCTTCTGAATCTTCTGAGTCTTCTGTCTCTTCCTCTTCCAAATCTTCTACCTCTTCTTCTTCCAAATCTTCTACCTCTTCCTCTTCCAAATCCTCTACCTCTTCCTCTTCCGACCCTTCTTCCGAGTCTTCTTCATCCACATCTACTTCTACATCCAAGTCATCGGAGACCTCCTCATCAGAGACCTCCTCATCGGCCGCCACCTCCTCATCGGCCGCCACCTCCAGCTTCGTTCAGGAGGCTACTTCTACTGGCGTGACCTCTTCAAGCAGCCTTGCCTCTAACAACGCTGTGAAGAGCACTTCCTCTCTCTCTATCGTTGCTGCTTTGGCCATATTGTTTATGTAAACCGATTTGATTCCTGTATACTCCCCCCTGCACAACTATAATGACACTCAACAAGTAATGCACGGTAATACTTACCCCGGGTTCCATGCTTTTTCCACGAAGACAAGTAGACTCCAGTGGCATAACTATCTAAATGCTGTAAAGTTGTAGCAAATTTTCAACGAGCTCTACGTGTGACAGCAGAACTCTGCCTGGAACCTGAGCCGCAAGATGAGTCTCAAGATCCCGAGTCTAAAGCCATCATTCGTGACATTCTCAGCCCAGGCACCAATTGAGATTCTCTATGACACCACCCCTCAATACATTCCCCCCTCCCCTCGCCAGGCCTTGGCAGCAGACTCTTGGCCCACACGTCAGACACCTCACTGCAGCAACCACCAGGCACTCTGCTCTGCTCACCTCGATGAGCTGCAACACACCAAAATGCCCCTAAGCGTGTTTGGAAGTTGCCGTATTCGGCCAGGCGCGTGATCGAGCCCTCTAAAATGTGTGGTGTGCGGGTGGGTTTTTACCCCCTCCTTTCTGTACTGTGTGTCCCGTACCTGTTGGCACGGAGCAACGCCCAATTTCAAAAAGAGCGCCAGGGCAGCCTTTTCCTGTTTAATATGGGCAGTGTATCAAACTCTCCAAACGACGGTTAAAATAATTGGTCATGTCCACTGCACCATCTGACAAGCCGGTACAGAAGGCCAATGCCTTCCGCCAGACAGTCAACATTGTGCGCGACGAGAAGACCTGGGTCTCTCCGTTCAGAGACAACCAGCGCCGTGAAGTCAAGTCCTCCGCAAAAGCTAAGAAGGCTGCTAGTGCAGCGGCTGTAGCTACCACCACACCTAAGAAGAAGGCTGTTGCTTCCCCAGCTAAAGAGGACGTTTCTCCTCTCAAGGATGCCGCCAACGCAGCTGACGCTGTGCTCAAGAAGGCGGACTCTGAGACCGCAACAAGCGATGTTAAGGAAGTTGATGCCACGGCCGCTGCGGTTGCGGCCACCACAGAGACCCCAAAGAAGCAGAAAAAGGAGGTTGTTGAGCCTATCATAGACCTCGGCGGTGGTCTCAAGATGCCTGAGAGCGCAATCCTTGCAATTGCTCAAAAGAGACTGAGTAAAAACTTAGAATCTATCAACGAAAAGGCCGCTGAGCAGCAGAGACTCAGAGAGCTTAAGCACCAAAAGAAGCTCGAGCTCGAGGCATTGAAGGACCAGCAGAAGCTCAACTCCAAGTTCTCCAGATTCAAGAAGAAACTCGACTTGGATAAGAAGAAGTTCAACGCCCAGCACGAGAAACAGGTTGCAGAGGTTGTCAGCTCCATCGCCACCATCGACCAGCAAATTAAATCCTTTGACTCCCAGACCAATAAAGAAATTAAAGATGCTCAGGAGAAACACGATGCCAATACAGTAGCTGCAGATAAGAAACTTGTTAATGACAAAAAAGAAACTGCTCGTGATACCGAAGAACAAACACAGAAAAACCTCACTGCAATTCACAACAATGTCATCTCCCAGAAACGCCATGAAATTTCTACCCGTGTCCTTCATGCTCGCCAATCTGAGTACGAATTAAAGCTTGAGCTCCTCCAGCTCCAGTATACACAAAATGGCCGTGAGTTGGAGAAACAGAATGGCGTCAATGCCGAGCACTCTGCAAAGAAGGCTGATCTTGAATCTCAAATTAGTGTCATCAAGGCTGCGATTGCTGAGAATGAAGCACAAATCTCCAAGGCTGAACAGGACGCTGATTATGCCCGGACCAGCGTGAAGACTTCTGAAGGTGAACTTGAAGACTCAAAGTCAAGATTGGAGAAGATCAAACTTGAGCTTGCTGCTGTTAAGGCTAGCAAGAGCGAGAGATCTGCAAGACTCGAGGATGCTAAGCAGAAAAGACAAGTCTTTGACACTGAGCAGAAGAAAAAGAGAGCTGCTGAGGAAGCTAGACTCGCTGAGAAGGTTAGACTTGCTGAAGAAGCTAGACTTGCTGAAGAAGCTAGACTTCCTGAAGAAGCTAGACTTGCTGAAGAAGCTAGACTTGCTGAAGAAGCTAGACTTGCTGAAGAAGCTAGACTTGCTGAAGAAGCTAGACTTGCTGAAGAAGCTAGACTTGCTGAAGAAGCTAGACTTGCTGAAGAAGCTAGACTTGCTGAAGAAGCTAGACTTGCTGAGGAAGCTAAACTTGCTGAGAACGCGGCTGCTGAGAAGGCGGCCAAGCCTGTGTCTTCGGACAACATCATGACTGGTGTTGCTGCTAGCGCTGTTGGTGCTGCTTCTGTTCTCGCTGCTGGTAGTTCCCTTACAGGGTCTAAGGTCACCGATGTGTCTTCTAAGGTCACTGAACCAGTGTTGTCAAGTGTTCCACATGAGGCTGGTGATTCCACGATTACCAATATTTCTGTAAAGGACTCTATTCCAGTTGTTGCTACATCTAAGGCTAATGTTGAGGCACCAGCTCTTCCAGAAGGCGTTACACTGAGCAAAGAGAGCATTTCTGTCTCCGAGCCTGTTGCATCCAAGACTCCACATGAAGCTGGTGATGCCACGATTACCAATATTTCTGTAAAGGACTCTATTCCAGTTGTTGCTACATCTAAGGCTAATGTTGAGGCACCAGCTCTTCCAGAAGGCGTTACACTGAGCAAAGAGAGCATTTCTGTCTCCGAGCCTGTTGCATCCAAGACTCCACATGAAGCTGGTGATGCCACGATTACCAATATTTCTGTAAAGGACTCTATTCCAGTTGTTGCTACATCTAAGGCTAATGTTGAGGCACCAGCTCTTCCAGAAGGCGTTACACTGAGCAAAGAGAGCATTACTGTCTCTGAACCGGTCAGCTCTGAATCTAAACCAAAGTCTTCCAAGAAGGGTGATCTTGTGATTAACAAGATCAGGGCTAAGGAAGAGGATCTTTCATCTTCTAAGAGTAAGAGAAGAATTTCAGGTTTCTTCTCTAACTTCAAAAAGAAAGGTAAGTCTGCCAAGGATGACAAGAAGAACTCCGAATCCGGCTCTCCTGTAGTAGTAGGTGCTGTATCTGCCGTGGCAGTTGGTGCCACCGCTGTTGCTACTGCTACTGCTGTCAAAACTTCAAAGGGTGTTGAGGGTATTAGTAGTGCCGCTACTGGAACTCTTGAAACCTCTTCAATGAAGGCTTTAGATGTTATTCCTGCTGTTACTGCGGATTGTGCACCATCCAATCAATCTAATAAAGAGAATATCTCTCCGGCTGACAGTGCTGTCCCTATTGTCTCCAAATCTACTCCTGATGTTGAGAATGTTACTGGTGCTGAGTTTTCTACAGAGGTTGTGAAGGATGGTGAAGAACCAATTGTATCTGTCATTGCCAATGATCCAAATGTTAAGCTTGAGGAGATCAGTGCTGAAGAAGCTACTAAAGAGGATGATGTCTTGGCTATCGTTTCTCCTAATGATGATACTTTGCAGGAACTCAAGCAAGACGACATTCCTCTCGTCAAGACCACTTTACCAACTCCACCACTAACTTCTGATATTTCTGGGCCTGTTGAGTCTGAGAAGGATACGGAGGCAGTTGTCACACCAGAGGAGGCCAAGGCTCCAACTGCTAATGTTCCAGTCGATATGCCTACCTCTGAAGCGCCTCTTGAATTGTCTCCTACACGTTCTCCAGCCGCAATTACTTCTTCTCGTGAAGGCACGCCAGATGCTGATGCTTCTGCCACTCCAAAGGGTAAGAATGCTAAGAAGAACAAGAAAAAGAGAGATGCTAAAAAGAAAAAGAAAGCTATCAATTCTAGAGAGACGACGCCAGAACCATCCATTCCACTTAATACTGTTGAGCAATCTACTTCAGCTAAATCTGGTTTGGTTGCTGGTATTTGCAACAGTGATGATGCTGATCTTCCAAAAGCCAAGACTTCTGAATTGTATACTGAGCCTGCTGCTGTTGAGATTCCAGAATCTCACAAGTTCACCGTACAGGATAGTGTTTCTCCTGTGAGTGCAGGTAATGAACTTCAGGAGGAAACTAAAGCTCCTGTTGAATTTAGAGGTACTGTGGAATCTGAAAACACTGCTAAAGATGCTTCTTCCACCGTTGCTCCCGCAGCAATTACTGGTACTGCTTTGACATCTGCGGGTAAACAGTCTGCCGAGACAATTGCTGAAAGAACGAGAAATCCTGCTGATGACTTTATGACTCTTGACCCAAAGAACGCCGGAAAGATCATTTGTATTGAGAATGAACCAAAGGAAGAGAGTGCTGTTATTCCAGAGCCATCTACTCCAGTGAGAAAGGCACCAGCTGCTGTCACTCCAAAGACTACACCAGCTAAGGTTACTCCATCTAAAGCTACACCAACCAATGCTACACCAGCAAAGTCCACCAAGGAAAAGAGAAGCTTCTTAAAGAGAATATTTGGAAGCTCTCCAAAACCATCTCCAAAGCCATCTCCAAAGGCTACTCCAAAGGCCACTCCAAAGGCCACTCCTGTATCTACACCTTTGAAGAAAGCAGCTAAGCCTGTCTCCACCGAAGTCAAGAAAACTACTGATGCCGTCAGTACTTCTAAGGTCCCTGATAAAGCCCCTACTAAGGTCGCCGCCGTTACTGGAGCTGCTGAGGCACCAAAGGCTGCTAAGCCAGAGAAGGACATTGACTCATTGTACTCTTACAGGGAGGAGATTGTCTATGAGGAAGTTGCCATTTGAAAAGTAGCTCAGTGACCGTTTCCACTCCATTTTTTTCTGATATTCCTGATATCCCCAATATTTAATTGTCTCCTTTTTATGTGTTATATATCCTTTTTTGTTCATTGTTTGGTTTTAATAATCTGGTTTTTGAATTGATACGATCAATTAATTGGCTTTTATTGTAGTTGGAAAATGTGTCTAGGAATCCACCTAGAGACAGTGAGTCCAACGAGGCTATAATAAAAACAAAAAGACTGGGCTAGAACATTAGAAAAAAAGTATGGTGTCCAGGTGTAGTGTAGTGTCTGGGTGTACATCATTTGATGACTAGAGATACTTCTAGTAAAACACTGTTTTTATAAATATAAAAAGAGGAATAATGGCATATTGAATTAATAAAAGTGTGGATATTTATGAGGTATACCACTGTTATATTGGGTGTTTAATTTTTTTGTGTATTGAATCACAATCTGAAAATAGAGTAAGAGAATTATTTTTAGTGTAAAATTAAATCCAGTTTGATTTGAACCAGAGTAAATTATTTCTTTTATTTCTTTCTGCAAATTTGACCCAAAAAGTAGGTTCAGTGCTTATATAGAGTGTTACTGTGTTACATGAGTGGATTATTGATGGTGTATTCGAGCAGCAAAGGCAATTAATGGCCATCTCAAGTCTTTAGCTATTTTAGAGCAATCAAAAAGAAAAAGGCCTGCCCACAGTAATCCGATCCTACAATTAATTATTATACGCTCTAAACGTTACACCCACGGATGATATCATTCAGCCTGGTTCTAAGGCGGCGGAGGGGGGGAACGGGGTCCCATCTAGGATAGTAGTTGACAGTATTTTTGATATCCGGATCTGTGTAGGGGGTTCTTCACACACGGAGAGCTGAGATAGGTTTTATTCTGTCAGCGGACTGAACGGGGGAGCCTATCCCAAGCTATTCAGGATCCTAAACGGTAAACTGATGGAGTTTGACATCAAACTCAAGTCAACAGCTATACAGAATCGCGGAGCACAAGCCTAGAAGAAGCGAAGCCGCTGTAGTGGGGAGAGAGAGAGGGGTGGAAGGGGACTTGTCCAGATGGTAATCATTCTTCTCTGCAGCATCTGTCTTGTCCCGCATATGTCTCTCCAGTTCTGTGTATAGTTACTCTTTGGAGCCGGGTGGAAGTTGTCTGTATGCACTGGACTCGTCTAATCTTCCTTGTAGGTGGTAAACAACAAGCAGAATCGTCGTGTAGAACCAAGAGAGGGTGTGTGGAGAGGTTTAGGTCTATCAGGACATCTTACCTGTGGGCGCTGCTTTATGAACCACCGCGGGTGGCTTAATGGCATATATGAGCCATTTGCGGATATTAAGAGTGGTGTCCTGGAGACAGCCCACACACACACACACACATCTGAACTGAAGAGAGAAAGATGTCAAAGTGCGGACTAGCAGGCATAACAATAGCGCGGCGCTTCAGTGCAAGCCCTCTCCCCCTTTTACAGCTGAACTAAAGCCGCCATGTTCGGAATCACTAGCGACGTATTATAGACGCAAAGCTTAATATTCAGCCCGGTGATTCAAGCGGGGAGATTGTAGTGGCTTGAATGTGACGGGTTTGTGATTCCGTGTGTGTTTGCAATCGCCGTGGATCGTGCGTGCAGTTTCTACCACAGTTTCTACCACGCCGGTTGTGAGCTGAGGGGGGGCTGGACTGAGGGTCATAGAGCGTGTGAGGAGAGAGAGGGACAAAGCCATCAACTGATATACGAACCCTGGATCCCATTACATGTGCGTCATTGCAAGCTTTAGCATCGGCGTGATCCGAAAGAGAGTGCTTGTGTTTGCAAGTTCACTGGATGTGACTTCCAGAAGGCCTTTGGCGCCTGCGAGGCCGGGGAAACGAGAATAGCCCAAGCCGCGGTAGTCACCTGGACACAGCGCCCAGAGGGGTTTGAAGAGATGATCACACTGGGCTGTTTTGGGTGTATACACACAAAATTCCCTCCACCTCTTCAGCACCAGCCGCTATCTATGGTGGATATTGGTGCACTGCTAGTTGTTCTGGAACCGTTGGATAAGGGGGTGGGGAAGGCGGAGAAAGAGTAGGTGCACACAACAAGCGCGGTTCAGTGGGGGTAGAGTGGAGGGACCACCGGGACGTTCTCAATCCATATAGATTGCTACAGCTGTATTCGATATAGGGATATATTTTTGGAAGTTAATAACGGGAGAGAGGATTTAACACACCAGCTTTTCTTCTGTTGTTGAGAGCACAGGAGAGCCGTGTGCATGTCTGACACACACACCCCCATAACGAAGGACACAAAAGCTGACGATTACAAGACAAAATGGGTAAAAAAACACAAGGCTAGATATGGTCCTCACATTTACAAAACAGGTTTTGCATGTGCTCCTTGTAGACTGAAACAGTGCGAAACCACTGCTTCTTCCGCAACTCTCGTCCTATATTTGCAGAACATGGTAACATCTAGATAGTTTAGAGAAAAGAGAAAGCAGAAAAAAAAGGAATAGACTAGATCACAAGAAAGATAACGCCTTTCACTTGCATGATGGATTTTCCTAGAAAAGATTATTAATTCAAAAACAAGCTTGCACAACTGGCAGACAGGAAGAGAAAGAAAGAGAGAGAACACACACAAACCCTCGGTATCGTTATCCCTTGCGGACAGTACTTGAACGGGGTTAAAGACCGAGGAACCCGAGAAAAGTTTTCCTTCCACGGGCTCCCCACGCCTCCGCCTCCTCTTGAACATGTATTAGCCACATGATGCAGTCACCAGGACAATGGCAGGCGCAGAAAACTATATGCGCCTGCTACATCCCAGATAATTAAGCACATAAATGGTATTGTTGGTGCTAATACCAGGACCACTGTAATGTAATCTGAAATGTTATGGATAAGCAATTGGAAGTTGACTGAAGCTGATGCTCCATGAAATGATCTTAGCATGTCATGCCGGCACTCTAAGTGCATTGGACACTCATTCTCTTCTCGTAGCAGTTCTGCCATTCCTTTTTTGTCTTGTCCCACAGCTCACCGTAGATCCACTTAGAACTGTATGGCTAGACCAGCCTCCCACTGTTCACTATGCTTGGGTGGTCTAAAAACAGAGTCCGTGAGCGTCACAAGCGCATGCTACAGAGCCTAGCAGAGGAGTGTACAAGCGCTTAGATTGGGAGATAACAGGGAGATAGCACTTGAAACAAAAAACAAGCAAGAAAACAAGCAAACAATTTAGAGAAAGCGATCATTTAGCATGTGCTATTGCAATCTGTAGTACTTGAGTCATCGGACTCCCTAGTCAGAAAGTACGACGATCACATGTTTAGACCAGGGCAGAAGGAACAGGCACCCGGGTTACTAGATACGGGGTCACACTGTAGATCATTATCTAACGCATTTTTGCAGAATATACATATGTGGCCATGTTTTGTGGAATTATCGTGTCAGGTGAGGGACAAATGGTAACCACCGAGCCAATAAAGTGTCTGGACAATAGGACATTCAATAGACAATTTTATCTCTTGAACCCCAGAACAGGTTTCCCACGAGCGGTAAACGTGGAAAAAGAGCATGCTGGTAGCTCGGATTCGTGCCCATCTTTGCAAACTTGTAGGATTTTGATATCGTTTTTCCTGAAACAATAATTGCCATATTTCTGTTTCGTCTGATCTGTTGTGTGTGCATTGATCTGACAATAAACTCTAATGTTTCAAAAATGACAACAGATCATGCAGGTTGGATGAGGTTAAGACCACACATTTTTATTGTAATATCTGGTAAGCTTTGGACCCCCCCTCATGCTACAAGGAGTTAAAAGGCGAGGGAGATCCTGTTCATTAACAGACCGGATTCCCCCCAAAATCGAGCGGTTAGACAAATCTTTGACTTCTTCACTGCTCTAACTTTGATATCAGCTCTCTCTTCTACGATTCAGCAATCAAGCTCCTATTCTATTTACATCACACCCCACACTACTTCACAGAACTAAGACACCAGCGAGCTTAACAGAAGATTTGCCAGTTTTAAAAGACGGAACACAGCCCATTTTAAATCAAAGAGATATATTGTGAACCTTACCTTACCTACAATTAATATGTCACCAAAGGGATCATTGATAACTGTTGTCGAAGACATTGAGGACGGGTTGGAGAGGCTCCAAGAGTATGAAAAATCATCATTGGACCGTGACTATGAACCAAAATCATTCAACAACTTGCTGCCAACTTCCTTCTCATCTGCAGAAGGCTCCGAGATAGAAGACAGTGACTCGGAGACTGAGCTCCAGAAGCTTGACATGCTTGAACACGATGTTGATGAAACTATGGACCAGGAGGAGCCTCATGAGATGAAGGAAAAGGCACAAGGAAGTAGCAACGACAGTACATTTCGTGGACGTCCGTCCTCTTGCGTTTTTGTTGCGAGTCTTGCAGCAAGCTTGTCTGATGATGAATTATCCTTGTCTGTCACTAAACACTTCCAGCAGTGGGGTGAATTGGCTTTGGTAAAGGTATTGAGAGATCCATCCAATAGACCATATGCATTTGTTCAGTACACTAGTGATGCTGATGCCAAGCATGCCATGAAGGAAGCTCAACATACTACCCTTAATGGAAGAACTATTCGTTGTGAAGCTGCCAAGGTTAACAGAACCTTGTACATTGGAACATGCAGTGGTGACGAAGTTACATTGAAGGTGATAAAGGAGACAGTGGGTAAGTACGGTGAGATTGAACAATTGATTGGAAACAATGATTCAACATACAGAAAGTCCAACTTAAACAAGGCATGGTTCGTCCAGTTTGCTTACAGAGATGACGCTATTAGAGCCTATGCCAACCTCAGATTGAGCCCAGACTGGATTATTGAATGGGCTCAGAACATTGAGAATCCTTCTGAGGTTCCTGACAAGGAAGAAGATATCGAGATTGACAAATGCTCCATCTTTGTTGGTCAGCTTGATTCCAAGGTTACCAAAGAATTGTTGAACGAGAGATTCTGCAGACACGGCAAGATTGCTGATATTGTGTTGGTGTTAAGACAAGGTAACAACTTTGCCTTCATCAAGTTTGTAACTGAAAATGCTGCTGCTGCTGCTGTTGAGCGTGAGAACCATGCTGTTTTCATGGAAAAAACAATGCATGTTCAGTACCGTGAGCTTCATCATAAGAAGAAGAAGTTTAGTAACTACACACCAAGACTCAACCTTGCACCACCTCCTGTTAATTTACCAGTGAGAAGAGCAAGCACTGGGTCTGGCTTCTCGACCGCTTTTCTTCCAAGAGCTCCAATGGGTCACTTTGGTCATCAAGACTTTCAACGTTCAGTATCAATCTCTGGAAAGCACAACAGTTCTAAATACCACAACAGTCGTTCAGTATCATTCAGCGGCGAGAAAGCAGCCAAGTTCTATCCATATGATTCAGGTGAGAGCTCACATGGCTCTCGCCCATTCGGAACACCATCAAAGACTGAGGAAGGTAACATGCACAGCTCTACTGACAAACAGACACCGCTTTCCTCACCAAGTAACCACACAGTAAACTCTTCTTCGAACGGAGAAGCCAAGTCTGTGTTCTCAGCCACTTCTGTTTCTGCATCTGAGAACCATCATGACGAGTCCACGAATCCAACTTTGAGTGGATATAGCACAACCAAGCATCCAATGAGAAGAGGCATTAGTCACATGGTCCCACAAAATTCTGCCTTCCCACCACCTTCTTCTTACTACTACTATGCATACCCACCAAAAGAAGGCATAGTTTACGACCAACAATCATTCCCACTGGCATATCCATCATATCCGTACTACTACCCGGAATCTTCTATGGTTGAGTTTCCACAGGGTCCTGCCCAACTGAGTCCAAATGGAGTTGTACCTCCTGCACCTTATTATATGTATTATGGAGTCCCTCAGACACCAACCTTTCAAGACTCCAAGAAGTCTCCAGTACCTGATGAGAATCAGCTAGGGTCTATGGCCCCTGGTTCTGTCAAAGAGGAGATTGATTACTGATGCCTAGTTAGGCTCGTCTTGAAGGGATCCTTTTTTATATATCAATTTGCTTTTTTTATTTGATTTTAATCCTTTCTGTCTTTGATTTGTTCGTTTGCTTGTTTTTACATCAGGACGTCCTAAGTCTATGACAGAGGTGACTTTTTGTTATGACAGCTGGTCTGTATTCACCTTCGTTTTTTGTTCAGGACCTTTTCATCCTGTCTTGAAGTAATAAAATGGTTTATGATTTGTTAAGAAATAAGAACCACGTAACTACAGCAGTGTTAAAGCTCTTTGATGGCTTGACATCAGTTCGGTAGTTCTATGTGCACCCCGGCTCTCTAAGAAGAAATGGTATGCGCAACATTTAGCATGTCGCATAAACAGTATTGAATTGATTAAACCGCTGTGTGTGGAGGGGGGGGGGGACAGCGCTACCGCCAGTAGAGAGGACGCCTGGCTACGATCACCGGATAACAGATCGGGAAAGCTAATATGTCGACGAAGATTCTTGAGAATGTGTATTCGAGAAAGGACACCCATCTGTTTCGCCATTTTTGTGGTGATGACGATATGAAGGTCCACGAGCACAACTGCGATGACTCTCAACCGCTTGACACGATGGAGCTCGACATCAAATCAATGATCAATCAGCCGTTGAATGAGAAGGCCCGTTTGTTTTATAACAAGACAATCTCAGACCAGACGGAGGCGCTATTACAATCGACGAAGCCGTGGCAGAAGGATCCAAACTATTTCCAGAAAGTCTATGTGTCGTCTCTCGCGTTGCTCAAGATGAGTATACATGCAAACTCGGGTGGTTCAATTGAAGTTATGGGGATGCTTACTGGAAAGATTGTAAAGAATGGAATTGTTGTCATGGATGTGTATCCATTGCCTGTTGAAGGCACAGAAACGAGAGTTAACGCACAGGCTGAAGGGTACGAGTTCATGGTGCAATATTTGGACTCTTTGAAAAAGTCGGGAAGATACGAGAATATTGTTGGATGGTATCACTCGCATCCTGGGTATGGGTGCTGGCTATCTGGAATTGATGTTGGGACGCAGTCGCTGAACCAACAGTTTCAAGATCCATATTTAGCGATTGTTGTTGATCCGATGAGGACCATATCTAACGGTCTTGTTGAGATTGGTGCGTTCAGAACATATACGGAGCAGTATTCCAAGGCAAATGCTATGAAAGGCAGCAGTTTTGGAAGTATAGGATCTCTAGCAGGCTCTCCAGCGCACGGAAAACAGTCCAAGTCTTCTTTGAAAAGTAGAAGTAAGGGTGTGGAAAACATTCCCGAGGAAAAAGTGAAGGACTTCGGTATGTATGCCTCTAGGTACTACTCTTTATCTGTGGAGGTGTTTAGAAGTGAGGTTGATTATATGATTTTGTCCAACCTGTGGAACAAGTTCTGGATCAGCAGTCTTGCTGGTGGAACGAACGATGCGGAGCAGAGGGTGATTATGGAGAACTTTGTGAGCGAGAAGTTGGTAAATATGGAGAAGAAGATTGAAGCGATGCAGAAGATTGAATCTGGCAAATCCGCAGGGTTATCAAACCCAAGGGTTGTTAGTGGGAGAAGACCCAAGTTTTCTGGTGACCGCTCGTCTAGTGAGCGTCAAGAGTGGAGTCTAATGGACAAGTTCCAGCAGTCTGTGAACCACCAGGACAGACTGAGTCCGTCGCTTCTACAAAAGTCACAGCTATCGCCGTTTACCAAGGCAAATATTCTGAGCAAGATCACCAAGGAGAAGGAGACATCTTCAGATGGGAGTGATTCGGAGATGAACGATGCTGACAGCGACATGGATATGCGTCAAGAGACGGACGACGACAGTGCGAAGACGGAGGCCAGCTCGACACAGTATGCTGAGAGACGGCTACAGAGGCCTGTGCGGGGCGTGCTTTCCCAAATCTTGAGTCCAACGCAGCCTGAGTCGGGTGTTGGCCAGCAGCCAGCTGACGCCATTTCTGTTAAGAGGCGAAAGGAGAATGAGCAGATGAAGGCCTCTGCTGCGGAGGCGAGCCGTAGCTTGATGAACCTGAAGCTCCAGGAGATTATATTCCTGAACGAGTGACGGTGCAGTATCGGAGCGGGTCTTGTGAGAGCGGGTCTTGTGAGAGCATAATGCTGTTTGAGGGTACTTTTCCTCCCCTGTTCATATACGCGTATATGCACACACATGTCTACGGGAGAGGCTGTTCTCCGCCCCACTAAGTGGAGTTATCCAATGGGGCACCCGTCCTGGTGTGGCCTGTTTATGTGTGTGTGTATACATAGGTATATATATATAGCTGTGTGTGTTCAGTTCCCGGCGCCGGGTGCTTGTAGCGGGTGGATTGCGTGACTGGCGTGATTGGAGCATGGTGTGGTTTCAGTGCTTGTGGTATTATGTGTATTAAGTGTATATGCAAATGGTGGGGGTTGGAGGGGGGTCGGTTTTTGTCGCTAAATTGACTGCGCGCACTCTGTCTGAGGGTATTACCATATGAGGCTGTTTGGCGCATTATTTATGCCGTTTTCGCAGAGCTGTCCGCTTTTGCTCCACCTGTCGTCCCTGTTTGGACAAAGCTTTGCGAAAAATAACCGCTCTGCGCTTCCCAGCGCCAACCCCCCTTTTTTCTCCGTGGTAACCCCATTTTCATGGCCATCCACAGAGTGCTGCTTTCCGTGTTCTATACAAAAGCACACGTTGCACCACACAAAACTTCCCACGGCAGACCAGCTCAAACACCCAACAGGCACCCTCAAATAAGGTTGCTATCCGCGTGGCTTTCCCTCCCCCGTGCACCTTTTTTTGCCCTGCGATTAGTCTGATATCTCCGCACCGTTCAGCCCTGCGCCTACGGTCAAGGGAAAAAAACCAACTTTTGAACAGGCCAAAAGCACGCTCCCAACAACTCCCACAAGGCTCCAGCGGCAACGACAAGACGCAGGCGCAACACAACACGGAGCCCACGAATCACACAGTGCCCGAGACAGGAGCATCACCCGTACGACTACCTCCGACCAGTTTCACGCATAGCGCCCTGCTCCACGCTCGAAGCGCCCTGATCTGAGGCCAATTTTTTCCCGTCCTTGACCCTACCCCGCTCACGCCGACGACGTTCTCAGGCCGACTAGGCACCATCGTTCTACCACCAGCGAGATATAGAGGCTTGAGCCAGCACGATGGAAGAGAAGCTTGTTCCGATGAAGGACCAGAACGCCCTCGTCATGGGCAACGGTAAGGTGTACAAGATCCAAAAGGTGCGCCAGAGAAAGATCCACTCGTGCGTGCCATGCCACCAGCGTAAGGTCAAGTGCTCCAGAGAACACCCTGTGTGCCAGAACTGCACCAAGAACGATCTCGAGTGTAAGTACTTTGTGAATGATAGAGTGTCGAGAGGCAAGAAGAACAAGGACCTCGACAAGGAGATGGAGAACCAGAAGAAGCAGGAGCTCAAAGAGTACATCCAGAAGGCAAAGACTCTGAGCACAGTGCCTTCCATATCGCCCCCTACAGACTCAGAGCTCGAAATCGAACAGATGCACAAACCAAAGAAGACCAAGAAGTCGTCCCCGTCAATATCAACATCAAGTCTACAGCCCACCCACCAAAACGACAGCCAGTTCCCGCAACAACCGAGCTCTCAGCGCCGCAGGTCCTACGGACACAGCCATGGACAAAGCCGAATACAACCACAGACAAGCTCACTACAGCCAGTATCACAAACATCACAGACAACAGGAACATCAACATCAACGACAGCAACAACATATAGTCCAGAAAACACACAACAGGTGCCTATACATATCCTGCCGGACTCAGGCTCAGAAAACGACGGATCGCCTAAGGAAAAGAGTTTGACGTTCTCAGATTCAGACAGCTTTGCCAGTAATGAAAGCCTTTCACCGCCAAAATTACACAACCCACAAGTTCTACCCACAGACAAGCCCCAGCCGTCCAATGCCCAATCGCCGTACGATTCACTAGCTCACTCCTTGAGTAACTCCATTCTGAACGATTTCTCTTTGAGACAGACGCCACAGGCATCGCTCCCTCCATCAACAAAACCATCCATGCCCGAGGCATTTGCAAACGGATTTAGTAATACAAATAGTACTTCAAACGCACTGAACTTACAGAGCCAGACAGTGCCTGTCATTTTGCTACACAAACCACATGTGATACCAAACTGGAAGTTGGAGGAGATATATGCAGCTTTGCCTTCAAAAGAACGTTCATATGGCTTGGTCAAACGCTATACAACAAGTATTCACCCAGTCTTGCCATTGTTGGACATGAGCGAATTTCTCCAAGAGCATGATGCCTTCTGGGACAACACCGTCGACAACAAGATGGAGTTCATTGTCTTGCTCTACGCTGTGCTTTATGCAGCAAGTAAAGCTGAGTGTTTTGAATTCAGTTACGATGAGATCACAAAGTTTGAGCTGAGCAACGAAATCCACAAGTATTTGAGGGTAGCGAAAAGTGTACTACAGGCAATCAAGTACCCATACAAGTATTCATTGAGAATGCTACAGGCTACAGTCATTATACACAGCACATTAGAAAACCCACATCTGGTTGATATTGGGATGTTGGTTAGAGTAGCTCAGTCTATTAATTTGCATAGAGATCCTGCCACTTTCCATAATATTTCAGACCCAGCTTTGGTGCAATTGCGAAGATTGCTTTGGTGGGAAATATTTTACTTGGACTGTATGACTGCCCTGAAGCAAATGTCTACTCCATTGATCAGATTGGACGAGTTTGATACATCGCTGCCAGTTGAGTACGTTAACAATGTGCTCCACTATGAAACATGCTTTTTGAATGGTAAGTTTAGATTCTCCTTGATTTTGAATGAGCTCACCAGGTTTATCTACGGTATCCAGATTCTTCCATTCAACACTATTCAGGTCCTCAAACAGAAAATCCTGGATTTACATATCAGTTGTAACGCTTCCCTTATGAACTTGGAAAATGTCGAAAAGTCTAGAAGGTTAAACTACGAGGAAAAGACTTTCATTAACTGGGCAAAGTATATGCTGAGTGGCTACTGCGACCGTGCTCTTTTGTTGCTACAAAAGAAGATTGTTCTGTCAAATGTCTTGAATACCAACGAAGACGGCAACAACCAGATCTTCCACAACAGTTACAACCAGATGGTGAACAACAAGAGATCCAAGTTCAGTATTGATGTTCTGTTTAAATCGAATGATAATTCCTACTTGAACCCACAAGCGCATCTGAGTCACTATGCTTATGATGATTTGTCGAATAACTTGATACCAGCTTGTTTGCACTATTTGTATGAATTCCTGAAGAACAACAACGATGATATCTATAACAGATTTAACTGGGAGATTAGAAACAATTTACCATTTGATGCCATTATATTAATTTTAACCAACTTGATTTCGGACTTGGAGAAGAACCACGATAGTAAGTCTTATGAGTTGAGAAATGATATCAGGTACCATTTGTTGGACAAGGCAATTGATTTGATCTTCATCAAGTTCGACAATAAGAAGAGATCTATCATCAAGAATTGTTTCACATTAATCAGATACCTGTTCCAGATCTTGAGATTGAAGTACTTGAGAAATGATGTCAACAATTCATTGATTGACTTCAACCCAATGTACACAGACCAGATCATTCCGAAGCCACTGAACAGCAGATCAAGTTTGTTCTCCAAGGGTAATGAACCAAACCAACAGAAACAGGTTCCAGGCGTTAACTTTTTCCCACCGTTGCAGACGACGTCGTGTGCACAGATTGCTCCAAGAGCCATGAGGGCAGTTGCTGGTAACACCCAGTCCATTAGCTTTGCCCAGCAACAATACAACCCATTAAATAGTGTTAGTCTGAGTGACATGTTTGTTAACGGTTTGACCAGCGATGTGAACTTTTATCAAGCTGGTTCTGTTTCAGGCAACAGTGGTGTTGAGACCCCAGTTGACGATGGTTACAAGGAGCATGAGTTGCAAAGAATCAAGTCGCAAATCACAAAGTTCTTGAGAGAAGAACGGTTGCCGGATGATGATCGCTTCAACAACAAGTTCTACATTTTGATTGAGAATGAAGTCAAGGAACTAATTGAGAGACTTATTTGAACAGTCACTCCCTCCAGAGAGTGATGGAGTTCGCTTTCCTTTTTTTGGTTATGTTGATGTTCCTTTTCTACTACTGTGACCTTTTCAGTGGCCTGGACCGTGTCTTTCCTACTACTCTTTCTTCTCGACCGATCTTTTCTAATTTTCACTGTTTTATTTCGTTTTATTTTATTTTATTTTGTTTAGTCAAAGACCGCGGCGCACCAATGCTGTTTCCAAATGAATGATGAATTTACGAAGACCCGAACTGGTAATCGTAGTGGAAAGTACTGTACAAAGAGCATTTCGCACATCATGCTGGGGGTACAGATGGTGGTGTTTGGATGTACATCACCCTATAGTCGGAGAGGGGATGTTCGTACATTTGCTCCTGAATTTATGAAATATCGGAGAATAAAGGATACACAGACTGGAACTCGGTGTTCAATCACCTAAGGACCACCAAACGTGGAGTGCTAGAGGGCTTCTTCAGGAACAGACGGGCAGTTCTACCTTATAGGAACACCAAGGATTTACATTATGAGGGATTTACCAAGGGCTCTGCGGCAGACCAACATAATGAGTTCCGAGGACCCTTCCATGAAGGGCGAGTATGAGCTCTCTTTTGCAGAGATAGACCCTGTGAGTATTCGGGTCAGAGATGTCTCTGTTTTGGCACGCACAGAAAGACTACTGCCCAGTCGGTTCAAGAGATCTTCCAGCAAGGAAAAGCCCCCAGCAGATGTGGAGAAGAACCCACAGAACAGCAATACTTCGCTCAAAACTATACTGCACGAAACTTCCTTCGATCTTCCAAAGGGGTCACTGACGGCCATTATTGGCGGATCTGGATCGGGAAAGACTACTTTGCTGAATGTGATGGCGGATCGGTTATCTAGTAGTTCCTCTCTCAGCAAAATAGGAAGCGTGCTTTACAACGGTGGTTCTCTGAAATCCGTAAGAAGCGCTTATGTTGTCCAGCAGGACATTCTGTCCCCAGATTTGACCTGTAGAGAGACACTGGCGTATGCTACAGAGTTGAGATTACCTGACTCTACAACTCATGCTGAAAGAATGCAGTTGGTTGAGGAGGTCATTCTTGAGTTGGGATTAAAGGACTGTGCCTCAACGATTGTGGGGGATTCCACACACAAGGGCCTTTCAGGAGGTGAGAAAAGACGGTTAAGCATTGGAATACAGATTCTTTCCAATCCGTCTATGCTTTTCCTTGATGAACCAACTACTGGGTTAGACGCCTATTCCGCTTATCTCCTGATTAAGACACTGAAGAATTTAGCAAAGAGAGGAAGAACCATCATAATCAGTATCCACCAGCCTCGTTCGGATATCTTTTTCTTGTTTGATTTTTTATGTATTTTGTCCAAGGGAAGAGCTGTGTACTCACACACAGTAAATGATGTTTTACCCTACTTTGAACGTCTCGGATACTATGTCCCCAATAGTGTGAACCCAGCTGATTACCTCATTGATATTACAGCAGTTGATATCCGCACACCAGAGTCTGAAGATGAGGGGATGAAGAGATTGCTAGAATTTTCAAATTCTTGGAGTGAATATTCAAAAGGCATATTAAATCATGAGCCAGTTGAAAGGGTTTCAAGCAAGACCATCTCCATCAAGAAGGCTCCTTTTTGGAGAGAACTATCAATTCTGACCAAGAGAACATATGTGTTGACTATCAGGGACACCTCATCATTGTTTTCACTTTTTGCTGAGTCCATATTTATGGGTATTATCTGTGGTTGGGTGTATTATAAACCAAGTAGTGATCTCTCTGGTATTAGAACACTGGCAGGTGCTATTTATTCGTCATGTGCCCTTCAGGGATATTTAATGCTCCTTTTTGAAACATTCAGATTATGTCATACAGATATCAAAGTTTTTGACAGAGAACATTCTGATCATTGTGTTTCTCCACTTGGCTTCCTCCTATCTAGAAGACTTGCAAAGCTATTCACTGAAGATCTTGTCCTCACGATTTTCTATTCATCCATAACATACTTCATGTATGGACTAGAAAAGAATGCATCGAAGTTCTTCATATATTGGCTGGTAGTTTTTCTGACACACTTGACATCAATGACTGGTGCTATGTTTGCTGTGAGTGTATCCCGAAATTATGCAGCAGCCAGTCTTATTGCTAACTTGAATTATACGCTTCAAAGTTTTGCATGTGGATTCTTTGCAAACGCCAGGACAATGCCAGTATATGTCCGATGGACCAAGTACATTGCGTATCTGTGGTACAGCTTTGGCGCTACTATGGTGAATCAATTTGAAGGATACATGGGTGATTGTCCTTACGATGACGAGGTAGCATGCTCCAGTTACAATGGCAAGGAAATACTTCGAGAATATGGATTTTTAAGGCCTCACTGGATCGTTATTTGTGTATTTGTTGTTCTTGCGTGGAGTTTGATCTTTTATACAGCATCAGCAGTTCTGCTTCGAATGAAGAAAGTTGACATCTCTCTATCCAAGCAAATGAAAGAGGCACCAACTTCCAGAGATGAGCTTAATGAAGTTAATACAAACATTTCAAAGAGAGAAGAAAACGAAAAAATCGACGTTACATTAAGAGATGTATACCTCAGTGTCAAGATAAAAAAAGAAGAGAAGATGATTCTTTCTGGTGTCAATGCTTCTTTCAAGTCGGGTAAGTTGAATGCTATAATGGGACCTTCTGGTTCTGGTAAGTCATCCTTACTGAACCTAGTATCTGGCAGACTCTCTTCGGATTTGGTTAACAAGTACAGTTCTAGTGGCCAAATTCTTTTCAATCGATTAATTGTTTCTTCAAAAATGATGAACAAGATTTGTTCTTATGTATCGCAGGATGACGATCATTTGTTAGATTCGCTGAGTGTTCGTGAAACTTTACAGATGGCTGCTAACCTGAGATTGAGAAATATGAGTGTTTCCCAGAGAAAACAGACTGTTGAAGATGTCATCGGAAAACTCGGTCTTCGTGGCTGTGCCAATACACTAATTGGAAGTGAGTTTGTGAAGGGTATTAGTGGTGGCGAAAAGAGAAGAGTGTCAATTGGTATTCAGTTGTTGAACGACCCACAGATTATGCTTTTGGACGAGCCCACATCTGGTCTGGATTCCTTTACAGCTGCAACAATCTTGGAAATTTTACAGAACTTGGCTGACGAAGGAAAGACTATTATTATGACCATCCATCAGCCACGTTCAGATCTTTTTACCAAGTTTGGACAAGTATTACTACTATCCAAGGGTGGCTATGTTGGTTATAATGGGTCCCAGAAAAAGATCATCACATACTTTGGAGATCTTGGATATCCCTGTCCAAGGCTTACCAATTCTGCTGATCACATTCTTGACCTTATTTCGGTGAATTCTCAATCCATTACCAAAGAGCAAGAGTCCAACGTAAGAATACAGTTACTGTTGACACATTGGAATACACAGCCACGGGAATTAATTCAGAACGCTCAGCAAATCACCGAATCACAGTTTGACACTCAATTTGCGCAGTATATCCGTCGTCCTTGTGGGTTTGTCGTTGCATTGACCGAGTGCACGAAACAACTTACTTTAACTACTATTAGAAATAAGGCAGTTATTAATGCAAAACTCGGTAATCCAATGGGTGTTGGAATTGTTGTTGCACTCTTCTTAGCTCCATTGAGAACCAACTATGTTGGTATTCAGAACAGACTAGGTGCTATTCAACAAACTACTTCATTGTACTTTTGTGGTATGCTGAACAACTTGACTTCTTATCCGTCACAGAGAGATTACTTTTACCATGAACATAATGATCGTGTTTATGGAACACTGCCGTTCTTTTTGAGTTATATATTTGTGGAAGTTCCATTTGACATCATTGCTTCTCTTCTTGTTTCATGCTTCTTCGGTCCTATCATCGGCCTGCCACGAACTGCTGAGATGTATTTTGGGTTGGTGTACTGTTCAATGATGACCATGATGTGTGGTGAGAGTTTGGGAATTATTACAAACACTCTGTTCATGGAGGCCGGGTTTGCCGTGAATGCGGTTAGTGTTATTCTTTCTGTTGGAACGTTCATGGCTGGTATCATGTCTTTAAACATGGATAGTTTCTTGAAAGGTGTGAACTATATGAGTCCGCTGAAGTATATGATGGCTATTTTACTGAATATGGGTTTTCCAGATGACTTGAAGTTTTCTTGTGACGCTTCGACGATGAATGCTAAAGGTCAATGTATCCTGGGAACTGGAAAGGAAATTCTTGAGACATATGGCCTGAAGCAGGATTACAAGTCTTACTTTGGCGTGATTTTATGTATAGCCGTCATTTACAGGGTGATTGCGTACCTACTATTGAGGTTGAAGATGTTGAAGATAGACATTGGTGTCTTCCGGGCCACGAAGGTTGGCTGAACGAATGGTTTTCTCTATTGGAGTCTATCACATCCGTGACCATATTTCAGCGTAATATGGTATAATGGACAGTAATACGATATATATTCTCAATTGTTACTATAAAACAGCTAAAACAGGCTGTAATAATACCATAATACCCAAAAATAACTCAACAACGATCAGGCACAGATGTTCTATATTAATTAACATACACCCAGACACCATGGAAATGGCGGAAGTATGACGTAATGATTCTCGCAAATCTCGGAAAACGCGGCGCCACGAAACAGGATAACCCGCACACCATGGGAGTTGCGTGTGGTGTCCATTTGAGCAGCAGCTTATATGGAGCAATATTGGCATATTGCAATAATTCCTGGAATTACTAGCTGTCAGAGTTGTTTTATAGCAGCGTTTCTGGACTATAAGCTTGTTATTTCATTGGAGAACTCTTTTCAAGTACAGGAGGGGGCACTTAAATGACGACATCATCGCCGCTCGACATGGACATAGACCTCATTGAGAAGGATCCCATGTTCTTCTCCAACATTAGTGAAGAGCCGAGAGACGAGTCGTCACATATACTGATGGATAATGCAGCACTAGCCTTATTTGAACTCCCCAAGGTCGAAGAATCTCTTTTGGAGGAGGAACATAACCACCAGTCACTGCAAACTTCGGATGAGATATCACCACAAGTACTACCGAGTGAAGCACAACAACAAGCCCCACTGTCTTTGAAACAGCGAATGCTAGGTGGGAGGTTTGCATCCTTTCAGCAGCGTGTGGATATGTTCCGTAATAATGATCTCAGGCTCGTCAATAGCAATACCACCTCTTCATCCAACATTGCCCGCAACTCACTCGGCAATGCAACTATGGTTAACACTCCAACACCACCAGACGAGTTTTACACACAGGATACCTTTTTAGGTGACTTTGATTGGGATTACGATAACAACAGTTTTGCTTATGCTGATAGTGCTACATTAGCGTCTGAGGGAAGACCCTCCTATGACTTTGGGCCAGATGGGTTCAGACATTCAACAGAGTATATTGATTCAATACGTCCGCGTGATGCTTCGCTTCCTACGAAAGCTAGTATCACCAGTACGATTTCCAACTCCCTGTCAAATATGTTCAAAATGACCAATGGAAGTGCCAGTACTAGTACCAATACCGGCAATACAAGTAATGGTTCTTCGTCCATGAGCCGTTTCACTTTGAGGTCAATGAATCCGTTGTCACACAAAGAAGATTCCACAGTCTTACAACTCGAAAACCTTACCGAAGACCGCGAGATGACATATGCTGATGGGGATGCGGATATTTTAAAAAAGAAGTCGGAGAAGACTTTATCAAACCCTACTAAGAAGAAGAGAACGGTACTTACAAGTGCACTTGCTAATGCCCGTCTCCCATTCAGCAGCAAGCGTGATGTTCCTGATGCTCCTGAGAAACCAGTGAATTTTGAATTTGATGAGGAGCTGACCAGAGTGTTATCGATGGCTAGTATGAATTCGTCGAGTTATAACTTTAGTTTAAACCCAAGAGAATCCACAGATGGAATGAGTCTCCCGTTCCAGCAGCTCAATTCACAGATTGATCTGCAGTCGCTACGTCCACGTATTAAGCAAGAAGTTGAGGTCGACGACGCATTTGCTAACATTTCGCTTGGGCAGGAGGAAATTGAGAGCGTTTTTAGTGGTGTTGATCAGAGGATGCACCTTGAGGAGCAGAGGAATAGTGATGAGTGTGATTATGATGAGAACCTTAATGAGGACTGCGTTGAGAATGACATGAAAAATAGGGAAAATGATGGTGAGAATGCAGAGGATATGGAAGGGCAAGACATGGAAGTTGTGAACCACTCACCCGACTATGCTGCATTATTTTCAGACGTCAAAACAAAAAAGCGCTCAAGAACACTTCCTTCATTCAGAAAGAAGAGCACCACTCCTCAGCAATCTGCTACCACTGACCTCAATGTTGGATCATCTGAATCTTCAACTACTGAGACCATTCTTCCTCCACTACCAGAGGGCATGACCTTGCCTATTGTTCCACCTGCAGATGAGCCACCAAGACGCGGGCGTAAACCGGCGTTGGAGTATGATGCTTCTAAGCAGTTTGTATGCAGTTATTGTTTGAGACGGTTCCGCAGACAGGAACACTTGCGGAGACATTTCAGGAGTTTACACACAAATGAGAAACCGTTTGATTGTACGTTATGCGGGAAAAAGTTTTCAAGAAACGACAATCTGGCACAGCATATCAAGACACACTCGGAAGAAGGTGATATGGAGCAGTAGAAGAACTGGGGGTATGTTTTCACAGAGGTTCTTTCAGTTCGTACCAGATCTGGCATATATTGGTTTGTCTTAAGAAGGCAAAAGTTGGAATACTAAAATGTACCATTCAGTACCCCCCAACGTTTTAATACTTTTTTTAATATACTTATGATATGACGAGCACACACGCAGCTTCTATTGTTATTAATCTATTATACACTTTGAAAGGAAAATAATGTCAGAACTGTTGACCACCATGGAACTGTTGGTTTGGGAACCCAGTAAACTGTTGAGTTTGGAACTGGGAGTTCATGAATTGCTGGCTCATCTGCTGTTGTCCGTAGACCTGGCCAGTAGCCTGTGGGAAACCAGAGAAGGTGGAGAATGCAGTCTGTTGAGGCTGCATTTGCGGTTGTGGCATCTGCTGTTGCGACATCTGCATCTGCTGGGCAGTTGGTTGACTGTACAAAGACATCAATGATCCCTTATCCAACCCAGTCTTTTGTTGTTGCTGTAATCCAAAGCCACTTTGTGCTTGTAGTGCCAACTGTTGTTGTTGAAGCTCGTATTGCTGTTGGTGCACCGGATCAACGTAGATGATACCCGTTGCTGGGTCTAGATACTGCTGTGGAGCTTCGATACGGCCATTGGCATCAACAGGTAAGCCTGCTGAAGCTGGGGTAGATGTCCCGTCAAAAATAGCGGACTGGGCAGCCGCTGAGCCTGTTCCTGTTCCATCGGAAGCCCACCAATCACCAGATGATTGTGGCTGGGAGCTGGCAATTGATCCCGGTCTTCTAGGCAGTGGGGGTTTCACCTCGCTAGCATCGGCCGAGCTCTTTGCAAGGATATCCGATGCCATGTTAATGTCTCCTTTTGCAAGAACCAGTGCCTCGTAGTTGTCGTCTGTATTAGTATATCCCATGGATTTGAGTCTTGGCTCTTGCTTGCGGTACTTGAGACGTTGCATCTCCGGGATGTCTCTGTGGGTGATCAAAGGGACGTTTGCAGAAGAAGCGCCAGAGACGGAGGTGTCTCTTAAGTGGGAGTCTGGAGAGGAGGCCAGGTTGTAGTCATTAGGAGTCGGCTTGTCGTATCGGTACTCGCCCTTCTTGTACTTTTTGAGGAAGTACATGAACACGAGGTCCTTATCATCGTCGTCAAATGGGAATGGCTCACCCCTTGGATTCCACAGCCTTTTGGCCCGTTTGTTTCCCATCGCAGAGATACTGTCAATGTCATCCTCGGTCCATCTATCGTGGGTCAAGGACTTGATGAGACTGATCTCTGGCCCGAGCTTTCTGTGCATCGAGGCACAACGACCGCAGAGGAAGATACCCAGGTTTACGGATGCCCACGTTGGATAAGTGGCCCCGCATTCGCCACATTTGTTCGAATTATCCTTCACGTTTATGAGGTCCTTCAACTCGTGCTCAATTCGCTTTTGATTACGTCTGCTCATCCTACCTTTTGGTCGTTACCAGCTAATTCTTGGAGGTGAAGCACTCGGACTCTACGGAGCTTCCTTATAAAGCTTTGTGGGGGCAGAGCCACCGACAGGGCTCACAACCACCGCGAACGGCATGTCTCTAAATACAAGGGGGAGGGCGGTGAGGACAGAACCATTTATCAATCAATGCAAATTGATAGTGAAAGGCAACAGCCAACAGCCCAGTAGAGTCGACCTCCTGTGCATAATTAGTCCGAGAAATGTCTGCCCCAAAAGTTCTCAAGTTTTCCCACGTCCCAGTGCACTCGCACTGCTTCTCTGCCGACCGCAAGACGCTTGCCATCACAAAGGAGACCAATGTCGAGCTCTACGACCTCTCTGGAGCCAAACCACGCCTGATCACAGTCCTGGAAGACCACGACAAGACTGTCACTGCAGTTGACATTTCCGTGCATGGCCGTATTGTTACGTGCTCGCAAGACCGTAATGCCATTGTTTGGGAGCCATTGTCGGACGGCTCCTACAAGCCAACGCTCGTTCTGTTGAGAATCAACAGGGCTGCCACCTGTGTCAAGTGGTCTCCAAACGGATACAAGTTTGCTGTTGGGTCTGGTGCTCGTGTGATTGCTGTGTGCTACTTTGAGCAGGAGAATGACTGGTGGATCTCTAAGCACATCAAGAAGCCAATCAGATCGACCATCCTCAGCATTGAGTGGCATCCAAACAACGTTCTCATCGCTGCGGGATCCACTGACGGCCATGCTAGGGTCTTCTCAGGATTCATCAAGGGTATTGACGCCAAGCCATCTCCTTCTGGATGGGGCGAGAAGCTCCCATTCAACACTCTTTGTGGTGACTTTATCTCTTCTAACGGTGGCTGGATCCACGACGTGGCCTTCTCTCCATCTGGTGATGTTCTCGGATTTGTCTCCCATGATTCATCCCTCACCGTTGTTTACCCAGGTGGAGCTGACCAGCCACCAAGATCTATCCTTTCTGTTTCTACGTCTTTCCTACCATTTACTTCGTGTATTTTCAAGGACGAGTCAACCGCCATTGCTGCAGGTCATAACTGCCACCCAGTTGTCTTCGAAGGTGACGAATCGAACTGGGTCCAGTCTTACTCCATTGACGACCCGGAGAAGAACATCAGCGCAGACAATGGAGAAACCACTGCATTGAACATGTTCAAGCAATTGGACCTCAAGGGAACCGTCACTGGTAAGAATTCTTCTTTGAAGACCATTCACCAGAACACCATCACCGAGCTGAGACCATATTCTGAGACTGGTGGTGTAATCTCTAAGTTCTCCTCTTCTGGTATCGACGGCAG